>QLNU02014176.1:162714624-162747757 GCA_006491805.2 Dysdera silvatica
GTATATCTACATTCATGGAAAAGAGTATAGTGCAGCGTTGTCAATGCAGTAGGATGTTGGGTGAAAGAGGATTGCAGTAGGCTTTTAACAGTTTTAATGCTTTACTGTTTGGACCATGATGAAAATCTTAAAATATTTCCATCCGTCACCATAAGTAATGAAATGGCAAGAACTTATTTTTGAAAATGAACTATGCTTTCAAAGTAAAAACTTCTACCCTGCAATTGCGCAGTGTGATAATGTGTTCGCTTAGTGTGGCGTTAACTAGGGTTCGACTTTCAACGGTGCAAAGAACGCTTACTCAGAGATCTCATAAAGATCGCACTGCTCACTGTAGTCCGGGGTTTGGTTCCCTAGGCCTTAGGAAATTCAGGTTTCTCGGAAAATTGTAGATCCAGAGGTTTGAAATTCTCAAAAAACAGTAGGTCCCGACACAGCATAACCATTGTAATCCTTGAACTATAAAACCACAAGCAAAAACGTTAAACTTCCCTTGCTTAACGTGTCCTTCGCTTATCCTCTTTCCATAAAATAGTTAATCTGTGGAGCTTAAACTATCTATAACTTAGTCCAAATCTATAACAAAGGTAATTTATTACCTTACCATTGCAATAGCATAGAGATAGGTAGTTTATTACTTTTTTTTACCAGTATATCAGCTTGAAAAGTTGGTCTACATTTTTTTATTATTAGATTTGGCCACTGAGATGAGTGTTTGGGATGGTGTGGTGGTGTCTCCTCTGACAAAGGCCTATGAGAAACCACCAGACAAAAAAGAAGAATCTTCGGAAGACATGGAACAAGAGACTCCTGCAGAAGAATCCATGGAAACACAATAAATTTTGGACATTGCTTTTCTATTGTCTCATCTCATTTAGCTTTCTCGACAATGTTTCTCTATAAGCAGTTCTGTCGTACCATAGCAATTTGCTGTAATAAAACTTTCCACCAAATATGTATTGCTTCTTTATGTTGAATTTTATTTCTTCAGTGGGACCTCAATAATTAAAACCCATCGTTTTGCAGGTTAAGGTGGCTTGTATTTACAAATCCTCACAATGTTTCGTATTAAAAAGGGGGAGTGGAGGTCTTAAGAATCAACAGAGTTGTATCTATCCAATGCTCATAGATGGACATGATCTTTAACCCTAAAAAGCAACAAAAAAAAAATTGTGGGTCCACTGCCTTATAGTGGCTTCTTGATGACGTATTCACAGTGTATCTAGCCATCTTGAAAAGCTGGGGGGAGGGGGTCTGACTGGAAATGTCGTGAAGGGGAATTTAAAGTATAAAGGCCTAAATCAAAAAAATTTAAATTCGGTGTTAAGATAAATAACTTACTAAAATAATTTTTCTGGACCGTACTGCATTGAATACTGAAAATTATAAAGAACTTACACTTTTGGCTTAACTTCTTTTAAGAAAAAAATACTTTTTTTTTACAAAGAAAGTAATTTGTATAAAATTGAGCCCGTTTTTATTAGAAAAGAACGTTCATGGTTCCCGCGGTCCTAAAAAGTCCTTGTTTGTTTTTTTTAAGTCTGGGCATGTGAAAAGTACTTGAAAACTGCTAAAAATGTGGTTGGTCCTTGAATTTTTCTCAGAACTTTTTTTCAAATTTTGACAAAGGGAAAGAAAGAGGAGTATTTCATTCACGAAGACTTCGGCGTCTATTAATATACGTTATAGATAGTGATGTCAGATTGCGCCAAAAGACCACTCTCGTACCATCCTGTTGCAAAAAAGGGAATTTTAATGAAGTTTGTGGTAAACATGCGCCAAAAGAAAAAGTCTTCGTTTCTACTAAAATGCACCAGTTTAGTACATTATTCATCTTGGGAATTGGAAGCACTAAAACGTCTAGTTTGAGTAACGGTATTGCTGGACTGATTAAGTTTTGCAACATACATTTCGTGCAGAAAAAAGGAGAATAACATCATGCAACTCTTTTTTTTTTTAATAAATTTATTTTAGTGACACCAGGTTTGCAGTAAGCAATTTTTTTTTTAAATTATGATGTACATATGGTAATCGCAGACCCCCTTCAGGTATTTCGCGATTTTCTGCCAAGGATCGACGGAATTCTTATTTCTTCTAACGGAAAATTCCTAATAAACGCCTTCCTACATTTTCCGTAATTTTTTTGGGGAAGAGCTCCGGATTTATATATGAGCAAATGTCCAGAGCATAAAATCTCCAAAAGGCAACGAATTTTTTTTATGCAATCATCGTTGATTTCCGTCGATTCATTTTCACTGGAAAACGTTCACGCCAACATCGGGAATTTTTCTTGTCCTTAAAATAAATTTATTCATAAAAAAATTTTTTTTTTTGTAGTAATAATGAACATTAGGTAGTCTCAGCCTCCCTCCCCCACAAACCAAAGTATTCCGCGAATTGCTGTCGCAGTCGTATTTTTAAGACGGATCCATGAAATTCTTATTTCTCGTTGCCGAAAATTCCTAATAAGCGCACTCCACTTTTTTTTTGTGGGGTGGGGGGAGCTCCGGATTTATGTATGAGCAAGTGTTATGAGCATAAATTCTTAAAGGCAGCGCATTTTTTTATTGCAATCGATCGTTGAATTCCGTCGATTCACTTTCGCTTGAAAAGCATTCACCCATCGCAACATCCGGAATTTTTTTTATCATTATTATTGTTATGGTCTTTATATATCAGATGATTATATATGATATATCCTTTATCTTTTACTGGTGACACAGTCGACTTTGATGGAAGCGTAGTTTTCCGTCGGACAGCTATTTTTCTCCGCGGGCTATGTTCTTCTGCCCTCTCCGCAGTGGCGTATGCAGTTCATAAAGGAGGGGTTACAGAGCTACAATTCATATATTCCTATGTTAAATATACAAAATTTCATTGCAATGTGGGGTTACAACACCTATGCCTCTCCGTGAAAGGATCTTCCTTGCTGCGTGGGATCTGCATCTGTTGTGGTTCTTCGCCTAGCGGTTTTCATCTTTCCATGTCCTCGTCTGCCCTTACGTGTATCTGTGTTTCTCCGTGTTCGTCATTGGTGTACATAGGGGGGTGTTGATGGGGTTGTAACCCCCCCCATTGCAATGAAATTTTGTATATTTAACATAGGAATATGTGAGTTGTAGCTCTGTAACCCCCTTACGAACTTTCTGCGTACGCCTATGGTGTTCAGCTTAATTTATTTTCTTGGATGTAACTATTGGGTCATTGCACCCGATGTCGTGACACCGTCAGATTCTTCGATGTGGTCTTGACTTCCTGAAGGCCGGGTGGTTTTGTTTAATGGCTGGGATTTCGTGGGTTACAGCCGTGGAGTGGTGACTTTGGTTTTTTCTAGATTAGCTCTGAATTTCCGGACATTGTAACCGTCTTGTCTTCTTTACTTTGGAGTCTCATTTCGATCTTCAACTTCTCTTCTCTCTGTTATAAAATCTCGCAGTCTTTGTCTTACATTATCTCGATTCATGAAAAGTCTTTCTCCCTCTCCCATGTATCAACTTCATTTTTTGGAAATTTGGGGTTCTCGTCTTCTTATATTCGACAAGATCCAATCCTCTTCTAGAAATACAGACTGCTAGTTCAGCGAATTTTATCGTTTTATTTTTGCACAATCAGTTGTAGTTCTCTTGGACATGGAATAACGTAGTTGTTAGACCCTATTCAACCCGTGTCATTTTTAAACGGAGATAAATTATATATATTAAGTACATTATGTATAATAAACACTTCATAATTATTCTTGATGAATCAAAAAGCATAAAAATTGAAAAATAGTGAAAGTTGTGTGATGATAGAGACGGATCACGTCGTGATCTACGCATGCGCAATACGCAATGTTCTTTTAATGACTCCTAAATTCTTCGTTTTATAAAAATGGTAAATGCGGCCAACTTTTTTTTTTTTTAATTTGCCTGGGAAAAAGAAAAAAAAAGATCCAATTTGTGGTTAAACCAACGACCACTGGGTTAAACCAAATTTTCCCGGAAAGGAGGGGGTGGGAATTGTGCACCGGTTTCATTGGGAAGGGTGGCCGTCCCGGAAAAGAAAATTCAGGTTTACTCGTGACGCCAGCGAACCAGCAGATGGCGCTGTTCCTCTTGTTTACTTTCGACAGAAACAGTATTCGGTCATCCGGTGTTATCGTATTCAATGTTTGCTTGTAAGTGCCAGTGTTTGTTAATTTGTTTTTAAGTTTAATTTTTCCGGTAAAATGGATTCTGAGGTTAATTTAAGTTTTCTAGAAATAATAAAATATATGTATGCGGATTGTACGTCCCGATATATTGTCGAAGGTGAAAAAATAGTGAACGCAAATCACCTTGTGACGTGCTATCGCCAAAAGGACGGATATTTTCATCAAAGATTTTGCACTTTGTATGCGAACTTTGTTATCGGCCTCTGATCCTCACACGATTACGGAAAGCTTCATAATTGAAGGAACAACACTGAAAATAAAAAAGTTCGTTTGTTCCTGTACGGCTGGTGAGGATGAAGTATGTGGTTGCCACGCTTATTTTCTGTAACAGATATGTTCTTCACGCATTAAGTATTTGCCAAGTTTCATAATATTTTATGTGTAGCAATAAAAGCATCCATTGCAGTTCATTGTTGGAATAATGACCATCAATTCAACTTTAAAGAAGCCATGGTCATTTGCCAACCTTTTTCGGTCATTGAACTTGACTTCCTAGAAGCATTTTACATCCATAGATTTGGTACATCACTTGTGAACGACCATAAATCAACCCCAAGTTTTAGTGGGGCTTGGAAAAATCTGTTAAAACTCTTCCCCATTGCTTCTCCTTCAACTACACCTGCTACTTAACTTTGTGACCAAAATTTACCACTTTTGTAAGTTGGCCGCCTAAAACAACTCTGTACTCCTGAAAAAAGCACTAACCGCTACCGGCAACGTATTAACCACATCGAGTTGGCAACACTCCAATGTTGTTTACTGCACGCTAGTTCCAGACGAGGAGAGACCTTGTTCTCTCGAAACGTGCGTCGAACCATCTTTTAAACTTACAACTACGCCAAAAAAACGTTGTTATTTTTCCATTATTGTTAATAAATGTTTCCATATTTTAGTATTGTTGTTGCGGGGCCCGCCCGAACACTATATGAAATATAAAGCCCAGGCTGAGCCCTTCACATCTCTAGTGGGTATAGTATATCTGGACATTTTTGTTCTTTTTTGGGGTAAGGTATTATTATTAAACTTACTAGAATCACATGGATTAATTAATAAAATAATTGGATTAACTAGAACAACATTGACAAGTTTATCTACAATTGATCCAATTTTCACAAATGTAATTAATAGTTCAACGTCATTACTGGGTGATATAATAAGCGGTCATCGAGTAATCCTATTAAAAATAAAAACTAATATTCAACGATCAAAAAAAAAAAAATAAAGATTAAAAAATTTTATTATAACAATATTACAAAATTTCATGAAACTTTATTAAATACAGTAGTGGACAAAATTGTGGAAACCCTTTGAAAAAAGATTATTTTAGAGGTTTGATGGCTAATAACACCACTTTTTTTTGTACCAATACTATAAAATTATATATCATTGGAAAGGTAATTTAATCAAGATTGTAATGCAATAACATTTATGAATCGTATTTTAATAGAACAGCATTCATAAAGAAGAAAGGTGATATACATAGAAAAAATGAGATATACAAAAATGTTCACCATACCAGTTAATACTTAGTTGGGTAACCTTTAGCCTTAATTACGGCCTTACAACGCTTTCCCATGGAGTGAACCAAGTTCTTTAGTTCTGCAGCTGTTATAATATGAAACCAAGATTGAATTATTGCTTCTGTTAATTGTGTTTTATTGCTGGGTTGCTTCCGACTAACAAGCTTCTTTAGCCGGCTCCATAGATTTTCGATGGGGTTAAGGTCTGGGCTATTTCCAGGCCATTCCAGCAGTTGAATATGATGATCTTGAAACCATTTTTTGCACACACGAGCAACATGACATGGAGCTGAATCCTGTTGAAATATAAATGCTTCATTATCTTGGAAAAGATCACATGCAGAAGGCTGCAGCTTGGGCTCAAGTATTTCATTTATGTATCTTTGGGCATTTATATTCCCATTGATCACGCAAATTCTGCCCACACCTCTTGATGTTATACAACCCCAAATCATAACACTAACTGGGTGTTTCACGGTAGGTGTAATGCACTCAGGATGGAAATCTTCTCCAATTCTTCTCCATACGTATTTTACGCCATCACTACCAAACAGTGAGATTTTGGTCTCATCACTCCAAATTACACTGTCCCATTGTTCCGTTGTCCAGTTAACATGGGTTTTAGCCCAGTTTAATCTTTTCAACCTCTGTTTGACAGACAAAAATGGCTTTTTTCGTGGAATTCTTGCATTTAGACCACATTCATGCAGTCTGCGCCGAACAGTCCTTGCACTTAACTTCACATTGCATTGCGCCATTTCACCTTGTATACACAGAGATGATTTTTTCCTGTCACCTAGGCACTGTCTTTTAATTCTTCTATCATCACTTGCTGTTGTGCACCTTTTTCTGCCTTTACCAGTCTGGTTTTGTAATGACTGAGTCTCCTTATACTTCTTCAAAAATTTAGAAATGCCACCTTTAGTTAAGTTTCCCCCAATATTTCTTCTAATTTCTTCATAACTGTAGCCTTGTTCACTTAATATTACTATTTTACATCGCTTCCTAGGTGACCAGTCAACTCTTTGCGCCATTTCTTTAATTTTATTACGTTTTACAAGCACACTAAATCAAAGAGCACAAAAAAAAAACAACCAACTTGATAGCAATTACAGAACACACTGATAAATGTCCTGTAACCTGTTGGCTCATTGCCAAAACAAGAGAAAACATGATTGGCTCATTGCCAAAACAAGATGACACCTGATTGGCTCTGTAAACACTCATGCTCATTGGCCACATTCAAATGAAGGAAAGCTACTTCATATAAATGTAAGCAAGCTGTGCTTCTTTTTTCTGGTTATTTGGCTATAACTTTTGATAGAATACAGATAATTGAACAAATGTTATTGCATTACAATCTTTATTAAATTACCTTTCTAATGATATATAATTTTATAGTATTGGTACAAAAAAAAGTGGTGTTATTAGCCATCAAACCTCTAAAATAAACTTTTTTCAAAAGGTTTCCACAATTTTGTCCACTACTGTATTAATTGGCCTGACTTCTTAAATTCCGATAATTCTCAACAAACAAAATACGAAAAATTTGCAAAAAATAAAAGAATTATATAACGAAAGTTTTCCTGAGTATATATGATATTCAATATGGAAAAAAAGGCGATGTTCTAAGACACTCACATATTAATTTTTATTGGTTGTTTCCAAAGGGAAGATTGTTTTGACAGCTTCTAAAAACATGGGCAATCCTTGTTGCAATTAATACATTTATAATCCATCATGGCAGCATCCGAAAAGAAAATTGGTGCTATTGGCGAGAGCGTTGGGGGATTAGAATGCATTTACGCCAAGTTGAATGACGACAATCATGTGAGCTGTGCGTCTCTGTACGCCTGTTTCGATCGACAATCCCCTGCAATGCCCCCCCCCCCCAGTGTCCCTTCTCGGTCCACTGGTCGTCATATCATATGACAAAAGCCTGTCTGGGAATACAGCGCTGCCCCATTCGGCGGCCACCCTTCCCATGACCCTCCTTGCAAAAGAACGATTTACGCCAATAAGACACGATTAACAATTGTTTCTCTCTTTTGACTGGTAAGCAGGATATTTTCCATAACGTTTCTTCCAAATATAAAGACAATTATTTAGCTCTCATGGTAGCCTTTGAATGGTTTATGAATTTAAAGCAAATTATATCTTATTTACTGATGATCTAACTTTAAGAAATCGATAGTTTTATACGATTATTAAATATTATATATATTAAACACCGCTAGTGACAAAGAACAAACCAGAGTTGCTTATCGTGCGAATGAAATGAAATAACATAGGAAATAAACGAGTAATGTTTTAAACATTCGTTTAAAAAATAACAAAACAACTACTCACCATATTTGCCTGGACCCGGGAAGAAATCTTCTTTACCAAAATGTTTGGAACAACCAATCATCCGATTAGAAATCTTTTTTCCTGTTCTTAAAACGCAGAAGCCATTCTTTGCGACGGTCCACAGTTTCTTGAACATTACGTAAATTAATTACAACAGTGTTTTCATTGTTATGAGGAAAGTTATGGATGCTCAAGAGCGGATCTTTAGATGCTTTCGAATGACACTCTTGAATACAACAATTGGTGTTATATTTTGTTTTTTTTCCCCCGCCACCTCAACTGTTCAACGATTGCAAAGTAACTGATTTATTTCGGAGTATCGGTTGCGAAGTTTACGCCAATGACCACCAGATGGCGCATCGAAGGGCTGGCGTTGCCAATTGGTCGGCAACTTTTAGTCTGGAGATTTCCGGTAAGGGGTACCATCTCCATTTTCCTCTTATGCTCCTAGATTTTGGGAAATAGACGTAAAAAATCTGAAACTTCGTTTTCCAAAGTATAGTTTTCTATAGCGATCACTTTGTATATTTTCAAAAGGAATATTTAATATATTAAACTGTAGAATCGTCGTTCTCTAAACCTAATCACAAAGTATGCATTTTTTATCATTTTTCATAGCGTAGTTTATAATCTAGGCATACCGTGTTTGGCGCAACATGCTCTTTGCGCCATAAAAATCAGCCAATCAACAATTTAAGCTTTTAAAAAATGTCGAAGAAAAGCGTAGTTTACTTTTGGGACTCGAAAGTTGGAAATTTTCATTATGGACCAGGACATCCAATGAAACCCCATCGGTTAGCTGTAACGCACAGCCTTGTGTTTCAGTATGGTTTACACGAGAAAATGCAGATCTATAAACCATATAGAGCCAGTGCGCACGATATGTCCCGTTTTCATTCTAACGAATACATAGACTTTTTACAGCGCGTGACTCCACAAAATATACAGGGATTTACAAAGAGCTTGAGCCATTTTAACGTTGGCGATGATTGTCCCGTGTTCGAAGGGTTATTCGATTTTTGTTCGATGTACACCGGGGCGTCTTTGGAAGGGGCTGTGAAGTTGAATAACCAGTGTTGTGACATAGCAATTAATTGGTCCGGTGGGCTTCATCATGCCAAAAAATTTGAAGCTTCGGGATTCTGCTATGTGAATGACATTGTGATTGCCATTCTGGAATTGCTGAAACACCACACTCGGGTTTTATATATAGACATCGACATACACCATGGTGATGGCGTGCAGGAGGCTTTTTACTTGACGGACAGAGTAATGACAGTTTCTTTTCACAAGTATGGAAACTATTTTTTCCCGGGAACTGGAGACATGTATGAAATAGGAGCGGAGAGTGGACGCCATTACTCAGTAAATGTGCCTCTTAAAGAGGGGATAGACGATCACAGTTATTTCCAAACTTTCAAACCTGTGATACAAGCTGTGATGGAATTTTACCAACCAACTTGTATCGTGTTACAATGTGGTGCTGATTCGCTTGCGGGTGATAGACTGGGCTGTTTTGCTCTAAGTACCAAAGGACATGGTGAATGTGTGAAATTTGTCAAAGATCTTAATGTTCCCGTCCTTGTGTTGGGAGGCGGAGGTTACACACTGCGCAACGTGGCTCGATGTTGGACTTATGAAACATCGCTTCTTTTGGATGTTAACATCGGGAGTGATATTCCCTATAATGAGTACTTTGAGTACTTTGCTCCAGACTTTTCATTGCATCCCGACATAGCAACACGTCAAGACAATGCTAACAGTAAGCAATATCTAGAGGCAATCGTAAAGTACACTACTGAGAACTTGAAATGTCTTGCCCATGCTCCAAGTGTACAAATGCAGGATGTGCCTCCAGATGCAATGCCATATGAAAGAACTAGCGAACCCGATCCAGATGTACGGATGACAGCCGAAGATGCAGATGCCAAGGTTACCCCAGCTAACGAATTTTATGAAGGTGACAAAGACCAAGATAGCGAACATGAAGCTGTGGAATCATAAAAACAATGTTAAATATACTATTGTATTAGAATTAACTCCATGTACATGAAATGTAACTATATTGTAATCGTCAACTGTGATTAGGTACCTAGCGAAATCACATGATTGAACGATAGATACACCGGTAACATATTCCAGATCCGACTAATGGTGACTTATACTTGCAAATATACTTGCTAACCAATAGTGTTTGGAAATGGCAATTCTTCTTCAGTATTAGCATTTGAACTTGGTATAACGAAAGGCAGTCTCCCACTAAAGATGTAGTTGCTAGTCTTTTTTGTTGCCAAATCTGATTTATCGCCCAAACCACAGCCAAGTTTCCAGCGATCCACAAAACATCAGGGTTTTGACACAACCTGGAAGTATTTGGGAATTTGAGATTGTATGTAAACATTAGGGAAAAACAAGATCCTTTGGTCAGACCTGGAAAAGACAAGGAAACCCCTAATTTCTGCTTTGAATAGCCAAATCTTCTACACACATGAAGTATATTTTCCACAGCTGAAATTCAGTTATAAATTACTCGTCATTCATGCCCATGTCCCGGGGAGAGATCTTAGGGAGTAGTTGATCCTCCAACCCCTCAAAACTAAGTTTTTAATGGGACTTGGCTACGGCCTTGCATGCTGTGATTGTATCGATACATGCTGTAAAAATTTTTGACCCCCCCCGAAATTAAATCCTGGCTACAGTCTTGTGATTGGTCAGGGAATTTTTCTTGAAAAGTTAGGGAAATTTTCTACCAAAGTCAGGGAATTTTCTTCTTTAATGTGAGTGGGAGCTTTGATCATGTCATCAGGATCTTCATTTCTTATTAATGTGTCGGCATGATCCTCGCTGTCCTTTCATCATAAAAATTCAATTGACTAAATTTGAAAATCAAGTGAAAAGGAAGAGCTGGAGATGCCATGGCGTTCATAGAGAGACAATAACAGGGTTTAACAGTGATGGATTAAGGCTCTATTGGGCCCTGCGGTGGCGCAGTGTGGTAACGCGTTCGCCTAGTGCGCCGTTAACTTGGATTCGACTCCTAATGGTGCAAAAAATGCTTACTCAGAGATTTCATGAAGATCGCATTGCTCACTGTAGTCCAGGGTTTGGTTCTGTAGGCCATAAGAGGTTCAAATTCCTCGGAAAATTGTAGATCCTGGTGCAGCATGACCATTGTAGTCCTTGAGCCGTAAAACCACAAACAAAAAATAAGGCTCTTTTGGGGACTCCTTGAAGTAGAGAATGTGGCCTCCACGATATTCATTCACTAAATCATTAATTTTCCTTCAAAGTTCATAATTTATAATATTCAGGTTTATCAGTAGTGAAACTTTGATATTTTTAAATAAACAAGATCAATATAACTTTTAAAATTAAATAATATCAGGTCCCATCAAAGTCTCTAAGAAGGGGCTTCTAAAGTCACAGGGCCATTGGCCTGGGCCTATTTTGCTTGCAAGTATATTTGATATTGGGGCTCAAGACCCCTCATCACTTCGCAATATTTGTATTTTGTTAGAGATAACCACAATTTTAAAAAGCATTTTGTTGTAATTAGTGGGGTTACCAACATGGGTAACTAATTGTCCACTAATGCCAAGAAGAACTTTCAAGGGAGTCGAAACCACACAGAACCGTTCTCATCAGCAAGGCCATAGCCAAGATTTAATTTCGGGAAGGGATTCAAAAAATTTTACAAATAACGGTTACAAATAAGGATGTGTCGCCTTTGTCGTAGTTAAATATAAATACATCATGGTCAAAAATAAAATGAGAAAATACAAATTTTGCCTTCAAACACCATTGTACATTTTGTTTTAGCTCTATAAAAAATTTAAATTTTAATGGCAATGTCCACTTTTAAAAAATTGGTTTCCATGTTTTTTTTTCTTTAAAGTATTCTCAAATTAGTGGTCTATAAAACGAGATCTTGTGGTCAGAATTTTGGTAATTACTCCAGGTTTTAGTTTTTTCTACAAGTTTGACAATGAAATACACATGTATTTTTGTGAAGGACCGGACCCCCCCCCTGGATACAGGCATACTCATCACCAACATTCTAGCTCTCATATATACACACACGGAATAGTCATAGGTCCTATTTTATTTCGACACGCGATATCACTATCATCATGTTGTTCATATTTTAACCTTCAACTTTGTTATTAAATCCAGGCTTGGAGCTATTTATGGTTATAAATATGGGTTCCCACTCTGTTGTCCTCATGAAATTCAAGGACTTTACAAGGACCAAATAATATTTTTAAGGACCTTAACGTTGTCGCTCTCAATATACATAAAACATAAGAAAAAATGCAAGACATTATAAGCATAATATTGCAAATAGTGTGTTTAATTGTAACAATAGATTATTACAAATTACATTGTTTTATGTCAGTTTCATTTTTAATAAATTGGTTTTCCATTTTTACCATTTCTTTAAATTTTTCTTTAGCTGATCGCCTAAAACTAGCTATTCGACTGTACACTAAATAAATATTGCACATCCGTTTTTTCTGCTTCTCCTGCCAAAATATTTGCAGGTTTTTGTAGACGTAGTTTTCTTTGATTTTAATTTATCGATCTGATCACATTTTTTTAACCTTCTAAAGAATTTTCACGTTTTCATTGGTCTTCTAAGCAGGCCATATACTTAGCTCTTGCCCCAGAAGCAATTGTTCTCATCTCGTTAGTAATTCTTATATTTTGTATTCCTCCTGAGTTTTTTATTGCATCTTGGACAGTCCTTTTCAGGAGTAATTATGTTCCAGGATTTCTATAAATTCCGCGAATTTCAGCTTGCCTCTATTGGGATTTTTTAAAAGTTACAGAAATTTCATTTTGTTTCCTATAATTTTTTATGTTTCTTTAGAAATCAGTGTCTTTACCAAAAATATTATGTAACTTTTCAGGGGATTTTCCCGGTTTGGACTTACAATCATCCCTGCTAAATGTCACATTTAAGATGTTAATATGATAATGTCACAAAAGGAAACATATGTTGATAACATATGTTTCCTTTTTCATATTTTCAACCTCAAAATGCTTGTTAATGGAACGACCTATTTCTACAGAGGCTTGCCCATTGGATAAATCTAGAAGTAATTAGACAACATTCCGTAATTTATGAAATCCTTCATTTCCCAATTGTATTATTGGCCATGCTCAGTGGGCGGAGGAGGAAGGGGATGTGTCCAAAGCGCTACTGATTTTGTTCTGGAAATAAAGAGAAATATCCTTTTTTCCTTTTGTCAAAACTTGAAAGCAACTTTCAAGTACTTTTCAAGGGTTCTGACTTTGGGGGGGGAGGGAAGAAAAGGACTTTCAAGGACCATGGGAACCATGATTTATTAAAGTTAAGCATCAATGGGCACGGTCAGGTTTTGTGGAGTGTGACCACTCTTGAAATTGACTATGGAGGTCCAGGTGACATCAGTTGCCTAATATGGTAACCCAGTGAATGACTGACAAGTTCTCCATTATGTGAATTGACACAAAAAGGGCAAAGGGCTAAATGGTGGTCATTAGAAATACAAAGTCATTATTTATTTATAAAGCCAGTATTTTGTGATGTTTGGGTTTCCGAAAGAAGGTTTTGTGACAGTTTTGGTGATTTCAAGTTTGGCAACATTTGGGGCAAAAACTGCATTCATACCGGTAATTCATTTGAACAATGTATTGTATAATTATTTGCTTTAGTTATGTAATTTTAAATTGTTTTGCAGAATTCACTTTTAAATTATGTGCTGCATTGATGTGATTTTACATTTTGTTTATGTATGTCATTATATGATTACATAAATTTTGTCATTACATTTCACACACACAATGTGATGTAATTATTATTGTATATTTAACAGTTTAGTATTATCATGTGTGGTGGTGCGAATCATGTATATTTCATAGTATTGTAATTATCAGTTTTTATAATGTAATGATCATTTTTTATACTGTATAAGTTTTTATACTGTAATTATAATTTTTTTATGTAATTATTATTTTTATGACAGTTATTTTTTGTGATGTAGTGTTCCGTTTACCGGTTTAGTGGATAGTTTTAGTATATATATTTTATTATTTATGTTAACTTCATTGAAAGGGCCTTCTGTGCTGTGTGAACACAATGAAGTACCAGATATGGTACACAGTTCGATTCGTAGGGTTATAATTAACAATAAAAATAATTTTTTGTAATGTGCCAGTTCTTTTTATATGCATAAAAACTGTAAATCAGCTATCTTGGCTCAAAGATTATACAATTTTTTTTTTTTTATTTTGGTGGTGAAAGCATTACAGTTTTATCACTTGCTTAAAATTAAAGCTAACACAATAGCATAGCAATTCAAACTCCGTGGTTAGGGGGGGGGGACGCTCAATGGCCTTAAAAAACCTGATGTGACCATGAGCAAATGTGTTTTGATATCTAGCTGGGGGGAGGGGGGCCCCTGAACACCCCCATTTTTTGGGTCACTGAGCTAACATTATGAGGTACTTATATATTAGTCCTTTGACCAAGAAATTGGCAAAGATTTTGATGTTTGCACCAAAGTTCATTTACATAAATAACTAAATGTAAATTACATTTCATTAAATTCCTTTAAAAAAAAAACAGTGAAATTTTAAATAAATGAAGTCTCAAACAACTATATTATTCAGGCGGCCAAAATTCCCTAATGGCATTCAAAATTGTGACAAATGGGTCTTCTTTTTTATGACGACACATAAATTCGTATCAATACGAATTTAAGTGTTATTGTGCAGTTCCAGACATATCAGGCCCGTTAGCACACACTTTTTTTGATGGAATGATTCTACAACTTTGACAATACTCCATTTCGTTTTCTTCCGTAGAAGGTAGATATAAAATTTTAATCGTTTTACGCAAAAAATACGAGAAGAGAAGAGAACTTATAAACAAGGTTATTGCGTTCGAACATGTGTGGGAGCATTTTTTTCATTATTGACTTTGTTTTACGGCATTTGGCGACGGTTTTTGATTTGTTGCTTTGTTTTTTGACATACGTATTTCGCTATTAGGATAAAATACGAACTACCAGAGAAGAAATTTACATGCAAGAGGTTAAACGCTGGCAAAATAACAAATAGATTACTAGTTTTCCGACATACCAGCAGCCATCCTTTATCAGGAGGTAATCCTGATGAAAGTACTGTCATTATTCACCAATGGCCTGCCATCGATAAGGAAGGCTGCATTGACATAACAGCACAGACATTTCCGTTTGCAATGGTGTTGTGATAGAGCTAGGTAGATGGCAGAATAGCACAGGATCAGGTTCTCAAACAAGCTGCATTTCAGTTTTAGTAATGACAGTCGCAGTGTATGAGTATGGCACCGATGTGATGACAGGTCCAATCCCACTGCATCTGTGGAACAGTACACCATGTGATGTGTCATTATAGTTTGGGGCATTATTACCTATGATAGGAGGTCACCTGGTCCATATTGATGACACTATGATGGCCCATTGATATGTAGATGTTGGGGTTGGTGATGCTACTCTTCCTTCGGGGGGAGAGGGGGATGGGGAAGGAGGTGCCCAATGCCATTTACTAGCAGGATAATGCCCAACCATACACATCAGACAACATACCTTGCAAGGTATTCAGGTGTTTCCTTGGCTACCAGTCTCCCCTGATCTCTCACCAATCGAATATGCTTGGGACCTAATTGGATGTCGCTTGTGTACACTGCCGCATTCAGAAGACGAACTGTGGCAAATGGTTGACAAGGAATGGGAAGTCATCCTTCGGGACATCATCTGCAATGTTCATTGAGTCTACACCTAGAAGTGCTGCTGCCTGTATTTCCATCCACGATGGTTCCACAACATACTGATCAGACGATGTTGTCGCTCAGTGTATAGGTGTATCATGTTGCAATAAACATCACTTATTGTTCATTGCTGTTTCTCTCTCGGTTTGCTGACTTTTATCACTTTCTGCTCACTCCTTGGTGTTGCATTTTCACTGTCATGTAGTCTATTTTTATGATAAAATGAGTGAAAAGAAGTAAAACAAAGTAATACAAATCAAAACACAGAACTATTTTTTCAAGTGTTGTGGGGAAGCACTTTAAAAAGAAAGAGATATGGCGTGATAGGATTAAAGGAATTTATTTCTGTTCCGAATCAGAGAGGGGTGTAGCAATTGAAAAACTGATGTAAGGAGCTGAAGTAGCTTTAAAATAGCTCATGTGAGAAACGGAGATTGTGCAATATGATATGGGGGGGAGGTGAAAGTTAGCTGCAATGATGTAGTCCCAAAATGAGATGATTGCGTGGGGGTGTGCAAACACAGACTGGGTCCTCTCAAAGGATGCATACCTTGGATTATCGGAGGGCGCAAGTCCTCCTTAATTCGGAAGCACGAGTTCTATCGCCCACGAGGGCTCACCGTCCTGAGGCCAGCTTGCTGGCAGCCCAGTCCGTCCCTGGGTGTGTGTGTGTGTGTGTTGGAAGGTGGCCACTGGAGGTGGCGCAGTATTCCCAGACAGGATAATCAACAATTGAAGGCCAGTAGATGATTGCAGGTTACAGAGAACTGTGTACCACAATATCCAACTGAAGAGCTTGTGAGCCCCCCCCCCACTTTCTACCACCATACACATACAAATTAGAATCTTTTCTCATAAGAGTTTCTTTGAAAGGAAAATCGTTTCGTTTGGCATACAGAGTTGATTTAAATAAACATACATGTGTGTGGCTCTGCAGTGGTGATGACTTCATATAGCATGCCGTTAATCTATGTTTGACTCACAATGATGCCAGAAAAAGAACACTTACTGACTGTCCACTATAGTCTGCAATGATGCCAGTAAAAGAACACTTACCGATTGTCCACTATATAGTCCGGGGGTTTGTTCCTTAGGTCTTAAGAGGTTCAGATTGCTCGGAGGACTGTCAGTCCCAGTACGGTATGACTAAGCTTTGCTATCCTTGTGCCATAAAAAACACACAAAAACTGTAGAATAAAACGTGTTTTTATGAGCAACTATAGGACATTATGTCTAGAAGGCTAGACTAAGCGAGTGTTACTTAAAGTATGAGGAACAGTTGCCGGAATTTTCAGATTTCTTTTATAGCGATTCTCACATACAGTTTCCTATGACTAGACTCGTTTGTGAATCATAAAATTGTGAATCATATAATCAAGATTGGTTGGTTGGTGATGTAACACTGTGAAGTATAAATAAATTTAAGAATGTTTTAGGTGTAGGAGAAAATTTTAATCACATTAATCGAAGCATGTTTTATTAACTGAAGTTACATTGAGTGAAGAATGTTAACTGAAGTGTTGCCGTATCAGAACTGAGTTCTGATACGGCAACAATGCTGTTTAGTTTTGGATCACTCAAATTCCTGAAGAGGGATGGCCAACGTCCATCCATCAACGATGTCAATTAATGTGATTAAAATTTTCTCCTATGCCTAAAGGGTTGTTCTTAAATTTATTTAATTATAAAATCGTTGTAAGATAGTTGAGGTAAACCGTTATGCTTGACTTCATAATGACATTTCATGAGTGGTCTAATGATTATAACCATGACCTTTGGACTGTCCAGGCCAGGTTTGATTCCTAGGCAAACTTGGTTGTCTGTCAATTTGTAATGGTTTGTAGGTCACTTTAAGGAATTGGACCCATCATTATTTTTTTTTTATAAAAAAAATAATGAGTCTGGATGTAAGATTAACAAACAATTTGAGGTTCTAAACACCACCTCCTGGCGCAGTATAGCCCAGATGCTCTTGCGCCATAAAAAAGCCAAACAAACACCACCTCAATAATTATATAGTTTTGAGTTTAAATGATCTGGATTCACATCCAGGAAATCTTGACTGACTGTAAAAACACCGTAATCCTGAGGGCACATTAGGACTGGGGGGTTACATCTTAGGGAGACCATGGGATATAAAAATTCAAATAGGGATAAATGCGAAGGTGTGTACTGAGTATATTGGTACTCATAATTGAATGATTACATATAAAATTAAACACATAATTTAGGATGCTGCTAAGGAAGTAAAATCAAATTAAAAAAATATAAATTATCATGGTTAATTTATATTTTTTTAAAGTTAACACTAACTTAACACAACACTGAATTTGTGAGACATGGAAAATTAGTAATACTTCATGTTACAAATTCTATGATCCTTTGTGAATTTATTTTTCAAAAATTGACAAATGTAGCAACTTTCTGAAATATATGAGGTACAGTCAAAAAGATTTGAGACTAGCCATACTGGGAAAAAAAGGGCTAATTTATCGGACAAATTGTGCATTACCCCTTCAAAATAGTTCCTCTATGTAGTTATGCAATGATCCCAGTATTTCTCCAATTTTTTGAAACCCTCATGGAATTCAGTTTTGGAAACCTTACGCACCTGTTGTAATTTGCCTGGAATTTCATAAATACCTTTAAATCAGTATCTTTTTAATACTCTATTTAAGGGGGAAGAAAAAAAAATGGTCCAGGCTTGGTGAGTATGGGGCTAGAAAGCAATAGCTATGTTATTATCAGCTGAAAACTGACGTATAGCCAGTATTGGGCAGAGGCGTTGTTATCTAGTATAGCAACCAATTTGTCCCTTCTCACAAATCAGGTCTTCTTCACGAAAGCATCTCAACACATTAATGTAGAAGCTCTGTTTAATAATATGCTCGTGACACAAATTCTCCGTGAATTATTCCCTCACCTGATAATATTAATTGTCTTATAATAATTTTTCACAGTAAATAAAAAAACTCAACTAGCATGCTTTTCAAATTGCTTCTCACTTAATGTGCCTTTATAAATCTTGGGGAGTGTGGATTTTTTCTATTGGATAGAACATCGTTTTACCTCGAGGTTATGGTCATAAATTCACGTCCCGTTATCTGTGATAAAGAAGTTACCGCCATTTTGGATGCTGTTTCTGACGTCATGATACACAGTACAGCTTGCCACTCAAGAGGCGGAGAGCAAACTTTGCCAAGATCAGTGTTATGTCCAAAATGTCCGAAAAAATGAACTGGCCTGTGAGATATTCAAAGGTCACTTGCAATGTTGCCAATTGCAGATAGTCATTTCTTACACCCATGTTTGAGCTCAAACTAGAGCTTTTAATATATAGAGGTAAAAGAGAAATTGATCGAGCCTAGAGTTGAACTATGGTTTCTACGTTAGATCCAGAGTTCCTTAATAGCCAGGCCACTGAAGCATAGGAATGGCGTTCCCTTTCTTACAATAAGTAATAATATCTTACAAATACCTTATGTACAGAGAATGGGAGCATTGTTCCTATGTCTTGGTGGTCTAGTGGTTAAGACACTCTGGATCTAATGGACAGACTCTGGTTTAGCTCTAGGCTAAGGATATGTCTCTTTTTCTCTTATATACAGAAAGCTCTAATTCGAGCAAGCGTGAATGTGCCAAATTACTATACATAAAAATTCCCCATGAAAATTACAAAATAAATGCCCCGGTGGCTTTGTGTGTTGACCATTTGGCAATTGTGTTAACCATACGAAGGGTAATAGCATCTTACAAAAATATTGCCAGTTGTTTGACATCAGTCTTCATGTATTTTCTGTCACACTCTCTCAATGGTTTACTTACTAACACATACCAAGGATTGTACTGAATGTTTGGCCATTTTCAAGTGAGATGTGTCCATTTTTAAAATGTGAGGAGAACTATTCAAAACAACAGATCCTGCTTATGTTTTCCTCCTACAAAAAGCTCTCAAAGCATAACCGAATTTCTGTAACTGTTTTCCCAAAACCGAAGCAAAACTTAACACAAACACTTTCTTTTAAAGAAGATATTTTCATCGTCATACAAACAGATACATACAACTATAGAAAACAATATAGAAGAAGGTAATATATACTCAACCACCATAAAATATTTTCTGGAAATAGAAATGGCCGCCACTCGTCATAGTTTACATATGTCCAGCAAATGACCGATTTCAGTGCTATGCAGCCAGTTACAGAATTATTTGATTGCATGCATCTTGCACTGTCTGAAAATTTTAACAATATATCTTCCTTATTTACAAAAGTCATATTTTTGAAATATCTCACTTTTTAAACACCTCTTCACTTTATGTTTTGACATGGTTAAAAAAATGGGGGATAATATTTTATTTTTCAGTTTTCTTCGCCAATTGTATCAAAATTTGTGTGTGTGTACGTAGCTAGTTTTGTAAATTTATTAGATAAATTATTAGTTAATTAGACTTTATTAAACAATTTTTTTAATAAAGCTTGTATTGTTCCTGCAGAGCAACTTCTGTGCACCGTAAACTGAATGCAGCAGAGATAATTGGAATAAATGTATAAGTCATTTAGTAGTTTAATACATTTTATGGCAATATATTTTGTTCATGGAAGTGTAATTAAGATATGTATCTTCATTAAAGGAATTATAAAGTTAATTAGCTTCTGTTTCTCTCAATTTTATAATTCTGATTCAGTTAATAGTAGACTGGGGAACTACTTCACATGCCCTCATAAGGAAAAAAAAAATGATTTACAAGATGTGATTGGTGGGCAAAAATTACCATCCATAAAAATGAATTCATCTCCAATAGCTGTGTAGTATAAGAGATCATAATGGACTTAAATTACATTTTCATACCTTTGGTCATTGGACCATTCCTGAGGATATAGGAATCGGTACGGCAATCCATGGAAATGCTACTCCAAACCAGCAGTCTCCCTCCACCATACTAATGTTTTTCTTTGCACAAAATGGAGACTGTCCCGTGTTTCTTGGTGTCTCTACGAGCATTTGCTTATTGTCCAGCTGTACGATGATTTGTGACTTGTCCTGGGAGAGAATATTACTTTAGTCGTCATAACCCCAGTCACAATATTCCAGTGTCCATCTTTATAGGCAGAACGATGTGCTCTTAATGGAAACAAACTACAGGTCATTGGGCCAACATGATTCAAGTTTTTTATTGCAGACTGTTTCATCCTATGGCCATAAACAGTTTGCACTGTGGTTGGGTCATATTCAGTAAACAGTTTTTTCTTGCAATCAATAAGTCATAATTTACCAAAGTTGAAGAGACCAAGACCTTGCAAATTAATAAGCACTTCCAGACTCTAGAAACCTATTTCAGTCTGGAAATGATGCTTAGTGAAACTCTGCAAACTTCAGATACGACTTGTTGGGTCTACTCAACTTTCAAAGGATCAATGGTTCTCCACGCTATGGATTGTGGTTAATCACATTGCTGCAATGTAATAAATTCACCTGACACCAAGAGATTTCTGCATTATTTTAGTGTGATTGTGGATCACACTGAAAATGGTTACTTTTATACGACTTGGCGAACATATGTTTCTTGACATCACAGGCAGTAATTTGCTTATGTACTATCTATGCTTACATCACATTGAGAATCCAATTAAGAAAATCCATATTGTCTATGTTGCAATTCTGAAACAAATCTGTACATCATCTCCAATTGTTTTGAGTATTGTAGAAATAGCATTAAATCTGCAGTGGTTATAACTGCCAGTTTCGGACCTATTGGGTCGAGTCTGATGGTTGGTTGGTTGTTTTATGGCACAAGGACAGCAAAGGTCATTCTGTGTCAGTCACGGTGAGAGGGTCGAGTCTGACTCCTATTAAGTTATGAGTAAATATGTATATATCAGGGTTTGGAGATTGCAATAAGTTACCGATCATTCTTTAAATGACTTATACCACAGTCTAGGGACTTTGGGGAAGAAAAAAAAAATGTACTGTACTAATTGATGGGAAAACAAGTCTGCCCCATCAGTTTTACATTAATTTTTTGACATTTTCCTTACGACGAACTATCAAAAGAAAGAATAACCATTTGCCATCTTGTTCGAAGAACAAACTTTTCACTGGTTGTTCCATTACCAAATAATGGGAAGAGAACCATGCAACAATGTAAATGTTTACTCGAGTCTTTGCGTCATTTTATAACTGAGCAACCAGTAGAAGGCTCATTCTCGAAACAGGGGAGACCAATCGTACATTTTCTTTGGAAAGTATTTTCAGTAATGCTTAATACTTCCATTATTAATAAGCAAGTCAAAACACAAATTATGCCATTGGTTTATTTTGTAAAACTTGTACAAATTATTCAAAAATAGTTTGCTTTATCAAGCACATGATATGTCTTCATTTGTTTAAATATTCTGCATGAAAGGTAATGTGGTCTTCTATAAAGGTATTGATAAAATAGTAGCTGTGATCGTAACCCTAAAAACGTGAAAATCATTAAAAAATTAGCATTAACAATCAACTGTTTATCCACTATTGCAAATTTGAGATATCATTTCAGCTACAGCGCTTGTCATTATCAGTGGTGTATGCAGGGGAGGTTGTAACCCCTTTGCAATGAAATTTTGTATACATATGGAATTGTAGCTCTGTAACTCCTCATTATAAGTCTGTAATCCCCTCCCCCTTATGAACTTTCTGCTTATGCCCAGGGTCATTATACACCGGTGTTTAAAATTAAAGAAATACAAAATAAATTTTATGTTCCTCTTTAATTGTAAGTTTCCATGTTTTAGGTATTATACAGACCTGCGAAATAATACTTTTTAATTTTTGTTTCTGTCCCGTTTTAGGTTTTTCTAATGTTTTTCGGTAAGCTGAGTTCAGAAATACGAAGCCTTTCTTTCTATCATATAAGGTTTTCTCATAAAGTGAAGATGAATGCCCATGAAAATCACACAGAAGATCTAGCCTTGTTAAAAACTTCATTTAGGAACACTTCATTATTTTTACATACGAACATTTTTATCATTTTATATTTTATTATTTTCTTATATTTGTCATACTCACCATGAAGTTAAAAATCATTATAATGTCTCTTTTCCTTCCCCTCGAAGCTCTGTTTAGAACCCTTTCTCCTGTGCGCTGCTTGCGCCTCCTCCCTAGTTAGCATCCAGCAGTAATCTGCTATTACATTGATATTCTACTGGCCATGATATCCCATTCCATTTCTTTTATGTCCTGGTGGAATCTCTCTCCTTGCTCTTGACTTATAGAGCCTAGATGTTTCAGGATATAGCTTAGATGGCAGTTAAAAAAGATCTTCTAGCTCATTGGGCCGCCTAAGACTTTGAAGTTCTCCAGCATGTTTCCTACGACGTTCTTGAAGTCAGGGTCTTTCTGCTTGCCAAGAAACTTCTTTACAACTTCTTTAAAGGATTTTCAAGCTGACCTCTCAATGTTTTCCATTTTGGTTTTAAAGATTTTGCCTGTTATGAGTTTTTGAATGTCGAGACGGATAAAACCCCTTCTTTCAGCTTCGCTTCGAACAGCCCTGGAAACTTACTTGTCGGGTACTTGAAAATATCACCATCTTCTGACAGAGCTTTCACAAATTGCTTCATAATGCCAAGTTTGACGTGAAGTAAAGGCAGGGATACTTTTTTTTAGGTCCACCAAAGCTTCGAAGTGCACATTCTTTTCTCCCACCTTTAGTGTCCTGGCCACACCTTCTGACTCTGGTGCTTGGCTTTAGCAGCAATGTCTGTCCCATTCGCAGAGGAAACAGGGAGTACTTAGTTTAGCCACCCTATTGACCAAGGATCATAGAGAACATTTTCAGATCGCCACAGATGGTCCATTGGTATTCCTTGTAGTTAAGTTGGTCATCAAAGCTAAATTCTGTTACCTCTCTTTCAGATGAACAGAGAGGTCAACCGGTATGGAGGCATATCTGTTGCAGTTGTAAAGAAGGACAGCTTTCAAACTTTTTTGTGATGAGCCAATGAAGAGTCTCCAATCTTTTACCTTACGTTTTGTTTTTCTATCCATTATAGATTGAAATGCTGCAAATTACTTCAAGTTCATTATGTTGAATTATTCTTTTAAACGTTCTTTGATTTATAATGTCATTTATGCGTTTGACTTTTTGATAACATTTTTCTACTTTCTATGTTTTAATTTATTATTGGTGAGATAAAATACCTCTTTCTAAGCAAAAATATTACTTTGACACATTTTTATAGTAGCACACCTAGTAGGTAGGCAACCAGACAGAAATTCTCGATTTGTGTCAAAACTGTACGTGATAGAATTTTTTAAGTATTTTTCCTGAAATCAGCATCCAAAAATACATAAGGAACACCCTTAACTTCGAAGAAAAAAGTCGCAGACCTGTGTTATCATTATATCCAATAATTGTATACCCATCCACTACTTGATGAAGGTGTCTCCAAACGCTCCCAATATGTCACTTTCGAGCAATTTGTTTTCATGTTACTCCAACCTCTGTTTTCGTATTTTATCCGCTTCTCATTTTCTTTCAACAGTTCAGGTAGGTTTGTTTGTGTTCCACAGTGCAAAGACAACCAAGAGCATGCTGCATCAAAACCTACACTGTTTCTTAAAGAACCTAAACTTCTGCTGTATAAAGCATTAACTATACTGGGCGAGTTTACTCGCTCCTTGCTGGTAAATTTACACGCTGCTGCTAAACTTGCTCAGTGTAATAAAGTTGTCTAGTTAACTTGCCGCTCGCTCGACTAGTGCTCGTGAAAGTAAGGAGTGGGTTACTGTTTACACTACTACCCGGGTTTTCTCAAATTTGATTGGCTGAAACAAACCCTGCTGTTAGTTGTTGACATCTACTGAGCACCTCTACTGCACGTTTTGAGTGAGTAAGTTTTAAAAGCTGTATGTAATCTCAAGACTCGCTGAGTGAGTAACAACTTGCTCAAATGCTGATTAGTTTGCAAGCCAGCGAGTAGCGTGTAAACTGGCCCAACGTAACTGAGGCGTAAGACACCAAATCCTGGACTGTGGTAGCCAGAGAAAATGGCACATATTCTACCGTGCCATTTGCACGGAAGGGTGTGCAGGCTGTGCCCTGCACAAAGACACCTGATAGAGGTGCCATTTCAAAATGACAAATTACAATTTTTTATACAACACATTACAATAAATGATTAACGGTATAAATATTTAAATCCATTAAGATGAAAAATTAACGAATTTTTCTACAATTCACGAAGTGAAACTTTGCTTCAATAATTGCCCAATTTAAAATAAAGAGTAAGGTGACAAGAAATGGGAGCAGATGATGGATTCACCGCTTTGCCTTGATGTGCTACTACGTGAGTGGTATGCGGGCTCAAATTTATGGTTTGAGGCACCCCCCTCCCAGCCCGATTTCCGTTGATCCAACTTTGCACAAATGTGCCTCTTAGCCATGTGATGGTTCTGACGACCATTGGAATTAAACCCAGGCCAACAGCACAAAAGACGAATGTGTTGTTTTTACACCACTGTTTCTCGAAAGTGCTTTCCAAGGAATCCTCTTGGTCAGCAGTTTTCTAACTTTCCTACTATGGACTCTCATCAGAGATCATTCGCCTTCGCGGACCCTCAATGATTAACACAAAGTTTAAAGTCCGGAATTTTCATCGCACATATTCATTTCTAGCATTCATCGTTGATTTTCACTATTTAAGGAAGGAATTTTTCGTTCCCTCATAATTTATTTTTAGCATTAAAGAGTAAATGCTCGTGTCTTAGTATTTTTATGGAACACTGGAAGGGTCTCATGGACCTCCTGATAGGGTCCCGTGGACCACAGATGGAGAACTGTGGGGCTGTAGATTAGTGGTTCTTAACCTTTACGAGTCCGTGGCCCGGAATTTTTTTTTTAATAAGACAAAGGCCCAGTTCCAACACACATTCTGGTAAATATCTTTCTGTTTTTTTTAAAGTTCATAAGTTAAATGATCATCAGTATGGATTATTAATTATGGCATAATCATAAAGAGTATCAGTATATTCATTCTATTAATATACACTTTGATGGTAGATTTTCTTGCCGACTGGTCACTGACATTTGCAACACATATGCTATTTCGTTCAGTTATAAGCAGGGTCATAGCTTGGGAGTGGTGAGGAGGACTTACGCCAGAGGCACAGGCGAGTGCGGGTATAAAATCGGCTGAAATAATTCACGGAGAAGAATATATCCACTCTTAGGGAGGCACAAACTGGACGGTTCTGCAAGGGACACAAGGTCATTTAGTTACTGTGCTGGTTTCAAGAAAAGAGGATGCACCGAACATTACAGTCATTTTTTATGACCAGTCATAAAGGGGCACAGGCACAGGCATAGCCAGAATGTTCATAAGGAGGGAAGGTCATTGACTTAATGGAAGGGGTTACACAGAGCTACAACTCATATATTCCTATGTTAAATATACAAAATTTTGCTTAAACAAAAATATACTTTCATTTCACATACTTGTAATTTTAATACTTTTATTCTCATCTAAAATCATTAAAAATAATTTTCATACAATAATTTCTGCCACCCACGTATAGATTATAGCTCAAACTAGAGCTTTTTCGTTTTGGAGAAAAAGAGACGCTTTCCCCATCCTGGATTCGAACCAGGGTCCCTCTTTTTTTTCGTTTGGAGAAAAAGCTCTAATTTGAGCTATAATCTATACATGGAGGGACCCTGGTTCGAATCCAGGATGGGGAAAGCGTCTCTTTTTCTCCAAAATTACATAAGCTCTAGTTTGAGCTGTAATTAATACGTGGGTGGCAAAAATTATTGTATAATAAATTCCCCCACGAAAACTCACAAAAATCTCGCCCCGGAGGCTTTCTTGTGTTGACCATATTTGGCAATTGTGTTATCCCTGTGAAGGGTAATAATATCTTACAAAAAAAATAATTTTGTTTAAAAAAAAATACTTCCATTTTGATGAAGGGTTACAACCCCCAAAACCACCCCCTGGCTATGGCAACAGGGCCTTTCAGGGAAAATGCGAGGACCAGGGCAACTAATATTTTAGAGGCCCTTCAAATACACGTCTAACATACTGAGTTACAAAATTGAGGCTCAGGGCAGCAGCCCCTTCTCTAATAGGCCCTGTTGGGCAATATACCCTTTCTCGAATGCTAAGAGGTTTAGTTGTCGGAAAACTATTGATCATTCATGAATAAGTACGTATTTAAAGATACACGACTTGGTAGCTGGCAGTTACTGCACAGATGTTAGGAATTCTGGGACTTAGCTTTCCAAAGTTTGGTTCCACTCATTTGCAGCTACGAGTATTATTCTCCGCAGAATATTTCCACAATAAAGTATTTATTTATTTCTCAGAATATTTCCACCATAAAATATTTATTTATAGAAAATGTTTAGAAAACTAAAATGAAAAATTCCAGAAGAATCACTTGCAGCCCAGTATAATTGCTACCAAAGCCCAGCGGTTGAGGACCACTACTCTAGATGTTCCACAAGCAATTTGTAAATTAGCAAATTTTCAAGAACATCTGTAAATCCTGTACTCCCCTTTCCATAACAACCTCTTAAACAGAGTCAACTAATAAATAGCCCATAGCACAATAGAAAAATGTGAACTATATGTTAATACTTATAATCTGTTAATACTGATTTATTGTTTATCTTTAAGTTTATATCCCAGCTAAATAATAGTCTGTTATGTGTTTCTTAAATAATGTTTGTGGATGGGTGGGTTCTGTAGCTAAGAAAGTAGTAAGGAAAGGGATCTGTAGGATAAGAAGTTCGGGAAACATCGCTCTATGTCAGGGGTGGACATGCATGTGGTCAATGAGAGCTGCATTCCAATTTATCATATATTATAAAGAGCCATGCCATAGTTACATAGTATTAAATACACAAATTTAATTAATATGGTTACATATTGTACCAAAGTCTTAAGTGCTATGTAAAATATACATATAAGAAAATATAATTAAGAGAAAGAAAATACAAAATAATTATTTAAAATTTTTATAATAACTCCAAGAATGACCTATCGATGCAACCGAAGGTCTACTTTTGAAGCGATTACGTACAACTTCTACTCAAAAAATGTTCAGGGGGGATTTAAATTTTCGATGGGATCCACACTTAACAAAGAGCCGCATTTGCCCCCCCCCCAACCCTATGTCATCCATTGTAGGGCAGCCAGCAGTGAACACATCTTCCTAACTATGCAAAAGGACAGCAACGGGCATGCTGCACCATGACCTGCAGTTTTTCAAGGAATCTGAAATAAATGAAATCTAAAACTGTTGCCTAAGAAACCGAATCCTGGATTATGGTGGGCAGAAAAGACGGTATGTACTCTATGGTACAAATGGAGTCGAAACCAGGTTAACGGCATGATAGATGAATGCATTACCCCTATGCCATCATAGGACTGTCTTAGCTAAAACTGTTGCCTGGGAAACCAAATACTGGACTATGGAGGGCAGAAAACATGGCATGTACTCTATGGTACAAATGGAATCGAACACAGGTTAATGGCATGATAATATGAATGCTAACTGCTAAAACTGTTGCCTAAGAAACCGAATCCTGGATTATGGTGGGCAGAAAAGACGGTATGTACTCTATGGTACAAATGGAGTCGAAACCAGGTTAATGGCATAATAGATGAATGCATTACCTCTATGCCAGCGTAGAGCTATCTTAGTCGAAATGGGTTGCCTAGGAAACCAAATCCTAGAATATGGAGGGCAGAAAATATGGTATGCACTATACAGTACGAATGGAATCGAACCCAGGTTAATGGTATGATAGATCAATGCATTACCTATAATACGCCATAATAGTGCTGTCTTAGCTGAAACTGTTGCCTAGGAAATTAAATCCTAGGTGGCAGAAAAGACGGTATGTACTCTATGGTATAAATGGAATCAAACCCAGGTTAATAACACGATAGTTGAATGCATTACCTCTATGCCATTGTAGGGCTGTCTTGGCACATGACATACAAAATGAACAAACAAATATTTAACAGTACCACACAGTGTTAATAAAAAGTAGAGATTTAAAATTTTATTTCTATCATTACATATTTTTCCAGAAGCTGTTTTATATATTTTGAATTATAATTTGGATTTTTTTCAATGTGTGTGGAAGGGGGGGGGAGGTTAACCCTCTACCCCTCCTTATCATTGGCCTTAATTTCAATGTTCAGTGAAAATATATGCTCTATCTCCAAACTATATTATGTGAAAACTATTATAATAATATAAAATTTTTATAGCCATTTATTTAATCGATTACTATTATTTACTTATTTAGCATTAATTAAAAGTTATGAAAATCTTTAAAATTAAGTTCACACATACCTCCTGCTTTCGTAGTTGTACAGCAATGTTTTCATTACCTTGACATGCCCCAGAGAAATTATCTGGCAACAGTTGTCCGGCATGCAGAAAGTTGTCCTCTGAGCCCTAATCAAATGACGATAAAGTCGTCACAATCACATGATTAAAGTTAACAACAGTCGATTCTTGATATTAGATTTTGAAAGCACTTCGTCAGGGTTCCCACTCACATTGGAGGAAAAAAATTCCCTGGATTTTCCATGTTTTCCCCTGACTTTTCTAGGTTTCCCTAACCTTTCCAGGGTTTTTTTCTTGACTTTTCTGGGTTTTCCCATGACTTTTCCAGGTTCCCTAACCTTTCCAGGGGTTTTCCTTTGACTTTTCTAGGTTTTCCCCTGATTTTTCCAGGTTTCCCCCTGACTTTTCCAGCCAAATTCCCTGACCAATCATAAGCAACTTTCATCTGAACTTGGTTTCAGGGAAAATGGCTTCACATTTGTGGGAGCTTTAGTTATTCAAAACAGAAGTTACGAAGGTTTTCCATAACTTTTCCAGCTTTGTCCAAAAAAACTCGTCTTTCCCTGACTTTTCCCTAACCTTTAGGGACAATTTCAAATTCCCTGATAATTCAAGATTTGTGGGAACCCTGCATTTTATACATATAAAGCTGTTGAACCTAACAAACCTGATCTATCAAGATGTTCAGAGTTGGACCAGTGTATATTTTCACAAGGCAAGTGGCATCATACACTTCCCAGGATTTGGTATCACTGCCCAGATATCCGGAGAAACATTTTTTACCCCATGGGCACAAAGAGGGGTTACAAATCGGAGCAAATGCTGACACGCTCTGGTATTTTCCAGGATGTCGCAATGCGGCGATTAGGGCACCATGCCCACCCATGCTGAAACAAAAATACAATATAAAATAGAATAAACAAGTAAAAAAAAAATATCCTTTCATATAATATAATCATTTTTCCACGCATCTTTTTAATAGTCTAATTTGCGATTCGGTGATATGAACCCCTGTCATCTGGGAAATTAAACCTAAGAATAGAAATAAGTAGAAAAAATGGCATATGATTCGTATCGGGAGAAGGTAGCTAGGTAGGTATTGTGCAAGGAATTCATTGGGAAGAGTGGCCATCGGGAGAAGGAAACCCAGATTTTTCACACAGTCGACAAATGCGTTACTTCTATACTACCATACAACTGCTTTTATGCACGGAAATGAAAATAGGAAGTATGTGAATGCATAATGAACTGGCAGATTTTAAGTTCTCAAAAGTGAAATAATGAAGGCAAAACATTACATTAGAAGATCAATGATATTAAGTAATGGGATTGGGAACCCAGAAATTTTCAGAGTATGGGTGTGGTCAAACCTGTAGCCAAGATAAAAGGATAACTGTGGCACAGCAAAAGGCATACGGGGCACTCAGGGATTGTTCTATATCATCATCATATTCAACCATTATCTATCCACTGCTGGATGAAGGTCTCTCCAAATGCTTTCCACACAAGTCTATCCTGGGCCATTCGTTTCCACGTCACCCCAACCTCTTTTCTTATTTCATCCACCCATCTAGTTTGAGGACGTTTTCTAGGTCTTCGGTGGTCTCTTGGAATCCAGTTCAGAATTTCTGTTGTCCATCGTTGATCAGTTCTTCTTGCAATATGCCCAGCCCATCGCCATTTCAGTCCTTTTACTTTAACAATGATGTCCTCTACTCTAGTTTGCTCTCTCACCCAAGTGTTTCTTTTTCGATCTCTCCTAGTTATTCCAAGCATGCACCTCTCCATGCTCCTTTGCGTTGTCTGTAACTTTCGTATTGCTCCAACTGTTAGACTCCATGTCTCTGATCCATAAGAGAGGACTGGCAATACACACTGGTTGAAGACTTTTCTTTTTAGACATAAAGGCAATTTCCCCTTCAGGATAAAACTGTTTCTTCCAAATGCACTCCAGCCAAGTTTAATACGTCTGTTGAGTTCTTTCATAATGTTGCCATCCATTGAAATCAGCTGGCCAAGGTAAATATATGAATCAGCAATTTCTAGCTCAGTGTTGTCAACTTGTATTTTTGTTTCCTCTACAAAATTATTGAACATGATCTTAGTTTTTTGTAGGTTCATCTTGAGTCCAACTTCTTCACTTCTAGTTGAGAGCTCTTGTACCATGTCTTGGAGTTCCAATGGGTCCGTTGAAAAAATAACAATGTCATCAGCAAACCGCAGATGATTTAAATATTCACCATTTATTTTTATTCCCTTGTTATTCCAATTTATCAGCTGAAAAATCATCTGTAAAGCAGAAGTAAAAAGTTTTGGAGAAATGGTATCTCCCTGCCTCACCCCTTTGCCAAGTTTGATAGTTTTGGTATCTTTATGTAACCGAAATTTTGCACTTGCATTTTTATACACACGTTTCACCATGTCAATGTACACATCCTCAATGTCTGTTGATCTTAAAGAGTTGATGACTGCTGATGTTTTTATAGAGTCAAAGGCCTTCTCATAGTCAATAAATGCAACACACAATGGAAGTTCATATTCATGTGTTCTTTCAATTAATTCTCTTAATACTTGAATATGGTCCACTGTACTGAATCCACTTCGAAATCCAGCTTGTTCTCTTGGTTGAGCTGCATCTAATTTTTTCTGCAGGCGATGTGTTAGAACTTTTGTGAAGATTTTATAAATAGCAGGTAACAAGCTAATTGGTCGGTAATTTTTCAAATCCTCTTTATCACCTTTTTTATGCAAAAGAATTACTGTTGCAGAATCCCATTGGTTTGGTATGTTACCGCTGTTAAGACATTTGGTAAAGAATTTTGCAAGTATGTCTTCTACATATTCTCCAGCTTCTTTTAGGATATCTAATGTAATACCATCATCACCAGGGGCTCTTCCTTTCTTCATATTTTTTATTGCAAATGAAACTTCTTCTTTTAAGATTTTAGGAGCTGTTCCTTCGACTATTTCGGCGTCTTCGTTTAATCCACTGTTACTTTCATATAGTTTTTTGTAGAATTCTTCAACTCTTCTAAGTATTTCTTCCCTATTTCTTGTTACGGTGCCATCCTCTCCTTTTAATGCAATGATGTGTTTCTTCCCAACAGATAAACTTCCTTTAACAACCCTAAGGCTCTTGTTATTTTCAATGGCTTTCCTTACTAACTCACAATTGAATTTTCTTATGTCTTCTTTCATGCTTTTGCGCAGAGTTTTACAAAGTTCTATGTACTCAATCCTGGAACTGGTATTTTGATTGTCCACCTTCATATCTCTTCGCCTTTTCATGAGCTGTTTCGTCTTCTCAGATAATTTGCTATTGTGCTTTTTACAGGTTACACCACCAATTTCCCCAGCAGTTTCAACTATTGTCTTAACAATGTTTTCATTTGCTTCTGAGATATCACTTTCATCAATAAGTCCTTCCAGTGCAGAAAAGCGATTTTTTAATTAGAACTTGAATGCCTCGGTATTTACTTTCAGTTTCATTAGATCCACCCTCTTACTTACTTGTTTCCTAATGAGCTTCTGTCGTTCTAATTTAGTATTTAAGTGCACTTTACATCTCACCATTCGATGATCACTTCCAGTATTAAATCTGTTCAGTACACTGCAATCTTCAATAATTGATTTCTTGTTTGCCAAGATATAGTCAATTTCGTTAGTTCCTCCATTGGGGTGTTTCCATGTCCATTTTCTTTGCGGTTTCTTCTTAAAAAATGAATTCATGATGCTAAGGTTTTCAGCTTCTGCAAATTCGATGAGTTGATCGCCACGTTCATTCCTTTCCCCATATCCGTATTTACCAACCGATGTCTCTCCTTGTTCCTGTTGTCCAATTCTTGCATTGAAATCCCCATGATGAGCTTGATATGTTGTTTCCCTTTGGTGTGTAACTCTTTGATTTCTTCATAAAATTCTTCAACCTCT
>QLNU02014176.1:162749114-162765634 GCA_006491805.2 Dysdera silvatica
GAGAAATTTTTATTACTGCTAAACCTGAATATTGAAGATAATAAACCTTAAAAAACACGTGATTTATTAATTGAATATCACGAGGGTCATATTCTTAAGGAGTCCATTCTATTTTTTCAGCGTAGAGCCCATAAAGCTCTTAAACCGGCACTGTTCGGAAGTCATTAGTATAATATAATAAATATTATTCATTAGATTTGTTTTCTACATTATATACTTTAGTAGTATTTTCTAGAATTTTTTTTAATTTAAAAAACTAAGAAAGTACTATGTACTTAGTTTGGCTATAACGTAATATAAACGGAAATTAAATTCATTATAATTAATATATTTTTATTTAATTTTGAAACCAAACAGTTTAATACTTTTTTACTGTTTAAATAATAGATAAAACTCTGTAGGGCGTTATTGTAGGTTACTATGATTTTAAAAAGATATCGTTTATATATAACGTTATCTATATATTTATATCTATATAGTTATTCATATTTATATCTATATATAGTTATCTATATATTTATATCTATATATCCATATATCATATTCATATAGTTATCTATATATTTATATCTATATAGTTATTCATATATTTATATCTTATATAGTTAATATTCATATATTTATATTCATATAGTTATCTATATATTTATCTATATATTTATATTCATATATAGTTATCTATATATTTATCTATATATTTATCTATATATTTATATCTATACAGTTATTCATATTTATATTCATATAGTTATTCATATATTTATCTATATAGTTATTCATATAGTTATCTATATATTTATATCTATATAGTTATCTATATATTTATTCATATAGTTATCTATATATTTATATCTATATAGTTATTCATATAGTTATCTATATAGTTATCTATATAGTTATATTCATATAGGAATTATATATAACGACCGAATTTGCACGGTCCCTTGGAGGACGTTATAACCGATTTTTACTGTATAAGCAATGTTATCTGCGCTTCGAAAATACTCCTGCTCTATTATCTACGACTTTTTATTCAAGAAATGAAAACAGTTTGAGTACAAAGATTTCAAAACTACGAAATTTAAGTCAACCAGTTGGCTGAGTAACCTTTTGGTATTGGTGTTCTATCAACTGAAAATTGTCCCCTTTGTGAAGATAATGATGTCATGAACAGGGGCTATACCTTCAGCAACGCAAAGCTCTTCGCAGCGTCACTCGGACAGAGCGACACGGGGAAGCAAAATTCACAATAGGATAATGACATTATTTAAGTGTGTTTTTCCCTTGGATGTCAAATTCCTTATCAATAAAAAAAAAACATCAGTCCGTGAAGGCCGTGCACAACGACATAATACAACAAAACACTAATGTTTTCTTTAGAACAAGTATCCAAGAAATAAATTGAAAAAGACTAACTCACTTCAAACCCCGAGAACCATTTCCTCAGAACCTGTTCCAAAATGAGTTACACTCCACTTTGTGTCACGTAATTTTCTCTATAACCATTGTTTGTTTTACAAAATCAAAGATAGTTTTCATAATCTGGAATGAATATATATATATATTCATCATCATCATCATATTCAACCATTATCTATCCACTGCTGGATGAAGGTCTCTCCAAATGCTTTCCACACAAGTCTATCCTGAGCAATTCGCTTCCACGTCACCCCAACCTGTTTTCTTATTTCATCCACCCATCTAGTTTGAGGACGTTTTCTAGGTCTTCGGTGGTCTCTTGGAATCCAGTTCAGAATTTCTGTTGTCCATCGTTGATCAGTTCTTCTTGCAATATGCCCAGCCCATCGCCATTTCAGCCCTTTTACTTTAACAATGATGTCCTCTACTCTAGTTTGCTCTCTCACCCAAGTGTTTCTTTTTCGATCTCTCCTAGTTATTCCAAGCATGCACCTCTCCATGCTCCTTTGCGTTGTCTGTAACTTTCGTATTGCTCCAACTGTTAGACTCCATGTCTCTGATCCATAAGAGAGGACTGGCAATACACACTGGTTGAAGACCTTTCTTTTTAGACACAAAGGCAATTTCCCCTTCAGGATAAAACTGTTTCTTCCAAATGCACTCCAGCCAAGTTTAATACGTCTGTTGAGTTCTTTCATAATGTTGCCATCCATTGAAATCAGCTGGCCAAGGTAAATATATGAATCAGCAATTTCTAGCTCAATGTTGTCAACTTGTATTTTTGTTTCCTCTACGAAATTATTGAACATGATCTTAGTTTTTTGTAGGTTCATCTTGAGTCCAACTTCTTTACTTCTAGTTGAGAGCTCCTGTACCATGTCTTGGAGTTCTGATGGGTTCGTTGAAAAAATAACAATGTCATCAGCAAACCGCAAATGATTTAAATATTCACCATTTATTTTTATTCCCTTGTCATTCCAATTTATCTGCTGAAAAATCATCTGTAAAGCTGAAGTAAAAAGTTTTGGAGAAATGGTATCTCCCTGCCTCACACCTTTACCAATTTTGATAGCTTCGGTATCTTTATGTAACCGAAATTTTGCACTTGCATTTTTATACACACGTTTCACCATGTCAATGTACACATCCTCGATGTCTGCTGATCTTAAAGAGTTGATGACTGCTGATGTTTTAATAGAGTCAAAGGCCTTCTCATAGTCAATAAATGCCACACACAATGGAAGTTCATATTCATGTGTTCTTTCAATTAATTCTCTTAATACTTGAATATGGTCCACTGTACTGAATCCACTTCGAAATCCAGCTTGTTCTCTTGGTTGAGCTGCATCTAATTTTTTCTGCAGGCGATGTGTTAGCACTTTTGTGAAGATTTTATAAATAGCAGGTAACAAGCTAATTGGTCGGTAATTTTTCAAATCCTCTTTATCACCTTTTTTATGCAAAAGAATTACTGTTGCAGAATCCCATTGGTTTGGTATGTTACCGCTGTTAAGACATTTGGTAAAGAATTTTGCAAGTATGTCTTCTACATATTCTCCAGCTTCTTTTAGGATATCTAATGTAATGCCATCATCACCAGGGGCTCTTCCTTTCTTCATACTTTTTATTGCAAATGAAACTTCTTCTTTTAAGATTTTAGGAGCTATTCCTTCGACTATTTCAATGTCTTCGTTTAATTCACTGTTACTTTCGTATAGATTTTTGTAGAATTCTTCAACTCTTCTAAGTATTTCTTCCCTATTTCTTGTTACGGTGCCATCCTCTCCTTTTAATGCAATGATGTGTTTCTTCCCAACAGATAAACTTCCTTTAACAACCCTAAGGCTCTTGTTATTTTCAATGGCTTTCCTTACTAGCTCACAGTTGAATTTTCTTATGTCTTCTTTCATGCTTTTGCGCAGAGTTTTACAAAGTTCTATGTACTCAATCCTGGAACTGGTATTTCGATTGTCCACCTTCATATCTCTTCGCCTTTTCATGAGCTGTTTCGTCTTCTCAGATAATTTGCTATTGTGCTTTTTACAGGTTACACCACCAATTTCCCCAGCAGTTTCAACTATTGTCTTAACAATGTTTTCATTTGCTTCTGAGATATCACTTTCATCAATAAGTCCTTCCAGTGCAGAAAAGCGATTTTTTAATTCCAACTTGAATGCCTCGGTATTTACTTTCAGTTTCATTAGATCCACCCTCTTACTTACTTGTTTCCTAATGAGCTTCTGTCGTTCTAATTTAGTATTTAAGTGCACTTTACATCTCACCATTCGATGATCACTTCCAGTATTAAATCTGTTCAGTACACTGCAATCTTCAATAATTGATTTCTTGTTTGCCAGGATATAGTCAATTTCACTAGTTCCCCCATTTGGGTGTTTCCATGTCCATTTTCTTTGCGGTTTCTTCTTAAAAAATGAATTCATGATGCTAAGATTTTCAGCTTCTGCAAATTCGATGAGTTGATCGCCACGTTCATTCCTTTCCCCATATCCGTATTTACCAACCGATGTCTCTCCTTGTTCCTGTTGTCCAATTCTTGCATTGAAATCCCCCATGATGAGCTTGATATGTTGTTTCCCTTTGGTGTGTAACTCTTTGATTTCTTCATAAAATTCTTCAACCTCTTCGTCGGTATGGCTTGATGTTGGTGCATATACCTGTACTATTTGAAGTTGGTATCGCTGGGTTAGTTGAACAACAAGCCTCGCTGCTCGATCTGATGTACTTTCAACTTCCAGAAGACAGTCTTTAATTCTTTTGTTGATTAAGAAGCCAACACCACTTGTTCTTCCAGTTTCCGTTCCTCTATAATAAAACAAATGTCCACTTTTAAGTTCCACCAACTCTTCACCTTTTCTTCTAACTTCACTGAGTCCTACAATGTCCCATTTGATCTTGTCAAGTTCTTCTTCCAATTCCTGAAGTTTTGCTTCAGAAGCAAGGGATCGTCCATTATACGTTGCCAAGGTCAATAACAAACGGCAGCCTGGGCCATTCCAGTGATTCTTAGCACCCCCTGCTTTCATGCCACACTGACCGCTGCCTTGATCAGGAGCACTCCAGCACCTGGAGACTAGGGGCCATGGTTTCTGGTGTGTCAACATAATGGAGGAATTAGCCATAATTTCACCACGCTGGCTAGACGGGTTGGTGAATTAGCCCTCCCCTTCCGCCTTTCTATCCGTGCAGCAAATATTAATTTGCCACATAAATAGAAAGCTCAGCCTGCACCACTTGAAGGCGGGGTAGGACACTAGGTTACTGGCCTGGCCGGTTCCACACATCGTCACATACGTTCAGCGTGTGGGTCTCCTTCCAGTTAGATACCAGCAACCCTTTTGCAGGCTTTGTTCTATATATATATAAAACTTGATGGGGCACAAGCATGGGGCAACTGGGGCTATGATCCTGCTGGTCCCAGCTTGGCTACAGGCCTAGGTGTGGTAAATGGATGAATGGTTATTTCTTGCAGCGAATAAGAATTAAAACTCATTCATTTAAAAGAATGATCATTCCATTCTACAAATGGCTCGAATCAATGAGTCAAAAGAATGCATTCACAATAATGATGATTAATGAAATTAATATTATTAATTAATAATATTAATTTCATAAATAATATTATTGTAGAAATTAATAATATTAATTAATAATATTAGTTTTGGTAAATATCGATATTGTGAAATTAATATTATTAATTAATAATATTAATATTATTAATGATAATTAATGAAATGATGATTAATGAAATGATGATGACTCTGCTCTCCTCTGATCTTGAGTCATGCATCCACTTGGAGACAGTGGCAAATCTACACCCATTGTAAAACACATCAGCAAAACTTATCTGCTGTTTATTTGTATTTTATGATCCAAGAACAACTAAGGTCATGGTGTGTCGGGAGCTACAGTTTTACAAGAAATCTGAGCCTTTCATTCAGGGAATCAAACCCCCGAATACAGAAATGTGAGGAAAAAATGGCAAAGTCTGGTGGAATTAAACGTGAATTAGCTGCATGGTGGTCAAACACATTACCGCTAAGTCAACGTTGGGGCTTAACGAAACTTGTACAATTGAAGATAAACATATATAAATAAAATAATTTGGTACCTATGTCCTGATATTGACATTAGTCCGTTCGTAGGAAAATCCTTCAGAATCAAGGATGGTAACTAAAAAATAAAAATACAGAGATTACGAACTGAAAATATTAACCACAATATACTACTCTGGCATATTCCAAAATCGATAGTTAGTACCAGCATGGCTTTTGCCATCCTTGACCATACAACAATCAAACAGCTCCAAAACTACTTCATGGGTCAACAAAAACAAGACTGATGACTTAATGCAACATTTTAATTAGGAAAACATACTCATCGACAAAAAAAAACACCAAGAAGGAGGTGTTAGAATCGAACAAAACTTTATATATGAGATTATATATGAGAAGGCAACGCTGATATATAAGTAATTACAGTATGAGAGTGAAAGGATAAGCATATTGGAGAAAACTGTACAATTCAAAGAAGGCTCTAATACCTTACTAGGACACCTCTAGCCTGGATACAAGATGCGATATGATTGGGTATGAAGTCATGCAGGTTCTGTATGACATCCTGTGGTATATTTGTCCATCAATATTGCAAATTAACGATCTCGCACACTTGTAGATTGCTGAAGCTGGCATCCCAGCTTATCCCATAAATGCTATCGACAATGAATGTAATGTCTGTGCAGGCCAAGTAATTACGTCAAACTGGTGGAGGCATTCATGGGAAACCCTTGCTGTGTGAGGGCAAGCATTATATCACTGAAAAATGCCTGTTCGAAGCCTTGTTATGAGAGACAACACATATTGCCACAGGATGCCCTGCACATAACTTGAGCTGTCTACATCACTATTAGGAGTGATCGACTGTTGTATGCGATAGCTCATCATATCACCACTCCAACAATCACAGCAGTCTGTTGGTCCACAGGAAAGGCAGGATTGAGGTACTCACCACATGCTCTTTATGCTCGAACATGACTGTTGCCAGCTGCTGTAGAAAACTTGGATTCGTCGCAAGCGTGGATCCAGAAATCTTCGGGATTTGTTTGATTCCTATTTTTAGAAGTCATGTACTTTTTTATTTAACTTTCCATGATATAATTCCAGCTCAATGGGGAGGTGGGGGGAGTGATCACCCCATCATTCCTCCCTGGATCTGCCAGTGTTTCATCATTAAAGATAATATGGTTCCAATCCATAGCAGTTCAAATTTCTCATTCATGATATCGCTGCAAACTAGGGAAATGGTGGCTGGCTGTCAATGACAGGTCACATAATGGGCATCGTGACATCAAATGTCTTTCTGCTAAATGCCTGGAAATGGTTCAGGCAGACATAGAATTCTGTAATGAAAAAGACACCTGTCTCTTGAATGAAACTGCTTATGCTTGCTGATAGGCCTGGACGATGCTACGTTTTTGACATTGTGATATATCGTCAGTCTAACATCGCGATACATCACGATGTTAACTATGGACGCGGTAAGGAGAGGGAAGTATGCCTCCCTAACGAAAATAACATAGATTCATACAGAAAAATGAGAACAGGTTGGTGTCCGGAAAAATATTAAGCATTCGTGTTATTTTAACATTCATAAAATATTGTTAATGCGGAAAAATAGAAAATAAAAAGTGCACCCACAGTCAAATATCCGTTTCTTTGCCCTGCACTTCCATGTAACAATATTTTTTTTTTAAACATATAAAATATTTTATTACTTGGAATTTTTAATAATCTTCGGTTAGATCCAGTATTACGGTACCACCACCAGCAGTTTGGGTGATAACATACTGGGATTGGCTTCCCTTCTGTCTGGGTTACTAGTAACCCTTGCAATGGCTTCTCTCTGGATACTGTATGTTGTTGCAAATGCACAGTAGATATTTACATAGGCATAGGGCTATATGGGCCAGTGGGACCCTAGCCCTTCAATGATTTGAAATAAATTACAATTTTACATATATATTGCAATGTATAAATGTTCATAATATGTGCTTAGCATCCCCTTCCCCAATAATTTTGAAAACTCCATGTTGATGGATACTTACATCTACGAAATTATAATCAGGAAGATAGGGGCTCCGGCCCCCCCACTCTACACGGCCCTGATATGAGGCATTTCAAGTGCCCTCATGTACACTCTCAGAATATGGAATATTACAGTCGTGGCTCCAATAGCAGCCTTGAAAAAGGATGGTGGGGCTCTGGCTCCCACTATACACGGCCGATATCGTAATTGTAGCCTCAATAGCAGTCTAGAAAAAGGATGGGGGCCCCGGCCCCCACCCGAAACGGCTCTGACATGTGGCATTTCAAGTGCCCTCAAAATCTCTGATTACATAATATCATACTCATAGCCTCAATAGCAGTCTAGAAATAGGATAGGGGCTCCGGCTCCCACCCTAAAGAGCCCTGACATGCGGCATTGCAAGTGCCCTCACGTACAATCTCTGACTACGTAATATCGTAATCGTAGCCTCAATATTAGTCTAGAAAAAGGATGCGGGCCCTGGGCTCCTTTCCTGATATGGCTTGGTCGTGAAGTCCACGGGCATGCACAGTGCACCATTTTGGAAATTGCAAAGCGAGTTCTTAAGTGTGTACAGTTTGATGAAGTCACGCCGCCGGTTCCGATGTTTCTTTGTGCGCATGCATGGTTTTTCACGGTGTGAAACCGTCTAAGCCAAGCGATGAGGCTGCAGAAGGCATGTTTAATAGTCAATGACTTTTCAACTAACGGTCAACAACTAAAAAATGAGGTACACTACAAAAACGTAGTCCCAGTTTACCATCAGGAGTGTCAGTGGATATCAGCTACTGTGATGAGAACGGTTACTATCAGCAGAAGGTCCATAATTACCATGGTCGAGGAGTGAAGGTATGGGTGGCTATTATGCATAATGTCAGAACACCTCTTTATATCTTTGCCACAGGTTTTATTATGGCAGTACATCACTGTACTGAGATTCTTTTGGACCCCATTCATCTTTCTGTGTAGCAATGGAGCTATAATTTTTGTTCATGGACAGTAATGCTCAGCCACAAAAGGCAGTTTGGGTATTTGAGGTATTAGAAAGTGAAGATATTGAGTGCATGACATGGCCTGCTTATTCTCCAGACTTGAATGCCATAGAGCATACTGGAACTTTGTTGGTAGATGTGTGGCAAAAACAAAAAAAAAAAGCCTTGAACTCTGCAGGACTTGAAAATTTCCTTGAAGAGCAAATGGGGTCATATCACATCGCTTTAACAGCTTAGTGGAAAGTATGTCAGAGAGGTGTAAAACATGCACTGTGTCCAAGGAAGGCATCATTCCTACTGAGGTACCTAAATCTGTTGTCATTCACGTGGGAGGTAGCATTTTCAATAACCGTTTGAAGATGCTCCAAGGAAGAGTTATTTATTTTTGTTATATTGTTTTTTCCCCCTGGTGCAGAATTTGTATGATTTTGCTTAATAAAGACACCATAGTACTCTTACTAAATATTTAATGTTTAATTATTTCTTCGAACAACACCCCACATTAGGTATCATGAAAAATGCCAATCTCTTAGCAATCGTCAAGCAGTGTATATGTATGGAAAAAAAAACAACCCCAGCATGCAATATGTTTTTATTATATTTTAAGGATGCAAGTTTTCGAGGGACAGTAATTTTCCACATTCTAAACAATGTTTCATCTTATGGAGATTTTAGTCCCCCCCTCCCTCCACCTTTTTTGTCAATGTGTGTTTCCCCACAATAATCTAATATGAAAGTAATCCTTTGACAACTATTAATCACTTTTTCAACTCATTACTTGCCAATTTACAACAAATGCCATTATTGTAGTGTAAGGATTAAAAAGAAAAATAATACGGCAATCCTTAATACAAAATTTGAACAACAACACCCTTCTGAGCATAAGGAAGGCATCCCGTGGCTTTTTCTCCACTCTTCCACCTGTACCATAAAATCCTGCTCCCTGCTCCAAAATCCCAGCCTTTCTTTCACAACATGTTGCAAACTACTTGCACAAACCAAATGCATATAATAATAAGCAAGTGAAAGAAAATCGTCTAAGGTCGATATTTAAATTTAGCGGGTTTCAATTAACATTAATTCGCAACTCTCTAATCTGCAAAATCTCTAATTCTCAAGTAACTCGGTAGGTTTCAACGTTAACAACAACCATAATTATTGCATTTACAGAAGACCTTTCCTTGCCCTTTTATTGCGTACAGACAGAAAAACCAACAGCAATAGTGGGTTCAATATCTATTGAAACCTGCTAATAAAATCAGAAGCTACATAACAAGGTTTGAAGTCACCAGCAAATTTCTAAACTTACTTTACATTTTCATAAAGTTAAATAACAATATTTAACTTCTATTAAATTAAAAAAAATTGCAAAAATTAATATAATGAAACGAGCTAAAGAAAGCGTACACTTACGAGGGCTAGTATCGGGACCCACTACAATGATTTTATGCTTCGCTGCGTAAGTTTGAAATCCTGACTTTTCGATAAAATTTTTCTCTGTGCAAGTCAAACCTTTAATGTGGATGAGAAAACATCATTGGCAATCTAGGATAATATACATACATGCAAAATCACAATCGTTCACAAGTATGATTATAGATTAAAAAAAAAAATTATATTGTTCTTACGGCTGTTTTTGATGTACTGTGGTTGCAGTTCGTAGATTTAGCAGTTACAATTATTTATATAGTAGTTTATTTTATTATAGTTTATAGATTTTATATTGTAATTCATAAATTTTATATTGTAATTCATAAATTTTATATTGTAATTCATAAATTTTATATTATAATTCACAGATTTTATGTTATTCTAGTATAAAGATTTCAAGTTAAGTGTACAAGAGATAAAAAAAAACAGGATACCATTAAATCAGTTTACCGTTATATGCATATATGTTATGCAGATGTTGAGCTTTAGAATTTGATGGTCTGTGTGCACATGTTAACCATTAATTTAATGGTCTATCCATACATTAACTATTAATTTGATGGTCTGCACATATATTAAACCAGGGCTGGCACTGGTCATTATGCTGCTTGGGGCAAACGCTTGTTTTGCCACTCCAAAATGATTTAATTTGTTATAATAATCCCATTCTGCTGCCCTCTAAAAATCTGCCACTTGGAACGAATACCCGGTTCGCCCTCTTTAGCACTGTCCTGATATTAAACATTAATTTGTTTTTGCGAGTTTTATGGCACAAGGTTCATGCTGCATCGGGAACTATGGTTTTCCAAGGTCAATCCAAACCACTTACGGCCTAGCGAACCAACCCTGGACTATGGTGAACAGTTGGTTCGTAACCGTTTATATGGCACAGTTGGCAGTCGAATCCGGAATAACGGTGCGCTGGATGGACACATTACTTGTCCACCACAATGGGGGAAAACATTAATTTGATAATCTACATGTACACATATGTTAAATATTAATTTGATGGTAATTGCACATGTTAAATATTAGTTTGATGGTGTGTGTCGATATTAAACATTGATCTGACGGTAGGTGCATATGTTAAACATTACTGTGATGTGAACTTTACGTGTTTATATATAAACTTCAATTATTGAACTCAAATGCATAATGGAAGCCACATAGGTAACATAAATGCACAGTTAGTTGAACTTTTATGGTGCAAGGACGGCAAAGGTCATGCTGTACCACATATAAATGCACATTCTGCTTCTCCAACGAGTTTTTATTCTAATGTGCAGACAAAAAGAAATCAAAGAGACTAGTGCAAAGTGAATATAATACCTGAGAGCCAAAACAATAAAGGAAATTTTTCATCTCCTGAACGTGGCGGCATAAACAAGGAAAATTTCATCTCGCAATTCAATTCGGTGCTTTTGTGGCTGTAAATTCTTTGGTCACCACCGTGACATTTTACCGAAGAAACTAATGTCAAAGTAGCCATGGTTCTAAAAACAACAAAATCAGTTATTTCTAAAAATGATTACTATTTATAAGAAATTCCCTATCAACTTCTTTCTCCCCCAACCCCAAATTAAAACTATAATTATTAAAGGTAATTCAAAAGTCGTTGCCATTTTGAAGAGTCATTCTGTGTCAGACAATCATTTGGTGTATATGCATTTACTCGATGACGTGCAATTATTCGATGACGTGCAATTATTTGATTAATGTGCATTATGCAGATAACAACTAGACATGACCGAAAAATATGCATCATCTGGCTATACAAATAGCACACATACAGGGACGGACACAGGCTTTCATTTTGGGGGGAGTCAAGGACAGAATTTGCCATGGTCTTGGAATAACACCCTTCATTTATCATGAAAGTTGGAATTTTTACAGTGAAAAAATATATTTTGGGGGTCATGACCCCTGTGACCCCCTATGTTTGCCCTTGCACACACACACTGTCATGATTTATTAGAAAATTTTCTACTGTCGAAGATGTGTACAAAAAATAAATCGATCAATCAATAATGTTATTTCCAAACGCAAATAAACTGCACAAAAGCATTTTAAATACAGAGGATGTCACTAAGCAGCATATGTATAAGTTTATGAAGAGTTTGGGGGACACAATGTAAAAAAGCTAACTGAGTTGGCTTGACAGGTTCAAAGCACCCAACTAGAAATGATCTAAGTGCTGGTTACAGAACCTGGAACTAGCAAGGAATGAAAATTGAAGTTCAAAAAAAATCTTGGCCACGAAACCTTGACCTTAAAAAAAAAAAAAGTTGGCTGTCATAACTCTCTGCAGAGAGAAAATTTTGTGCCATGGAAGATGACACGTCTGTAGAGTGGATTTATCATTTTGATGTCTATAGGCTCCGACATATTTTGCCGCCTAATCTTATCAATCGTATCTAGATGCATGATAAAGGTTTTGATGTTTTTATCAAATTCTTAATTTGATGCCCCGAGGGTGATTATTTCAAATTTGCCTTTTTGCAAGTATTCACAAATTTAGCACATTTTGAATCTCTTGCAAGGTGGCACCCATGCCGATCTCCTCTTTGCCAATGCTTGGTTTTGTCTCTGAATATAACAAATAAAAATTAGCAATTCAACTGGCTACCAAAAAATTCAGCTTTGCCATTGCAAACTTTTTAGTTGCAAATTTTCGATGAAAATTTGCCACATTAAGTTTCGGTTTTCTTAGCCTATTAGTAAATCTGGCACTGTGTGTCTGAAAGAATGATGGATTTAGGATTTCAATGATTTTAAAATGGGGATTGGAGCTATGAAGATAGACCATGCCCTGGAAGACCACTGATGGTAAATTCTAAACCTATACGCTAAACTGTACACAATCAACTAGATAATATATTTTGACATCCACATTTAAACTCAATGAAAGCTTTTTTTGTGAAGAAGCAAAAGAGATCCTTTTCACCGTAACTCACACAGGATGTCCTGTCCCTTCAACGATTTTTTTTTATACAGCATCAATATTGTTACGGTTTGAGACTACCAATCTGAGTCTGTAATCCCCCCCCACCCAAACTTTCTAAAACAAATTATGCTTATGTAAATTCCCCTGATTGAGAACACTCACCCTAGATAATTTAATAAGTGTCTTTTAAACTCGTGGGAAAGCCTTTTTAGCAAGAGTGGCTCGTAATTCTAAAAGTGTGACTCCCACTCTCTGAGTAGTTCTTAAAGGTGTGACTCATTCTATGAATAATTCTTAAAGTGACTCGTAAGTTTAGTGAGAGTGGCTATTAGCAATTCACTAGTTCAAATTTTATTTTGAATTCATTCATTGCTAAATATTAAAATGACGTAAGGAATTTTTTTTGATCAAATTAGTCGTTAAATACTAAAACGACAAAAAGAAATTTCCTGTAATCGAATGCATATACATATTATTCATAATGACTAACAGTATTTTCACTCATAACAATCTAAATCTTAAATATTCGTTATTTGCTGAACGTTTCACTCTCGCCAGACACGATTCTGTATATATGCAAATTAATTTTTAAGGTTGTTACATCATCTCAGGTATGCAAAAACCTGGGTTGAGTTTTCACTAGAGAATTTCATTAAGTAATATTTTTTCCTCCAAATATCAAATTGGCTTGAGCAAGAAAAAGAGAAAGGGTACAATGGAGGAGGGGGTTGAAAGTTGAAATAAAAATCTAATAATAAATAAGTTATATTGAGAAGAAAAGTTGATTTTACGAGGGACGCATTTATTGGGTCATTACAAGGTGAGATTGGTTAGTTGTATATTAATGGCACAAGGACAACGTAAGATGAAATCATTTTCCCAACGGTTTTTATTGTATTACGTACATTCACACTGACAAAGTGAGAAACACATGGAAAGAAAACACTAAAAAGCAGCGAAATTATAATTTCTTTTAGGAAATCCTTTGGGTGAGATGTAAATAAATGAAAAAATAATCAGTTGACGAAGATGGATTTTGCTCTGGGTAGATTATCAAAGAATTGATTTTGTTCAATCTCCAGACACCCAAGCCTTTCAAATTTAAATTTTCAAATGTCATCCCCTATATTGTGATATATCATTGTAAGCAATGTAAAAAATACAATCTTTTTGTGCCAAAAGAAAAAAAATTGAAATTACTTTATACATTCGTGAGATAGAGCAATGACCAAGGAATGAGTGCATTCACCTTTTCATTCATTACACGGATAGACTAAAGTGCTTTCCCTCTCTCTCCAGTATCATTTGAAAGGGTCAAAATAAAGATTCCATTTTTATCTCTATCTAACGGATGCATGAAGCAATTTAAAAAATTATTGGTGCAAAAAGGTTTTATTTTCTACGTTGTTTACAATAATATATCACAAGATAGGGATGATATTTAAAAATTCAAAGCTGGAAGGTTTGGCGGTTGAACAAAAACAAATCAACTTTGATATAAATTTCACCTTCCTTCTAGAACTGAAAATCGACCTGTTTTTGCTCTAAATCCTGCATAGAGCTAAAGTTATACAATGTGCAGCCTTTTGAAATGGACACCCTGTATGTAAATTATAAACATTTAAGCCACTGACCAGTATACTCACACTAAAATATAAAGCAAGGGACATAAATATACTTCAAATAAAACTTACACATGTATAATACAAAACGAGATAAAAACAAAGCTGCATTTCTACTTATTGAATATCAGCATAGTCCATGGGAACAATTTCTTTCCCTTTTTCCCAACGCTTCTCCGCATTCAACTGGCTCGCCTTCCGTTTTTTTAGATTTGTGGCATAATTGTTACATGAAAGCAATTTACTTGTAAACAGAAGTCATAAAAACCCGCAAGGAATAAAAATGTAATAAACTGCAGCAAGTATAATAATACAGCTAGACATGGCCGTATTAGACCATAGTGAGGTTCAGGGCATGAGAAAAGATGGTGGGATTGTTACAATGCCTTACAACATACAGGCGGTGTCACATGATAAAGATTGACCAAATGGGCTAATGTAAATTAACTCTGTTTCCTGATCTATCTACTACCGGATTCTGACTCCCATTCCCAACAGGAACAAATGCATGGCACGTTGCTCTTCTTTTTCCATAATTTTTTTCACTTTTTATCTTCCCCCTTTTGTCTTACATGCTCCACACCTCAAATCCACCTACTTTGCTATAGAAGTTATATTTTACCGATTTTATCTTATGGAGATGTGATTCTCACCAACTTCATAATATTACTAAAATTCAAGCTATCCAAAATTTAGCCACATGTTTTATCTGCAATTCTTGGTGATCTTCATATCAATTAATTTCCACACTTAAATCAGAACCTGGACTTACTCCTTGGTCACGACCCCCCCGCAAGCATCATTGGTTAGTACTTTTTTTTTTAAGCTGTACTATGGTCTTGCACCTCCTTTTACTAATCCCACACTTTCGCCAGCCCCTTGTACTTCTAATCTTCTTGACCATCCTCTCAAACATGCCAGATCTGATACTTATAAATTTAGCTTTTTTCCCCAAAACCATCGAAGACTGGAACTATCTCTATTCTCAAATAGGTTGTTCCTTATTATAACTTCTTTTCATCAAGAGATTGTTATGCGTTTATATTGTATATAATATGTTTAAAATAAATACACAGTGCAATCTGTCAATAACAATATGCTAGGGGCTGGGTAGAGGTATCATTAAAGATAAGATTGAAAGTAATCTACTCTGTATGTGTTAAGACGGCGAAGAATCTCTTATTATAGACAGAGTGTTATAATAAGATATAGATATTTTGTTATAGATTTACTGTCAAAGGCAGAATTTATTCCATAAATGCTTTATATTATATTACAATTCAGAAACGATGCAATACTTACGAAAGTAAACAAGATCGTCAGTTATTTATTTATTTTTATTTTTTTGCTGAATACACTGCAGTAGTGTTATGACCGTTACTCATCATATTTTGATGATTTTTTGGACTAGCATCTATATCCTGACATGAATCTCAGGAAAATGATGCATTGCGCATGCCCACGCGGACTTCATGCCAATGCTTCTGAGCCTTTTCCCTGTGGGGTGGTACAAGAATTGCGGAAACGTCAGACTTCGACAAATACATTACGACTATAATCGTAAACAGAGAAAGAATAGTAAATTAGTGTTGACGTTTTATCCTGCTTTGGATCCATGTGTTAGGCATTTTCCTTCTTTTTTTTTTTTTTTAAATGAGTGTTACGATGTGACTGAATTTGTAAATGCATTCCATTGAATAGGTGCATTTGGATATTGGCGTGATCTGGTAGGAGCGCTTGCCCCCACCCTCAAGTTTTTTTATAAAAGAGGCAAAATCGAGTTTTTTTTCTTTCTTTGCCCCATCCAATTTACATTATATTTAACCCCCCCCCCTCCCCCAAATTACGCCTATGCCTTGGAACTATAATGATGATAAAAATTAACGTGAAACTTTACGGAGTTTCTTTGCCACTGCAAGAAGTAAATCTAGAGAAGGATTTCGGTGCAGAGGAGTAGCCAGGGGGAGGTTTTGGCGAGTTGTAACCAGAGTCGGACGCAGACTTTCATTC
>QLNU02014176.1:162768270-162790965 GCA_006491805.2 Dysdera silvatica
TGCACGGGCGTGAATAGGTTGCCGTAGCCTTAACAGTGCACCAAGTTTGCTTTACCACTAGTATAGTGGTCCAATGTTTTCTTGCCACGTCAGATGCAAACGTCTTCCTACCGCCGTCTTAACGTTGCCGTACTTGGCACAACATGACCTTTGCTCTATTTGGGTGGCAAATTAACCAAATACAACACGCCGTACATTTAATCTTAATTTAACTACTACGTCATTGGGACGCCCGCACAAAATGAAAGCACAGTCAACTATACATAACCAATCAATCATACGTCAGACGAATCCATACCCAGACGATTGACTAGCATATAAGCCGTCTTTCTCCAATCCGAAAAATAGGTTTTTAGACTTTTGTCTCGAAGATCTAATGCCAATCCTATTTCATTAGCCCAATTAAACATTCTTCTTATAAACCAGGTGTTGGAATTTAAAGTTGGCGTCTTTACGTTCAAGTTTAATACAGTTGAACATAAAGTTGGCGTCTTTATGTTCAACTGTATTAAACTTGGACTGAGCAGAGAAATTTATCAGACTTTACAACCCACTTCTACTCTAACTCCAACAACTTATACACACCTTTTGCTCAAAGTAACATTTTATATCGCGATATAAGAGCTCTGAATCCCTTTGGAATTCTTTTCCAACCGAATTAAAATCAATCAATAGTTTAAACCTGTTCAAGTTCAAACGAAAAGACATCTTCTAGCTGGTTGATTTTGCTTCAACGTTTGCGCTGTTTATTCAAATATTTTGTAATGTTTTATTGACTTTATTTATTTTCATGTCTATCTGCATATATTTCATATCTATCTGTTCCATTTTGCCATTTTTGGTGATGAGAATTTTCTCAAGCACATACAGGCCTTTATTCCCATTATCACCACCTTGGCATCAAATTCCTTTACAGTCTTCTATTGTTTTCGTCTTTCTCACTTCTTCGCTCGGTTCTAATTACAAGAAAAAACGAACTCGCTCTCCATCTCCCTAAAACTACACCTTTGGACCACTCTTCTGTCTTCACTTGTAACGCCTTCGAGTCAAGACTGTGCTCATAAACTCCGTAAATGTGATATTCCAGCGAATCCGAATCTCTTAATAACAATGCGGATTTGTACGCGCGAATCAATATCTTTGTTTCTTGCAAAATACGAGAAATCCCTTGCTTTTTTTACCGGAAAGAGAGCCCCGTTACTAGCACCGCTACTGCTCTCTTTCCATTTCCCAAGCAAATCGTTTGTATGGTCTCCTGATGTACATAATAATAAGGAATAAAGTATTTTTATCATCCTCGTAGTCTGACTATTTGTAATGATTTAATACAATTTATTACATAATGATTTAATTTTTTTTACATTTATTTATTTTTTATATTTATTTAATTTTTTATATTTGTTTAATTTTTTTATATTTATTTAATTTTTATATTTGTTTAATTTTTATATTTGTTTAATTTTTTTATATTTATTTAATTGTTTTATTTAATAACGATTTAATTCAATACATTTTCCCCAGGAAAATAACTTGACTTGACTTGAACTGACAACATCAAGCAGGAAAATGTGTTTGGAATGGCAAAGCGTGGATTTCACTATAAAGTATGACGCGAGCATGATTTGTTGAAAGAACTGAACCCAACTGAATGCGAATACGTGGCAAAATATTTAAATATTTAGACAAATATACGTGCTTCTTTCTATAACAGATGTTCAAATTACTAAGAAAATCACCCGAAAACTCAAGTCCATTGCTCAATAATAAACCACAAGCTTCAATCCGTTCAGTTAGAATTGCAGTTATAGCAAATACATAAAACTAGAGACAGAAAAAAAAATCCAAAAAAATATGACAGATATTTAAGGGCGTCGTCAATCATATTTCAAAGAATTGGTTATGTTTCATGTGCGTATGTTCCTAAGAAATGAATGAAAATCTTGATTATTAAAGGGTTCACATTTACCTTGAAAAAAAATCCCTGACTTCTTAGTTAAATTTCCCTGACTAATTTGAATGAACATCGAGATTATTGCAGGGTTCACACTTACCTTGAAAAAAAAAACCCTGACTTTTCCGTTAAAATTCCCGGACTAATTTGAATGAAAATCGAAATTATTACAGGGTTCACACTTGCCTTGAAAAAATAATCCCTGACTTTTCCGTTAAAATTCCCTGACTAATTTCTTCCACTTCTCTCTGTAGATTCAACTAAACTTGGGCTGTGGGAAAAATGACTTCAATGTTCATAAAAAATTTGGCTATTTGATACAGAAACGAGGGAAGTTTTCCCCCTACTTTTCCAGGTTTTAACAGGAAGTTCCCCTTTTCCCAGACTTTTAAGGACATTTCAAAATTTTCCAGGTTTTCCAGGTACTTGAGAACCCCATTTAGCCTTCAACCAATAATAATAAATAATAATAAAATTTGTCAGAGTTGATGTACACAAATATTACACAAAAGTTTACGAAAATTACTCAAAAATGCACAAAAAAATACAATACAATATAACGAACATCACATATCTATAACAAACTATTATTTTTCCCATAAACTCTACATTATTGATATGCTCATTCTGTCATTATTTTAAGTTTGCAAGATGAAGATTAAAGTATTGTTACATGTCAAACCAGTGTAAACCAGTGTGCTCCTCAGAAAAAAAACGGAAATTGAACTAACCAAGGACCATTTATTAATCCGCTACTTCATCTATTATTCCATTGGTCTTTGAAGACCAGTGGAATAATATTGGCCATTGAAGACCAATGGAATAATAGATCAAGTAGCGGATTAATAAATGGTCCCCGGTTAGTTCAACTTCCGGTTTTTTCTGAGGAGCATACTGGTTTACACTGGTTTGCACATGTAACAATACTTTAATCTTCATCTTGCAAACTTAAAATAATGACAGAATGAGCATATCAATAATGTAGAGTTTGTGGGAAAAATGATAGGTTGTTATAGATGTGTGATGTTCGTTATATTGTATTGTAATTTTTGTGCATTTTTGAGTAATTTTCGTATATATATATTGGGCTAATTCACCAACCAATCATAATTAATAAACATAATTTCACCAGCCAGCGTGGTGAAATGATGGCTAATTCCTCCAATATGCTAATACACCAAAAACCATGGCCCCTAGTCTCCAGGTGCTGGAGTGCTCCTGATCAAGGCAGCGGTCAGCGTGGCATGAAAGCAGGGGGTGCTAAGAATCACTGGAATGGCCCAGGCTGCCGTTTGTTATTGACCTTGGCTACGTTTAATGGACGATCCCTTGCTTCTGAAGCAAAACTTCAGGAATTGGAAGAGGAACTAGACAAGATCAAATGGGACATTGTAGGACTCAGTGAAATTAGAAGAAAAGGTGAAGAGTTGGTGGAACTGAAAAGAGTACAAGCAACGTATAATGGACGATCCCTTGCTTCTGAAGCAAAACTTCAGGAATTGGAAGAGGAACTTGAAAAGATCAATTGGGACATTATAGGACTCAGTGAAGTCAGAAGAAAAGGTGAAGAATTGGTGGAACTTAAAAGCGGACATTTGTTTTATTATAGAGGAACGGAAACTGGAAGAACAAGTGGTGTTGGCTTCTTAATCAACAAAAGAATTAAAGACTACCTTCTTGAAGTCGAAAGCACATCAGATCGAGCAGCGAGGCTCGTTGTTCAACTAACCCAGCGATACCAACTTCAGATAGTACAGGTATATGCACCAACATCAAGCCATACCGACGAAGAGGTTGAAGAATTTTATGAAGAAATCAAACAGTTGCACACCAAAGGGAAACAACATATCAAGCTCATCATGGGGGATTTCAATGCAAGAATTGGACAACAGGAACAAGGAGAGACATCGGTTGGTAAATACGGATATGGGGAAAGGAATGAACGTGGCGATCAACTCATCGAATTTGCAGAAGCTGAAAACCTTAGCATCATGAATTCATTTTTTAAGAAGAAACCGCAAAGAAAATGGACATGGAAACACCCCAATGGAGGAACCAGCGAAATTGACTATATCCTGGCAAACAAGAAATCAATTATTGAAGATTGCAGCGTACTGAACAGATTTAATACTGGAAGTGATCATCGAATGGTGAGATGTAAAATGCACTTAAATACTAAATTAGAAAGGCAGAAGCTCATTAGGAAACAAGTATGTAAGAGGGTGGATTTAAAGAAATTAAAAGAAAATACCGAGGCATTCAAGTTGGAATTAAAAAATCGCTTTTCTGCACTGGAAGGACTTATTGAAGAAGTTGACATCTCAGAAGCAAATGAAAACATTGTTAAGACAATAATTGAAACTGCTGGGGAAATTGGTGGTGTAACCTGTAAAAAGCAGAATAGCAAATTATCTGAGAAGACGAAACAGCTCATGAAAAGGCGAAGAGATATGAAGGTGGACAATCAAAATACCAGTTCCAGGATTGAGTACATAGAACTTTGTAAAACTCTGCGCAAAAGCATGAAAGAAGATATAAGAAAATTCAATTGTGAGTTAGTAAGGAAGGCCATTGAAAGCAACAAGAGCCTTAGGGTTGTTAAAGGGAGTTTGTCTATTGGGAAGAAACACATCATTGCATTAAAAGGAGAGGATGGCACTGTAACAAGAAATAGGGAAGAAATACTTAGAAGAGTTGAAGAATTCTACAGAAAGCTGTATGAGGGAAACAGTGGATTAAACGAAGACTCTGAGATAGTCGAAGGAACAGCTCCTAAAATCTTAAAAGAAGAAGTAGCATTTGCAATAAAAAGTATGAAGAAAGGAAGATCCCCTGGTGATGATGGCATTACATTAGATATCCTAAAAGAAGCTGGAGAACATGTAGAAGACATACTTGCAAAATTCTTTACCAAATGCCTCAACAGTGGTAACATACCAAACCAATGGGATTCTGCAACAGTAATTCTTTTGCATAAAAAAGGTGATAAAGAGGATTTAAAAAATTACCGACCAATTAGCTTGTTACCTGCTATTTATAAAATCTTCACAAAAGTGCTAACACATCGCCTGCAGAAAAAATTAGATGCAGCTCAACCAAGAGAACAAGCTGGATTTCGAAGTGGATTCAGTACAGTGGACCATATTCAAGTATTAAGAGAATTAATTGAAAGAACACATGAATATGAACTTCCATTGTGTGTTGCATTTATTGACTATGAGAAGGCCTTTGACTCTATTAAAACATCAGCAGTCATCAACTCTTTAAGATCAACAGACGTTGAGGATGTGTACATTGACATGGTGAAATGTGTGTATAAAAATGCAAGTGCAAAATTTCGGTTACATAAAGATACCAAAACTATCAAACTTGGCAAAGGTGTGAGGCAGGGAGATACCATTTCTCCAAAACTTTTTACTTCAGCTTTACAGATGATTTTTCAGCAGATAAATTGGAATAACAAGGGAATAAAAATAAATGGTGAATACTTAAATCATTTGCGGTTTGCTGATGACATTGTTATTTTTTCAACGAACCCATTAGAACTCCAAGACATGGTACAGGAGCTCTCAACTAGAAGTAAAGAAGTTGGACTCAAGATGAACCTACAAAAAACTAAGATCATGTTCAATAATTTTGTAGAGGAAACAAAAGTACAAGTTGACAACATTGAGCTAGAAATTGCTGATTCATATATTTACCTTGGCCAGCTGATTTCAATGGATGGCAATATTATGAAAGAACTCAACAGACGTATTAAACTTGGCTGGAGTGCATTTGGAAGAAACAGTTTTATCCTGAAGGGGAAATTGCCTTTGTGTCTAAAAAGAAAGGTCTTCAACCAGTGTGTATTGCCAGTCCTCTCTTATGGATCAGAGACATGGAGTCTAACTGTTGGAGCAATACGAAAGTTACAGACAACACAAAGGAGCATGGAGAGGTGCATGCTTGGAATAACTAGGAGAGATCGGAAAAGGAACACTTGGGTGAGAGAGCAAACTAGAGTGGAGGACATCATTGTTAAAGTAAAAGGGCTGAAATGGCGATGGGCTGGGCATATTGCAAGAAGAACTGATCAACGATGGACAACAGAAATTCTGAACTGGATTCCAAGAGACCACCGAAGACCTAGAAAACGTCCTCAAACTAGATGGGTGGATGAAATAAGAAAACAGGTTGGGGTGACGTGGAAGCGAATTGCTCAGGATAGACTTGTGTGGAAAGCATTTGGAGAGACCTTCATCCAGCAGTGGATAGATAATGGTTGAATATGATATATATATATATATATATATATATATATATATATATATATATATATATATATAGCGTAGCTATTACTTACAGAAAGGGATTAAAAGAGCAGTACTAATAGTCAAAACAAACAATGAATGTCCCTCCAGCTAATTAATGCAGCCTAAAGAAACCACATTATTACCGCACAGCAAAATTGTAGCATAACTGGGATATGTAGTACCTTCTAATGTAATATACATAAATACACTACACTTAATTGTATATTAAATTAGACAAAGTTAAAGTAGTGAAGTAATATAACACAAGGTAGAAAAACCAAGTAAATTAAAGTAGTAGAAACAGCTTAGAATAAAAACTGAAATTGTAGTAGTAAAAAGTGAAGAGGAGTAAAAGATTAAACAATACCAAGAATTTTGTTCTCTTGTCTTGGTATTGTTTAATCTTCTACTCCTCTTCACTTTTACAAGTCTGTCCCGAGCAATTCGCTTCCACGTCACCCCAACCTGTTTTCTTATTTCATCCACCCATCTAGTTTGAGGACGTTTTCTAGGTCTTCGGTGGTCTCTTGGAATCCAGTTCAGAATTTCTGTTGTCCATCGTTGATCAGTTCTTCTTGCAATATGCCCAGCCCATCGCCATTTCAGTCCTTTTACTTTAACAATGATGTCCTCTACTCTAGTTTGCTCTCACCCAAGTGTTTCTTTTTCGATCTCTCCTAGTTATTCCAAGCATGCACCTCTCCATGCTCCTTTGCGTTGTCTGTAACTTTCGTATTGCTCCAACTCTTAGACTCCATGTCTCTGATCCATAAGAGAGGACTGGCAATACACATTGGTTGAAGACCTTTCTTTTTAGACACAAAGGCAATTTCCCCTTCAGGATAAAACTGTTTCTTCCAAATGCACTCCAGCCAAGTTTAATACGTCTGTTGAGTTCTTTCATAATGTTGCCATCCATTGAAATCAGCTGGCCAAGGTAAATATATGAATCAGCAATTTCTAGCTCAATGTTGTCAACTTGTATTTTTGTGGGGGTCTTTTTCTTTTCCCCTCCTTCCTTCCCTCCCCCACCTCTCTCTCTCTCTCTCTACACACACACACACATATGTGTGTGTCTTCGAAATATAAAATCACTTCGAAACATACTTCGACCCGGAAATAAATTGTACTCCCTGAATTCGTATTACAATAAAACCTCCATAACGGACACTCCCCGATAGCGAACACCTTTAGTTAATGGATACTTTTCCAATTCCTATAATCTTAATGCTTGCTAACTCTTTTGAATAGCGGACAAATTCTCAAATCCTGAGAGGTGTCCGCTATTCGAAGGATTTTCTCTATTTTATTTCACGAGTGGCGACTAGGCTTTAGAGCTACAAATGTGCCACGCCGTTCAGTGAACGTTCTTACCCATCTATTATGAAGAGCACAGTGACTAAGTCATTCGTTTACTGACCGAGTGACTCATTAGGCGAGCGAGTCACTGAACGAGAAGACTAGATCGAGATGACTCAGTCACTAAACGATCTGACACGCCGCTACTTAGAACAGTCGGAAATATGGAAAGAAAGGAACGTCTTAGAAAAGTTCAATGTATAAGCATCAAATAGTGAAATAACTTTCAAAAAATTCAGCAGATCATTGGCTTAATTAGAGGTGCCCTTGTTCCTCCCTCCCTATAACAAAATTTAGCGCCCTTCCCCTTATAAGAAGGAAAATCATAAATAAATGTTATATGCAGAGAATGGGATAGAGGTTTTAGCACCCTCCTCCCAGGCCTCGACGCTATGGCTACATCAATGCAATAGACAACTACACTATAATAAAGATATAGATGCACCATTATAGAGGTACAGATGCACCATTACAAAGATATAGATGCACCATTATAGAGGTACAGATACACCATTATAAAGATATAGATGCACCATTATAGAGGTACAGATACACCATTATAAAGATATAGACGCACCATTATAGAGGTACAGATACACCATTATAAAGATATAAATGCACCATTATATGGGTACAGATACACCATCATAAAGATATAAATGCACCATTATAGAGGTACGGATACACCATTATAAAGATATAGATGCACTTTTATGAAGATATAGATTAGCTAAAAAATGCAATTACATCGAATTTTTTTATGTGAATGCGTATAGCTTCAAGGCGCCCTTTTCTAGATCCCTACACTTTGCACAACAACAAGGTAAAATAGAAAACCAACTAAAGTGCTTTTCTAGAGTGCGTAACACATTCCCATTGATTTTCTATTGCCTGGGCCTGTTTTACATCGTTGCAACGCAAAGCATGCGCATCTAGGAAAACGCCCCTTTACTGTGTTCAAATGCCCTATATGTCGAAACTTTCTCTATTGGAAGTCAAGTTTTATCAAGTGGAGTTTCTTTTCCCCAACTAGACAAATTAGCATTGTTAAAATTCTGAAGTTTGCAGGTGGCAATACCGCCTTTTCGCGCCTTTTTTCCAGGTCTCAGACAGTCAAAGAACTTTCAGAACGCTGGTTCAAGGTCTCCTCTCATCATCTTCGCCGCCCACAGAGCACACCTTTCCCGTCTAACGGCTATTACCTTCAAGGGTTGCACATACACGAGTATATAAAAAAAAAGAAGAAAGAGAAATGTGCAAAACCATGAAGCCAGTTGGAAAAATCGCTGCTTACCTGATAAACCATTTCACCAATTGTTGGTTTCTGAAACTTGAAAACTTTCTCCTTTTTACAACGGAATCTTTCTCCTACAACTGAACTCTTTTATATCCGACAACTGAGCCTTCCCTCCTACAACTGAACTCTGACTGAATCTTGCAGGAGTCACACAGTTAAACTTTTCCTCTTATAACTGAACTCTTCTCCATCCTACAACCGAACTCTTTTCTATCCTACAACTGAACTCTTCTCAATCCTACAACTGGACTCATCTCTATCTTACAATTGAACTCATCTCTATCCTGCAACTAAACTCATCTCTATCCTGCAACTGAACTCTATTCTACAATTGAGCCTTCCTAATCCCTCAGACAGACTTTCCTCCTACAGCTGAACTCTTCCACAGAGGGTGTTTACACATCTTTAGAACGATTTCAATAGATGATTAAAAAATGAAAATATTTTGTGGGAAAATGGATCTGGCAACACGTTATTATTTCAAATTAAGATTATCGTCTGCTACTTTCAAATTCATTTTTCATTCAAAATGGCGCCTGTAAACAAGCTGTGGGTCGAAGGATACGTTTTTGTGCTTTCCGAAGAGAAATATTCTTATTCCACTATTAAAAACGTTGTGAAACGCATGGTATAAATATTTCTAAGTGCAAAATAAGCAACATTATTAATTGAAAAAGGAAAGACCGTCAATCAGAACTTCTACATAAAAAGAGGACTCCAAATGTATACCCGAACAAGGTACGTACTGTTGCAAATATTTCTAAAGTGAGATCACTGGTAACAAGAGAAAATCCCCCGATGCAGAAATCAATTGCAAACTCTTTAAGAACTTCTGTAGCAACAGTAAATAAAATAATAAACCAAGATTTATAACTTAAAAAAGCTAAAAAACATAATCTTCACCGTCTTTTGTCGAGACATGTGGTTCAACGCAAGACAAGTTGCAGAATCCTGTATGAAAATTACTTATCAGAAGATAAATGGAAATACGTTGTTACCCTTGATGGCGCATGGGTTTACCTAAATAACTGTAACAAAAAAGGTCCATTTACTATCACAAGCGCGGAGAAAAAAATGTCCAAACTTGGTTCCGAGAATGCAAAGAAAGCTTCAGTAAAGGCTTTATGATTGTCGCAGGTTTCTCTTACAATGGGAAATTAAAGATAAAAAAAATGGAAAACAACGTTAAAATCAACTCATCATATTATCAGGAGAATGTTTTGCATCCAATATTTACAGAAGAAATTCTATTTCTTTATCACGACGATTTTCAGAGTATAAAACTGCAATGAGACAAAGCCAGCAGTCATACCTCAAAAACTACCACTGCATTCCTTGAAAAAATGAAAATTAATACAGCTATTGCATGTATTCCGTTTCATCATATTCCTGCAAAGTACCCTGATGTTTCTTCTTGATGTTTCCCTGATGTTTTTGACTATTGTGCCTTTGGTCCGCTGAAAAGAGCTCCCTCTAAGCGCAAACCCACTACCATTGATGGACTTTGGAAAGTTGTGGAACAACAATGGCAAGCAGTACCTCTGGAAATGTTGCAAAAAACCCTTCTATCATGGAAAGCATGATGCAGACTTATAGTTCAAAAACAAGGTTATCAGATGGAATATTTAAAAAAATAATCTTTACATTTTAAACATTAAAAAAATGGCTTCGAAATCATTCTAAAATAGTGTAAACACTCTCTGTATAGCCTACACAATTAAGTCTTCCTCTATACTTACCCAGCTGAACTTTTTTCCTACAAAGAAACCCCTTTTCCCTGCTAAATAGAACTTTCCTTACTTCTACAATTAACCCTTATTTTTTATGTAGCCAAACTTCGTTCTTTCTACAACTGAGCCCCTTTCCATCAATATATGCAAAGCTAAACCTCCCTTTAAATATTCTTCAAAATTTTTATCCAGAAATTTTAGGTATTTGTACCATATCCCTTACACAAACGAAAAAAAAACACCTGTGCTATGTTTAGCCGAAATTTTCAGCCAGTAAGAAGAAAATTTAATTTTGTTTAATAATAAAAATTTAACAAAGCGCTGGTTAGAATAGAATTTGTGGTAGCTAAAGACATAAAAAACGCTAAAAGCAAACCGGTTTAATGTTTTTTTTTGCAATCCCATGAGTCTCTCTCTTTTATAGTCCCTATCAGGGGCACTAGGTGCAGCCTAATAAATTAAAACAAACATTCCAGGGTCTATGCATAAACTCACATCAATAGCAGACGATTTTCAAGAAGACGACGTAGAAGAAATCATTAATGGCAAAACAATTAATTGTTATCGTGCTGCATTTTTCAAGGTGGCGTTTACTACCTGCTAAGCGACCTATGTAGCCATGACCTCCAGCTGATGAATCTCTGTTCCGAAAGGGAGACGATGGTGGTGGTGATGATGATGATGGGAATCACCGACATCGTCCTCTTCAACAGACGATAAGCAACAGACCTTGAACTGCTAGTTCAGAACCATCTTCTTGAAGGGAAAAGGGAAAAAAAATGGTGGCATGGAAACTCATCAAGGTTGGGAGAACGAAGAAGAAGCAACAAAGATGAAATTTCTCTTTCAAGAAAAGGTTCTTGGAAAAGAGATACTCTCTTTGTTGGATATCTCCAAGACATTGACATAAATCATCAGAACTTTCGAGTGTACGATTGATGCGTCTGATATTAAAGACAATACACAAAAGAAGTGTTAAATTGAAATCAGGGAATCCGTGCTGGTGTAGGAGGTTGAACCAGAGTTGCTCATGTTGGCGTAAGGACGTGAAAAATCTATGTACAACATGAGCATGTTGAAAGTCATTCAAATTCTGAATAGTATCTGCATGTCAGAACACTGAAAATCATCCAAACATTACATAGTATGCTTAATATTTTCTTCCAACTCATACCTTCAAAAGACAATGAAAGAAAAAGTTTTAAAGATTTTCAACTTTTAATTGAAAAGTTTCTTCTAGACAACTCTTGTCCACGCCACTGCGATCGGTTTTCTGCTGTCTATTCATCTTTTTTACATAACAATGATACAATTCAAATTACTTCCCACTTTTCAAAAAAGTTGAAATTTGGGACCAAATTGAAATACTGGGATTACACGATGTATTCAAAATTAAAGGTTGATCCACAAGGCCATCATCCACACACGCAACACATATGCATGCGTGTATACACACACATACACGAAAGGAAACGTAATTAAATTTAGTTAATATGTAAACATATCACCTTAGAGGAAGAGAAAAAAAGAAAGAGTGAGTTTTGTAGAATCCAGACAGGGTTCCCCACTCACTTTAGAGAAAAAAATCCCTGACTTTTCCGGAAAAATTACTTGCCTAATCAAAAGCAACTTTTCACTGACCTTCCGTTGCAGAGAAAATGGTTTCGCGTTCGTAGATTTAGCTATTTAAAGCAAAAGTTACGAAGGTTTACCCTGTTTCCAGAAGTTTGACAAAAATATCTCATTTTTCCCTGACCTTTAGAGATGACTACAAATTCCCTGACAATTCTAGGTTCTCTAGGTGCGTGGGAACCTTACTAGAGATGTTCAAAATCTTCCACTGATCGAAAGGATGAACGATTTTGCAGATGGGCGGAATGATTCACTGAGTGGATCGGTAAACGATGTTGCATAACTCTATGGTAAGTAGCATGAGCAGAGCCGACCAGAGGGTGGGGGGCAGCAGGGATGAAGTCTAGGGGCCCGAGCTAACAAGGTCCTATGCTGTAAGGGGCCTGGCCCCGAAAAAAATATCTATGCCACTGCCCGGAGTAGATATGCGGGCCGGTCGTTTTTGTGGCGAGAAAACACCATTCTTGTCTGAAGGTTACGTTTCTTCGCGAATTGGTGAACCTTAATAACAACAATTTATTCAACCTGAGATGCACAGTGTATCGATACTTACCCAAGTCAGAGGCGTATCCAGGGAAAGTTTTTGGAGTTGTAACCCCCATCGCAATGAAATTTTGTATATTTAACATAGGAATATATGAGTTGTAGCTCTGTAACCCCTCCCATTAAGCCTATAACCCTCCCCTTATGAACTTTCTGCCTACGCCACTGACCCAAGTGTAACGATACCTATCCATATCGGTAGTATCGTAACGTCCCTATGCATATCATGAACAATAAATGTGAGTCTCGTATACAGATGATAATGGAGGCCATTTGATACAATAATTTAGAAATTAAAGAGATTAGAAAGCTGTAACATGTTACGAGATTCTCTCCCATGATGCATTCTACTGAAAGTTTCTGAAATAATGTCCAAATAAATAGTTTTCACTCAAAGTATTATATTTTCTTAATGGAAACATGAATTACAGTGGCTTATGTTGCCAGATTCTTCAATATGGTTGCTGCTTATATAGCTAGATTCTTCAATACGGTTGCTTATGTAGCTAGATTCTTCAATAGGGTTGCTTATGTAGCTAGATTCTTCAATACGGTTGCTTATATAGATAGATTCTTCAATATCGAGCATTAACGTATGATTTTTATTGTCTTGCTATCGGTGGTTATAGCGGTTCAAACCCAATTAAAGGTCTAATCCCTTGTAACAGGTAACCGTTACAGTTAATTGAAACAGATACAGGCCTTGCTATCGAAGACCTTGAACTACGGGGTCATCCGTCTATTCGTAAGCCCCAGCAGGGCCGTAAGTAGACAGAACTAGCGGGATACAGGTCGATCAGAACAAGAAAAAGAACCTTACAACTCGACTCAACCAACCGTCAAGTAGGCTACTAGGTCCTCGTATTGCCATTCCGATAAAGAAGAGTAAGAAAAAAATAATAATAATTGAGATAAAGTCGAAAAACCGGGAGATGAAGAGGAGGTGGAACATGGAAGAGAGAGAGAGAACAAAAAAGAGAAATGTGTGCCTATCGTTTGGCCTCGTTGGCGACGTACAGATACCACTTTTCATTTTTCTACCTTCTCATAAAAATATATAACATACTAGAATTGTGTATTGTACAAAATACTAGAAATGTATTAAATAGAATACTAGAAATGTATTAAATAGAATACTAGAAATGTAGTAAATGGAATACTAGAAATGTAGTAAATGGAATACTAGAAATGTATTAAATAGAATACTAGAAATGTATTAAATAGAATACTAGAAATGTATTAAATAGAATACTAGAAATGTATTAAATAGAATACTAGAAATGTATTAAATAGAATACTAGAAATGTATTAAATAGAATACTAGATATATATTATATAAAGTACTAGAAGTGTATTATATAAAATACTACTTTTGGCGCAGTATAGCCCAGATGCTCTTGCGCCATAAAAAAGCCAAACAAACAAACAAACAATAAAATACTAAAAATATATTACATAAAATACTAGTAATATATAAAATACTAGAAAATACTTCATAAAGTACTCATTAAAGTCTTCTGGTACCCACTAAGAAAAATTACAGTACACTGCTGCATCGCATATGTGAAATATGTGGCAATTATAAATATATCATGGAACATAAAACCACATTCATACTCATTTTAGGATAATACCATTAGGAAAAAATCTTCGCCTCTGGACACTAAACAAAAGATACTTTCTTCATTAGCGTACATAACTCTATGAGGATAATCTCTCTTGTAGTATAAGACGCTCATAATTTTATAAGGATAGTCTCTCTTATAGTGTAAGACGCTCATAATTCTATGAGAATATATCTGTTATAGTATAAGACGCTTATAATTCTATGAGAATAGTCTCCCTTATAGTATAAGATGCTCATAGTTCTATAAGGATAGTCTTCTTTATAGTATAAGATGCTAATAATTCTAGGAGAATAGTCTCTTTCTTAAACTATAAAGCGTTCATAATTCCATGGAGATACGGTATGGGACTCTAATAGTATAATTAATAGTCATAGAATAAGACGGTATGGGACTCTAATAGTATAATTAATAGTCATAGAATAAGACGCTCGTAATTTTATGAGGATAGTATAAGATACTAATAAGTCTATGAAAATAATCTCTCTTAAACTATGAAACGCTCATAATTCCATGAGGATACGGTATAGAACTCTCATACTATAATTAATATTCACAGTATAATCTCTCGTAGAATAGAACTTCATAATTCTATGAAGATCTCCGTAACTTTATATGAGGGGGATCCCGTTTAATTTAATGTTATATAGTACGTCTAAAAAAGTTCCCCTGGCCCCTCCCCCCTTTAAAACTTCTAATACTGCTCAGTGGCGTATGAAGGGGGGGATCTCAAGGAACTCAAGCCCTCATTGGATATCAAAATGAATCATTTTCTCTAAGGCCTCATCATATAATCTTCTTTACAGCCACTTGAACGTTCCCATGAATTTTGAATTGCTATGCTACTGGTGCGGGTCCTCTCTGCGCCACTCATCATTCCTGGCAGCAACAGACATACAAAACTGAATTAGTTCTCTGGACCGCCCATCTCTGTCCCTCCCCTCTTCCCATGACTGCCCATTTAAAATGGGCAACATTTAATCAGTGGCGTAAATACAGGGGCACAAGCCCCCATTAGATATTAAGGTACATTTTTCTCCTTAACGTTGAATCGTATAATCTATTTAAAACAATTTGGGCCCCTAATTTTTGAATTGCTCCTCCCACTGCATTTAATTGGTTATTGCAAAATGCATTATACCATCTCTTCCTTAGGTCACACCTACTCTCTCCAAAGAAAAACATCAGTATACTATGTTTCACGCCCGTATCCAAGGGGGAGAGCTTAGGTGCCTGCCCCCCTGAAACAAAATTTTTAATAGGGCCGCAAAAATACCTATGTGGATTTACATTAAACTTGTAAAAAGGGGAGAAAACTCCCAACCTTGAATTATCAAAATTCTGACCACGAGGTCTCGTTTTGCACACTATTAATTTAAGAATACTTTAAAGAAAGAAAACATTTTTTTCAACAGGGGGGCATTCTAAAAAATTAAATTTTGATGGCAAAACTACAAGTAAAAAATTACAATTATGTCTGAAGGCAAAATTAGTATTTCCTCATTTATTTTTGTATGATCCATTTCAGTAGCGCAGCAATTCAAAATTCATGGGGGGGGCCTCAAGTGTCTTCAAAGAAGACCATGTGATGCGGTCTTAGAGAAAATAATGTGTTTTGATATACAATGGGGGGGGGCTTATGCTCCATGAGCCCCTCCCTCACTCTTCTACGCCGTTGATCTATTTATATTTCTTCTTTACGATAAAGATGACACATCTTTATTCATTATTTTTTAAAAAATTTTGAATCCCCCCCAAAATTAAATCCTTGCTACGTCCTTGCTATGTTTACCCGTAAGGGTGTTTAAGACCAAATTGGCGACATATATGGCGCATTTCAGGAGCGCTGGTCGCCAAGGAAGTTCAGCTGTTAACTGTTTCCAAACGCAGACTTCATCTTCTCAAAAAATCGTGCTCCACTCATTGTAAAGGAATGCGACCGGTTTGAAATCTCGGGGGGGGTCACGCCCCTTCCAACAAACCCCCGCACAAAAAAAACAGAACTAATTGTTATAATCACAGAAGAAAACACAAGACAGTGATGCGGTTTAACCATTGTCGTTTTTGCAATTGCAGAAACGCGTTGTAATCACATTCCCGAAATCCACCTGAAGTTCGTTCGAAATACCAACGACCTGCAACTTTGCCATTTTGGGAGTTCATTTTACAACCTTGTAACGTCATACGCTTCTTTGAAAAATGTCACTCCCTGCATAAATTCTAACCAATCCTGTCTAGCATAAAAGGATGTCAAAAATTTAAAAACTTGTAACTGGTCACTTCTTTCACCAGCTCCACCCCTAATTACTGACGTCATGAAGTTTTGTTTCCTGTAAAATATTTGTTCTCCGCGGTAGTTTGTATTTCTGAGCATGATCGTATTTTTTACGATCCAAAACTGATCTTTACGATCCAAAAATTATCGGTGGATGCATGGGACGAGGCAAGCATCTCAAAGCGACCCACGATGGGTTTACATACAACTGCGTTCGTTAAGAGCGGAATACAGCACAGCAAATGCAAAGGCTGTATCAGAAGCCACTTACTTTCCGTGTCCAGATCAAACTTTACATTTCCAAAAATTTGCCGCCATTACAGCCTTGTCATTGGCCTGAAGCAAGTGGTCCATGGTACATAGTTCAGGTAACTATAGGATCACGGTGCCATCTTCGGCGGCCACCTTTCCCAACTTCCCCATATTGCCCACTCTACTACTATTAGTTTCAGTAACTGCGAATAGATCAGAAAGTGTGCTGGACTCTGATTTTCTCCACTTAATCGAAGATTAATTCGTGTGCGGACTTTATGCAATTTCCAATTAGCATAATTCAGTTTTAGCTCAATTCAGTTTTTAATCAATTCATTAGTTTCCAGTTCATGTTCATCACCTTCGGAGTCACTGGATTTGGGTTAGATTAATAGACCAGTCAGCAGAGGCGCAGCCAGGGTTTTCTACTAGGGGGCTAGCTATCAGAAAGGTGGGTTATACTTTTCCAGGAATTCAATTATCATACATACAAAAAAATGTACATCAGTATAACATGTAAAGAGCATGAAACACCTTGGATTTTTGTTAAAATTTTATGAGAAATCCCCACGTTGTTGGAATCTATGGAAATTTTTAGCTTGCTCGTGGGGGAGGGGTTAAAGGTTGGAGGTCTGGAAGGGCACTTCAACATACCTTTGGGGGGCTCGAGCCCGTTCGACCCCTCTTGGCTGTGCGCCTGCCAGTCAGTTTAGTACTGTGCAAAACGATGAACCTAAAATACAGTCTGTTTCTCGAATGGGTCCATGAACTAGTATAAAATAACAATTTACTGGAACCTGTGCCAAAAGACATTTTCCCAATCAACAAAAACTGATGGGCTTATAAAGCTGAAAATTTTACTGAAAATTACCAAGCTAAACTTCTGTAGGACTTTCAGATCCAAACTGATAAACAATTAGCGCATCATAAACCCACCAATAGGGGCCGTTCAAGTATTATGTAAGCAAATTTCTGGCCATTTTATACTCCCCCTCCCCCTTCATGCTTACGTAAGATTTTGGTTCTCTAAATTTTTGGTTACTATTATTACAAAACTATATATATATTATTAAACTATAGATATATTTTTAAACTGTATATAGTATATATATTATTAAATTATATATAGTATACATATTATTAAACTAAGGGATAATAATATAATATTTTATTATAAATATTTTGTCACATTTTTTATTACGTTTTAATATTTTTATGTTATAAGTAAATAGTGGATAAATAAGAAGTGGATTTGATAAAATGCATTTATTAAAAATAATACATTCATTATAATTTAATTATAATTATATTATTAATTAATTATAAAAATATCAGAGGGGCGACAGAGAGTCCAGAAGGTAGTCCCCAAGCGAATAAAGGTTTATGGCCAGCCACTGGATTAAATATTCAACTGCAATTACGTGTATTTTATATCTTTTACTCGTAGTGTGTTGTACATCCCAGTATTGTAGTTCTGTCAGGGCGGCTGTTACTTCCTGACTATGTGCTGGTTTTATTATTTTCTGTGTCTTTTATTATTTTCTCGTCTAAGCATGTTTCAGACCCCTCCCTCCCCGTTGTCAGCAAAAATAAGCAAATCTCTCCCCCTCCCCCAAAGGTGCTTACGTAATACTTGAACGACCACATAGGAGAAAAGAAAAAAGTGTGGATAATAGGTGTGACTGTAGATCGAGATTTTCTAACAGAAAATAAAGAAATTGATAAAACCATTAAATACATAGGTACCTGTGACAAGCGCAATGGCTACCATAGTTCCCAGATAGCAGAACACGTCCCTAGGACGTCGTTTCTTGATCTCGCACGTCCATACTTGGTCCTGGCACAATGAGGATATATCTTGGACGTCCGTAGGACATTCATATTCGGACGTCCGTAGGACATTCATATACGGACGTCCGTAGGACATTCATATACGGACGTCCGTAGGACATTCATATGCGGACGCCCGTAGGACACTCATATTCGGACGTCCGTAGGATGTTTATTTCGGGCTCTGTAAGGTGTTTGTTTCGAATGTCCATGGATTATATATATATATATATATAGTCCTGTGGATGGCCGTAACACGTCCTGAAAATATCCGAATAATGTCTCTAAAACATTCTAAAAGGAATTTCTTGTCCTAAGCACCGCAGTGACACGTCCTTTAAATATCCAAATAATAACCCTAAAACGTCCCAAAATGAAATCCTACTTATGTCTAAAAAACCGCCGTAACACATCCGAAATATGTTCGAGCTGACATCCTCAGGACCTTCATAAGACGTGCATATGGATCACCGTAGGACGTCCTACGGACGCCTGAAGTTATATTTTGAATGTCCTAGGGACATTGGGATGTCCGCGCCGGACGTCCTCGGGACGATTTTGTGGTATCTGGGGTAGACCACTATCCAAAGGCTTGCCCATTGAACACAAGGAATTACCACGTAATGTAACAACTGCCTGTTGTCAGGTGATCCGTTAATTGCTAGCAATCGGCAACAGAGCGTTACAAAGAAAGTGACATCCTAAGCTAAAATAGTTACTTTTCCAGCAGCACTTACGACTCGGTGGGAAAACTAACTTACAAGGGCAATAATTCAAGGAGAAAAAATTGAATACGCATGGATAATATTAAACTATTTTAATTTTTTAAAATTATAATTGTTCTGAAATTATGACTTTGTGACAAACAATTTTTTTTAGTGTTGGATGAAAGCAAATTAAGTCAATGAATTAAATTTTTTAATATTTTAAATTACACATTTACATAAGTTGTTATATTAAAAAATATCTCATATTCAATAAATTCCTTTATTAAGTTCATGAAATACAATAAACGAGAGTTTTTCAAATGCACTGAATAATATGGAGAAATATTGAAATGTGAATTTTATAATATTTTTATGAATATATGTGAATTTTCATTTAAAAAATTATTTGAGCTGGAATCAGTGCTTCTTACACTGACAAGTAATTATATCTATTTCATTAAAATCTTTTCAAGACTAACTAATAAAACGCATAATTTTCCAATCTGTCAATATTCGAATTCAATCAGTATGGACATTACTGCATTAAACTAATTATAATTTTATGGTTGATTTTAAAATTTAAAAATATTGTTTATTTTAAAATTTAGAAATATTGTTTATTTTAAAATTTAGAAATATTGTTTATTTTAAAATTTAGAAAATATTGAATATTGTTTATTTTAAAATATAGAAATGTTGTTTATTTGAAAATTTAAGTTGAACATGACCAATCAATATATATTTATTTGTCATAAATTGTATACATTGCTAAGTATCCCATAATATCTATGTTTTACATAAATGTCAAAATCAAAATAAATAAATTTCACAAATAACAAATGAAAAAATGTAGAAACCAAAACGATTCATGACCGGTCCTCGGTAAACATCAGATAATGACTTAACAAGCAAAGTTTCGCTAAATAAAGGGCACGGTCAAATAATGCGAAAGGTGGAGGGCATTTACATAAAGGCATAGAGCTCACAAAGAGTGATACAACTTGGAGAACTTTAAAACCCAGATGTAATCCCCATTTTACCTAAAAAAAAAGGTAGTTGAAGATGCTAAAGACGACATTTTGAATGTTGCTCTACAGGCCAATGTAATGCGTGTGGTCTTCTAAATATCAGTTTTCCCCTTACGTAAAGTGTTATTTAAGGTATCTCAGAAAGCACTTTCTTTTATAAGAAAATGTTTCCTATCACAATAGTGGATCTAAAACTGGTTGTCCACACAAGGCAAAAGTTGCAATAACTCGAATGTCAAAAGAAAAGGTTACTTATTGCGTACTATGTGGTATCCAGTTGCCAAGCCCGTCGAACTAAACCCTGAAAAAACGCATCTGCAACAGGAGTATACAAGGGGCGTGTTTTTCTCCATCTCCCATCTCTGATTCGAAGGTTAGTTTACTTTATTAAAATTTTTGACCAATTGGAAAATTGGTAGGCGCTTAGGAAGAGGGCGCTAAGATAGAAAACGAAAAAATATAATTCCGGGAGAAGAGAGAGAGGAGAGATAAGTGATTTTCCATCAGAGAGATAAGAGATTAAGGTTTTCTCCAGCGAGTAAAGAGGAATGATGATCTTGACCAGAGAAGTCGAAGTTTTTCATGAAGGATATTAAGTTTTCCTTCAGCGAGAAAAGAAGGATGATGATGGGGTTTTAGCTGGAGATGGTTGAATCTTAAATAGAACGTTCGTGAGTGTGTGAGTTTTCCCAGACTATGAGACGAATGACAACGCCGATGGAACTGAGAGTTACCATGAAGTCTGTCTTGGTGAGTCATGCCTTGGGCCTTCTTAGCCCCATGTGACCACTATAATTAAAGGTTAATTTTTGATGATTTAATACCACTCACTTTTCGGAATAATATCTCCCGCATTCCATACGCAGTCGTTAATAGATAACACGACCATATATGTTTCTTCAGTCTACTAATCTCCTTAGAATTATGCTACTGTTTTTCCTATTCCATGCTTTAAAATGTTAATAAATAATTGTTTTTCTTTTTAACTTTTCTCTCTGAGATCATTTCTTCTATTTCGTGATTATTATTTAATACGGTCTACGAACTATATTATCGCGGCCAGTTTTTTAGCTAAACCACTTTTAGTTATTTTACGATTTTTAGTTAAGCAATTTTATCTATCTTAGACTTAACAACTTTAACGTTTTAGGGTTATACTAATTGTTTTCAATGATAACAATCTAAGTACTAATATAGTTAACCAAAGTCACGTAAAGACTTGGCACTGGTAAAGAGTTGATACCGTGGATCGTGACAATAATATCGATGGTTTAAAAAATTGTAATCGAATCAACTACTCACATGCGATGGGCGATAAGAAATGAACACAATGTTTGTTTTTATCATTGCATCTGATTCGATTATGGGAATTATCGATTGTCAAAATTGAATCCCGACCTAATCGATTCCCATAATCGACGGTCTATCGTATCCCTTAACCTCCCGGTTACGGATAACCGAGAAGAACCGAATATTTTGCAGCAAACGAAAGGCGGCTGTAACGCTCGTAAATAACTGTTAGCGATATTTTGGTATGTTTTATCTAGTTTGTAAAAAAAAAAAAATTTTTTTTTTACTATTCAAGGGCCGAAAAGGCCATGCTGTGCCCGCATTTCTCCGAATCCCCATTGTCCAGGGAATCAAACCCCAGATTACGATGAAACGACACGCGTTCTATGATACTATTGGGAGTCGAACCCCTGACAGTGATACAACAGACGTATGTGGTATAACTACACCACCATAGGGCATTAGACCGTATAGACATAGAGTTGAATTATTTTATATGGGCCCGTGGTGCCCAAGCTTTCCCAATAAATTGAAATTTTACACATTATGCATGCTGAACATATAATATGTACCGACCTCCCTTCACCCATTAATTCCAGAAACTCACCGTTGATGAACGGAACTACTTTCGAGGAACCTCTCTTGCTGGGCCTTTTGGTAGTAGCCCAAAGTAATACGGTTGTCAATCCGCGTGCCAGCTTTCATCTACCAAGCTGTCAATGGTTGTTTTACAGTTGTACTATTAATATGAAACAAATAGATTCTTAATTACGATCATATTCTGAATTTTATGTTTGTTTTTAAGTCATTCCATATGCCATTAAAAACTTGTCGTGTGCGATAGGTTGCCGATCCCTGGATTATAGTGGTTGAACCAACCC
>QLNU02014176.1:162799342-162819089 GCA_006491805.2 Dysdera silvatica
AATCCTGAATCGGGCAAATGAAGACTAATATTCCTACTCCTGTTGATGATGTTTTCTTTGAAATACAAGCTGTAAACAATCCTGAATCGGGCAAATGAAGACTGATATTCCTACTCCTGTTGATGATGTTTCCTTTGAAATACAAGTTATAAACAATCCTGAATCGAGCTGTGATAGCAATGAAGACTTTCCTGTTAATCCACCGCCAAGTTATATAATAACATTAGAATGCCGCGAAAATGTGTAAAATTCTGATATTTAAATATTTGATATATGATATTAAAATAGTAACTGATGATATTCGTTTCTACCTTTTTATTATCATTTCCTCTTTTTCTCATCTTACTTTAATAGTAACCCAGTTTGACGAGAACACGCATATAACGACCAAACGTGCTCATCTGTAATATGAATCTACGTTAGAAAACGGTGTTATTAGGCAAAACAGGCGAAACCTAACCAATTCTGAAATACGCTTTGGTGGAATAGGAAGGTAATAGCGATAAATAGCCAAATCTGCCGCCATTAATAACGTCTGAATTCAGATGGAAAAACAACCTGTTTAGCAGTAGAAACCGGTTGGGATTACCCACAGAAATTAAATTGTATGTGAGATGTTTTTCCGTCGGCTATTAAATAGCGATTTACAGACTGTTGTCCAAGGGACTCAACGAAACATGTTTACGTCAAAAATTAAGATAATTTAAATTGTATGTACAGTACAACCTGGTAAAGTGGCCATCTTGGAAAATTGACCATTTGAATAACGTCAGGGCCGAATTAGGGCTGCGTGGGGCCCTAAAAAAATTCTTTTCGGGTCCCTTGTATTATAAATTAAGCCTGTGTGATTACATTAGCACCGTATATATCGTGGATCTTGGAACCAACGAAAATGCTCGCTGAATCCTTTCTGAGAATTAAATTTTAAACTTTGAAATTAAAGACATATTTGCATCCAATGTACATACAAAACAAATTCTAAAATTAGCGGAAATTCGCGCCGTGATAAAATTACTACCCTAGTGATAAGGTCGGATTGGCAACGATTTCGTAGTAGCGTTGAGTCCTCGTCACGCCGGACACCTCAAAAAAGCGGGCTTTAGACATTTGTCCTATTTGTCTACGCGATAATCCAGCCCTGAATAAAAAAAACACTTTCTACAAGAGAGAACTGGTAGGGTCATGCGTATACCAAAGCCTGTCGTATATAGTGACCACCTGTCTGTGATGACTATTGCAGTCCAGTCCCAAAAGTGGTCACTTTAGACAGGTTCCATTGTATTTTTGAATACTTTATACTTAGTTTTATATACTTTAAATACTTTTATATACTTTTGTAGTTGACGAGGAATATAATTTATTTGAAACTTACGTTGTTAATAAATTTAGGTTGTGTGTGTGTGTGTGTGAAAAGAGTAATTACCTTCATATACATTAAATAAAAACTTTATTTTAAAAATCGTCTGCCAATATAAGTACGAATAAATAAATAAATAAATAAATAAATAAATAAATAAATAAATCCAATGAAAGAGAAAAGAAAAAATTACCCAATTGGCTTAAAAAGATGTCAAATTTTGTCGTCCCCCTCCCCTTCCCCGCCCCAGTAAAATATACCTCTTTTTAAACAGGAAAACCTTGCGCTATAAAAAAAAAAACAAAAAAAAACAATGAACGCACTAATTTTCACAAGAAATAAGAGAGTTAATTATTAAGACTTCAACATTTTAAAATGTTATGGTTTTTAATTTGCCTTAAATGTTCCTGACGATTTATTTCACTAAGAGTGAATGTGTTTTGTTTTTTTTCCTCGAGAAAACTGCAACGGGAGGGGGTTGACCCCGAAGCCCCCCCGCATGCCCAGTCTTGCCTGAAGGTAATTTTACACAATATATTTATGGGCATGAAACAAAGTTCGTGCATATTGAATATTCAGGAAGCAAAGATAACTGATAACAACATTTAGTTCAATACTGGCGTAAGATTTAAACCATGACATTTCGAGTGCCCACTGCTCCCTTTGCAAAGTGTAGGCATATTCTGCCTTCACTTGACGAAGGGAGCAGTTGGCTCCCGAAACGTCGGTGTTGAAATAACTGCTGCTATGGAATCTCCTAATGAAATTTTATATTGTTTTGTTAAAAATATTTCATTTGAACATGCGTACTTCACAGTAAAAGAAAAAAAAATGGCATGCCAGTAAGACGGTGAAAAATTATATGTTTAGGGCTGAGAAGTTATTTTTTTCGGGAGTGAGGGACGCTGAACAAACTGTCCATTATGCGCGTAGGCGTACGCAGAAAGTTTATAAGGGGGTTATAGGCTCAATGGGGATTACAGAGCTACAACTAACTCGGATATTCCTATCCTAAATATAAAAAAATTCCATTACAATGGAGAATCACCCCCCCCCCATAAACACCATAACGTACGCCAGTGATTATGCGCCCGTGTTGTTTCAATTGCGGGACCCGTAACAAAAGTTAGGTGTGAATTTTTGTACACCAGGACGTCATGCCGGGTCTCAAAGTCACATTTTGAAATATTGCGAATTAGAGACACTTACCCTGCATGTTGTTACATTAGATATGTCATCCATTACCGCCGATGTGCGCCGCCTTATTGGTAGCCATTGGAATCGTCGTAATACTCACCTTGGGACGCAGGGCGGATCGAGGTTGATTTTGAACTCGGTGTCCCACAGATTGCTGCTTGGCGCCCCTTGGCAAGAACAGAAAATTTTCACAGAAGCCATATACCGTCATTTGGGTAAAGTTACTTTGCTCTAAAAGTGGTAGATCTATTACAGTGATTTTAATACATTCTTTTGTGACGTACGGTTAAGATGACGTCATTTTATGTTGTGAAGGAATACGAAACATCCTCAACAGGTGCCTGCTTCAAAAGAAGGTTCTAGGCGGTTCTGTGAACGGTTTAGAAGTCTCGCCTGTAAAGGGTTAAATACACTGACCTCAACTTTTACGTCACGGAGGGCCCTACTTAAAAACAGAGATGAATGTTGGTTAATTACAAATAATGAATTTTATCCTGATGGTTGTGAATCAAGTATGAAATTGATCTAAGCTCATTTGTGGTATTTATTGACAAAATAGTAAGTCGGGGTAAGATTGCTCCGAAAATTGGGTTACTTTTCTCCAGGGTTTGTTATGGAGCAAAGTATCCCTCTTTACTTTTTTCCTGACTTAAATATAAACATTTTTTTTTTATGTTTTTTCTGTGGCAATATATGGGTACCTATTTATTTTTTATTTATTTTTTTTACCCTTAGGTCAAAATGCCACGAGATTATAAAAGAAAACTGGGAGCACGAAATAACAAAAATTACGAAAGAAGCAGAAGAGAAATTGCATCTCTGCCTTAATTTCATTCATTCCAAATGAGTCAGAGAAAAGCTTCTCTTCACTTTAAAATACCTAGAATGACAATAGTAAACAAACTCGAAAATTGACACACTAAAACACCCAGACCACCACTTGTTTTTTCCGAGGAGGAAGAAAACAACTTTGTGGGGTGCATATTAAAGTTGAGCAAATGCGGTTTCCCGTTGACATCAAGCGACTTCAAATGTGTTATTCGCGATTTTCTGGACCAAACGGGGCGAAAGGTTCCTAGGTTCGAAAACAACAGTCCATGATTTCATTTTATCAGTTTTAAAGAGGCACCCAGAATTAAGAATGCGCTTTGCAACCAATATTAAATGAAGTAGTGCTGATATTACCATAAATGATTTAAAAGATTGCATTGAAAATCCTTGGATGAAGAAATTACAAGGGTTTCTATGATGACACAAAGTATAAAAGCCTGGAAATGACCAGATAACGCAGATGTCATCGATTACAAATGGTCAGATGTAATTGGAGGAATTAATCCGCCCAGATTTTCTCGTCTACTTCCTCGAAGAGGAAGGCAGTTTACAAAGACTCGGAACTTTACAGACTTAGAACTTTTTTCAGAACATTTTTAGAGAAGTCACTGAAAGAATTTCTCTAAAGGTATCTCTAAAATTTCTCTAAACTTGTCTCCTTTTTTAAAAGAGATTTTCTACTATCGCGTCAATGAAAAAATTTTAAATGACTTCAGTTTGGCGCCCTGACCCAAACGGAGCCCGCCCTTAAACCGCACCTGCTAATTAATGAACTTACTCTATTAGCATTAATGTATTTTTCATTAAATTAGCATTAATTGATGGACTTTCTTAATTATAATGATGGAGTGGAGAAATGAGGAATATGTGGGAAAGGTATTGGATAAGCTGGTGGTAATGGGTAAGAGGAAGAGGGGAAGACCACGGCTGAGATAGACAGAGTGAGGGAAAATCGGAAGACCACAGCTGAGATAGAAAGAGTGAGGGAAAATCGGAAGACCACGGCTGAGATAGAAAGAGTGATGGGAAATCGGAAGACCACGGCTGAGAAAGAAAGAAAGAAAGAAAGAGTGAGGGAAATCGGAAGACCACGACTGAGATAGAAAGAGTGAGGGAAATCGGAAGACCACGGCTGAGATAGAAAGAGTAAGGGGAAATCAAAAGACCACGGCTGAGATAGAAAGAGTGAGGGAAATCGGAAGACCACGGCTGAGATAGAAAGAGTGAGGAAAAAATCTGAAAGAATATGGATGGAATAGAGAAGAGGTCTAGGTTAGAAAATTATGGAAAGGAAGATTAAAAGAGCATAACGCCGACTTCATGCAAACATGGGAAAATGGTAAAATGAAAGAAGAAAAGTCTCCTAATTAATATATGATTAGGAGTATTTGTTGTGAATAAATTGATTTTTTATCATTTTATCTACCCACGATAAAAGTTATATTAATTAAAAAGTAGCGATTTCACAGTTTCTTCGCGTTTACCTAAAATTAATGTTAAAGTAACTGAGAATTAACGAAAATAATTTGAATTAATACTTTCTAATCGAAAGTTAATAATGGCTTAAATGACCAAGAATTAACGAAATTAATTTAAATAAATAGTTTGAGACCTAACGATAATGAAATTACTGCTTACATGGCTTAAATTAATAAAAAAATAATTCAAATTAACATTTTATGACTTAAAGTTAATGAAATTAATATTTATCCGGCTTAAATTAATGGAAATAATTTATACTAACATGTTATGAGCTAAAGTTCATAAAAGTAATGCTTATGTGGCTTAAATTAATGGAAATAATGCTTATGTGGCCTAAATTAATAAAAAATAATTCAGATTAACATTTTATGACTTAGTTAATGAAATTAATATTTATGCGACTTAAATTAATAGAAATAATTTATACTAGCGTTTTATAAGCTAAAGTTCATGAAATTAATGCTTATGTGCCTTAAATTAACAAAAAATAATTCAAATTAACATTTTATAACTTAAAGTTTATGAAATTAATATTTATGCGGCTTAAACTAATAGAAATAATTTATACTAACACTTTATGAGCTAAAGTTCATGAAATTAATGCTTATGTAGCTTAAATTAATGAAAATAATTCAAAATTCTCGAATTAAATTTGTAATAAATAGTGCATATGCCATGGAGATAAAAGGGCATAGGCAGACGAAACTTCTAAAAGGTCAAGGTATAGGATATTTCGAAGCCTGAACCTCTTTTACAAATAAGGCAGGGACAGCAATTGATTTTACGAACTATTGCATCGATAACTTCTGACTTGCAGCTTGCGGCTAAAACTGGCGCCTACTGTCCGTCATTCCTCTCCAATTAAAGAAAGGTTTTTCTTTTATTACGCCGGGTCCGTATACCTCAGGCGTCGTTTGTCCGCATCCCATCGTTGTTGCCAACTTCGACTCCAGACTACAGGAAATAGTAAAGAATATTTTTTATTCCATTGTGAAATTTAGAAGTTGGAATCTGGCAATAGTAACTTGATGTTCATACTAATATTGGTAACGACTGTGATATTTATACGTCAAATTACCTTGCCTCAACTATGATGTTGACAGTAGTATAATGAACTCTGTCTATAGCGATATTTTAATAATTATAAGGAGAAATAAGTCTAGAAATATAATTATAGGCAGTTTATTATTATGAATGAGATTAAACTTGATACACTCTGCATGCTCATATTCAGAAAGGGGATCTTAGGGGTCGGACCCCCACTCGAAACTAAATTTTTAATGGGACTTGGCTACGGCCTTGCATGCTGTGATTGTATCAATAAATGTTGTAAAATTTTGCCCCACACAAGACTAAATTCTGGCTATGGTCTTGACATTCTGTATCTGTCTGGACCACAGAAAATACAATGTTATAGACAAATTTCACTGCATTTAATAATAACTTGGAGTCGTTTGTGGACTAACTTTTGTGAAAAATGATACAGGATGATTTACCTTAAAGTGAAATCTGTCTATAAGAATATAGCCTATAATGCTAAATCTGTTTATAACGATATTTTTCGGGGTTGCGATGTATATATAAAGCATGCCCGTATCCAGAGGGGGGATTTTAGGGACCGGTCCCCCCCCCGAAATTAAATTTTTAATGGGACTTGGCTACGGACTTGCATGCTGTGATTGTATCAATACATGCTGTAAAAAAATTTGACTCTCTTCCTCCCCCCCCCACGAAATGAAATCTTGGCTACGGTCTTGATATAGAGTATATCAGGTTCAACCTTGTCTATATAACGATAAATTGCCTATACGATATCTCTTTTCCCAGTCCCTAAAATATAGTTATAGATGAATTCCAGTGATATTGTAAGGTTAACGATGATGCCAGATCCCTGTAAAGGAATGGGAATGTTATGGGATTTGCAAAAGAGTTAGATTTTTTAAGAAGGAATGCAAGTATTATGCATAGTGAAATAAATATGAAACTTTCTCACTTCGTCTTGTTGTTTAATACGATGACAGAGAAGTTTTTGTACTAGACAAAAAAAATATGCAAAAAAAAAAGGAAATTAACCAAAAACTCTCGTGATTATTTAATTTAATTTATTTATAATGATGATGATGATGAATGAGTTAATTTTATTGTTTGGAAGCCGATTAGGATACCTTAATTTTCTTAATCTCATCTAGAAAATGTCTGGTCATAATTATTCATATTGACGTAATTAATTGCAAAATATAGTATTCTATGTCGGGCAATTTGTCCAAATGGTTGCATTATAGTTAAACATGACGATATAAGTGTTCATCAAAAGTTTCCTTAAAACTGTTTTTGAATTAATACTATCAATTAATTTTTCACACCTGTATCGATAATATTAATGCAGGTGTAAGATTTAAGAACTTGTTTCGAGAGCCAACTTCTTGCTTCGTCAAATGAAGATACAGTAGCCATTCTTTAACAGTTTTTGTTATAATTAAGAATCGGAAGAATCGTTAGTTTTTAGAACTGTATTCCATCATTCTCTTCTTCAAAGGGAATGCATTCCATCATTCTCTTCTTCATAGGGAATGCATTCCATCATTCTCTTCTTCAAAGGGAATGCATTCTGTCATTCTCTTCTTCAAAGGTAATGCATTCCATCATTTTCTTCTTCAAAGCGAATGTATTCTTTAAATTCATTCCCATTCTTTAAACGAGATTTTGGGACTCGTTCACTTTAGCAGGTCGGTCACATTTGAATCATTCACTCATCCACCCAATGAGAAAGGGAATGGTAAGTTCTTTAAAGGAATGAGTTAGTATTTCCTCTCCTGTAAACACAACGCCGCTAGCTCCGCCAACTTCTCCAAAAATTTCTTGTTGTTGGTTCTTCAGGTCCTAAATTGTGGAATCAGCTGCCTTCTAATATAAAAGAGATAAATTCCTATTCTAAGTTTAAGTCTTTAATCCGGATCCTCCTTACTAATTCTATTTAATCAATCTCATACTTAATTTAATTTTCGCTGATGTTTGCGCAGTGATATCCCATGGGGCTGCTTTGGCTATCTGGTATCTCCTGGGTGGTGCAGGCTTTGTCAGACTACGTCTTTACCTGCGCTACCCAGGCAGACATGGACAAAATTTTATTTCACAGTATATTAATTAATGTATTGATATTTTTTTTTTAATTAAATTTGATGTATCTATATTTTTGTAATTAATTTTATGCATCTATATTTTCGTATGATGTTAATGTAGATATGTCTTTGTTCTTATAATTCAGCAAACTACAGTAGTGGACAAAATTGTGGAAACCTTTTGAAAAAAGTTTATTTTAGAGGTTTGATGGCTAATAACACCACTTTTTTTTGTACCAATACTATAAAATTATATATCATTAGAAAGGTAATTTAATAAAGATTGTAATGCAATAACATTTGTTCAATTATCTGTATTCTATCAAAAGTTATAGCCAAATAACCAGAAAAAAGAAGCACAGCTTGCTTACATTTATATGAAGTAGCTTTCCTTCATTTGAATGTGGCCAATGAGCATGAGTGTTTACAGAGCCAATCAGGTGTCATCTTGTTTTGGCAATGAGCCAATCATGTTTTCTCTTGTTTTGGCAATGAGCCAACAGGTTACAGGACATTTATCAGTGTGTTCTGTAATTGCTATCAAGTTGGTTGTTTTTTTTTTGTGCTCTTTGATTTAGTGTGCTTGTAAAACGTAATAAAATTAAAGAAATGGCGCAAAGAGTTGACTGGTCACCTAGGAAGCGATGTAAAATAGTAATATTAAGTGAACAAGGCTACAGTTATGAAGAAATTAGAAGAAATATTGGGGGAAACTTAACTAAAGGTGGCATTTCTAAATTTTTGAAGAAGTATAAGGAGACTCAGTCATTACAAAACCAGACTGGTAAAGGCAGAAAAAGGTGCACAACAGCAAGTGATGATAGAAGAATTAAAAGACAGTGCCTAGGTGACAGGAAAAAATCATCTCTGTGTATACAAGGTGAAATGGCGCAATGCAATGTGAAGTTAAGTGCAAGGACTGTTCGGCGCAGACTGCATGAATGTGGTCTAAATGCAAGAATTCCACGAAAAAAGCCATTTTTGTCTGTCAAACAGAGGTTGAAAAGATTAAACTGGGCTAAAACCCATGTTAACTGGACAACGGAACAATGGGACAGTGTAATTTGGAGTGATGAGACCAAAATCTCACTGTTTGGTAGTGATGGCGTAAAATACGTATGGAGAAGAATTGGAGAAGATTTCCATCCTGAGTGCATTACACCTACCGTGAAACACCCAGTTAGTGTTATGATTTGGGGTTGTATAACATCAAGAGGTGTGGGCAGAATTTGCGTGATCAATGGGAATATAAATGCCCAAAGATACATAAATGAAATACTTGAGCCCAAGCTGCAGCCTTCTGCATGTGATCTTTTCCAAGATAATGAAGCATTTATATTTCAACAGGATTCAGCTCCATGTCATGTTGCTCGTGTGTGCAAAAAATGGTTTCAAGATCATCATATTCAACTGCTGGAATGGCCTGGAAATAGCCCAGACCTTAACCCCATCGAAAATCTATGGAGCCGGCTAAAGAAGCTTGTTAGTCGGAAGCAACCCAGCAATAAAACACAATTAACAGAAGCAATAATTCAATCTTGGTTTCATATTATAACAGCTGCAGAACTAAAGAACTTGGTTCACTCCATGGGAAAGCGTTGTAAGGCCGTAATTAAGGCTAAAGGTTACCCAACTAAGTATTAACTGGTATGGTGAACATTTTTGTATATCTCATTTTTTCTATGTATATCACCTTTCTTCTTTATGAATGCTGTTCTATTAAAATACGATTCATAAATGTTATTGCATTACAATCTTGATTAAATTACCTTTCCAATGATATATAATTTTATAGTATTGGTACAAAAAAAAGTGGTGTTATTAGCCATCAAACCTCTAAAATAATCTTTTTTCAAAGGGTTTCCACAATTTTGTCCACTACATAACATTGATTTGTAATCGCAATGTATATTTTGTTGTTCATGTTGCTGCCTAAATAAAGTTGCTAAAAAAAAAATCTACACATGCACATAAGCACACATACGAGTTAGTATTTTATTTTTACTGTAAGGAAAGCATAATTTTGATTCACTCCCATTACCGATACATACTAACTGTAATATAGAGATATCTGGGTTCACCTCAATCGATTCCTGACGAAAGACAGCGATGTCTCTTTCTGCAACCTGCCGATACGCCCTACCTGACGTCAAAAATTACATTCTCCATAAAGTAGTTACTAATTTACAATAGAGATATTTCTCAAAATTAAAGAAACAGTAGCTTTTAAAATTTATCGTTTAGTAAGGTTTTGTAAAATTCATTGAAATGTATTTGGGTAGAACGGGTTGCTTGCGTATCAGCAGGGACATGCCACTGTTTTGAAGAGGAGGGGAGGGTGAGAGACATTTGGTGGTGACAAACTGGTGGCGCCATCTATTGCCACAAATTCCCAGCAGTTATTATGAACTATTAATTAGATATATCAATTGTTAATTAGTTAATTAAATAATTAAAATAAAATGAATCACAAAACAGAAAAAAACATTTGAACGATTTAAAATTTTAATAATTTTGTAAAGCACCACGCTTTAAGATCGGTAGTTTCATAAAAACTGAAAGAAAATGTACACCGGCCTGGATACTTGAATGGGATGGATGACGTTCTGTGCGCTCTGGTTTTAGAGCCAGCTCGTGCCATCCATCTATTTCATCTGCTCTCCGGGGTGGATTGATTGTGGATTGACTTTCGGTTGACGTATAATGACGACACTAGTGCAAGGAGTGCGTCTCCATGCGCCAGTATGGATTGGCAATCTCCCCTTAGCCCATTGGCTGGTAAGATCATTTGATGCTAAAACCTGTCTGGGATTACAGTGCTGTTTTTCGGCGGCCACCATTCCCATTAAATTAATGCCCAATCATCATCATCATCACAAATGAATGCTATGTGCTGAGCCAAGCGTGCAGCCAGGAAGGTGGCGGGGGGGGAAATGAGGGAGCATTAACCCCACCTCCAAGAAAAATTTTACGAACTACTTTGAAACGCCTTTAGCCACATACCTTATGAAACAAAACTAGTGAATCTCTCTCAGAACTCTCGTCCAGATACTGAGGTATTTGATTATGCCCTCTGTGCCGAGCATTGTGTTGGAAGCTAGAACTCGAACTTCAACTTGAGGCTACTTACAGCAATGGGGGCGGGAAGAAATGATGTGGGCAGGATTTTGTCTCAATCTCTAGCAGTTTTGATAGCACCTGATTAGTCGACGCATAAGATTAATTGGGGGGGGGGGGGGTTAACCCTCCTTAGAAAAAATATAGTCCCTAAAGAAACGAAAATTACATGTGACTGCTATGTATACAAAATTGGGGGTGGTGCTTTAGCCTCCCCAATGGCCTCGAGGTCAGCTACGCCAATACAATACAAACTTTATCTAGAAGAATTAATTACAGTAACAGCACTGGGCTTTTTTTCCATAATGCCTCATCACTAACAACCCATACTCTGTTCCTCAATCGGGTTAGATGTCGTCGTCGTTTATGTGTGTGTGTTCTTTTTCCTGTTATTGAAACAGCCCTCTTCTTGGAAAACAGTGCCGCAGCAGGTGGACAACTTTCCCGAACTAATTTGAACAATCAACAACAACAATCACAATAGTAAATACATTATGTATTTATATAGGCTATTTCAAAATTATTAAATTGATTCGCCTTCAATGAGCATACATCTCAGATTAGAAATAAAGATAAAAAAATTCAACGTCGTAGCCGTAGTGATTTTAATAGGAAGAAAGTTACAACGTACGTTACATACGGACCTGGGTTGTGCCTCGTCAGAAATACATATTTTATCACGATTAATAAAATCGACACCCACGTTTAAGCTCATACTAGAGTTTTTTGTCATAGGAGAAAAAGAGACATCGTCCCCATCCTGGAGTCGAACCAAGGTCTCCCTGTTAAGCCCGGAGTGCCTTGACCGCTAGACCAACGAGGACAGGAACAACGCTCCCTTTCTCCGTATTTACAGTAAGATATTATTACCCTTCTCAAGGATAACACAATTGCCAAATAATGGTCAACACACAAAGCCACCGGGACGAGTTTTTGCGAGTTTTTCATGGGAAATTTTTTATTAATAAAGTCGCCATCCACGTTTAAGCTCATACTAGAGTTTTTTTGTTATAGGAGAAAAAGAGACATCGTCCCTATCCTGGAGTAGAACCAGGGTCCACCAGTTGAGGTTCCCCAGTTAGTCTAGTGGTCAAGGCACTGCGGGATCAATGGGGGGAGACTTCGATGATGTCTCTTTTTCTTTTATAACAAAAAAGTTCTAGTATGGGCTTAAACACGGCTGTCAACTATATTAATCGCAATAAAAAATTCCCCATGAAAAACACAAAAAATTTGCCCCGGTGGCTTTGTGTGTTGACCATTATTTGGCAATTGTTAGCTCTGAGAAGGGTAATAATATCTTTCAATACATATTTTATTATAATATTGTATCACTGACGAGGGACGGCTTCCCAAAACGTACATTGTAGCCTTCTTTCTATTAAAATGGCTACGCTTACAACGTTAGATTCTTTAGCTTTATTTATAACGCGTAGTTTCACGTTGTCATATTAACCTCAGATTAGCGCACAGTCCGATTAAAGATAATTTAACATAGGTATTAGTTGTTATTAGATTATTTTTTTAATTTTCGATAGCTGACGGTAATCATCATGATCCGTTTATTATATAGTATAACCATGGAGAGGGCGCCACCACATCAAGTGATTCCTTTAAAGTATAACAACTTCCACTCAATTAGGCCCATCCTATTAAGCAAAGAAAGGAATTGCCTGTTTGCTTTAATTGTTTTGCGTGAATTCTACTGCACAAAGGTTGATTTATTTATTTTTCCGTCAACATCGTATCTGGTTAGAATGAGAAATGCTTTATACGAACACATTACGTAATTTATTAAAGTAGAACAAGTCTCACCTTAGTCGATGATATGGCAATATTAGATGGTTAATTACTCGCAATGAAAAGTAATGATTTATCATCCTCTGGTGCTTGGGCGTCCATATGGGGGCAAAGGGCTCGAGCCTCCCCAGCCGTTTTGAAATTTGATTTTCCAGATACTGCTATGCATTTACTTCCAAAAGTTTTACAGTCAAAATTCCCAGTTTGTTCCTAAAACTTCCAGGGTTTTTTGCATCTCTATACTTAACTCTGAAGCATCGCCTATGGTGCCAACTTTGCCAATGCATACAAAATCCACAGAAATTCTTTGGCAATGTTTAATTTCGTCCTTCTTAATTCTTTGCATAATTTAATTGTTTTCGACATTAACGTAGAGTTCTCAAAATTATTGGAGTGGGGGGGGAGCAGGCAAGCACATTTTATGTACGTTTATACACTACAGTATATGTAAAATCGCAATTTATTTAAGATAATTAGGAGGGAGCTCGGGCCCCATGGGCCCGTATAACTCTACGATTATGGTCTTTGGATTTAAGCATTCTCTTTGCTCCTTTTGGGAATGAATACAGCCACCCCTACGACCAACGTTAACATATTTAATTTGGAATTAACCAGAGCAGCACCAATGTAGCGCTCCTCGCTTTTCCTTGCATGCGCTACAATATTGATGGTCACGAATGATACCTGATCTACTTCACAGTATATAATTTTATTTTCAAAACTCTCGTACTCCCCTTGACGCTGAAAGCATTTATTCAACATTTGTCACTTCCATTTCCAATATCTCAACCGCACTGTTTCTTCAGCCTCAATTACATTGGGTGAGTTTACACACTCCTCGCTGGCTTGTAAACTAGTCAACGTGTGAGCGAGTGAGCTCAGGAGGTCTCAATTATACCTAGCTTGTAAAACTTGCCCACTCGCTTAGTAAAAATGCACAGCAGAGGTGATCAGTAGACGACTAGTAATAGCGATTTTTCTAAACTAGCTTCCACCTCCGCCTCACTCTCTCGCGGGTTCGTTTCAGCCAGTCAAATTCAAGAAAACCCAAGCGAGTAGTGTGAAAAGTGGCCCATTTTTTGTAAATAAAGCACCATTATTGTGGCCAATTTTTCCAATTAATTTTTCAATTGTACATGTACGTTCGTATTGGGCAAGGGGATTGAGAAAGATGGCTGCCGGATGCAGCACTGTAATACCAGACAGGACACACAAACATCGTATCCAACCATCGACGCAGCTGGGTGAAGGAAAAGGGGGTATTCGAAAGTCGACCATACATTGCAAAGTTGCACGCTCACATAGGCGTAATCAGATTGTACTCAATTACGCTGAAACAAGCAGCAACAAAGTAGTCCACTCCCTCAGCTTCAGTAGCACGTCGATGACTGGCAGGTTAACCGAGCGGTTTATACATTGAGCAGGTTTAGCAGCAGTGAAGGTATTTGCCAGCGAAGACGTTACAGAAGCTCGCTCAAGGCAAGTTGACTTTCCTAATACAAAATAAAATAAAAAAAAAAAAAAAAATCCAGTTCTGATTCAGATACCAGCATTCATTGAATCGCCAACTGAAATATCGATTTCCAGGAATAAAAATAAACCCTCGATTATTAAATAATCGAAAGTTATTTGTGTTTATCATGAAAATATGTGTCAGTTCCTGGTCCATAAGGAATTTCGTAAATTTTTATTAAACATTTATTTATATATTAATTATTAAATTAAAGGTATGTTTTTACTTTCCCGCTTTTTAATAATTTCCCGCAATCTTAATAATTTATGATTATCTAGTGACGAGTTGCGTTTGTATTCCATATTCCGAAACCTTTACACCTGTGCCGTTTTCTGTTTACCTTTCCCTACCTACCGCCCTTCTATCCTTCTTCTACGGCATCTTATCCAGTCAAACTAAGTTTACTTAAATACAGATATCAAAAAGACCTTAGCAGAAAAGCATACTGCATCTGCTATTATTTGCTCTGATGTAAACTCGGAGAAAGAAAAGAAAAGAAAGTTTACCCTGAATTATACGGTAAAACTTTAACGGACACCCTCGAATAGTGGATACCTCTATTTAACGGATACTATTCCAATTATCCCCAGCCCCAATGCTTGTTATCATCTAACCCTCCAAAATAGCATACAAGTATTTAAGTCCCGAGGTGACCGCTATTCAGAGGTTTTACCGTATTATAAAACTAAATAAATAAACTCCATATTTTAAAAAGTTTTTCAAAATAACGAAGATTCGAAAGAAAGAACGTATATTTTAAATAATTAGGTCAGGTTTTGTAAGTAGAAAGTAGGTCAATGATTACCGAACCAACCGTCGCCTTGAGTTATATTCACTGTCTCGTAATGAGAGCTTTTCTTTATATGTTTATAAAAATTTGGTGGAAAATTTTCACACTTATACACTTTAATTAAATACTGTTCATAAATTTTTAGTTATTAATTCTTGCATTTTTTTTTTATTCAAGTATAATTAGTTGAATGTTTGTATTTTTTTTTTTTTTGTAGGATGCCATGAAAGTACGACTAAATACTACCTTTGAATTTTCTTTTATTTCTAATTCCTGTAAACTGTTTTCGAGTAATTGTATATAGGCCTACCGATGATGGATTTTTGTAACTTCTTGGCCAGCTCTAGTGGCGTGTGTAAGTTTAAATAATTCTGTCTTTTATATGCTTAATTTTGTGAAGTAATTCTCCATTTGTTATTTTTGTATAAAGAAATATAGGCTAGCATTCCTCGTGTATCCTTATTTTACACCAAAGAACACTGCATGCTAAACTTTGGTGTGTATCAATCTCACCTCAGTGTCCCCAAAGGTACAGATTTCCTTCCTGGATGTTCCAACTTCCGTTCTAGACACCGCCATTTTTGATTCATAGGCCTATTTACACATTTGCAAGCTTTTCCCATATAACCCTTTGCGGCACCTTCCTTATTTGATATTGTTTTAGGCAGGGTGTGCGGGTGTGGAGGGGAAAATATATATAATAATAAGCCACCCATTAGGCTTTTACTAATTCAGGAAAATAACTGCGTCATAAAAACTTCTGTAAATGTTATTCCCATGGGTTCCGTTGGCTGGGGGACCCATCCCCGTCAATGTTGGTATTAGGGTTTCATGTCTCCAGCATCCCCCTCTCAATTTCAAACGAAATTTTTATAATAGATAACATTCAAAATTTAAAACATTTATTCTTTAAAAAAAATCTAAAATGTGTTTTTATATATATATATATATTTTTTTTTTGGCTTAGTGTACTAATGCGAAATAAAAAAAATGCACTTTGCCATTTATTTGATGCAATTATACCTTTTGTTAGATTGCATTATATAGCTCTCTTTTCTGCACGGCAGCGTTTTCATTGACATGTTATTATTTCAACTGTCAAACGGAATGTTTTTAATAACGTTACAACTAAAACTATAGTTTCTTTATTTTATTTTATAAATGGTAAGAATTGATTATCAACTTTTTGGGTTTGTTTAACATCACAGGGAGAACATCCCGAATTTTTCCATAAAATTTCATGACCGTAATAAAAATATGCCCTATAGCTCAATCGGCATCTTTGAGATGTACCTCACTGTGCTTTCCGACAGTTCAACCATTGTTTTATCACAAGAGAAGGAAAAACATCTTTGTGCATGTTTTGCTATGAAAGTACTCATAAAGAAAACAAGTATCAAATTTATGAATATTTTTCTCTACCAATGAGACATCATCTCTTAGATGTCCCATGTCTTTCGAAGGTATCTACACCTTTCATTTGGCACATGCCATTCAATCTGTAGATACAGTGTAATTTAGCTAGCACTCTTTAGGTAACTTTTTGCACTTCCCTATTTGGTGCACTTCCCTAGTCATTATCGGTATATCATCCTACAGCTGACATCCAACCTGTAGAACTAATCTGTTGCTCTTGTTAGGTTCAGCAGAAGTCCATACAGATTGAGGATGAGAAACATAACGCTTTATTAACATAGCGTGATCGTGATACAGAATTAGCTCTACTAGCTAGGTCGTCCACATTTCATGCATATGTATGTACAGTACAGGAGGGGACTCCTATCAGCCTGGCGATTTACAAGCAAGTGAGCGACACCGGAGAACAGGTTTCTAGTCGCATGTTGCAAGGCACAGTGCGCATGCGTCGCACCCAGGTCCAGTACATTACACTATGTAGGTAACAAGCATATAGTATATATAGTGAAAAAAATACATCATAAAACCCAACACTCCCCCCCCCCCGCCATACTGTATACATAGTTACCCAGAATACAAATCAGTATCCTCGACACCAATTTCCTTTAAACAATTACTATGCTTGGGAGAAGACAATGTCTTGTTTAAAACATCTGCTCCCATGTCCTTGATGGGTAGGTAATTAAGCTTAATTTGACCTTTAATTAGAGCTGCTTTCACAAAATGGTGCTGAACATCAATATGTTTGTTTGTCCTTTTATGATAGACAGGGTTTTCTGCCAATTTAATAAAAATAGCTCTAATATTATCAACAAACACATTTATATTTTTCAAATGGCTATTACATAACTCATTAATTAGTCCGGAAAGGTAAATGGCCTCTTTTGTACCATCGGATAATGCCATATGTTCCACCTCGGTAGATGAGAGTGCTGTAGTGCACTGTTTATGGCTATCCCAGCTTATGGGATTTCCGCTTAGTATGTAACAATACCCTGTATACGATTTCTGATCATCGGCGCAATTTCCCCAGTCGGAATCGGTAAATCCAAATAATGATGCATCGGTGTACCTAAAAACTAGCCCAAAGTTAATGTTTTTTTTAAATACCTCAACACACGTTTTGCAGCTATCCAATGCAAATTGTCAAAACAATTCAAATACTGGCTCAATTGAAATTGACTAACAGCATTGGCGACATCGGGTGGAGTGGAAGTCACCAAATACATTAAACCTCCAACTAGCTCTCGATACGGGAATACCCCTTCCTCACATTTCTCTGTACTTTTCAATCTAACACTCACATCCATGGGGCTTGCAACTGGTTTTGTTTCCAACATGTTAAAACGTTTCAGTAACTCTCTTACGTAACTTTGTTGGCTCATGGATATCACACCCTTTTCTTGGCGAAAATTTATTCTTAAACAATATTTTGCTACACCACTATATTTTACCTCCAGTTCCTCTCTGAGGTGATTTTCAAATTTCCTTAATTTATGGGGATTTTGTGACATAAATAATATGTCGTCAATATATACGAGTATCACAGTTGCCCCTCCTCTGTGATATAATACATACATAGGTTTGTACTACCCAAATGCCTCTATGATATCATTTAATCTCTTATTCCAACAACGTCCAGCCTGTTTGAGGCCATATAGCGACCTTTTCAATAGAAATATTTTACCTTCATTTAGGGACTCTAAAATCTTCGATGCCTTTTTGTGAGTATCACTATCAGGTTGGTATTGAGGACTTCTTCAGGGTATTCGGGACATTCCACGAATATCTCCTTTTCGAGATTTCCATTCAAATACGCCATCGCTACGTCGAACTGGTATATTTTAATTCCAAACTTCACTGCCAGGCCCCCCCCCCATTAGTTGAATGGATCCCTGTCGTGCTACTGGGAGCAAAGGTTTCACTAAAATCAACACCCGGTTCTTGATAAAACCCCTTTGCGATTAATCTCGCCTTATGTTTGCAGAGAGATCCCTCCGGATTGAACTTGTTTGTGAATATGAATCAACTCCCTATGCATTTTCTAGAATGGGGCTTATCAACTAACACAAAGATATTATTGTTTAAAACGCTGTTCACTTCGCTGACTAGCACCATATACCATTCTAAAGACCCTGGGCCTTTCATCGCACTCTGAATGGGTATCTTGGCTCCAAAGCAATCAACATTTACATGGCATGACGCATGACTTGTAATGTTTCTGTCTACTTCTCTGCTTCGTAGTAAGATAGTATTGCTATCGTAACAAACGGGGGTTTTTAAATCAAACTCCTCTCATTCACCTACAGGTTCGCCTCCCTTGTCATTGGGATCATTTTCCACTCCCATCTCCCACAGGGGGGGTCAACTAACGCCCGCTGAATGGGTTCACTTTCCAATAATAACTCAACTTCCGCATTAGATTGCAATACATTCCCCTCAAAGAACTTTACACTCCTAGAAACAGAAACAATACATTTTTCCACAAAATAAATTCTAAAAGTTTTGCTCATCTCGGAGTACCCGACAAAAATTCCCTTATCGGCTCTCGCAGAGGATTTGTGCTTAGGTTGATTATTTAGACAATAAACTATACATCTAAACGTTTGAAATAAGATACATTTGGTGTCATTTTTTACCATAATTTATGTCGTTTTTCTATTTATGGCTTTGGAGGGACATCTGTTTCTGACATGATTAGCTGTGTTTATAGCCTCTGTCCACAAGCTTAGTAGTCGGCCTGATAGACTTAACATACAACTCCCCATCTTGGTTAACTTTCTATTTTTGCATTCAGCTACCCCGCATTGTTCTGGACAGTAGGGGCTGTTACCCTTCTTTCAATGCCATCAGTCTTTAGGAAACCATCGAACTCTCTATTCAGGAACTTGCCCCCATTATCGCTAATAAATGTCTTAATTTTAGAACCCATTTTAGATTTTCCCACATGTACTTAATTTCTTTGAACGCATTCAAAGCCTCATTTTTAAGTCTTAGAAATTTTACAATATAATACGTAGAGTAATCATCTATAAAGGTAGTAAAGTATACTGACTTACCAATCGATGGCACCCTCATGGGTCCACAGGTCAGTATGCACAATATCTAACAATTTTGTAGCTCTT
>QLNU02014176.1:162819189-162830202 GCA_006491805.2 Dysdera silvatica
AGAATGCCTTCACCACAGTAAATTACTTTTCCCGCTTTCATTGCATGTGTAGATTGTTGATAAAATTTGTATGTATTTACAGCCTGCTCTACCCTCGAACCCAGGCATAAAGACTGTAAAGACTTCCCGTATACCATCGAGCAAGTTTGGATATTGGGAAATAAGTTTAGTGTAATTCACAGTAAGTTGCCATATAACTTTGTAATTTCGTATTTATTAATGTTGAAAATGTTCTTACTGGGTCTAACTGGACCCATAAAAATCGTTGAAAATGTTCTTACTGGGTCTAACTGGACCCATAAAAATCGTTGTTTTGTAACCATTTTCTATCACGTTTTTATGTCAAATCATGCCAATTTAAAATAAAATATTTTCGATATTAATTTATTTTTAACTTAAACGTTTGACTTTTTCTTCTTTTTTTTTGGTGGCTTACAAATTAAATATAATGTCATGCGTATCAGAAACAGAATATGATGTGTGTATTACCTATTTTATATAACGTTAGGTCTATATTACATATTGAATGTAATGTGTTCCATTGTGTAATTGTATTTGTTACATTTTTGGGGTGCATATAATAGCAGCATCACTTGAAATGCATTCATTTGCTCGTGTCATGCCTTTGTCATTGTAGCATTGTGTTGCGCTCAGCCAAATAGCCTTCAAATGTCATGGTATTCGTCAATCTAGAATGCAGTCAAACTTCATTAGTGTGAACACACTCACATTGACAAAAAATGTGCATTAAAAGTATTTCACATTATCCCGAAAAAACAGGATCACATATTACTCGTAGTGCAAAATTTGTCAAAGACTCAGGGAACAGTTTGGGTTGAAGGTAATTCGCTTTAAACGTGTTTATGTTACAAGTTTCGGCTGTGCTTAGTTACGTATCTCACAGTTTTGAGCTGGAACTCTTTTTAATCTGCAAGAGTTGACGACGTGACTACTTTGGCCGGACTCGAACCTTTGACTTTTGGATTGTAGGTTCTTATTGGCATGCAAAGGTACCATACTTGTTTACCGCATGGAAAATCCTGGTATAAATGTTGCTGATACCGAGAATTTTCTTTTTTCTGCTGATTCCTGTACCGAGGTATGATTCCATAGGTGCCAGGTTCGTATCTCTCCTGCAGTGGTGAATGGTTTGCCTGCTGTGCCATTAGCCAGCCCTCAATGGTATCAAAATAGACTGCGTACTGATAAACTATTCACTGTAGGCTGTGAGTCAGTTCTTTATGCCCTAAGTGTTTCATCTTCGTACATAAAAGCTGCAGGTCCTGGTGAAACGTGACCTTTGCGATCCTTGCACTTGTTGGTTACCTGAAGCTGTCATCCCACCCTAGACAGCACATTAAACTTTTTGGGACGTCTCTAAAGGCAGTACGGATAGATTTTGAAAAAATCACAATCATTTTGTGAGGTATTGACACCATTTCCGTGTAATTTTTTTTAATGTTGATGTATTAAGCAGCATTTTTTTTTTTAACTGTGTAAATTTAAAATATTATTAGATTATGCGTGCGTGTGTATGTAATTTTTTTCACGCTTTATCCAGACTTAGGACTGCCGCACTATTATACTACTCGAGCATAATGCTGGCATGTTTAAAAAAAAATATTTGGCCTTTTTCTTTTCTTGCTTTTATCCCCCCCTAATATTTTTTACTTTTTTTTTTTTTTATATTACCTTGTTGGGGAGAGATCACTCTTTCTTTCTAGGAAAAATTCCTTTGTTCCTCCATTCAATTTGCCAGAATATTCCTTGTCGTCGTGCCATAAAAATTGAAGCAACCAACCAGAATATTCCTCGGCCCTGTGAGAATGGTAACGTTAAAAAATGTTAAGAATTTGAGTTTGGATAGTTGGTGCTACCGAGAGGCTTCATAAGTTGCGAAAGGGACTCTCTCATTGTAAAGGCAGGGACCCTGTGGTTTGGTAGTTATAATGTTGTTCTGTGTGGATTCAAAGTACCAAGCCTGACTTCCGACAGTGTGATGTAACGGTTGCTGGTTTTCTACGGGAATTAATTCCCAAGGTGACGGGTTCAAACACCTTAAAATAAACTTCAGATGCAACATTATCCTAGTGTTTTCCTTACACATAACATAAACATTAAAGAGAAAGTTATGGATTGGTTGACATGGAAATATTTGTTTAGTGTGCACACCTACAGCTTGTAGTTGGAAAACATTTTTTCTTTATAAGAGGCTGGAAAAATCATGATCATATTTGTATGATCCCCAAAGCAGAATGTTCTAAAAAGTGCAACGCACGTTGCAGAAGAAACAGTTTCACTGCAGGATGATTGAGGGATGAATAAATTTTTTTTGTCTAAAAACAAAGAAATAAAAAAGCAGTCCGACAAATGTTTTCTACATTTCTATTAAAAAAGGAATTTATTAATTAATTTTATAACATTTAGAAATGTATGTAATAGATACTTGTATATAGATACAGTAGAAGCTCTTTAATCCGTCATTTTCGGGACCACGGCTGTCCCGAATTAGTGATTTTGCCAGATTATCGTCAATATGGTTTTAATGGGAATTCCAAAGAAAAGTTAATACAGTGCAATGGTATTGAAAACAAGTTGTAATAAGCTGCTCCATGGGTCATTCATTCCATGTCATTTCAACAAGGTCATGTCACCCTCCAACTCGGATTTTGTTGAAACTTGGTGTACACCCTTCCCTTATGGTTGAAAGGATGTGTTCAGTTTTTCTATGGCCTCTCTTTCTAAACCGGTTGTTTCCTCTAAATTTATCCCAATATCATCAGGTTGAATGAAGCTATTTTCAACATAACTCTTTTGGTATCACTACTGTAAATTTGTCTACATCTAATGTGCAATTTTTTGCCTGGTTTTAATTTAAATCCCTTTTCTAGCATATCTTTAGACTGTTGTAACGTTATTGGCCATAGAGGTTTTTTTACCGGTCCTTTGTGCTTTTTCAAAGGATCCCGGCACTTTTTTTTGGAAAGATTCAAATTCCTTTAAATGTACACTTTGGTGATGTAAGCAAATAGTTTCCAAGTCTTCAGCTTTAGCTTCAGTTCCTAAATACAACAGCTCTCTGTCTTCTTTGTTTAAACAATTAAAGTTCTCAATCCCTTTTCTCGGGCTGAAAGTCAACTTATGGCATTCACTGGCAATTAACTCCCAGGTACTACATTTTGTATCTTCCATCTTATTTCATTTAAATAAAAACAGCAAGAACTAGCACATAAAAAAAATCGAAGATTGAATAAATTATAAAAGTACACCACACTGCTTTGTTCATAAGTAGATTGACTGATAAGCTGTCTACATTCTCTGAGATGCAGCCAGAGAGTCATTACATGATGGATGAGTCATACAGCCCAGACACATGTATTTTATTAGCCTGCATGACTCATCTGCATTGCATCATCCAACTTCAGCTATCCTGGATTCATCCTCAGGTTGAATAATAGCATACACAACTAGCATATGAAAGACTTCCCTGAACTGCCATCTGAGAAAGCATTTTAAAATATCTAATGTTTTTAATATTTCTGAAATTAATAATTTTTTTTTTTAAATAATTTTCAAAGCCCAATTTGATATACTCGTATTTGTATGCAATACTCAGTTGTTTCTTTTAATTTTTTTTATTTACAGTTGTAGATTGTGGGAAAGTTGTACAAAATGGGCTATCCAGTACCCGTTTTTCCCCCCACGAAGTCCAAAAAAAACGTAAGGTTTTCGGTACAAGGAATAAAAAACCCCATAAATTATATTCTTTGTTGAGAAAGAGCATATCTTTTCAATAATTTTCAACATCAAAAGCTTTTGATTACATCATGCTCTCACTTTGAAAATTTAGATTTTCTAAACCTAGTTTTTCCACCAAGAAAACTAGTTTGCAAGTACATTTATATTTTTTTTAGGCATTTATAAAATCTTTTGAGTGCTGGTGTATTTTTTCCTGAAATCCTCATAATTCTATTGAGCTCTGTGTAAAATTTCAGAGAGATCTGATTATTGGTTAAGGAAAAAAATTACAGATTATACACAAATTTGAGTTGTGCATAGTAATGGCTTTTGTTGGATTCGGCGAATTTTATAAATGTATTTAATGATTCAGAAGCCTGTTTCCACGAGACTTTAGCTTCATCTGCCATGTCTCCTCCTTCATCCGACTTGGCGGACAAGGTCAACGAACGCCTGAATCCACCCGAAAAAAAACGAACACGAGCAGCTCGATCAGTGCCGAATTATATAATGTGCCGAACCAAAGAATGCTGAATTAAAGAGCTTCTTCTGTACATGCATCTCCTGCCAAACATTTTTGATCAGCTGAAGGCTTGTTGCAGAACATTGCAAAATATTCTGCTTTGGGACATATGATTAAAACGGTTATATGTAAACAAGCTGTTGAAGCCCTAAAAACCATCCTTATATGGTGATTCCACAACCTGATGCAACAACAACATACATACGAATGGTAAGCTCTGTATATATTATTTGGTGGCTTCACCTCGATAACACATACCTACTGAACAATTTGAAAGCCCAAGGTTCGATTCCAGCCTGTGTCGTCGTTTGTCTTTCTCACCATTAGGGGTCAAAAAGGTTCTAAATCAGATTATAAACTGTAGACGTTATGCAAAAGATATGCTGACACAATTTTTAATAATTATTAAGATACTTGTTAAACCTGTTTTGATTTACTGTTTAGAAGTAGAGGATTTAAGATCATTCATCCGAAGCAAAATATGGTTATCCTACAGAAGCAACTTCCCACCAATAGGTAAGCAAATAAATAAATTAATTAATTAATTACTTAAATTACATGTCATAAAGAAAATATGACAAAAAAAATCTTTTTTTCTTATGTGTAGAAGGAACTGGTCCAACTACGGACAAACACTGGGGCTGCATGCTTCGCTGCGGTCAGATGGTTATGGCTGAAGCATTGATCCGTTGCCATTTAGGGCGAGGTAAATATTGTTTTCAAAGAAGATGCGATTTCCTTCATAATTTCAATGATGTAATGATTGCATTATAATGGGGTTTACCCCCCCCAAAGTGCTTTAATGTAAATGTAATCTGCTAATGCATTTCTTTCAGTGCCCGTTTTCAAGTGTTCAGGCATTGTAGTAAAGCTTTGCATGTTATATCCTCTCACAATTTTTTTTTCCTAGTTAGTTGAAGGGGAAGAGATTGTGGTGTCCTCTGTCGAAAGCAGAGAGTTCCTTTCAGCTCTGAATGTGCTGCAGTTATCCTAATTTTATGCTTTATAATGTGGATGGTGTAGCATGAGCTTTGTTTTGCATAAAAATTTAACTAACTTAAAATGGATTTAAATGTGACTGCAACGTGGTTGTTGATAAATGTGCACCTAAGATTTGGAATGTAAAAATCTGGCCCTGCGGTGGCGCAGTGTGGTAACGCGTTCGCCTAGTGCGCCGTTAATCCGGGTTCGACTCCCAGCAGTGCAAAGAACGCTTACTCAGAGATCTCATAAAGATCGCACTGCTCACTGTAGTCCGGGGTTTGGTTCCCTAGGCCTTAAGAGGTTCGGATTCCTCGGAAAACAGTAGGTCCCGGCGCAGCATGACCACTGTAGTCTTTGAGCCGTAAAACCACAAACAAAAAACTTGTAAAAATCTGTTACTGGTCAAGATGTTACAGAAAAAAGTGTGTGTGGAAAAAAAAAAGGAAAACTGAGGAATAAAAGAGTAGGGAAAAAATAATAAGAAAAGGAACTGTTAAAAAAAAAAAAATTTTTGATTTATTTTTCATCTTTTTTGCTAATTTTTTTTATCTATTTTTTGTAATTTTACTATCTCTTGCCCCTCTCAAATTTATCTTAACTTTTTCATACTACTTTCATTACTACTTTTGTTTGCTCTTTAATTCCTCAATTTTCTTTTACTATGCTACTTCTTTCTCATTGTTTCTTGACCAGTGGTAAAAGTTACTAGTTGAAGTGTGGAAGTCTTGAAACTTACTTTGTTCCCGACTCCCACAAATGGAAAATGAAGTATTCCAATGTACATATATTCAGAAGAATTACATGTGTGCACATGACATCATAGTGGTCACATGTGCACTTGATTTTACCCCCCCCCCCTTTCACAGACATCAACCAAACAGCATGTCTTAAATGCGAGTGGACATTAAACATTGACCTGCTAATGAAATATACATTCGTTCAATGTATCCGAATATTAGTTTTCATCATCCTGGATTATGAATCAGTAAATAGTCTTGTTACGAAATCGCTAATGTGTTAGTACCATTTTGCTATCAACAGGACCCAACAAATAAAAAAAAAATGGAGTCATTAATACCATTGATTATTTGATTCATTATACACCTCTTAAGTACAAAAATCTTATACTATGGTACAACGACTCGCAACAAGAAAAGAATTTGTGGAAACCTGGTGGGGCATGATCCCATGCGTCGTCTATGACTGAGAAGTACTTTTAATTTCCATACATTCATGGTTACGATGAAGGGGAAAAAAATTTGTTTCCATCTTATACTACATTAATGTCACAGACTTATTAACCTGTTCAATGATAAGCCCTGCCCAATCTTTGTATCACTTTGTCACTGCACTGGAGATGATGTGAAGCCTTCAATTCCTACTTTGATAATCACATAAAGGACCTTAAAACTTAAAACAAACCAAAAATCGTTAGATGTTTTGTCCTCTGTATTAATCACCGATCCTTTAATTGCACTGTCTTAGTAACTCGGGGCCCATGGTTATGCTTTTAGCTCTCAAGAGATTGAGCTTGATGCATGATACTTTGGGAGGTGTTTTAAGCTAGTGATCCCGTCACAGAAATTTCCAATTATGCAGGCTTGAAACGGAATAAAAAGATGCATTGTAACTCGGATTTTGCTGTCTATTTTGTTACTGCAGTGGACTTACGTTTCTATGAACTACTACATCGATCGCAAAAAACATTGTACAAAACTAATGTTAATTTCTGTTTACGAACTTTTTTTTGGTGATGTGTGGGAGGGGGGAGGGGGGGGCATCAATACAAGTCTATAAAACCAAGAGTCTACTATAGTTATATTTAGTAATTGTGCATTTATTGCTTTATAAAAATTATCATTATTTCTAGGGTGGAAATGGAACCCAGTCGCACAAGACCCTGTATACCTTAAAATTTTATCCATGTTTCAAGATAAGAAAGATTCGATATATTCTATTCATCAAATAGGTAAAACTCTATTATACTCCATTGTAGTTTAAAAAAGAAAAGTTTAATACTTAAAAAAAAAATAACTAAATGGTAGAAAAGTTCGATAACGGTGTAATATGGCATCGATTAGTTAACAGGTTTCTTATTAAGCTTTGAAGGTCAGTTCTTTGTTTTTTTACTTATAGCTTTCCATTAGTAATAGTAACTGGTCCATTACTAATAGTAATGGACCAACTCAAACCAGGTTTGAGTAGATCCATGTCTTCGCCCGCTGAGAGTTCGTCCTATTGCAGAAAACAAATCTAATTGCCAAAGAGCATAATTCCGCACTCGCAATCTTGAGCAAAGATATCTAAACTTTATTTTTTGTATTTCTGTAGGTGAAAGGACGAGATTTTCAATATTTCTTGGCAATTCTAAGCCCAACAGTATTTTGGTATACTTGCTTCTCCTGATGCAAAAACTGTTGCATCTATAATCGTAGCTCATTGGAGGAAGAGATGTGTAAAAACTTAGACCAGGAAACATGGAATAAAACTTTAGTTTTTCTGTTTGCGATAGAGTTTAAAGTCGATGTGTTATTTAGAGAAAATTGAAGGGCCTTTTAGGTTATTTGCAAAATGCGAATATATTTTTCGAATGAAAACGATTCCATAGAATTAAAAAAATTTGAGAACCACTACTATAAATGATCGGCCACATGTAAACCATCGCTGGTGTGCAACCGTCATGGAATCCTTTAGTGAATCTTAGACCACTTTTTTTTTAAACAATGGATTATATCGATGACTATGTTTTTAATGTTCTAAATATTTTACGATAAAGATTGAATAAACGTAAGTACTGCAAAATGAAGCAAACAACGGTGAACCACTTTTTATCATCATTAAGTAAAACTCATTTTGAGAATGACTGCACATATGAATTCTTTATATCAAGTTTTTTTTAAGCTTATCGTACTGAATTTTCAAGTGGTTATGTAATACGTTGTTCATTAAATTTGAAGCGAATTCGAAGCTAAATATGATTGTATGCATATTACATTTGCATATGTTACCCATACAGTCTTTATTTTCAAAGTTTGAAATTTTAAATTCCAAAATGGATTTAGCGAGTTCTGTGGAACCTCTTAAAGTGACCACCTTGGTAAATTGACCACACGAATAAAGTGACTTTTTGTCACTTGTCTGTGGTCACCATTGTGGTCCAGCTGCAAAGGTGGTCACCTTAGGCAGGTTCTTCTGCATTTCTATTGACCTCATTATATATGGGCACAATTATATTAAAACCTTATTTTTGGAGCCCACGTCCTTGACAAAATGTTTTAAGTTTCTGGTTTAGCTTGATTTTCTTTTGAAAAGTAAAATTAAATGCTTCCACCCCCTCATCACCTACTTCCCCAATATCAGAACGGAATATGTTTACCTTCGAATCTGCCTCCAGCCAAAGAAAGTTCTCAAATTGCTGTAACACATCCTTGTGCAGCATCCCATTGCTACCCTATGCCGCCTTTGGCTGATCCATCACTATCTTTGAGGTTAAAAATATGGCTCTTTACGCCCTGTGCCTGCAGAGTGTGGTAACGCGTTCGCCTAGTACGCCGTTAATCCGGGTTCGACTCCCAACAGTGTACAAAGAACGCTTACTCAGAGATCTCATAAAAAGATCGCACTGCTCACTGTAGTCCGGGGTTTGGTTCCTCTACACCTTGAGGGGTTCAGATTTCTCAGAAAATTATGGGTCTAGAGGTGTTTGTCCTGGCGCAGCATGACCACTGTAGTCTTTGAGCCGTAAAACCACAAACTAACAAAAACAAACAATATAACGCTTTACTGGTGTGCTACTGGCTTAAAATATGCCATGAATGCTTACCGACTCATTACTCACTGCAGTCCGAGAGTTGGTTCCCTAGGACTTAGAAAGTTCAAATTCCTTGATAGAATGGAGGTCCACTGTGCATGGGTGTTCTACCATGGCAGTGCCATTGTCTAATATGTCAGTGACATGGATTCGACTACTAATCGTATCATAGAGTACACACCGTAGTCTGGGGTTTGGTTCTCTCGACAGCAGAAGTTCAAGTTCCTTGGAAGAGTGTAAGTCTCAGCACCACATGACCTTGCAACATAAAAGCATAAATTTTATATGACTGTAAAAACATGAATATGACATACGATGTGGTACGTCATCTGAGTTTTTTACGTTACTGTACATAATTATGTCTTGGTGTATGTGGCTTTCTTTCAATGTTTTAAACTACCTTGATGTATGATGTAATTTCTGTTTTGAAAACAAAGGAATTTCTCGTAGCGCAAATGGGAGTCTCAGAAGGCAAAAGAATAGGCCAGTGGTTTGGTCCAAACACCATTGCCCAGGCATTAAGGTAATAGAATTAGTATAATTGATTATAAAAAAAAATTTGATTTAAGTATCAAAATATATGTCAATTTTAAAAAGAATACAGTCAGACCTTGAGTAGCCGAAAACTTTCAAAATTACAGAAAAAGAAACGAAGAACTTAATATTTAAGAAATTTTACTTTTTCAATGAAACATTTGACTTTTCATTTTTATCGTGCTCATTTCCATTTATTTGATTAAACTATTTTTTACCTACTACAAAACTCATGTGAAAACCAATTTTCCTGTACAAAATATAAAATTGTGGTGTTTACTTTCTGCAAAGCTGGTGCCAAAGCTTTTTTTTTTTTTTTTGCTTCTACAAAACTGATGCAAAAGTTTTTTTTCCTACAAAACCGATACCGAAAGCCATTTTTCCTGCTACAAAACTGATACAAAAGGATGTTTCTTCTTCGACAAATGGTATTGGTGAAAGTGTGATCATTGTATATAAGTGCATAAACGTACAGAGTTGAGTCACATTATTGGGAATAATTACATGTTGTTTCAAGGTGGGTGGGGTGGGGGGAGTACATATATTGCTCTGTAATGCAGGTGCTGTACTTATAAAAAACCTTTTTGCAGGAAATAAAAGAATGCTGTTCTATGGAAAACTATGGAAAATTCTTGATTTTTTACGGACGACTACTTTCTCAGGTTGGCATCTCTGAGCTACAAAAAGAGAACTTGGACACATATTTCCAAATGGAGGATATTATTTTAATTAGAAAAATATTATCTTTCAAATAAAAAAATGCAACAGAATATCTTGAACCCTTCTAGAGATAGAGTATTTTAAATTTGCCAAAAACACAAGTGAGCAATGGCGTCTTGTATCCTGGACCAGAATTTTTTTTGTACCAAAAAGGTTTCTTACTTTCCTGAATTTTAACTTATGTTAAATTCAAAAATATCTGTAACTATGAAGATTTTTTTTCTTTATCTACCTGAATTGATATGGACTATACCTGTATATATAATGTTTATTTAGTTATAGACACCCTAGTTATTTGTATTGCTGCTTTGAACTTGACAGACTTTTTTTTTAGTGTAAATTCTTCACGGTAATTTTTTTAAAAAAATTTTGTGAAATTTGAAAGGTTTATCCTGCGATAGTGCCATGAATTTTGCCCCCACCCCCTCAGGGATAAAATTACTGCTCTTTCAATAGTTAGTCAGATTCATGTAGTATCAAAATCTACAATCAAATGGCAATCAAATTTTCTCAAATAATATAATTCCTGCTATTCCTTAATACGGTCTGTATCTGTTATATGGTTAGCCCAGCGGTCTGTGAAAATACAAATTTCACCAAGCAATTAAACTTTTTAACAATATTGTGTACAAGATTTTTTATTAAAATATTTTAACTTACCAGTAATTCCATGCATAGTCATAGCCAGGGGATGGTTTTGGTG
>QLNU02014176.1:162830302-162865259 GCA_006491805.2 Dysdera silvatica
TATTCTACTAATGGTTGTTAATTTATATCTGTAATATAATATAATGTAATTTTATATGTGATGTGTTTCCTCTACTCTGTTAAAAATGTTTTTATTGTGTAAATAGTGTAGCTATGGACAGAGGGGGAGGGTCGCGTCTCTTTTGGTTACTATATATTAAAGGGTGTTGTGAATTACTTGGCTACCATAAAAGTGAGTTGCGGCTTGAAGAAGGTAGGGAACCACTGGTCTAGTAGGTCAAGACACTCCGGGCTAAACGGAGGGACCCTGGTTCGAATCCAGGATGAGGACATCGTCTCTCTTTTTTTTTTTTATATATATTTATAATAAAACCAAGGAAAAATTGTTTGTGTATTGCACATGCAAAAAAAAGTATGCTATTCATTAACATCATTTAAAAAATTGCATCGTTATTATATGTAATGATATATTTTATTCTTATTGTATAGGACGCTTATGTAAACACACAGTTCAGCCTTTATCTTTAAGACGGACGAACCATAATTTACCCATCGTTAAAGACCTGGGTGAAAATTTGTGTACCGGCGGAGTCCCTGTCTTGAAACGTAAACAGAAATGGAGGCCCATGTTACTATTCGTGCCTTTGAGGCTTGGATTGACAACGTTGAACCCTATTTACATTCGAAGTCTTAAGGTAAAGTATTGGTCTGTGGTCTAGCTTCGAAGTATCAACCATGCAAACAAATAAACTCTTTTGCAAAAAAACGAAAACAAATGAAGCACCATTAGGAAATTATCTGTTTTTATTGAAATTAAATGTACATCCAGCACATACACAGGTAAGGAAATGATAAAAATATCAAGGCCGTAGGACCCATCAATGGCTAGGAATTGCACATTGAATGTTCAAATCAATAGTTGGTGAAACCCTCCTTGGTGATGATGTATACTTGTATGCCTCTAGGTAAGGTAAAGGTTCCTAATGTCATCCTGCGACATATTCTTCCGGGCAGTCCTTACTTGTTGCACCAGCTCTGCGACATTTTGCGGTGCCCAAATCCAGCAGCCTACCATGTCCCATACATGTTCGATTGGCGAAAGGTCTGGTGATCTTGCTGGCCAAGGAAGAGTATCAACAGCACGGAGGCAACTCACGGATATGCGAGCCGCATGGGTCTGGCATTATCTAAAATGGCCCCAGGCTGTTATGTCATGAAGGGTAACCAGGGTGTCTACTCATCTGGAATACCTGGAAAAGTCAGGGAAGTTTTTTCTGACTGGAAAAGTCAGGGAAATTTGAAATTCATTGTTATAATAAATAACTTATTAAAATAATTTTCCTGAACTGTGCTTTTCATACCACATTACCTACTGAAAAATTTGAAAAACTTGTACTTTTGACTAAACTTCTTCCAAAAGTTACCATTTTGCACCAAAACTAATATAATTTATATAAAATTATTAAGCCTATATATTTCTCAGGAGAAAATGTTTGCCAAATATATAACTAAAACTTGAAAAACAAAAAGTGTTTTTAGCTAAATTATTTAATTTGTAAGGGATTTTGATCATACCAATCTCCTTTTTGTTATATATAGTCATACACATTTTAAATGAAATAGAAGATGAAGCATCAGCTTTGCGATTATATAGTTAAACTCTTTTATAATGAACTCAAAAAGGGCCAAATGGAAATGTTGCTGTAAATATTTAATTAGTGCAAGTTTTTAGTGTAAAGAAATACACTTTTTAATACAGCTTTTGAATTTGTAAATTCACTATAATTGAGTTATAAATGGTTTTGGGGTTTGCATTAATTGATTTCATGGCCTTGAAACTTGCTTTGATTGGGCAAATTTTCGCGGGCGCATTGTGTGTTGTTTACTGTAATTAGCGACAGGAAATCGATTAAGATTTGGTCTGGAAACCTGGAAAAGTCAGGGAAGTTTGAAATTTGGGTAGACACCCTGGGTAATGCAGGATGTCATCAACATATCGTTGAGCTTTGAAAGTTGTATGCAGGATGACTAGGGGTGTCCTGCTGTTGTATGAGATAGCACCTTACACCATCACACTAGGGGTAATGGCTGTGTGCCTTTGTAAAACAAAGGGTGGTTGGGACCGCTGGCCCTGGCGCCTACACACATGGATCTGATGATCATCTGCTCCAAGACTGAATTCGTTCATCGCTGAACACAATGTGTGATACCAGTCTACTGGAAGCCATGATGATTGGCTGCAGTGCCAGACGACTCTGTCGATGGTGTGGGGTTAAAAGACATCTTAAAGGCCGCTGTGAGTGTAACCCCACCTCATCCAAGCCTAGTGAGATGGTGGAAGGTGCCGCGATTGGTATGGAAGAGACTATAGTACGTTGGATGGCGAACAATGATGCCGTTGTATCAGCTAGAGCCTATCGAACAACCAACCGACCTTGCCTCGAATTCGTGCACCTTGGCCTTCCAGAGCCTTTGTTCTGCCGATAAGTTCCTCGCAGAAACCATTGCTGCCAACACCCTTGAACAGCAGTGGACGTACGGTGCAGGTGGCGGCCTATTGCTCGGTAGGACCAGCCAGCTTCAAGCATCCCGACTATGCGACCACGTTCGAAGTCATCCAATTGGCTATAAGGTCCTCGTCAACGTCGTAACGGCATTATTGGTTGCGTCTCCAGGGAACTGCAACGCCGACAACGAGAAAAATAAACCGTTCGCAATTTTTACCTCTTTTATACGATGCCAGTTGCGCAGTAGAAATGCGCGCTATGATCGAAGTTAACACTCATTGGCTTTGAAAATTTAATCATTTGCATACTTGATCTAAAGGAATTTGCATGCGAAATTTTGAGATGATCGGATAATTTTTTAGGGATGCTTCATATTTTTTTTTGCAAAAGAGTGTATATTAATAGAACAAATACATACCTGCCAACTTCTGCAGTTTGTCCGTACAATGTATGAATTTTAAGACAGGTTAATAATTTTGCAGATAATCATGATAAGATTGCATGCTTTTTTAACAAAATTTTCAGATGAATTGCAAAATATGGGTTTCTTTAATTTTTTCTGATACAAAAGCCCTTCAGATCCCATACACATTTTACCATAATATGGGGAAGGGGGGGGGGCAATGAATATATGTTTTGTACAATAGCCAAATCATCCGTTTATGAACATGCTTATGAAGTATAATAAAAAGCAAAATACTTATCAATGCCTTTGTTGTTAAGTCTATCTTGGTGTTGCTTTAATAGTTTCCAATATATATTGCTATTTGATTATTTAATTAAATGTGTTTTAATTTTGGAAAATTATTCCAGATATATGTTTATGTTCCATTTAATATAACCTATATCAGTAATCTACGCGTAATAACATATAATACACAGCATTCAATTCTGGACTGGTTTCACCAGATGTACACATTTTACACGCTGATTTGCACGTGTCCTCAAATATCGTAAGATTTTCAAAATTGACATGATGGCACATATATCAAATCGGTAGACCCTTCATATATTAAAATCGATAATTCTATGGAAAAAAACTTTGATACAGTAAAACGTGTGTAAGTAGGAATACCTTTGGTTCTCCCTAAAACATATCCAACATAGTATGATGCAAATAAAATGCATTTTTTTTTCTCTTCAATAAAACATAAAAATCTCTTTATATAAGAGCAAAATATAAATGGGTTTAATTACAGTAAATACTATACAATAGTATTGTAATTACTAAACATCACTGAGCAATGTACTATAAAGAAGCATTACACGTATATAACGTAACGTAATTCATATTGTATTATTACATACATTGTATGTTTTCACAAAATTTATGTATACTACATGTTTAAAGCAGAAATCAAGAAAACACTTACTTCCAAAACAATTTTAAAATGAATTTATTCAGCTCAATCATACCGTAATTATGCCTACTGGTTAGAAAAGTAGTCTGTCAGAAGAGTTTGCTTTTTCCTAATTTCGGTTTTCAAATATTTTATATAAAATTTATATTTTTTATATTTAATATCAAATATTTTATAATTTATGCAAATTGAATGCAGCCTCAATAAGTTCTGGCGTATTTTGGGTGAAGGCATACAATTGTAATTTTTTAACATACTGCTGGATTCATTTCCCGGAAATTCCATTAGTGGTGTGAAGTGTGTGTGGGGAATTCTTGTGATAGATGATGGAGGTTAAAAGTGATTGAATATGCACAAACGGTTTATCAATTGTTTCAGTATACCATCTGTGCATACAGTAATTGTTATTGAATTACAAAAAAAGCACACTTTTTTGACAAAAAAAACAACCCTTTTTTTTCCCAATAAACTTGTCTAACTTAGGCATGTAAACGGTATCCGAGTTAGAGAGTGTTAATTACATGTTAAAATACAGGAATTTGTTCGGTTCCACCGAACTGTGTCCAGCATACAGAGGTGTCCAACTTGACAGGTTTTACTGTATTTACATATTGTATGTAGAGATATTATTACTTCCTCTCAATGCACTCTTACGTACAAGTGAGCAAATGTTAATCACATTGTGTGCAAGGTGTGTTCATATAAATAATTAAAAACAAGAATTTACGTGAAAAGGATAGACTGGACATACCATGAAAAATATCACATTTATGTTTGTTGTGTATGTTTGTGTAATGGACTTTTTAATATCTTACTGCACAACAAATTTCAATGATATTTATGATAATCATGTGTAATGAATAAATAAGTTCATGCTTATTAAGACCATGAAGCAATCATTAGGAATCTTTTCGGTGAATTGAAAACCATGACGTTTTAAAACGTATAGCGAACAAAAAATTTTAAATAGAAATAATTTTCCTATGTAACGAGACTATGGGGGTTCACATAAACTTTGATGTAGGGAAGTTTGGTATATGGAAACTCTACTGTGTCATATAAAAGTATCGAAATAATCAATTGTAATAATATTGGGTTACATGAACCTGATGATTAATTCTCTTTTTTAGAGTGCATTTACCATGAGGCAATCTGTTGGAATGATCGGGGGGAAACCCAGCCATGCGTTGTGGTTTATCGGATATGTTGGTAGGTATTGTGGATTGCGTACTTGTTTAAATGCAAGTATAAACGGATTAATTTTTTGCAACAATGGTCATGCAGATTGTGTTCTTTGTCATGAGATTTTTCTAATTGTCATTGTATTCTTTGTCATAGGCTTTGAACTGGTATACCTGGACCCACACACTACACAGCCATCTGTAAATTTGGATGACGAGAGACCGGACGATTCCTCTTTTCACATCAAAAATGGGAAGAGCAGAAGAATGCCAATCTCCGATATGGATCCTTCAATTGCTCTGGTAAAGTTATTGTGGCATCGTTTGAACAGTGTTACATATAAGCTGGGGTCCTACAGCGGTAGCGTATTTACCGGAGCATGCCATTAATCCGAGTTTGATTCCCAATGGTACTAAAAAAATTTAAAAATAAAATGCTTGCTGACTAACTACTCGCCGTAGTTTAGGGGTTGGTTTCCTAGGTCTAAAGAGGTTTGGATTCCTTGGGAGAAAATGTAGGTGCAGTGCCCTACGATGGCATAATTGAAATGTGGCTGTCAGTCGTGCCATTTACCATGGTTCGACTGCCAATGATGTCTTGGAACACATGCTGTCCCACCATAGTCAGAGATAGATTTAAGTCATATGGCGCCCAATGCGAGCCCTAAACTTTGTGCTCCCCGGCTAAATATTAATTATTTTTCAAATTCCTTTTGTGCCGCAGATATTTTTTTATGGATCTTCTCAGTAGGTTACTGAATCTTATTACAAAAAATACTGAATTTTGTGACAAAAAATACTGAATATTATTGCAAAAGGAAAGCCACTATAACAATTAAAATTTCCGTACAAATAACATGTAACTAAACCACAAGTACTTTTTCTGATGAGCCAAAAATTAAATTGTTTTAATATAAAAATTAAAGCTTTTACATCAGCTTTGATAATCTGGAATGTCCTCTTTGTGGTCAATAAGTTCACTTATTTTGTAGTTTTTTCTGTCCTGATTTCGTTAGTTCCTAATCGTTGTTGTTATTAGGCCATTTTGTCATCTCCTTGGCTTTACACCCAGTGCGATGGCACTGGTCTCACTGCCCTTAATCCGTTGCTGACTGTAATCAAGGGTTTAGTTCCATCGACAGCAGAGGTTCACGCTCCTCAGAAAACTTCAAGTCCTAGTGATGCATGATCTTTAATGGTCTTGCGATGTGAAAGCACAAATGAATGGCCCCACGGTGGTACAGTGTGGTGACGTGTTCGCCTAGTGTGTCGTTAACTCAGGTTCGACTCCCAACGGTGCAAACAATGCTCACTCAGAGATCTCAAAGATTTCACCGTAGTTCGTGGTTTAGTTCCCTAGGCCTTAAGAGATTCGGATTCCTCAGAAAACAGTATGACCACTGTAGTCCTTGAGCCGTAAAACCACAAACACACACACAAATGAATGTTTCAGTGAATCAACAATTTTTGATTCAAATTAGCTATATTTGATTCGCAAAAGTTGTTGAAAAGAGCCATTCCCCAGACTAAATTCAAAGCAGCGATCACTTGGTTATTACTGTCCCAACATTGTGTCCACTTAAATACTGACACCAGTTTTGCAGTCTTGTTTTGTGCTCGTGATCATCAGAAAGACCGCCTTTTGATAGACCCTGTCATGGTGCAGTGATAACATATTCACCTAACGTGCCGTTAACCCGAGTTTGACTCCTAACGGTACCAAAATAGAATGCGTACCAACAAACTATGCTCTTTAGTCCAGGCACTAGTTCCCCAGGCCTTACGAGGTTCGTATTTCCCAGAAAACTAGATCCCGATGCACCATGACCTTTACTGTCATTGTGCCATTAAACAAACACCACCGTTTGATGATATAACCTGTGTCACACCCATTAATGTGACACAGTGGTCATGAGTGCCACCTTTGGATAAAATCGTACGTATGTCATCATGTTGCTTAGGACAGAATAACCATTACTGTTCTTGCATTACAAAAATTCAGCCAACCATCTTTGGGTTAACGGGATTGCATTCAACACCAAGTAAATGTGGTCACATTACAGGGACGGATTTAGAGGTCATTCAAGGTGGGGGGCGCGATCAATGATTTGATTTTTGGAAATAATACCCCATTGGACCTTTACCTTGTACCTTTTCAATGTTAAATTTTTATTCAAGGGAGCGATCACCATCCCCTAAATCCGCTCCTGTTACATTAAGCTTTCTGTCCCTTTCCAAAGGAGGCCCTGCGGCGGCACATTAGTAAAGCACTTGCCTGGTATGTCGTTATCCTAGGTTCGACCCCCAATGGTGCCCAAGAACAAAAAAGCGTTTACCAACTGATTATTCGTCCTAGTCTGGGGATTGGTTTCCTTGGATCCGAAAAGTGACCTTCAGCATCTCGTCCGTGGGCATTTCACCCCTGTAGATAATGAGTAGGCTACAAAAACGTAAATAATGTGCCCAATTTTTTTACAGTAAAACCCTAGTCATCCAAACTTTGCGTAATCAAAATTGTCTTCTATACGATTTATTTTTTAATTATTTTTTTTAAGTGAATGCTAATTCATTATTTTTTGGGAATATCTTTAATAAAGTGGAAATAGTTTATAGCGAACCCCTGTCATCCGAATTTCGCTTGAACGAAACGACCCTCTATACCAATTTTTTTATTTAGTATCTGCTTTAAAAAAAAAATTGTGTAGAAGATCATTTCGATTTGGCGAAGTTCGGGTAACCAGGGTTTGTTATAAACCATTTCCACTATATAAAAACATTAAACAAGTGTCCACTTAAAAAAACACTATTTATAAAAACAAATTGTATAGAACAACAGTTCTTTAACTTTCCTAGACCGCGGACCCCCTTCAGAGTTCACTCACCCTCGCAGACCCCCAAGAATTAACTCAAAGTTTAAAGCCCGGAATTTGCATCATACATATTTATTTCTAGTGTTTCATCACTAATTTTCACCATTTAAGGAAGGAATTTTTCGTCCCCTCATAATTTATTTTTAGCATTAAAGAGTAAATGCTCGTGTCTTAGTACTTTTCCGAACTTTTGTGGGGCACTGGGAGGATCTCGCGGACCCCCCATGTGTCCACGGAACACAGTTAAGTGAAGTTTGGATGACTGGGTTTCGACTGTTAGAAAATTAGGCGTGTTATTTACATTTTTGTAGCCTACACATTATCTACAGGGGATGAGATGTTCGGTGTCGAAATGCTGGGAATACTTATCCATAAACTGAGTTTCTAGGCCTTTTGGTTTGCCGAGGAATTCAAACCTTGTATATCCCAACGCAACATGATGCTTATGTTATAAAACTTAAATAAACCTTTCTAAACAACTTATTTCATTGCCGTGAGACATAACATATACAAATCCCCAAGTCTATACCCATCATGGATCTCCCTATGGAGTGTCACTAGCAAAACGATTCTAGCACAAACAAGTTTGTTCAACAAAGAAAAATATTGTGATCTGTTATTAGAATTATATTAATTGTATTTCTAATTGCTATACTTTATAATTAAGTACTTTATCGTATGCATGCTTTTTCTTAGGCTTTTTACTTTGAATCGGAAGAGGATTTTGACCAGTGGTGCAAGACCGTTCAGACTGTAAATATATTTCTTTTTATACTTTCTTTCACCTGATTTTAACACTTTGTTTACGAAACAATGGTGATTTCAAGCATGGACACAGGTGGGGGGGGGTGATCACAGAAATCATGACCCCATCCCACCCCTTCAAATTTCATTTTTTCACTATAAAATTCCAAACTTTTCTGATAAATCGTGTTATTCCAAGACCATAGCAAATTCTGTCCTGACACCCCCTCCCCCCCAAATGGAAGTCTGTATCCGCTCTTGATTGAGTTGGTGCCGTTTCGCACTGGTAAGTGCAAACTGAATGCTGAAATACTTCAGAACTGGAAAGAACTGAAATCAGAACTGGATATTGCCTTTTTTTTTTTTTTGCTGTATATCCATGGCTCTGCGATTGTTCAGCAGTACTATGTTCACCTAGTGTGCTGTTAGCCAAGGTTTGATTCCCAATGGTGAAAAGGTTGGTTCCCTTGGCCGTAAGAGGTTCTGATTCCTTGGAAAACTGTAGGTGATGGCACAGCATGTCCTTGCGCCATAAAACAAACTTTGGATACTTGTTAACTCTGTGTGTAGCTAAGAGATTATGATCTCATTTATCTGGCCCACACACATACCCTTTCAGTGATTTTGTCCTTAATTTTGATGGCAAATGCATTTCATGATCCATGCTTTATTGTACTCTTTGTATAACACTGTTGCGTCCTCATGAATACTATGTTTTGAGTGCAAAAATTTTTAATGAAAGTTACTCATAAAACATGTTGCACCTGCAGGGGTTATCTATCCTGAACGCAAGTCATAGCGACTGCTGACTTTAAAAACTATTATACCGATGAGAAATAAGTCATTTTGGATACAACAGTTTTTATGCCAAAGAACTCTTTTTGCAAAAATGTTACACCTGCAAAGATTAACATATTCTGGATGCAACTTTTTTTTTTTTAACAGACTACTCTTAAATATGCTGCTCTTTCAGGAGTGATCTGTTCTGAATTCAACAGTTTTTAACATAGGCCTCCTGTAAATATGTCACCCCTCGAAGGAACACATTTTGAGTATGATGATATATATATATATATTTTTTTAAAGGCCACTCATAAATATGTTGCACCTACAGCAATGGTCCCCAGCTGGTGGTCTGCGAAGAAGTCCCAAGTGGTCGGCGAGATGGGTCAATATTTAAAAAATAATTAAAAAATTATTAAATTTAAATATAAAAATGAAATTGATTGCATATTTGTAGTATTTTACAATCTGACGGAATTTCAGCAAACGGTTCGTATTAAAAGTAATTCGTTTTAAGCGTGTTCGTCTTAACGAGGTTTGACTGTATTATCATTAGATTTTATTATTTCTTTTTCTGTTTATTTATTTATTTTTACCAAAGAACGATTGTACAAACACATTTTCCCCAAAAAAGACCCAGTTCCCTTTTTTATTAAGGTCTTGCAGCCAACTCGTAAGAATTTTTCAAAGTGGTCCGCGAGTCCAATTGAAGTGGAAAAATGGTCCGCAGGCCCAATTAAAGTGGAAAAGTGGTCCTTGGCTTCAATTGGGTTGGGAACTACTGACCTACAGGAATAACCTGTTCTGAAAATGCAACAAATCATATATTATTAAAACTGGCCCACCCTCAAGAGGTTGTCAATTCTTAGTGCAACAGTTTTTGAGCCACGAATCCTCGTCAAAAACTTATTCTACCCAAGATGAAATGTTTCATTGAGCATGCAACAGTGTATTCTTACACAGAGTGTAATAATACGTATTATATTTCAGCTTTTGATACTTCCCGAAAAGCAACCATTGTTTGAACTTGCGGCCAAAAGGCCATCACACTGGCCACCGTTGGAATTACAACCGGACATTAATCCTTCCATGTGCACTTCAGGTATTAGAGACGTTTTGATTTTTCCACATGATTTTAGTCACCATACAACACTAATTTCACCCAACACTAATTTCACTCAAATTGTAATTATGTGTTTGCTTTTTAAATGAAAAGGTGAAATTACACATGAACGTTGTCATGTGCCGGTGAAAGAGGCGTTCCTTATTTTAACCACATTGTAACTAATCCTTCCTTAAATGGTAACTGGCTCAGAATTAAGGCTTATATGTGTGGTTGCATGGCACATGCATCATGTGCCACATAATGCAAGGTGGTTAGGAGGAGGATTGTGCAAGGGTTTCATTGGGAAGGGTGGCCGCCGGGGGCGGCGCTGTAATCCCAGACAGGACGCTTGAACAGCGTAATCAGCCGCCGGGGGAGCCGTCACGGGGAACGGCCACGGCCCAGGCAGCAGGACCGGAGACACCCCCATGGGCCAGCCGAGTAACCTACAGGAACCGGCCAAGACCGGAAAGGAAGGTGTTTAGCACAGCCACGGAGGCAGCGCGAAGGCGGGGGGATCCGGTGGGATCCAGGAGGTCGGACAGACCTGGTGGCGAGGCGAGGCCTAAACGGCGGCGGGCGAGAAGGAGCTCCTCCCTGAGGTAGCCGTAGGCCGGACACCGCAAAAGAATGTGTTCCAGTGTTTCGTCAGCACCTTCCTGACACTGGAGACACACAGGCGACGGGAGTTGCCTAATGCGGTGGAGGTACTTGTTGGTGAATGCACAGCCAATTCTGAAACGATGCAGCCTGGTCTGTGCCCCCCTTGGGAGACAATCGGAAAGAAAGTATGGCGACTTTCGCACCTCGAACATTGATCGGAAGTGCCCCTGATGTCTCTCTTCAAGAGGTTCACCATGTCACTTCGATAGGTGTCCTTCAGACTCCTGATACGGCAGGAAAGGGAGGGGTTGTGCGGGGAGGGTCTGTTACTGCAGGAACCGTTTACGTCCTCTAGGGCTCGACGCGCCCAAGTGTCCGCAATTTCGTTACCACGATTACCGGTGTGGCCAGGAAACCAACAGTACGTCACAGACCTCCCCTCATCCGCACATCTAGCCGCCGCGACCACAATGTCCTGGACAATGGGGCAGACCGGCCAAACAGCAGGATCGGCCTGGAGGCCAAGCAAAGCAGCCTGAGAGTCACAGAAAACGGTAGCATCGGAGCTACCGTGGTGAAGGACCCAGTTGGTGGCCTCTCACAGACCTACAAGCTCCGCCTCCATGGAGAAGGAGCATAGCGGTAAGTTGAAGCATATGGCCAGACTGATTTTCGGGATCGCAAGCGAGGCACCCCCCTTCCTGGAGACTGCACAGAAGGACCCATCCGTAAATATTTGGAAGTGGGGCAAGTCCAGGTTGGCGATGGAATCACGTACCAGGTCGCGCAGGACTCCGGCGTCCACTGACTCCCTGCTCGGCACTCCATGGAGGGAGGGGTGCACAGTCGGAAGAGCGAGAAGCCATGGAACAGCAACAGGGTCCCGCTGCACCTGCGGCGCGACGTGTAATAGGATGGAATTCCTATAATGACGGGCAATCACCGAACCATCAGCCCTGCTGTGCAGACGTTGGTGGATGCGGTGCTCAGGAGCCAGGAATAGCATCTTACAGAGGACCTTATCCAGTCGGCTCTCCATTTGATTGATGATAGGAGGACTGGCGGTTTCCGCCCGCATGGCTGCCGGATTGGCGCGCTGCGGAGCCCCAAGGCGCGGGACTGGAACCTATCAAGCTGTACCCTAAGATCGGAGCGAAGGGTGACAGTTGCTGCTCCGCCGTAATGCAAAGTGGTTAAACATATGGTTTCATCCCAAATGACCAATAGCACCATTTTAAAATGTAAAAAATACACAGTCTTGAGATGAAATACTAAACGGCAAACAGATTATTATTTTGAGCTATTCATTTATTATTAAAATTTTGGCCTCAGGATTTAATTGCCAATGTGCTTGGTAATGCATAATTGAATCATGATACAGAGGTCATATGCAATCTCATGACCTACCATGTCGTGTAAAACTGATAATAAATATTTTTCGTTTTAAAGAAGTTGTAGAGGGATTGACATATTGTTAAAATGCGATGCCCGGAAATTTGTGCCTACATCCTATTCTATGACTAGTCGAAAAACCGATGGAATTGTGGTTTTAAGGGTTTTTAGGGCATCAGTAAAATGTGTTGTTTGTTGAGCTCCTATTGTTTGGTTGTTTCTGTGGAGTTCATTACAACACGTGCCCTTTATAAAATCGTTAAATATAGGAAAGTGTCATTGGCCTGTGTTGGCTTAGGAGTCGCGGTTTCCGTCTGGCATCTTAAAGATTGATGGTTCAGCTCTGGCTCGCAGCATAATTTTCCCTCTTGTCTGGTTAGTCCAAAAATGAGATTCTCAATGCACTAGCAAGAGGCAGCTAGTGTACCTATGATCAAAAGGTGTATATGGAATATATAAATGGTATGTCTAGAAGCGAGTTTGCCATTTTCAAGCTTTTGAAGTCTACTTCTCCTCTGGCTTACCAATAAATTTCCCACTGTGCGTGCCTCTGCATGAAGAATCAGCTTCATAGTTAACGGAATCTCGTTTCTTTAAAAGATATAAAAATGCCTGTCTTTATATATAAATTTGTAAAGACAAAAAGTGCGGGGAGGAAAAGTTAACTTGGTGGGGGGGATCAGAGTGAGATTCGAATTCTGCTGAACCTCTATAATGGCCATACCCAAAAGCTGGATATATGCATAGATATGTGTAAGATATGGAGCTAGCATAGAAGATGGTGTAAAACATAGCCAGTATGTCTGATTTAGATTAATGTTGCTCAAAATGTGGTCTACAGGGTCTTTATGAAATCTCAGAAGGAGCAGGAATATATTTAACATCATTACTCGAAAAGGCATGTGTCCACAGCGAGTAAAAATTCTGTGTGGACAATCAAATTAGTCTCTAATTAATCACTCAGTCTCAAATTAACTCACAAGGGGAACACACAGTGAGTGCTCCGTCGATTTTGATGAAAGTACAGCCAAAATAAGGAAATACGTATCTCGATATTCGTGCCAATGCGCATTATTTTCGAAGATATGCATTTTTAAAGATTTTGCATCCGATATATGAGCTTAAAACACGACGCCCTCTGCAAGCCAATCGGTAGCTGGGTCGTTAAGTTGTCGGCTCTTCGCTCCGTATTTTTGTGTTCAATGCCTGGGGAAATCGATCACTTTTTTTTTTTTTAAACTATATATCCTTTTTACGTCTTTATGTATTTTTATTAGTAAAAATACTTCGCTTACAATCGGATTTTGTTCATAAACTTACTTTAATAAAATTCATATTTATGTAGTTATGTTAATTGTATGCTTATTGGCAGTGATAATTTCTACTCGAATTTTAATTGTTGATTATCAAAAAGTTGAAAAGTAGAAAAAGTTTTGGTGTAGCCATCCAGCCTGTTATGTAGTTAAGTAGATCCAGCACACTTTAATAATGTTTTTACAAATGACGACGGCACCTCTTCTTCTACTGTTGAAGTAATTCCACCTCATTGTACCCCATACTGTCAACCTCGTGATGTGTACTTCTTCCGTCAAGTAAAAAATTTCATTAAAAGGTTACAAAATTGTGTTGAAATCTTACAAGAAAATAGTCATTTAAACACGCGAGCAGATAGATGCTTTGAAGATCCATTCACTTATTTATAATCAACTTTCGGCGCCGAATTTTAAGAATACATTACAGTACTCTTGGTTTGTTGCAAAGTTAACAAACGAAAGAAGCGTTTATGAAAATGTAGATGGTATTTGTTTTCCAGATGATATTAGACAAAGAAAATCAGTTGTTCGAACAATTCATTTATAAAATGCTCACGTTGTAGAATTTTTTTATGTTTTTATTGTTTTTATGATAATTATCATCCAAAATTATGTACCAGTAAACAATTCCGACACCTCCGATAGTGATACACAAAAAATATGTTCACGTCAGTCAGTTTTAAAATAAAATGTTTCTATATAAAGGAAATGCATATAAATGAGATACACATAAAATGTTTATATGTTATAAAATAAAATGATGTTTATATGTTATAAAATATAATGATGTTTATATGTTATAAAATAAAATATTACATACTAAAAATGCATTTGACAATAGATAAATATATTTTAAAAAAATATTAGGCATAATAGATGCTAATAGTGAATGACTGCAAAGGCTAATAATGACAAAATAAGACGAATACAGTTAAACGTTTTCAGAAAAAACTTTCAATCCTTAAATAAAACAAAACTGCATTATTGGTGTAATTTCATCCCTTCACAGGTTGACAATGAGTACGCAAATTTTATAAAAGTTATATTCACATAAAAACTTACAGCTAACTCCTAAACTTTTTGTACCTTTACAACTCTTCAATTAAAAATTAAAATTCGTGTAAAAATTATAACTGCGAAAAATAGTATCACAGAATTAAATATGTAAATATGAATTTTATTAAAGTAAGTTTATGAGCAAAATCCGATTGTAAGCAAAGTATTTTTACTAATAAAAATACATAAATAAATATGTAAAAAGGATACATTAAAAAAAAAAAATGATTTCCCCGGGCATCGAACACAAAAGCACGGCGTGAAGAACCGACAACTTACCGCCCAAGCTACTGATTGGCTTTCAGATAAGCTCATATATAATATGCAAAATCTTTAAAAATTCGTATCGCCGAAAATAAGCTGCATTGGCATGAATGCCGAGACACGTATTTCCTTATTTTGAGGTTCTACTTTCATAAAAAAAAAAATTTCATTAAAATCGGCAGGACACTCACTGTGGGTTGCCCTTGTCAGACATCCTCCTAGATGTCTAAGTAATTGAAGTAATCTATATTAGGACATAGACCTTTAATATCGAATACTTTTAATGTTTGAATGATGCACAGAACATATTGAACTTGCAATTTATAGTGGCCAGTTCAGCCGAATGTTAACCAGAGTTTGCAACTTTAGTTTCAGGTAAGCTAAACTCATGTTTGTAAAAATTGCAACATCATGAAAGAATCACACGATTCGGCTGAATCTTACAGCAAATGCAAATGATTAGACCTTCAAAGTCACTGTGATTGCGTGGGCTGAGCAGTGCCTTCCAAACTGCTGTCTAAGCAGTATAAATAGAGAGCTATAGTGGGATGTTGAAAATAGTCTGTGGTTATTTATTATCGGTAAATGTTTCATGGAAAAAATATACCTCTACGATGTCAAAGGATGCCATATAAGCAAATTATGAAGTTTGAACAGGGACGAATGATCAGCCTGTACATAAAAGATTTTTTACTTTTCATGCAATAACAGCTTCTATGCAGGCCAAGGAAGAAGCTGTATCTGTTGTGATGAAAAGAAGTCTTGAACATTCCTGGCAATATGTGGACGGGCATTGTCCTGTTGAAATACAGCTCCGGGAATGCCTTGAAGGAAGGGAAAAACTTTGGACTCCAGAACTTCTCTGATCATGGCATTCGCCGCCATAATGTCTAACACAGATGCAGCCATCACTGTACTCCAGCTTAAAACGGAATTCATCAGAAAAGACAACTTGTTGCCAGTCGGCTTGTTACTGTTGATAAGCTTATTGCATCTACAAATGTCGATGGTTTTGTGTCATAGAAATCCCGTATAAAGGAATTTTTGTACATTTTTGCACAATTCAGCAAATGCTGAAGCGTTGTAGAAGACAATGGCACACCTGTAGCAGAGCTCCAGCATTCTGCCTACTGTTGAGATAAAGCTGTACTGTACGTCACTATTATGCGGTGAGATGTCTATCATCTTTTGATGATGTAACATTTCGTCATCCACTGCTGGATTTGCGACTCATCTGCTTCCACACTCGCATCACTGTCTTGGCATTGCGCTCAATACAAGCTGCTGCATTCAATAAGTAATAACCCTTCACAAAGGCTAATCATTCATCCTTGTTCAAACTCCGCAACTTGCTCATAGTGTGCCCTCTGTCATCGTAAAGGCATAGTGTCATCTCATGAAACATTTACCACTGGCAGACAAACATAGATTATTTTTAATATTCCACTACAGCTCTTTATTTATACGGCTAAAATGGCATTTCAGAAGGTGCTGCTGACCTCATGCTTGTGCAGTGACTTCGAAATTCTAATCATTTGAATAGCATACTCTAATTTTCATTTCCTGTAAGTTTCAGCTCAATTATGTGATCCCTTCATGATGTTGCAATTTTTACAAACGTGAGTATATTTTTCAAATTTCTCCCGACGAAAGTCCCCATGTTCCGCTCCTATGTTCTATGCACTGGCATATGCCAGGGGTGCTGATGGAGGTTGTAACCCCCCATTGCGATAAAATTTTGTGTATATGAATATATGCAGTTGTAGCTCTATAACCCCCCCATGAACTTTCTGCATACGTCTATGGTTCCGTGATAAGTAAAATAATGCTGGAAGTGTTAAGCAATCACAGATTAAGAAATTAATCTAGATCTGTGTTTAGAATCTATATCTGCAATCTAGATTTATATATAGGGTTTATGTCTAGAATGAAGATCTGTCTGTGGAGTAATGCCGAAATGTTACGTAAGCAATATTTTGGCCATTTCAATCCCCCCTCCCCTGGTAAGCAAAAATTAACATTGACTAACATAGGAAAATAAAACTTACATAATACTTGAACACTCCCTAGTATCTATGTCTAGATAATGTGTAGCTATGATTACAGTATGTGGCTGTGTAAATAAAAAATATAGTTTAATTCATTTGGTTTTAGAATTCTATTTTGTTGAGCAAGATCGAAGGGTGGATGACTCAGACGAAGACTTTGAAATATTTGACCCCGTTTTTCCATCACGCCAACACAATTCTGCAGATGATGTGGAAAATGTGGACGGCCACAGCAGATTATAATTTCATCATCACTAACATTGTCTCCATGTGATAATGCTTTATTATTGACTGCAAAGCCAGTTTCTCTCGAAGATTGTATTTTCGTCTATGTATATAAAGTTCGTTTCATATATTAACCACCTCCTAGCCATTATCTAGTCTAATTCGCAATTACAAAGGGGTTATATTAAAAAGATATTTTCTATCAAACTTAAAGTTTCACAAGGTGGTTTTTTTTTTGTTTTTTAAATATTTATCTACAACATTATATATGATTAAGTTTTAACATTCTTTTTTCAAAGTAATTAAATTTTTAAATAAAAAGTACTCTGTGGTAGAAATTTTGGAGCACATCAAGAAATATTTTTGTTATGAAATAAATTTTGATTTTTAAATTCCAATGTGCTTCTCTTGTTTTGGTAACAATGGCTTTATGTGGTATTGCGAGTATATTGAATCATATACACTGGTAAATCGTATGTTTACCCTTTGCACTCGAGAGGCGACTCTCACTCACCACATGATTCGATGCCGCAACTCGAGAGGTGACTCACTCTCACCACTTCGTTTGACGCGGAAACTCGATGCGCGGCAATAACTATTTACGTTTAGTTTCTTTCGAGTGAATTCCTAAGCTCTTTGGGTACAATCTTATGAAGTGCAGAATGACATCCCTTCAAACAGAGACAAGATTTTCTTATCTCAAATTAGCCCGCGATCGCGGACCGGCGTTTGCCCCTGCGTGGGTCTTTTTGACCAGGCGCTTGAACAGCTCTTACATTGTTTCTTCTCTATCGAGGAGTGACTTTTGTGTGTGTGTTGCACCGGAGATATCAGATTGTAGTCGGGGGTCTGCGTAGACCCAGACTTGGCTTTCCATGATCGACCTACCGAGATCAGTTCGAACTTGACAGTCGTGGCAAAAGGATTAGTACATTCGAAGTTTTTGAGCCCTATAAGCATGGAGCGTAGTAATGAAATAAGCTCAAGTGAAGATGAGTTTGGTTTTACGGTGTTGAACGATGAAATTACATCTATACATAGAGTATTTGTAAAATATCACTTTGTAAAATACCACACTAAGCAACAGTACAGAGATTAATATTTAAGAAATTATCTTCTTAGACCTGTAAAGATAGATAAAATGTTAAAATATAAAAGTTTTATACATTAATTTGTCAGTGTAATCGTTTTAAGTTAGAGGTAAGAAATTCACCAAGAACATCGAGAAACGTCTCGAGTTGCTGGTTCGCCCGAGAGAAAAAGGTCTCGAGTGCAAAGGGTTAATATACTGTAATATGTAATTTTAATATCAATTTTTGACATACAACACATATAAGTTTCAAGATCTTGAGTGTGCAAAGTACCCATCATTAATTCTTTCCTTTCTTTTACCACCAAGTTTCCTTTAGTGTTTAACATTCTCCTCTTGCATCTATATTATAAATTCTGTCGTATTTTGACAATTCCCGTATTATTCTACAATATCTCATATATTACGCCAACCCACTGGCTTTAATGAACATGGAAAGTTGTGGAGGAGAAATGGGATAAAATTCCATGTATGACTTTACAAAAAGCCCTATTATTGTAGAAATGTAGATGAAATATGAGGGCCAGTACTTAAGTTTTTAGAAAATAATATACAAAATATTTCTATATGGAAAAACCATTTTATCGCTTTTCAGAATATTTGCCTTACTATTAATACACTTTTTCATTCGAATAAACCAATATTCAAAATAGTCCTGCCATTCAGAGTTTTGTACAGCAGAAACGTGTGAATTTTTAACTTTAACTGCTTTTCTGGGCTGTTAAATCGTTGACCATGCATTTTATTTTCGATCGTTGGGAACAAAAGGAAATCATTGGGTGCCAAGTCAGGCGAATAAGGGCAATGACTCATGAATCAATGTTTTCTTGCTTCAAATAATTGATAGTTTGAAATGCAGTACGTGAACTTGCATTGTCATGATTGAAGAATAATGTGACGTTTTGAATTATTTTCTCTGACTTCAGCAATTATTTCTGGTAAATAAATTGTCATATATCAATCAGCATTTTCTGTTCTACGATCTTCCAATGCAACGGTTGCAACATGGCTGGATTTACCAAAAAACAAGACAATAATTTTCTTTGAAGCACTTCGTGCACGAACAACTTTTGTAGGATTCGGTTCATTTTGGAACACCCAAACAGTGGATTGTTGTTTTGTTTGGAGTTCATAGGAATAAATCCAAGCTTCATCACTTGCTACAATGCCAAAGATACGTTTTGAGGCACCACAATTGAATCTTTTTAAATTTTCCTTGCATCATTTGACACGAGCATCCTTTTGAGTTTGATTTAAATTGCCTGGTATCCAACGCGCATATACTTTCTTGATGTTTAAATGATCATGTAAAATTGAATGCACTTGCGTTCAGGAAATGTTCAAAGATGCCTCAATTTCACCAGATGCGACATGACGATCTAAAGTGATTAGTTGTCGCACAGCATCAATGTTTTGTGGTGTCACAGCAGTGTTTGGTCATCCTTCCTTAAACTTAGCACTGAGACTATTACGTCCAAAATGGAATTATTTAAACTACTTCTAAACTGATAAATTACTCGTAAAGAAAAGAATGATTTTCCGGCGCCTGGTGGGACCCGAACCCACGACCTCCTGATTGCCGGTCAGGTGCTGTACCTACTAAAGTACAGGCGCAACCACTCTCTCCCTTACGACTATATATATAACTTTCCATGGACAAGTTCGCTATTGGTGTGGGGGGAAAATGTTGCTTCATTACTGAAACTTGAATTTGTACGATCGACACACACACTGTTGCTGTGTTAAACCTTTTCTAAAGTATTAAAAAATCAAGGCTTGAAAATCCTTTCAACTTAAATCCATATTTTTTCACTATCGCATTAATTTGAAAACAATGTTGTAAAAAAAATTTTATAGCAATTCTTGTTCTGTAATACCCGATGTTTGCGTGAAAGTTGAAATTCTAAAAAATCGTCAACAATGAAAACTGTGGTCTTTCGTGTTGCCAAATTCTAAAAACGTAAGTACCGGCCTACGTGTGATAGTTCAAAAACAGGGCTATCAGAATACATTAGATTTTTTTTATTGTATGTATGTATTTTATTTATGCTGTCAAAGTCATAAATATGTGTAAACACCCTCTGTAGCAGGGACAACAAGTTTCATTACGTAAGAAATAAATGGCTTTAAATGGTGTCCTTAATTCTAGGTGATAAAAATGTTGTAAAGGCAGCAGCTTTCATTTTTTGAAGTATAAGTTCCCTAAAATAACAATCTAAAATCAAACGAGGCATTTTTACTGGCCCACTAATTAGAAAACCTATGACGTATCCCACATTTAAAGACTATTTAAACAAAACTGAAGGCGTTAATGGAAATCTTTTAAAGTCGTAGTGAATTTCTTAAGTAACAGGAGGGCATCAAATTATAAAGAACTTATTAGTCAACTTCTAAAAAATTATGCCATGGGATGCAATGTCCCTTAAACTGCATTTTCTCCCAAAAACCTTCGGTACTGTTAGTAATGAGCATTAAAAGGGTTTTTATTGAGATGTAAGTACTATAGAGAACAGTTATAAAGGAAAATGGAGTTCTAAAATGTTAGCCGACTTTTGTTGAACTTTGAAAAGGGAAGTTGTCCAGCCAAAATATTGAAGACAATTTAACATAACATTTCACAGTATTAAAATATTTTTTTTCTTTCACTACAGATATGTAAAATGGTGGTATGTTACAGAAAAGTAAGATCAAACCGCTAATAAACTATGCCTGATAGCAACATTTTGAAATTAACACAACAAATCTTGCATGGCTTAGCGAATAAAGTTTTTGCAACTGAATTTTTTTGTCATTCAGTGTAATTTATTAATAGTAAATTCATTAAAACCTAAGAAGTTGACTTTGTCTCACGCATCCACTACCAAAGAAGCTGGGGACTGAACAGCCGTATGCTATAGTACTCTAGAGCAGTGGTTCCCAGCCTCTTTCAAGCCACGACCCACTTTTATAGCAGCCACATAATCTGTTACCCCCACTTTTATAGTAACCAAAAGATCTGCGACGAATGTTAATAAAAACATTTTAACTGCAAAAAAAACAAACACATTAAATATAAAATTATATATCATCAATAATGACCACTTTCAATCCACTCCAGGATGGAGGTCTCCCCGTTATCATACGTGTAGTATGGTGAAAGAAATACAGAGGAAGTGGCCTAAGCTCGATCACGTTGGCCAGGCGTGTTGGCAAACTGGACCTACAATTTAACAAGAGTCCAAACTTCAGTGACTAAGGCGGGACTCATGTTACCGTCTTAGAGAGTGACCGCTCTGATGAGCGCTTGTATTCTTGGCAGTGGACATCTGTGGGACCGAAAAAGCACCGTGGAAAATTATATATATATTACATTAATTATATGTCTATTATAAAGTTAACAACCGTTAGTAGAACATTGCAATGTAGCCATGTTGAAATATAAAAGCGTTGGAAACATTTGGTATGAAATTCCTTATAAAAATAATTGCATTGACCCCATAACCACAGGTCTAGGGCTGTGAACGTATGTTTTTGTTCAACAAAGCAAGACCTTTACTTTCCTCATAGTTTTTGAATAATATATTTTCTATATATGTAAATAAAAAGGCAGAAGTGTTTTTCAAGTATTTTTATTCATCTCTCATCAGGAAACAGTATCAGACACGGGGCCGTGCATTGGTCAACATTGTAGAAATAGTGTCTTCAAGACTTTTGGCAAATAACCAAATATTCTTGCGCCAATTTCATATACAATCACATTCGGCATAACAGTGAGGCATACATAATAAAACTACATTTTGATCTTTGGCATACAATGTTTTTGAAGCATCTAAAAGGGTATCAAATAACAAACAAGTAAAAGAAAATAACCTAAGGTCGATATTTAAGTTTAGCAGGTTTCAATGAACAAATGAATCTTGTTTTAATTAATTAATTTTGACAAGTTGGAAGTTATCAAGTTGCAGTTTACTCACAAATTCTGACTCACCAATTTCCAACTCACGAAATTTCCAACTTGCCAAGTTCTAATTCACAATGGACGGTATTTAGTGATTTCTCTATGACAGGATTTAGTGACGAGTTTTGTTGAGTAACTACATTAATCAGTAGTATTATCTATACAAATTCAAACATTTTCAACGTCAACAAGAACTATCATCATTGTGTTTATGGAAAACTCTACCCTTTTTGTTGTCGATACACAGATAAACCAAAAATAACAGGTTGAAACCCGCTAATAAATATAAAGACTTCATTTATGTTATACTGGATTAGCATTGAAAACAATGGCAAAACATTTTTTCCATGATTTATACATTAATAAATACCCTCAATATAAATATACCATTTATTACTAAAAACGTATATGTTCCAACTCCAAAAAATCCCTAAACTTCATAAAGCATATCTTCAAGAATACTCATATATACATTAGTGTTCAAAATGCAGAATAAAAACAATAGATCGGTGGTTCTTAACAAGTATTCCATGAAGTAACGGAAATCATAAAAAGAAACCAACTGTCCATAATGAAAAAAAAAATGCAAAACTATTTCATTGTGCATCGAAAAAAAAGACATGTCTGAACTAGTCTTACACGACTCTTGAAATATAATTTTATTATAAAGCAAACCTTACATGACCAATAATAATAATGCCACTATGTCCAAAAATCTTGCTTCATTACTTTTAAGCATTACAGATCATTTCAAATGATCTGTAAATTTCAAAAGTAGTGAAGCAAGACTTTTGTGGATAATGACATTATTGTTCTTGAAAGGTCTACTTCAGTTTCAAGATTGTCATCTTGTGTAAAGAGTGATGCTTTTCGTATTCCATGACTCTGTGTACAAAGTCAAAACCACATGTAACTGTAGATTATACTTTTAAGTACCATCAACCAAGACAGCCGTCTCATTTTTCATCTATTTTTTTTTTTCTTTAAAATCCAGAAATTGGGTGAAATTTTTCTTTAAAAAAAACATTTCTCACACATTCATAAGTGTTTAATAGACAATTTTATATACACTTTGGAAATTTAGAAGTGCAAAAAAAAATTTTGTTTTTCAAAAAAGTGGGACAAAGTCACCCCGGCTTGGGGTGACTTCGTCTCATGCCTCAAATAATCATTCAATGAGCCTTCACAGAAGGTCTGGATACGATTCCACTCTCATATTCATGGCCGGGGAAAGCAATCACAGGCCCATAGGCAATTTGGCAGATAAAAATATTACCACCTTTTTACATAATGTAGAAGCAAGTTTTTCAAAGACGTTGATCACTAGCAAATTTCGCAAAAACATATAGAAAACAACTGCAGTAATGCCACCTTCAGTAATTAAAACTTTAAAATTAAACATTTCATATTCAAGTCAATATTTCTAGCGACTGGAATCAGGTTTTATTAAAATATTTCGACGAAACAGACAGGAGTTATCATCACTTTTATCTTCCCCACTTGGTGGGACAAAGTCACCCCGCTTGACGGTACCAAGTGCATTTGGGGCACGATGGGGATGTTATTGCCCATTAAAAAAGACAAAATGCTCATTCCATAACGTAAGTAACAATCACAGCCATCATCCTACGATCAAATTTTAAAATTGCACATCAATAGCCTCACACATACAGATAACATCAATGCTTACTATTGAAAACAAAACAGATTTAAAGTCAAACAAAATATTAGATTTAAATGCGATTTTTAACCAGAAATGTTTTGAAGACAACATAAATGCTACAATAAACATAATTATAAAATGCTTTTCTAAGGCAATTAAATTGGGCTTAAAGATCCCATTTCATCATCCCATCAATAAGTAGAATTATGCAAGTATGTCATGATTTGTGAAGAGGTGTCAAATCTGTCAATGACTGAACCAGTGAGCGATTCTTCTGATCTACCATAAATGGGCAAAATAGTTCATTTACTCAGTCAGTGAGTGAATGGACATTCGGTTCAATTTTTTTGGCTACGTTCTGATTTTCACAGTGTAGCATTACTGTGTAAAGATGCAGAGCTACTCATTATGTAAACATTAAGGGCCTGAGGTTTAAAATAGTGACTTTTAATTTTATACAATTATTCATTTTTCGAAATTAGAGGACTTCTGATACTATTTTACAACATGTACCGGTTGCTTACAACTTTGGATTATCATGCATTTACAAAGATAGCGCAGCTATAGATTTACTAATTGACTTACATATTGTAATTAATAGGAATTTACAATTTGTGTGTGCCATCGAAGCTTTACAAATACCTATAAAATGGTTTAAATAGGGGCATAATATACACCGTAGTAATATATCCACACATTTAAACTTCATTCTTAACTAACATACTCATAATATGCATGTATGTGTACTACAAAATCTGTAGTACATGAACATGTAATTAATAAGCTGAAAAATCAGAATTGTACCTTTAACACATAATGACTAGTTACATCTCAACTGCTTAAAACCAGAAAATGCACCCAAAAAAAAATATATATATATAATGTAGTTGTTGTATAACTCAGCTATACATTTGACAAGGGATTCATTATGGAAAATAGGCACTGTTCAGATGCATACATACACATATCAGGCACTGATTCAGATGCATATCCATATCAAGTCTCGGCAACATTGAGACATTAAGGATGACAAAATAGTGCAGATACATATCAAAGCTTAACACAAGGACTTCAAGATCGTAGCATATACATGTCTTCACTTTGATACCTATCTGATACGGCTTAACTAAATATGGGCAGGAGCTGTAATTTACAAGGCTTCACATGAATCAGCATTTCTCAAAAATGACCATTTCAAAGACACTAAATTTCTAGCCCATGCTCGATAGTATAGTCCATACACACACATGTTTTCCCACCATCGTATTTTAACATACGAGAACTTTTATAAAATGGGATACAACTGCCCCATTCCAGGCAGTACTTCTCACACAGTTTCGAAATTATAATTGGTAAACTTTTTCTACCACACTACTATTGTGTCCTTTTTACAAAGAAACAATTATTTTTTCAGTAAGTTGCATACAATAAATGCACCGAGCAAAAAACGATGGAATGCAAGCTTCCTTAAGGCATATCCAAGCAACACAACTGAAAATACTTGACACATGCAAATTTCTTCGCGGCTTTCATTCTGACACTAGTGTACAGAGACTAGTATTGTACTGTTGAAATAATTCTTGACGAGTTTGGACATTCGTGGCTGCGTTTTATTTTCGCTTGTGTTTTATGGTGCAAGAACGACGACGGGGTCATGCTGCACCAGGTCCTATTATTTTCCGAGTAATGCGAACCTCCTTAGACCTAGAGAACCAATCCACAGATTACTGTAAGCGATTAGTCGGTAAGGATTTTTTTTTTTTAGCACAGTTGGGAGTCATCGGTTAACAACATGTTACCACTGCACAACGACAGGGCTCCTTGCAGCTGTTTCTAATCGTTTCAAATGCCTGTAACACTGATCTCTAATCATAGAGCTTCTACTACTCTGCCTACAGTGGTAACTTCCATACTACTTTCACTGTGAAAGCGCACTACAAACTGTAAACTGAAGTAGTCCAACAAACATCCCCACCTCTTTCAAAAAATGACCATATTCTTGGTCAAAAACAACAGCCCCCCCCTCACCACTTTGCAACATACTCAGTAACGTCACTTTTACGACCCATAGTTGTACATGTAAAAAAAATGACATGATGCTACAGACGCACTAACACACAACCAAGACATCCACAATCATAGTCCAGCAGTTTCACTCTTAACGTATGTACGGCACTGTTTACGATCATCAATCAACATTCCACAATTTTTTTCTCGATGTATATGTGTGTGTGTGTGTGGTCAGTGGAAGATTGAGTAAATTGCCACTCTTAAGCACAGACTATATTAATGCACCATTCCTCCCTTACAAAGTAAACGAATACTTTTAAAAGAAAATCAAATATCACGTTCTTATTGTTTGTTTGTTTGGATTTTTTATGGCGCAAGAGCATCTGGGCTATACTGTGCCAATCACATTCTTAACTTACATATATATGGTAATTTTTCACCCAATTGTGTTCAGACTAACAATTCTTGGACTCCTAGCTGCCATGCTTCAAGATTTGTGGATGGAATTGTCAGGTATGCCACGTATAAAGCATTTGAAAGGTAATGTTATGTAAGTTAACATTATCCTACTATAAACAACTGATGTCGACACAGATATTAAGCCCATATTCACACTCTGTACGATTTATTTCTACTATAAAACATCTTTTTTTGAACATTATTGAGTTTTAAAAACTATTTCGGAGCTCCCTATTGTCACCCTAAACAGACACGTCTTGTATGTCTTCTACGAAATCTTGCCCCTCGACACGGCACACTTGTTACTGCAATTCACAGGGAATATAAGCTTAATGCTGCAGTTTTTATTTGTTATTAAACTTTGTCGCGTGACTGCACAGTAAGTCAATCACATGAATTTACAACCTCTAACCGAATCGTTTGCACATAGGCAAGTTTATTAGTCTTGTTTCCAACTTCCCTTCATAAAGTGTGGGGGATTTGAACATGCATATCTCAACCTAATCATGGATGTCCTTTACAGAGCAGTAACACTGTAGTTTTATTAAAGCAACAATGTTTTTTTTTTCATATTAGCCGATGATGTGGCAACAATAGATGTTAAATTACTCGTAAAGAAAAGCATGCAATCAGGAAGTCGTGGGTTCGGGTCCCACCAGGTGCCAGAAAATCATTCTTTTCTTTACGAGAATTTAGCACTGTAGTTTGTTTCAGATTTTCAGAAGTCGTGGAAACAGCTATATCACAAATTTATGGAAATATGGTTTATATGTTTGTCTTCGGTGGCTCGAAGACAGATAAGGCCATGCTACACCAATACCTTTCCAAGAGATTTGAACCTGTCACTTTCAGAACCAAACCTAAAACTACAGATCAGTAGAACAAACAGCAAGTGTTTTGTTCCGGTTAGATTCAAACTTGGGTTTTCTGCCTGGCAATTAAGCACATTACCACTACATTGCCATAGGAAAAACGTTCAATATACAGGGCGTCTCAGCACCAGGGTTACAAACTTCAAGGGGTCATAGTACTCATCAAGGTGAACGATAATTGTCATAGAATCTAAAGTCGCAAACCACCCACAGCGCCAGTTCTAAAACCGTCCAGCATGCACAAATATTTACAACCAGTGCATGAGAAGCGCAACATGCTTTATCCTAATCAACTATACACTTGATCAGCTGACCTGAGTAGTATCTGGCGCTCTTCACGCACTATTTGTAAATATTTGTGAATGCTGGACGGTTTTAGAACTGGTGCTGTGGGTGGTTTGAGACCTTAGGTTCTATGACAAATATCGTTCACCTTGATGAATACTATGACCCCTTGAAGATTGCTGAGACACCTTGTATATTGTTATGATACTTAAAGATAAAAAAAATATGACTAATAGACACTAGGAGAAGGGAGAGAGAGAGTTTTTTGAGGATAAGAGATGCCCCAGACTAACACATGTTTAAAGATAAGAGTAATACTTGAGGATAAATACTTTAGAACAGTGGTCGCCAACCGATGGTCCGCACCAAAATCTGGACATCATTTGCATTTTTAATGTTTTATTAATGATAATAAAACAAAAATAATATTTTAAGAAATTCTTACATTCTGAATGACAATTTTTGCCTTTATATTGCACTAAATTCACGAAATGTGCTTGATAGGATCCTAAACGTTTAAGTTCTAACTTTCTGTTAAAATAATTAATTGTAAATTTTTATATCTATAGACTGTACTTGAGATAATTAACGGCACTTTGCGAAAAAAACCACATTTGCCGCAGTGTCGGTTACCAGGAGAAATCCCGTATTTGACTTTTTTAAAAAAATTCATATTAATGGACCGCGGGATTTAAAATTATGAATTTAGTGGTCCGTGAGGTCCGAAAGGTTGGCGACTGCTACTTTAGAATAAAAGCTATTTTAAGGTAATTATAGATAAAGAAAGTCTAAATGAATAAAGTCCACTTTAGGATACTTAAACTTTAAAGGATACCCAAAGATAAGAGACGCTAGGTACGATAAAGAATAAAAAAGGTCCCTACTAAAAGAAAACGGGATGCTTGCTTGATATATGCCAGCCAATATTACATTGCAAACAATATTAAGATGTGCTTGAATAAGAGAGTCAGTAAAATTATAAAGAAATCTGCATTAATAACATTTTTCAACAACTATATGTCACATGCCACAAGATAAATATCTAGTTTTAGTTTTAATGTAGCTTTTTTTTTGTAAAATTCATATGTGCACAACTTTAGTTAAATATTTAAGATCCATCAAACTGAATTTTTAACACATAAGGCTCTCCTTATGTTCCGCTAACTAGTGCAGTATTTACAAGAAACAATATATTATTGAAATTGCACAATAGGTATAATATATTTATATAATAATAACAATATATATGACTTTATGATACAAGTTGCCCATTCAATTAGCTACATGCAACTGACAAGCATGGTTGACTGATTGGGTTTTCATTGTTATCTCCAACTACCTTTGTAAAAGCTAAATACTTCTAAATGCGTCATTAAGAGACAATCCATAAAAATAGTATAAAACTTTCAAACTAGAATTTGCTCAAAGGGAATTAATAATCTTTGGGACCGAGAGAGAGAGAAGTAGTAATCGACACAAAGTTTCGACATTAATTCACATTAAAAATAGTTCTTTTACCCTGCCATTTGCCTAAGCAGCTATTTGGGTCGTCATACAGTGTTTTAAAATCCATGAAGCAAGGGCTTCATTTTGTCAAATGTTGAAAGTTCACGACCATGACGGTGATATTGTCGAGTGATCCATTTTTGTACGCTTGGAAGGCAATATTCCTCGCACCGTGCAAAGGGGTAGAAACAAAGTCCCGGAGGAAAGTGACAGCGTCCTCGTTGCTATAGGCATCCCATAGACCATCAGTTGCAAGCACCATAAACTGGGGCTTCATATCCGACAGATTGAATGTGAGAATATCTGGTTCCGCTATGACTAAATTACGGTCCTTCAGGGGAAAGTCACCTAATGCTCTCGATGTGGCTAGGACTCCAGCAACCCTCCATACGCCGTTGAAAGTGATGAAACCACCCGCTTCTTTAATGCGACGGTGTTCCTTCAGCTGAAAAACAATCACATCTGCATTCAAAAAATGGGAACAATTTATTTTCACAAAAGTACACTAATTTATTGAATACTGATTTGTGTTTGACCGCAACTGACAGCTATGACACATGCCCAAAAGTTATACAATAATTTTTGCCACCCACGTATTAATTAGCTCAAACTAGAGCTTGTGTAATTTTGGAGAAAAAGAGACGCTTTCCCCATCCTGGATTCGAACCAGGGTCCCTCCGTTTAGCCCGGAGTGTCTTGGACCGCTAGACGAATGAGGACCCTGCGGAGGGTAATAATACCTTAACATGCCCAAAAGTATTTAAAGTGTTAAGAATAATCGCTGGACACAATGCTTATTTAAAGTTACTTTTACATCTTATGTGCAAATTAACTCTTGAACTTTACACCACTTAGGACTCTATCATGACATAGAAGCTAGCTTGTGTGCATTGCTGCAGATGATATAATAACCACATAACATAATGGACAAGCTGTTCAGGATTTGCATCTTTTACTTTGTTGTATCTGGCTGAAAAGTAAATTAATTCTGCTTGAGAATGGATTTGCCTCATCCAGATTTTTTTTTTTTTAAACACAGTAAATACGATTTTGTGCTGAATTAGATGACCCACCTAGAATGATTCGGTTGAAATGACAGTGCACCATTACCACAATATAATTACCAAAGTTGGCTCTTGGCGCCCCTGTATGTATATATACAGTGAAACCTGTTTAAAGCGGAAACTTGCTCAAAACGGAATTTTTTTGCGGTCCCTTCAAAAGTCAATGGTAGTTAACATTAGCTAAAACGGAAACTGTCTAACGCGGAAAGTACTATTTAGTCCCCTCAAAGAGAAAAACCTGCATAAAGCGGAAAATCGCCAGTAGGAAGAAAATTTTCTTAGCAGAAAAAGGAAAGAGGGTTGTAATACAATGCAAATAGCAAAGTGGGGGATGACGAACAAAAGACATTTTACAGATATAGAATGCCCTTGTCCGCATAGGCGTAGACAAGGGCTGGTTTTGGGGGTTGTAACCCCCCATCTCAATGAAATTTTGTAAAATAAACATGTGAATATATGAGTTCCCATTAAGCCCATAACAACCCTTGTGAACTTTCTGCATACGCTGGTCCGACCACCATTTTGCACACCACCCACCCACCATAGCATACCCAGAAAGTTCATAAGGGGAGGGTTACAGGCTTACAATGGGGAAGGTGTTACAGTGCTACAACTCCATTGTATTTACATGTATACTATAAACAATTTCATCGCAATGGGGGTTACAATCATAATCGCGACCACCCCCCCCTTGCGTATGCCAGTGCCACCCACTTCTTAAATAAAAACGTTCATTATTAACCAGAACGAAAAGTCACTCACATCGACTTTATCAATTCATGGATAAACCCACCGCAAGGAAGAGTATCTTTATACAAGGGAATCATTATCTTTACAAGGGAGGTACTTTATCGTTACAATTTAAGCTTACATAATAGACTTTTTGTATGGAATAGGCATGTATAGTTAGCATGAAATTTTGCACCATATTGATCGTAACTACTAAAACGCCAAAGTAGTGCAAAAATTAAAATTAATAAAAATAAAATGCAGTGATAAAATAAATATTTTTATCAAAAGGAAAATATAATCTTAAATTTGGTAAGAAAAGACAAAGAAAAAAATAGCACATGCAATCATCTCTTACCACTGAATTTAACTATGTATGTATTTATTTTGCATGTAACCTCCATAAGGCGGAAACCTGCATACTGCGGAATTTTTTCCGGTCCCCTGAGTTTCTGCCTGAGACAGGTTTCACTGCATATATATATATATATATATGCTCAGGTTTTTGCCCACCCCCCAGTTTAAACTCCCAAGTTATGCCTGTGGTGGAGTAGATGGGCTAAGTCAATTTCTTCAAGAAGATTACATAGCACACAGAAGGGATTAAAAAAGCTCCCAATGCAGTGTAAATCATTTCCAAGGCAGTCATGGCCTATAGGTAGATGAAATTCCTTGTCTTGTTTCTGGGCACTTTCTAAATGTTGTTAAAGAAAATCATTATGTTTAAAGTTGATGAAAAAATAAAACTCGATATGCTTCTATCCCATAACTCAAATAAAAACAAAGTTCAAAACTGGTGAATGCATTGCTAATTTTAACTTAATTTAATGCTATCATTCTCCAAATTTTATCGACGTTGAATATTTTCATCAACTCTAGCCACTTACGTTGCTTATCGTTTATTCCCAACCCCCTAATTTAACTCAATATGTTTAGTAAGGTAGCATTTAATTTTTTGTGAGTCGCAACTCCTCGGGGAGGAAATCCCCAAGAAAAAATGTCTTAGCTCAACCACCAACTGTACGTATAAAAGATTGAAAATTCCTAGCTCTTTAATCATTGGTATTTTCGTTCTTTACACATTGGTATACTAATTTTATTTAAGCATTTAAAATTATCATAAAGTTCATCTTCCATCGTTTACTTGTCTGGATGTTGTTTTTTTTTGCAACTACCGATACTAACATGCGAGGAAAATTAACCGGATAGTCAAAACATCATGCCTTCTCAAGATGACTCGACAACCTAACTTCAGCTTGGACATGTTCCCATTCAGCAATACTCTACATTAGTGACCCACTTGGCAGTTTCGAAACAGCTATATCATTTATAGCAACATGCAAAGAAATTTCATTGACCACATGACGTATTCTTCTAAACAGGGACAATTTCAATGTTGAGTAACATTTGTTAATAACATTAAAAAATAATTATTTGTTGTACCTTTCTTCAACCCATTGGCCGGCTTTACGATTGTTGTTAAAAAAACGAGTTAGGTCATGTAAGTGAGTTTCCCCACCGTCACAAGTGAAAGCAAAATCAAGCAATTTTCTACAGGTTTATTTCAACATATTCAATATTTACTACATGCTTTAATATACATTTTTTTAAATATACTTTGGGCATCTTAAAGAATATTTGTGGCTACATATCGAATTACCTGTTGAGGCTTATGGTCGAAGGAAAGTGGCATCGCATTGCCTTTCGCATCACAAATAACGCCCCTAGAATCACCGACATTTGCAACGATTAGTTGGTCTTTGTATACAACGGCAATAAGAGCTGTTGTACCTAAAACAAAAAAGAAAAGCACACTCGAGGACCTCACGTTAAAAATTCACACTTTATTCTGCAATTCCACTTTATATAATTATTTTACTTTTTTAATTTGCTTGTTTATATTTTTATATTCCAAAACAGCACAATAGAGGTCCAGGTCTTCGAAGGACCAGAATTAAAAAAGAAAGAAATTCCAATCTATCAAGGATTGTAACACCAGAAGACAACTACACACCGAATCACTTGGGAAAATTATTAGATGCTCAGAGGCACATCCAGAGAGGGATTTGGAGGTGGGGGATGTAAAATATAGTAGGTCCCACTTACAACGAGCCCTCATTTAGAGAATTTTTGGATATAGCGAGCAAGATATGGATTTTGTTCAGTATGATGATTAAGCATAATTAATACAAGTTTAACTGCTTTTAGCAAACAAGTCTTTTTTCGTACCCCAGATTTAAGGAGCAATTCAAAATAATAATAATAAAATAGGAGACTAAACTTTTTGTAAAATTCCATTGTTACATGCAGTCGAGTGTTACAATCAGCGCTCATTATAACCAATTTATGGACTGGGGAGAGAAAATTTCTAATCCCCCCCCCAGGAATCCACCACTGAGGTGCTTAGCATACCCTCATATAACCACCGATATAATCACCGATACTACATTACAGCGGTCTGCTGGTCATGACCGTTACTATTTGGATCCACTATACTGAATTTAACCCTCGGTAAGCTTGGTAGTGTGTCAAAATCAGATATTGTTTTAGTGCATCCATCATCATTTACGGGGGTGTAGCCAGGGTTCTCAGCCAGGGGATCTAAAATTGATCCACTAGTTTAGTTTCACAAAATCTGCCGGAGCTGAAGACTATTTTTACAATCAGTAGCACAGCTAATGGGGGCAGTCACCCAGGGTGCAATAATTTGGGGGTAGTAATTAGCCTTTAAAAATAAAATTTATTTTGTTTTGTTACCCCATTGGGGGAGCGGCAATGACAGTCACTGGCCCCAGGCAACTAAATATCTAGCTACGCCACTGTTTACAATAATCTGCAAAAATTTCCTTGGGGGAGGCTAGAGTCCCTCAACCCCCTGGCTATGAGCTTAATTACTTAGAACCAAAATCACAAATATAGTAAAAATTTGGGAAAGTACATAAGGCATTACTACGGACAAGTTCGCAATTAATAGGCTAGTGCAGGGACTGCTTTAAAGACCAAAGTGATATGTCAAAGAAGTCAAACATCCGATAGGTGAGACTAGCACTGGTATTTATTAAAGTAGAACTATTCTCATCATAGTCGATGATGTTTGACACCTGTAGCCTAATGATAAAGGCACTCGACCAGACAAGGATGGGTCCTCTCCAAGGACGCATACCATGGATTATCGGAGGACGTGAATCCTTGCCCATTCAGAAGCAGAGTCCTATTGCTCATGGGGGCACACCGACCTGGGGGTTGTTGGCCCAGTCTGCCCTTGTGATGAGAAGCCAAGTAATTGTGGGTTTGTGTCGCACCAGGGGTCGATAAATAATTTATTTTCTTTGCGAATAATTCCTCGTTTAATACTATCACATCATTAGTTAAGATGAAAATTGTTCTACTTTAATGAACAGTAAAAACTATTCCAATTCCATCCTCCGTAATCTCTAATAATTATTTGACTATGCTTGCTGTCATGAAGGAAACTAAGACCATTCCATAGCTATGGAGTGGCGAGGAAAGCTTATGCCAGGGGCACAAGAGAGGGGGGCTAAAACTGACTGAAATAACTCACAACTCACAGGGGAAAATATGTCCATGACTAGGGGGTGTGATCTGGATGTGATCTGCCAAAGGCACAAGGCCATCAAGCTACAGTCATGGCCATACCAAACAAAATCCATATAACAAATGGGAAGGAATAACCTTGGTGTAGTTCTATGTAGCTTAAGGGATACCATTATATTTTTTAATGAGTATTGTTGCTTTAAACAGTAAAAGATGAGCTCACCCGCTACGTCTTGAGAGGCTTTTACTTTCACGAGTAGCTTCAAGTCAATAGCTAAAATTTCTTCTGTAACAAGTTGAGCAAATTCTTTGATCAAAGGTGGAGTGCCATTCTCCGTTTTAGAAGCTCCAGCGCCGCCATTTTTGGCAGCTTTT
>QLNU02014176.1:162865359-162878668 GCA_006491805.2 Dysdera silvatica
TTTTCTTTCTGGGCATTTTGAATTATGTAGAGTGACGCTGAATAAATAAAATTATTTTGTTATGTTTCACATTTGTTTCAATTGCAATTACAATTCAAATTAATTGAAAAATCTTTATTTAGCTAAATTGAGTGAAGGGAACAGAATAAATCTTCTAATGCCTGACAAGCCCCCCCTCCCCGAATTACAATAGAAGCAAGCCATTGTAAAAACACATGGGCATGTATTTTGAAAGAATGATAATTTATTCCTTTCCGGAATAGTGCCAATAAAGTTTTTTTTAGACACGATTTTAATGCTAAAATGAACCATTCAGCAAAGAGCTGTGTATTGTTTTATATTTTTTCTACTTTTGACATGGTCCTTTGTCCTATGAATTCAGAATCACCATGTACGATAGGGGCTTTCCATTTTTATTTAAGTAAAAATTTAAATCCTAAATAAGTAGGATATATGTAAGGTGGAAATTTGCATTCCAGTGAAGCTATTAGATTTTACTTACTTCACACAAAATTTATTGGTTCTATTTTTAAACAAAAAAAGAATATACAATAGCATAATATTTAATAATTTAAAAAGTGGGTAGCAAAATTGCTGAATATATCAGTTATTTTTCATTTTTGTTCATTTAGTAGTAATTGTTTTTTAAAAAAAAATGTGTTGTAGCGATTTCTTTTTATTTAAGTAGCATTAATAATAATTGACATATTATTTAACGATTTATTAGTAATGCAGAATATAAACTGGTTCTATTTTTTATGTTTATCGCGATAAGCAATTTTATAGTCTGGTTATCAAATGATAATGATTTTGTATTTTTTTATTGAATATGGCATCTTAATTTTTTTAATTTAAATGAAATTGTTGTCATGAAACTTATTGGGTAAGTCTGTAGCAGGGGCTTGCTTATAATATTTAAACTAAAGCAGTCTTATCGTGTAAACATAGTAAAGTGCCTTCTATCTTGTGAAAATGATAAAGTGTATATTATTGTGTAAAACCATAAAGTTTATTCTAATAAAAAATTAAAGTGTATAAATGTAAAAATAGATGATGAAATAATAAACATATGCCACATTCATCTGAGACATTGTAAATAATAAATAAATAAATTCTGTTAAAATACTGACGTTGATTCTAGTTTTATGTTTAAATAGCTAACCTTATCCAAAGTTTGCAAAGTGTCAGTCTGTTACAATGGAATCGTCCTATTACTATTTTTACTACAAAACTGGTAAACAGGCATATCTGCATAAATATATATGAAATGCCAGGAACCAGCGGTATATCGATTGTTGGTATTCTTTTAGTCTATGGGCCAATGCACGTTTAGTTTGACCAATGTATATGAGTCCACACTGACAGAAAACCTGGTAGACCCTCCAACCCTGAAAAACACTGATGTTGTCCTTGAGTTGTGAAGGACGGATTTTGTTTACTGGAGAAAAAACAACTTTGAATTTTGCGTGTCGGAGAAGTTTGGAAATAGCCCCGCTTAGTTTGGGGAAATATGGAAGTGTAACCATGCCAACATATTCATCTATGGAGTGCAGAACGAGGGAAGAAGAAATTGTGCGTCTGGAAAATCTTGTGACGGCAGCGTCAATTATGTTGGCGTTGTAGCCCCGATTCACAGCAATTGCTTTAAGGAGCTTGATTTCTTGGTTAAATGCTGAATCGGTGGAACAGAGTCGTAACGCCCAATGGACGAAAGCGTAGAAGGCTGCCATTTTCTGCTGATGGGGGTGGTTAGAGCTGTGGTGTGGTGGTAGAGCGAAGATGAATGGTTTGCGGTAGACCGATGTCTTAAAATTGCGGCCAACTTTCTTGATTAGGACGTCCAGAAAATGGATTGACTTGTTTCCTCGATTTCAAGAGAGAAATCAAGGTTGATGTCAAATGAGTTGATGGTAGTAACCAAGTGAAGTATGGTGTAGATGGTAGTAACCAAGTGAAGTATGGTGTAGATGGTAGTAACCAAGTGAAGTATGGTGTAGATGGTAGTAACCAAGTGAAGTATGGTGTAGATGGTAGATAGTATACTCCTGTTCAACTTAACCTGACAGTGGAGAGAAGGCTAGAGCTGACAGCATTGCAACAAGGAAACCTTGTTTTCAAGTATTCAAGCGCGCTTTCTTATTTTTCCCCTTACAGTCTTTGACCAAAAACCCGATTTGACAATTTCTCGCCTTTTTTTTTTTTTTAACTCTCACAAGTGAACTTTCCCAAAGGGTTAGGCCGTTTTCAACTAAAAATTAAAACATTATTCAAAATTTTTTTGATTAAATTCAAAAATTTAAAAAGCATAATAGCGGATTTTTTTGAAAAAAATGGATTTAGAGAGAAGTGGGGGAGGGGTGCCTTCCATATATAAATTTAAACTGAAGGGAGGGGCGGTCATTGAAATATGAGAATTGCCGATGGAAGTAGTCTTCTGTAAGATGCCTGCAATTGGAGTGGGGGTCATTAAAAGCAGACAATTGTAGATTGGGGGGTAAAAATGTGTAAAATTTTACGGACGTATTTTGTGGACGAACCCTAAGTGGAAGTTGTCTCTCCCTCTATAAGCTACGCCATAGAAAACGGCCCTAGGCATGCGTTGTGTATGTGGAGTAATAATGTTTATTGTTATTCCTACTATTTTATGGCCCTTTGTATTTTTGTAATCAAAATTATTCTATCCCGCTAAGGTTATCGTCTGAATAATCTGAAGTGTCGGAGCCGCCAATTGCAAAAATTACAGGTTCGACAATATTTTCCGTAAGGGCATCCAATTCCCACATTTGAGTTTTAGTTTTCGTCACGTGATCGACGAAATTCCTCCAAGCATGCTGTGTTACTCCATCGATGCCTTCGAGTGTCAGTTTCGAAACTTGATTCTTTTTAAACGTTTGGTTTTGACCAGCAACGTAGCCCTTCACTTGACTACAAACCAATTCAATAGGATTAAGCTTACAGTGATAGGGGAGTATGCGGAGGACAGTGTGCCCACTTTCCACAGCTATTTCATCAATGAAATAACTTACGTAATTCTTACGGACGTCGTTTACTAAATGTAAAAAAGTTCGGCCTTCAACATATCGCAACCCCATGGAATGTTTTTGGTTGTCAACCACGCTTGAATATCGGCTTTCCGTGTAGATGTCGATGGAATAGTTTCGACCAATACGCTATGATATGAGGCGTTACCGAGTATAATGACGCTATTCGGCTTAATGTTGGCGAGAAGTTTTTTCCTAAACCAATTCTCATAATACTCCCCATTCATCTCACCATGGTAATCACCAAAAACATTCGCAAAAGACATTAATGACAATAATCTTCGCGGAACTTCCAAGTGGTTTTCCAGCCTTATGCGGTTAAATGTAAAAGAATCATTATTCGATATAGGAGCAGTAGCCATTATTACGTTCATGCGAAAATGCGAAGTCCGTAAGAAAGAACAGAGAATGAATAGTCCTCCAGTTCTGGGGTGGGGGAAGGTTTGCTGCAATTTTCACTTTCTCCAAATTGTGCCAAAACATGCTTTGACCCTATTGGATATCAAAGCGATGACGTAATAAACACATCTTTCCCTAAATAAAGACGAAATGTGATATTACTGGGTACACATTATATATAAAATTCTAGATTAATTATATAAACATGTTGTTTGCATTTGACGATGAATTTAACACAAAAATGCAGTACTTAACTGACGAACTATTTTGTAAGGGCGGAAGGTTACAAGGCATAGCCTTTCCTCCACTGTCAGGTTAAGTTGAACAGGAGTATAGTAACCAAGTGAATGGATTCACCTCTGATTGTTGACACTTTAGCTTCGTGCAATCCCGAAGAAGGGCGGCCGATTTGTTCGCCCGAAACGCATTGATTTTTATTCATAAACATTGTCGATACGTTCTAACGTTGCTATAAAAATTCCCTGCATATTACACGTATCGAGTCGTCATTTTTTACCATTTAATAAATGTCGAGCTTTGACGACGTAAACGCCGTTGCATTGTTCGGAAAACGTATAAGTGCGCAAGAAATGTATGCCTGCGCAATTTATAATCGCACTGTTTTTTTTCTACGACCTTGACACAAAAAAGCGAAAACATGGTACATGTTTCAAATCGGAAAATGTCAGACATCGATGGTGGTTGCTGTTTCAAGTCTCTCAAAACTCTTCAGCAGGTCACATAAGATGGGACCAAGTGCCTAACGCGACCTATGAGCATGGCACAATTTTTAGCGGATTTCAATATAACTACAAGATATTGAACCCGCTATTGCTTTTTCTGCCTGTCTATACGCAATGAAAAGGACAAGGCAAAGGTCTTCCGTAAATGCAATAATGATGGCTATTGTTAACGTTACAAATCTACCGAGTTACTTGAGAATTAGACAGTTCCGAATACAGTTGCGATTTAGAGAATGGCGAATTTGGGAGTGGCGATTTAGAGAGTTGCGAATTAGAGAGTTGCGGATTAGAGAGTTGCGAATTAATGTTAATTGAAACCCGCTAAATTTAAATATCGACCTTAGGCGATTTTCTTTTGCTTTTTTTTGGATGCATTTATAGAAAATTAAAATGCCATTAAAGTCATAGGATAGAGAGAAGTGATACACAGTTCGAATGTCCCTTATCCAAGGTGCTCATGTTTCGAAATACAGTCGGACCGACTTATAACGAACGAGCCGGCATGAAACCAGTTTCCGGATTTATGGCGGAATATATGTTTGTTTGTTTGGATTTTTTATGGCGCAAGAGCATCTGGGCTATACTGCGCCAAAAGGAAAAATATGGATTTTGCTTAGTATAATGCTGAAGTGCAAAATCGCTCTGAACGTGCAGGAGTTTTGAGCACACCCGGATTGAACGAGGAAAGGTGGCCAATCAGTTTGATGACTAAAAAAAAATTGGTCGATTTATCGCACAAAAATTTCATGAGAATGTGTTTTACATTAAGAAAGCACAGACAGAAAGACCCCCCCCCCCACACACACACACACAGAACAGCTTTCACGATGTATAAACGACTGGTCTTGCCTAAACACGAAATGTCGTCAACCAACTTCCGTCGGAAATCCCCAGTAAATTTGGAGGAAAAAAAAAATGGAATTTGAGATTTACTGGTCAAAGGAATAACGCGCATACTGTATATATAGTGGGGATATTTTATAGTCATAACAATTAATCCAGTTAGTCGGTAAGCGGACTACACTGGGCTTGACAGTATACCACGGATGTGGAAACGGAAATAACTGCTAACAAAATGGGCAGTTATAATCACAAAATTTTTCGACCAACAAAAGCAAAAAAGTCAATCTTTTTCTTCAAATAACTCTCAATTTTGCCAATATAAAAAAATTTTACAATTGTCTAAGGCTGAAAAGAAAAAAAAAATCCACTCTTTTTGCCCCCAGAGAAAATCTAAAATTTCGCCAAGTTTGCAATTGAAATTGCATGAATTTCCAATATCAAAAAATTCATTATTCATCCCACACCTTTTTTTCTTTCCAAGTTTAACTGGAATTTCCCAACTTCGAACTCGATTTTTCCGATTGGTGGGGGAGAGACTCCCCCTGTGCCCCCCCCCATAAGTCCGGCCTTGGGTATATTTCATCTCTTCACGTGGGTAAATTTGTCTCGTTCCACAGAAATTTTATCTCTAGCTCTCGCATACATTTCATCACTGTATTTTCGGTTACATTTCATTTCCATAGTTTCGAGCATAGCATAGCATTCCATTTGTCTTCGTGGGCACATTCATTCATGTCTTAGCATGTATTTCCTCTCCACCTCTTGGCGTATATTTCATTCATCTTGGCGTATATTTCATACATCTTGGTGTATATTTCATACATCTTGGTGTATATTTCATACATCTTGGTGTATATTTCATACATCTTGGCGTATATTTCATTCGTCTTCGCTTGCTTCATCTTTGTGTCTTTGGCTTCTTCATGTCATCGCCAACATTTAGTTTTTATATCTATAACTTCGCGCGTGTATTCCCGTATATATCACCTTTCTTTAATTGACACACCATTAAATGAACGCAGTTCGTGGAATCATTATGCCATCGTTTTCGTGGAATCATTATGCCATCGTGTTCGTGGAATCATTATACCTTCGAGAGAGATTTTACAACGGAGATCCATTCATTCACCTTTAATTCGGTTCCACGTCCTGTGTAATAGGTAAATGGTACTAGGGCTTCCACCCTGCTCCAGTAACACGAAGTCTGATCTATTCTTGAAGATCTCTTAAAAATAGACGGAGTCTGTGATTTCCAACTCTTTTCCCCTCCCATTGTTACCAAGACTTTTTTTTCTTTTTTTTTTCCGCTGCTATTTCGCCCACTCTTTTACAGTTTAACAACATGCCACTACTTGACAGAGAGGACAGTGCCGGGAAACAGAGGAAGTCGACTCGTTCCAGAGAAACAAAGGCTTTGTTTCGTTGACGTTCCATGTCCCAAGCGCAGGTAAGATTATGTTGCGTCAACGCCTGATGGTTTCTGGAGAATCCGAACCTTTTTCGTCTACGGATTCAAACCACGGACGGCAGGAAAATTTTTGAAATTATTTATATGTCACGTCCATACATATATACTTGTAAGTTTTCTTTCCTTACATTTCTAAGTGGCAACAATTAGGAAAGCCTGCGAAGCGAACACAACACTCTGTTCACTTCATTTTTCTATTGTAGGAGCCCACATACTCATTGAAGTTTTTGGGACGCCACTCTAAAAGGTTCAGGTATCTCTGTCGCTCCGGAAAGATATTCGGTGGGGCCGGACCCGCTCAAAATTGATAGAAAAATAAAGAAATGCACAATATTGGAGTTGAGAGATGCAGTGGAACCTGTTAAAGTGACCACTTTGGTAAACTGAGCATTTGAATATAAAGTGGTCATTTTTTATAAGAGAGAACTGGTAGGGACTTAGCCATGCCAATACTAAAGTCTATGGGGTATAGCGACCACCTGTCTATGGTGACCATTGCAATCCAGTCCAAAATGTGGTCACTTTAAGCAGGTTCTACTGTATACTATATATATATATTGATAGTTATCAGTGGTGTAGAAAAGGGAGGGGCTCAATCTACCAATCTCAATCGCTCCCCATTGGATAACGAAGTACACTGTTTTCCTTCAGGCCAAACCATTCGATCTGTTAAAGCTGCTCCAACCCCCCACGATTTTTCAATGCTACGCCCCCTCATCGTTATTTCTTTTCTAGTCTCTGAACTCATTTGATTGCGTATACAGGTTTTCCATTCATCCCCCTACAATATTTTCTTTAAATTGGCACCCCCACTTAGCTCATATATACATAGTACTATACATGTACAAACAAGAAAACGGGTTTTATATTTAAAAAAAAAAAAAAAAAATACGGCCGAAATGCTCAATATAAGTAAAAATAGTTCAGTTTACAGGGCCTCGCCCCTCATGGAGTTACCTTACATCGCGCAATACATTTCTTCTATTGTGGTTATTCAAGTGTTTATATCAATATTCCTGTTTTCGCTTAAATCTTGTACCTTTGCCAGTGGCATCCACTTTTTTCGCGGTCTCCCTCTTTTCCTCTGCGCTGTTTGAGCGTCCTGCCTGGAATTACGGTGCTGCATACGGCGGCCACCCTGCCCAATACATACACTATATGCCCAAAAGTATCCGGACACTTTGAATTTTTAATTTTTTTCGAATTTCTGAAAAACTACTCGGCCAATTATTCGCTAACTGTGGGGATATATAGAAGGTGCTTGAATGCACACTTTCCAATAAAGTTTCGGTGACTTGTGCATTTAGGGGACCAACAAAATACTGACAAAACAAAAAAATGTATTTGATCACCCTGTATCATAAAAAGCTGGAAATTATTTGTAACTTTCAGCAAAGATTTAACCAGCTATTCTTAATGCCTATATACATGCTCGTAAAACAAACATGTATATGAAACGTTTCTTTAAGAAAACCCAAATTTTGTCATATGTTTTTTGCTTATAATATCCACAATTTTCAGTCAAATTTCACGAAACTTACAGAACATTTGTCAACGTGCAAGAAAAATATTATACTACAATTAGAAATTAATATATTGCATACACGATCAGACATGAGCATTTGAAGAAAATAATTTTTTACTGCGAATACGCGAAAGATATAAATTTCTTTCATAATTTTGTACTCAATAGTAGCTAGAAAAGTAAAATGGGAGGAAAGCGCGAACTAAACGATTTTGAACGTGGTGAAGTCATTGGTTGTCACCGCTGTGGAAAATCTGTTCGTGTGATTTCTGTGATGTTACGAGTGCCCCGTTCCACCGTTAATGTTGTTATCGTAAAGTGGAAACGTACGGGGATTACAACGGAGCATCCACGACCTGGTCGACCACTCCGTCTAGTAGACAGGGAACGCAGAGTGCTGAAGAGAGTTGTGAAAGTGAACCGCATGAAATCGGCGGAAAAAGTTCGTGCGGATTTTCAAGATGCCTCTGGATGCAACGTCAGCACAAAGACAGTTCGTCAGGAACTGCAAAGTCTTGGTTTTCATGGCCGAGCAGCTGCATATAAACCAAGCATTACTGCAATCAATGTCAAGCGTCGCTTACAATGATTCAAAGTGTGCAAAACATGGAGCCTGCAGCAGTGGTGTCAAGTGTTATGGAGCGATGAACTACGGTAAACTATTTGGCAATCGGATGGTAGAGACTGGATGTGGAGAATGCTGGGTAAACGCTTTTTACTTGACTGTATTGTGCCGCAAGTTAAGTTTGGTGGTGGAAGCATAATGGTTTGGGGCTGTTTATCATGGTTCGGGCTGAGCCCTCTGCTTCCTATGAAGGGAATTCTGAAGATGGAAGGCTATCTCGACATTTTAGGCAGTTCCATGTTGTCTACATTGTGACAACAGTTTGGAGTAGGTTCATTCTTGTTTCAACAAGATCATGCTCCTATCCACACAGCACAGGCTGTATAGAGCTGGTTTGCTGACATGGATGTTGAGGAATTGGACTGGCATGCTCTGAGCCCAGACCTAAATCCCATAGAACACACATGGGATGAATTAGAATGTCGACTGCGAGCTAGGCCAAAACGCCCCACATTGGCGGAAGAACTGACTAATATTCTTTTGCAAGAATGGCGTACAATTCCTACTGAAAAATTCCAGAAACTAGTAGATAGCCTCCCCGATAGAGTGGCAGTCATCACTGCAACAAAAGGTGGTCCCACTTCATAGTCATTTTTGACTTCTTGTTGGTTTGTTGAATTTTTATGGCGCAAGGATAACAATGGTCATTCTGCACCAAACAAGGTTTCTGATTTCTGTAAAGGAGAAGCAAAACAATCAGGTGTGCGGATACCTTTGATCCTTATTTGCATAAATCTGGAATATTTCATTTTTAGAACAGGAATGTCTGGTAATTTGGAATACAACAATTTGTGGAAAAACCCAGTATCTAGTTACTTTCAGAGAATTTGAGAAATAGGGCTCACTATATTATCGGTAACTTTCTGAATTTTTAAGATATCCCACTAGTATTTTTTTAAGTTGCCTTATACTATTAACTACAAAATTATGAAAGAAAGTTATTCGTATCTTTCGCGCATGCGAAGTAAAAAATTATTTTCTTCAAATGCTCATATCTCATCGTGTATTCAATATTTTAATTTCTAATTTAAGTATAATATTTTTCTTATATGCTGATAAATGTTTTGTCAGTTTCGTGAAATTTGACTGAAAATTGTGGATATTATAAGCAAAAAACGTGTGACAAAATTTGGGTTTTCTTAAAGAAACGTATCTATCTTCATGAATATACATGTTTGTTTTTACGAAATTGCACACAGGCATTAAGAATAGCTGGTTAAATATTTTCTGAAAGCTACAAATAATTTCCAGCTTTTTATGATACAGGGTGATCAAATATATTTCTTTATTTTGTTAATATGTGGGTGGTCCCCTAAAGGCACAGTCACCGAAACTGTGTTGAAGAGTGTGCATTCAAGCATGTTCTATATATCTCCAAAGTTAGAGAATAATTGGCCGAGTAGTTTTTTAGAAATTCGAAAAAAAATTAAAAAATCCAAAGTGTCTGGATACTTTTGGGCACACAGTGTACATACATCCCTCTTTTCCTGCTTCTTTCTGGCACATATTGCAGTAAGTTTTTCGGCCGTCTGTTATTGCTCATTCCAATTATGTGTTCAAAGTCTATCAAATCTAAGTGCCTTTTGTCGGAGTTTTCCTTATTATTTTCTCTTAACTGCAAAATAGCCTCATTACTAACGTTTTTTTCCCCCTCCAAAGTCTCCACTAAAAGTCCATCTCGACATCCTTAATGTTTTTCGCCAATTTATTTGACATAGCCCAGGTTTCACTGTCATAATAATCGCACCCTTGTGACGAAAATGTTACAACTCAAAATTCGGTGAAAACGACAATGTTACAACCAGATGTAAAAAAACAGTGCTGCATCCTGCCATGAAAAACATTGGGCCATAAGTTATTCGGGTTGCCAGTAGTTGGCACATGTCATTAGATGAACACAACGTCACTCTATTCAGCCAGAAAGTTTTTTGTTTTTTGAAGATTGGGATTTTTTGAGTTGTAACACTTTCGTTGCAAGGGTACGAATTATGAAGTCTACGATATGTACAGTCTCTCTCTCTCTCTTTTTCTTTTTTCTTTTTAAACAAAACGCGATTTTATTTTTTATTTACACCGAAAGATGGCGCTTCGGGTCACCTGATACTAGGACAACTTTATACAGGCTCGCTACCTGATACAGGAGAGACGACTGAACATGACACAACACGGGACGCTCACACCAAAAATCTTGCTACAAATCAAACTCAATCTAGTGAACTTTTTAAAGGTAGCACAATAAATTGACTTATTTATTCTTAGAATTAAAGTATAAATGCTCTAGTCTTAGTATTTTTTTTTTTTTTTTTAAACTTTGTGGAACACTATGAGGGTCTCGTGGACCCCCCAATAGGGTCTCGCGGAATCTCCAAGGGTCTGCGGACCACTGTTAAAGAACCGCTGCAGTAAAACATCGATATTATACGTAGATTTCATCGGTAAGATTGTAAGTACATCGCCCTCCCCGCCCCACATTCAGAATGACACAGCTCAAAAAATTTCGAATTCCGCCTAAAAACGACATTGAGATAAGTACCGCCATATCTATCTTCAGAAGAAACAACAGATCTGATCTTTCAATAATTTTCTCGAGAGGAACGAAAGAGCCAAGGTTGTTTCACAATGGTTCATTCAGTGTTACGAAGTTCAAAATCACTCAGAACGCAAATCAACAAATTTTGACTTACGTCACTTACGGAGCGGGGCGCAATGTATATCAAAACATCGAATATCGGAACTGGGAGCGCATCCAGTTCTGATAACCGAATACATACAAATAATCGCCCATTCTTATAATTAAATCGATTACGATTATTTAAAATATCGATATTATTTTTGTGACAAAGAATACCATCGCCTTCCCGCGAACAAGCCTGGTTCCGATAGCTTAGGCTCCAATCATTGAGGCCCCCACCACATTCAACGTGTAATGTTCTCGAAACAGCGCCCCCCCCCTCACTTCTAACCTATGGCTCCTCTGAGACGGGAGCGATGGCCCAACGTGACCTACGAACCATGTTCAACGGAGTTGAAAACTGCGGTTATAACAACTAGGGGAGCTGAACCTCACCAGCACTGGACTTTGCTGTGGAAATATTGGAAGATACATCGCCAATTCCGGCCAATATTGGCGCCACTGAAAAGTGGGACACCGCTTTCCAGCACAGCATTCTAAGTGTTGATTTTGTGGCGTAAGGTCATTTAGGGTCCCATTGTGTTAGAACCCTTGCAGCCCAGGGACTCAACCCCTGGACTACTGCACCAATGGGAGACGAACCAGAGTTAATAGATCGACAGAAGAACGCGTCGCCACTACGTCACCATAAGGTTCTACGATAACACGAGTTAAGGAAAGCGGAAAAACAATTTGATGGATGATTCGTGCCGGGATCATTATTTATAAACTTTCGCATGTTTTTCATTCATTTTCGACTTCTTCTGTACACAGTTTATAAGGAAGAGGTCGAATTATTGGGACCTAAAGGATCAAAACAAGAAAGGCCAACCTATGATTATAAGGTAATTTAAAAATTGAGATGGACGATGTGTTGTAACTTTTGCACACGTCACGCTTCTTAACATCTAATCTCGCTGAGCTTACAATCTAGTAAACATGATGGGATAAGTAATTCGTTGTATTTTTATGACGCAAGGACAGCAAAGGTCAATCTGTGCCAAAGTAAACATAATGCGGTGGTTGTAGCCACTCACCAATAATATTGCAATCAATTGCATTTTAAAATTTTAATATTTTTTTTATCAACACCCTCCCCTCTTGCAGATACCATCTCCCCTAAAGGTATATTGTTGTTTATAAGTGTTTCATGGCGCAAGTACAGATAAGGTCCTGGTGCGCCAAGGCTTACAGTTTTCCTAACGATCCGACTCTCCCTCACATTACGGAACCGCACTTGGGGCTGCGGAAAAGCGCCAAATATGGCAAACGTTTGACACTATTTGAATTCGAACCTGGGGTTTCCAGTTTGTTCTTATGGCGCAAGGACAACAAAGGTCATGCATTTGCTATCTTAAAATATGTCCCACTATGCTTAAAATATACCCTAATGTACTTCTGACTAAATCAAATAGATTCCTTTGGAAAATTATCCTTTCAAAAAAGGTAACGAAACATTGCTACTTAGTGGACTCTCGGTGCACATAAAAGTTTAAAATTTGGTTTAGTTTGTTAGTTTTACGTCCCAAAGCTACACTTTGGGCTGTCTCCGGGGGGGGGGGGGGTGGGAGACCACTGGCTTAGAACTTTCCGAACCACAATACGTTTGCAAAGAAATGGTTAGCACACGGAGATTCGAACTCCCGTCCTGTAAGTTGCCAGGCTAATACCTTAACGAACTACATCACTGGATGCCCCCCCCCCCCCAACAATTAAAAGAAATGGCGAAAGAAATTAACGCTAATTAAAAATACTACACGTAACTGAGAAAACGGAACTGCAATTGTTACTTTTACAATGTCGAATAATGAACCTTCGGAAGAACAGGAACCTCTGAATAACGGTTGCAACATTATGATTTACAAAATAATTCTTCGCCTTTTTTTTTTTTTTGACTCCCCGCACTATGGGGTTTTGCAGGCGATAGATCCGGCCCTGAATGTATAATACAAATAAATGTTCTTGAAAACCTTTAAATCTATACTTACATTGCG
>QLNU02014176.1:162878768-162908007 GCA_006491805.2 Dysdera silvatica
ACTTACTATCTGATGTTGATGCGTATTGTATAGTGAAGAGAGATCCGACTGGAGGTATAGAGAGGCGCACGAATGGTCTGTTGCTTAAAGTACACAGGGAGTCGAAAATTTTTGGGTCCTTGTACTTGTGACTTTGTTGCAGTTTAGGGAGAATACCCCTCTTTTATGGTCTTCCTGAGATTCACAAAGATGATATATCTCTTCGTCCTATTCTAGTTTTTGCAGCTCTCCGGCTTACGCATTATCTAAACACCTATCTGGACTTCTGTCACCTTTGGTTGGACTAACAGCGGCTTCTGTATCCACTACTGAGGATTTTATTTCTTCTGTTAGTGGATTTCAAATCGGTACGGAAGATGTTATGGTATCATTTGATGTAGTTTCACAGTTGATTAGGAAATATGCAAGACTCGAAGATGGTATTATGTTAAGTTAGATAAGGGAGTATATAGAACCATTGGTAGAAATAAAAATAGAAGTATCGATCTCATCTAATCCTGTAGATTTAGTTTTCTTTAATCTAGATGTGACAGTGATAAGTTCAGTCCAAGTAACAGGGCGAAGGAAAAAAGATCGTTCGCAAGTTCTAAGAGATGGAAATCGCAAAGAGGAAGCAGGAAGATCTGCTAAAAGTTTATCTGGTAGTTCAGAAAAATATTTATTGAACGCCTCGACCATGGCGTTACCCTCAATTCTAGTGCCATTAACATTTATGTAGAGGGAGTTAAATTTTCTACCTGATTTTAAAAGATTACTAAGATTTTTCCAGGTTTCAGACGAATCAGCATGATTAAACAAAGAAAAGAAATAATCCTTTTTAGCCCTTCTTATCTCAGTATTAACTCCATCTCTCATTAATTTAAAATGATCATAAATATCAGATTGTTCGATGCAGAGAAATTTAGAAAACAATATATTCCTTTTCCTAATTAGGTTAAGAATCTTGTTAATCATCCAGGGCATCTTGTCTCCTGCTTTCACCTACTATGGCTCTACAACTATCGTAAACAGCGAAGCACTCACCTCAGAGCATTGGCTAAAATTTCCCTAAATATCTGTATTATGAATAGAGAAATGTGGGCATGCTCAGGGCACAGTGGTAAAAAAAAAAAATCTGAATACACGACTTTTCTTGAGAATCATTGAACGTAGAATAAAAATTTTAACGTCACTTTATCTAGAATGGATAATTTTATAAAAAACATGGTAATAAATATTTAGGGGGCTGTCTTTACATTTAATGTAACGTCAATTTTAAAATTTCCAATGGTAACACCCACCTTTTAATTTATTTTTAAATTTTATACATAAAATTATATGAATATTCCAAATTTTATAACTTCTGAATGAATGGTTGCTGAGTTATAAATATTTGAATTTCGCATCTCCTAATGTTAAATTTACTATCCACTTTTTAAGCGATATCTTTTGAAATAAGTAAATGAATCTAATTATTTTTGCACGTCATAGAGCTCAATTATCCAAAGGGATTTTGTATTAACTTTCTGATTGGTCAAAGTTATAAATATTAATTACTAATTATGAAATTAATATTTCAAACAAATGTGAATTGAAAGAGGGGTAATATTTTACGCCATTCGATTCAGCTGCAGCAAAAACATAAATATGCAAAATTGGAGTGCAATTGCGTTATTAATTTCGTTATTAAAGGTTCTTTAAAAAATTAACAATTAGTGGGCTGTCTCCACATACAAAATGTTTTGACTGAAGTGACTTTTTTTTTAAAGAATGGCCCTGCATTTATTTAACTTATGCAGAAATGTTAAAAGAAATTTTCATTGTTTAATTTTAGTTATGGGAAAAAAATTATCTGGAAAATATAAGCAAAAAAATAATAAGCGTATTTGCATACATATTTATGATGTTACAAGTTTACTTAAAATTAGTTGTAGTTCTTGAAACGCTAAAACCATAATTTGATGATTTAAACTACCTATAGTTAAATAACATTAAAAAATAAAAGCAAGAATTTTGTAAAGACATCGTCTTTTTAATATAACTGTAACAAAGATTTAAAAAAACATAACACTTATAATTTTTAAAAAATTCTGACAATTTTTTATATTACGTAGATAGATAACACCAAATTTTAATGGCAAAAACTTTTAGTATATTAATAGTTTTAAAACTGCAGTTCAACATTTCCAGTTTATCTTGTATAAAATTGAGGAATTTAAAAAAAAAAAAAAGATAGGACTTGCTAGTCAGAAAAATTACTATTTATTCAATTCAACAATTAACGATAACTCAATAAAATTCAATTAACGGAAATTGTCTGAAAAATCAAAAGACTACAATATGAAATATATGGATAGTCCCCCTAACACACATCATCGATTATCTTTGTTATTTATTACCCAAATTCCATGAAATTTGAAATTTAGCATAAATTGGTTACAGAGAAGTTTTCTATGAAATAAAAAAGTGGGTGTTGCCAATAAAAATTTTAAAGTTGACGTTAAATTAAATATGAAGACGGCCCCCAAATATTTTTCATTACCATATTTTTATAGAATTAGCCATTGTAGATAAAGTGGCGTTGAAATTTTTGTTTAACGTTCAATATTTCTCGGGAAAGTCGAGTGGTCGGATTTTTTTTTTTGACCACTGTATATACGGAGAAATCTGGCTATAAAGGTACTCAAGGGAACGAGAAAAGACAAGATTATAGACAAAGTTGAACTCAATACAATTCTGTATTTATAGGGCCCAAAGGAAAATACTGTTATAAATTTTACTGTATTATACTGTAATTATACAAGAAACACAGTGTAGTTCTGTACACTTTATTGTAGCAAACAATTTACATCTAATTACAAGCAACCACACATGAAATAATAGATGAAGTACACTATGCAAAATAAGTTCCGGCTTTGGCAAAATAGTCGCAGGAGTCTTACCTACAGGAAGGCATCCTTTTGAGCAGAAAATAGTCTTCTTAAGACACTATATAATATATATATATATATATTTCGTAAACGAATGGAAAAATGCGAACAATTAAAACTATCCAAAAACATGGAAAGATTTAAAAATAAAATCCATACTTAAATGAAACACAAAGTGGTCAAGTGTTGCATTGCAACTTTAAAAAAGGAATTTTTTTTTAAAAAAATATTTTGTCTTCTTTTTACATGAAATAATGACATACATAGAAGAAGAAAAAACCAAATTCTTCAAAATTCTCTCAATATTTGGAACACTATAAATGCAACTAAATAAACTAAATGAAGTTTTTAATGGAGGGAGGGGAGGGAGAAGAATTCAATTATAAAATTTAATCAAACTGAAGCCAATGAATGACCAACTTAAGAGGGACGAAAAGGCTGATAGGCCAATTTGTACAATACTTTCAAGCTCTATTCAGAAATATAGAGATGCTAATAGTGTTTTCCCCATACTACGTGACTACAGGCAATTGGTGTACGTCAACAGCACGTCTTTTAAAACAGCCCCCAACTTCCTTATTGCGCACCGAAACGAACTAAACTAAATACAAAACAATGAAGATTAAAAACTTTTGATCTGTAACTGGTTTTCTAACGCAGGACTATCACGGGAAGTACTTTAGTGAAACCAGGTTTCCATTACAGAGAAATGAATTGCTAATGCTACGAGTTAAGAAATATCTTGTTCTTGATGGCAGAGTCCATGAGTGTCATTTTCTGCACAGGTCACATCAGCATGCTCAGCAGAAGGATGGTCAATTTCGCCGAGAGCATCATCATTGGCACTGGAGACCTTTTGAAAGTCGTGAAGATATTTTGGTGGATGAATTTCTTCTGCAGCTAAAAAAAAAATTGATACTGGGAGAGGAAGAAAATAATAATACATTCATGTCCGTAAATTAAATGTAGAGAATAAAATCAACAGACACACAATTTATTGGTTAGTGGCAAAAACAGCCTAACACCACCAAAACTTAAAAGGCACCCATCTGTGATTGGTTGGTTACATGTGATATATCACAGCAAGAGACTATATATCTATGATAAAAATTGCAGCCGAAGTCGGCTGAAGTGGATTTTCTTTTTCTTTTTAAATGTGCTAAAGCAGCGGTTCTTTAACTTTCCTAGACCGCGGACCCCCAAGAATTAACTCACAGTTTAAAGCCCGGAATTGGCGTCACACACATTTATTTCTAGTGTTTCATCACTGATTTTCAACATTTAAGGGAGGAATTTTTCGTTCCCCCATAATTTATTTTTAGTATCAAGGTGTTAATCGCCAATGGTTTAGATTTGGTGAGAGGAAGACAGGTTACTTGTATTTTAAGCCAAATAGATGTTCCTTACTGGCTTGAACAATATCTTCGAACTTATAATTTTCGATCTGAATAGTCTGCTTTGTCCATGGGTGATCCGCAGCTTCCGGAAGTGTGCATCGAGTGGTGGGATCAGGATCGAGCAAATGTCGGATCAAGTTCATGAGATCTGCAAAATAATTTAAATCTATTCAACTCTTCTTAAAAAATTATCGAGTAAATTAAAAAAAAACTTCCATTTTCTCATAAAAAACATTTACCATCCCCCAACCATAGCACAGCAATTCAAAAACTTTAAAAGGGAGGAACATGTAGCTTTAAAAAATCATGCAATTTAGCAATAAAGGGAAAATAATGCCTTGATATCTAAAGGGTCAGGCCTGAAGTCGCAACCCCCACCCTCCGTATCATGCTACTGGTTATTCGTTGTTTAATCCAACTGAACAGCATGGACATAGTTTACGTTTAGAAGTTCAATAAAACAAAAATTACATTTTGTCTAGAAGGTAGTTACGTAATAACTGTTTCGCCTATAAAAGGCATGCTATCAATATGAGTAACTAACCTCCATATAAAAAGAGCATGAATAGTTGTGTATTTAACCAAGCTGATTCAAATTCAAAACCAGGCTTACGGTAAATAAAGCTACGAACCGAAAGTCGTTTCTTTCTTGGGTAGTTGTGACAGGACTGATTACCGAACAGGACCTCAAAACCAAAGTACGTTCACACACGGCCAAACTTCCGATAATCAAGAGCCATGACAGCAGCAATTAGGCACCAAAGATTTCATTTTAAAGTTTGGTCCATCAAGACGCACTCAGGGCTGTCTTACTATGAAAATTTAGGTGCTCCATTTCTACAATAACTTCCAAAATTGTGCAATAATAAAAATAATGTATTTAGGGTTCCTGTTCAAGTTTAAGTCCTGGGCTCGGACCCAGTTAGCCTATTCATTAAGACGGCACTGAATACATTAGTGAACAGTGGCGGCCCGTGGCAAAATTTAAGTGGAACCAAAATGAAGGTAATTCACCAAAACACATTATCTTGCGATCTATACCCGCCAAGAAACTGGTTTTTACCTCATTCAGTAAATAAGAAAGAAATTTATGGTAACTTTGGGTTTTGGTGAATTGGCTTCACGCAGCTTCACTTAAATTTTGCCACGGGCCACCACTGTTCGTGAAGACTTAATTTTACATCCTATGTCCTGCATGATGGGTCACCTGAAACAGGATGAAAGACTCGGTGTGACCTTTGAAACGTGACACATCTACACACAGTTAAGCTGCTGGTGTGCACGGTTAAGCTCACTGGGAGTCAAATACGATACCAAGGAATCAGAGGTCATAACAACAGCCACTGGACTAACAAATGTACGGATAAGGAAAGACTTAAGACAGAAATCTCACCCATGGAGACTATGGCTAATGGCTGGATCTCGGCAGCAATAGTTTCTTCCATGTCAATGAATGGATTTTCCCCAAAGACTAGCGTATATAGAGTGACTCCCAGGGCCCACATTTCCAATTCTGGACCACGGTATCTAAAAACAACAAATAAAACAATTAAAAAGAAAAACATTCAGTAATGTGCCCTGCAGTGGCGCAATGCGGTAATGCATTCGCCCAGTATGCTATTAATCCGGGTTCGACTCCAAACAGTGCAAAGGACGCTTACCCAGAGATCTCATAAGGATCTCACTGCTCACTGTAGTCCAGGGTTTGGTTCCCTAGGCCTTAAGAAGTTCGGATTCCTCGGAAAACAATAGGTCCCGGCGCAGTATGACCATTGTAGTCCTTGAGCCGTAAAACCACAAGCAAGCAATTCAGTAACGTGCACATTTAAGTTTCTTTTCTATTTTCAATGGATGGCTTAAACACTGCTTGGTTAAAAAAAAAACCATTCAAATTTAAATATTATGTAAATATACATCCATTATAACACTATTATAATAGTATTGTAATTATAATTAATTATATTATTATAATATAATCAGGTCAGGTTAAGCCATCAGCAATTTAATCACCTGTGGAAACTCCAGATGAGACGTCCCAAGCAAGCGAATGCAAAAATAATCACCGACTACTAACAGTTTAAGATAAAAATTAAAACAGTTTACTAAAAAGCTCCAAACACAAATTTCATTACGTATTTTTATATGTAGATCCAGGGACGGCTTAAGGGATGGGTGACCCGGGTCCCCATTTGGATGAGGGCACCAAACTAAAGTTCAAATTTTTTTTAATTGACCCAACAGTAGAAAATCTCTCTAAAAAGGGAAAAGTTTAGAGACTTTTGGTCACTTTTACATATTGTATGGCTCACTGTGCATCTGTGAAAATCTCCTGTTTTCGCCGGAGGTTGCAAAAAAGCAATCCGTGTTCCAAACCAACCTTGAGCCGCCCCTGTGTAGATCTTTAAATAAACTTCAGTGGAACTTGCATAGGTCAAAAACCAAAGGCAATAAAAAACAAAACACTTCACCAAAAATTCCAGTCATCGAGATATACACATCCACAGTGCATCTTTGTTTGCCATATTATGTTACAGTCGAACTGCATTAACATGAAGGCTCAGGGGGATAAAAAGTTGTCCGTGTTAAATGTAGCTAATGTTACACGGCACCGGAAGATCTCATAGTGTGAACCATTGTTGCTGCAATATGCATCAACAGCACACCTGGTATTTTTGAGCACGTCCACCAATCGTTTCTCTGTTGCTGTGCTGCAATGACCACGATCGCCAATTCGAACACCACCAGTAATAGTTTCTTATTGTCCCCTTTTTGGCATCGTATTCAGCACCACAGGTTGAATTCTAAATATGCTGTCAAATAAATTTTTTTCATACTCATATTTTTTGATGTCCCCCTCAATATCAGACCCTGCATAAGAATTTTCGCCATTTTCACCGACTAAACATGCTTTGCAATAGCACACGCCATGGCAAATTTTATCCCTCTTCATGCCGATTATCACCTAAATTTGTCACTCTTTCAGCGGATATATATATGAATTATGGCGTTTTTATTTAATAGGGGGCGGGTGGCGATAAACATTTGGAAATTGCCCCTTTTTGAAGTCACGCTATTCCACTGATATATATACATACAGGCATCCCTCGTTTAATGCAATCTCACTGTAGGCGTTTTAGCAATAACGCGATTTAAAAAAATAAATAAAAAAAAAGCTAAAATTTCCATTTCAGTGGCCATTTACACATTCTTTCTTGGAACTAATCTCTATCTCACCCATGTTAAAATAAACTCACTTTCGTATTCACGCTACGCAATTATTTCTCGAAACCAATTAATCACATACGTATAGGGATACCTGGTAAAAAAAAGGGGGGGGGAATGCGATAAAAACAAGAGACCAAAATCTTTCAGAAGATGTTTCATTTTGGATTTCTTTTTTTACATGGGAGTGGAGTCAGGACCGAATTTAGGGTATGATGCACCCTGGGTGCAATGATTTTGGTGCCCCCCCTCCATTGGCATAACCAGGGGGGTCTAACCCCCCAAGAAACTTCTTAAGTGTTGAGGTATACGGTTTATCCTCCCCCCAGAAAATAGGTTGGCCTCCTAGACATTGAAGCAAGTTAGGCCCATGTCCCTCTCTACATAGCGGGAACAAAATTTTGTCGTTCTGCCCTCTCAAATGCGACGAAAAATCGCAGAGGATAGGGAAGGGACGACATTTATGATTAGCCTACCTTATGTGCATTATTATAAGACGTAATATTTTTATAAATATAGTTTATTTGACAACAATTTTTTGGATATTGGGGGAGGGGGCAAGGGAGGATGCAGAACAAAATTTCAGTGAGGGCGCAAAGCTGGAAATTTACACTTGTAAGTTTAAAGTATTTTTTACTTAAAAACAATAATTTTTAATTTAAACTTATTGCTTTCAGGAGAGCACATGTCCCTCCTTGAATCCAGCCTTGGGAGGAGGCAGTGGTAAATTCACACAATTTTTTATAATTACAGATTCAGAAAAAAGTGGGGCACTTCTCGGGGAAAGCTGATCGACAGAATTCTACGGTAAATAATTTGCAATTAAAAAATATTCGCAGCCTCTTGTGCCCCTAGAAATTCTGTGCCCATTTATAAATCCAGCACTGAGTGGAGTTAATGTCCCTCTTGCATATGGCCTTATTCAATATAATCACGAAACTATCCCCAATGCATGATTTTATCGTGCTATCACCATTTATTGATGAAGTGTATCACCATGAGATAGTCCAAATAGCCATAGTGACGTGCAGTAACCTCTAAAATAAAAAACCAGTGGCCACGACAACCTATGTCTAATATGGACTCAGTAATTCAGGTCAGGCATAGGTTGTCATGGTCACGACAACCTATGCCTACCCTAAATAACTGAGTACATATCATATAGTCTTAGTTATCGAGTATTCCTGTGGCAACATACGAAGACTATTTCATAGTCATCGCTCGCCTGGCATTTCATTTTTAAAATTGCACTTATACATATCAATCACTTGCGTTTCCCATTACAAAAATAATTACAATCATGCTTAATAATAATTAAAACATTTTAATATTTATTAATTAATTGTTAATAAACACAGCTAAAGAGTTAGGAGAAAGAAAAAAAAAAGGAAATAGCAGGTTATATAAAGCAAAGAAGAAATAACTCACTTTTCTCCTCGGACAACTTCTGGACTGCAATATTCCATTGTCCCACAGAATGTTGAGAAGAGCTGATCTCCAAAGAAGGTAGCTGAACCGAAATCGATGAGCTTCACGTGAAACTGCTCGTTGATGATGATATTCTCATCCTTCACGTCACGGTGAATAATGGAGAGTCCATGTAAATAAGTTAAAGCAGACACAACCTAAAATTAAAACAATTAAGTTATTAAATATACACATGCAGTAAAATCTCGGTTATCCGAACTCCACGTAACTGAAATTTGGGCTAACCAAAATAACTTGTCACATCTTTTTTTTTAATTATTTTTCTTTTGAAGTGGAACACTTGTTTAAGGTTTTTGGCAAAACCGCTCAGATTTGTTTTCGAGTCTACCCTAACTAAAAATTAAATTCTTAAGGAAGAAAGCAATACGGTAGATATCAGACCATTTCAACAGCAGTTAATATCACATACATTAACACACACAAAATGGAAAAGTAACCACATTAGTAAATTGACAATCCGAATGAAGTGACCTCTTTCTACAAGAGAGTGGGCAGGGACTTGCGCCTAAATTAAAGCCTGTCGTTTATGGTGATCACTGCAATCTAGTCCAACGGGTGGTCATATTAGGCAGGTTTTGCTGTAAATGTATGTTTTATGGCACAAGAGCATCTGGGCTATACTGCACCAAATATGGTATTGCTGTAAATGCATATACTTTATATTTTCCATTACCATTATAGTAGTTTAGTAATATGTAATTAAACTCCTTTTTTGAAAAAAAAACGTTGTAATTTCTTTGCACCTTTTTACTGAAAATTAAATTTGCAGATTATCTAAAATCGAGTTTGCCACTATTATTTCGGATAATCAGGTTTCATTTAAAGGCTTGTCAAAATTAATTTTGACAATCGGTGCTCCTCCAATAATTATCATCGCCAGAACTCGACAAATTGAGGAGAGCGGTAGGCATCAGACAAGAATAGTACTCATCTGCTCTGAAAAGAAAACCCAGTACGAAAAGAAGATTTTCAACTAGCCAACTACATAAATCTAGTTGCCAATGGATACGGGAAAACCAAATTCGTTGAGCCTTGGGTATTGCAATATGCCAATGTCAAGTTTCGGTTATGTGTATTTCACGGAGAAAGAACAGCTACAGCATCAGAGCTTATGCCCCCCCCAAAAAACACACACTCAAAGGAATTTAACTATATTACCTATTGCCAAGAAGTTTAGTGTTCAACCAATCAAGAGGCAGCAGTCCTTGTGTTTTCAGTGGGAAGTGGTGGGTAATGTTCTGATGGCAAACGCTAGACTGTGCCAGGATCAACGGTTTTCTGAGGAACCGGAACCTTGGCAACATGGGGAGTCGAACCCTGGACTATAGTGGGTAGAAATATGATATGTGTTCTATGGTACCATTGGAACAAAATCCAGGTTAACAGCATGGGAGACAAATGTATTATCACTCTGTAACTATAAGGTTAATATATGAAGTAAATTAAAGTTTCGTTTGTGACTTTTCCAGCGCAAGGACAACAGGGTCACATAGTGCCGAGGGACCTGGTTTCAAAATGAATCTAGCCTAGGGCAGCGGTCGCCAACCTTTCGGACCTCATGAACCACTAAATTCATAATTTTAAATCCCGCAGACCACATTTCGTGAATTTAGTGCAATATAAAGGTGGAAATTGTCATTCAGAATATGAGAATTTCTTAGAATATTATTTTTGTTTTATTATTAATAAAACATTAAAAATGCAAATAATGTCCAGATTTTTCTGCGGACCACCGGTTGGCAACCTCTGACCTAGGGGACCAAACACCGGACTAAAGTGAGCAGTTAGTGTTCATATTTTGGGTCCTACTGGGAGTCGAAACCTGGAATAACAACACACTAGGCAAAGGTGTCACTGCAGGGCCCAGTAAATTTAAGTTCTATTTCCGCGCTTGTTTCCGTTTAAGGATTAACCTAAAATAAATAGCATCAGGGTTAACACAAATTTACTATAATTGAACACGCTAACTTGTAATTGAAAATATTATACTCGTCCACCATCTTCACATTGCTGGATGATGGTCTCCCCAAATGATCCCCCCACACCCGCTTATTTTGAACAACAACCCATTTCCCTATCACCCGAAACCGTTTCCTTTTATTTCATCCTGAAATTATTTATTTCCAACTAAACATATACTAACTTGTCTAAACATGTAACTTGCTAGAAGCTCATCAAGCTTTGGGTTGCGATCAATGAATTCGAAGAGGTCCATTCCAGCACCATGATTCTCCATCACCATTTGCGTATACTCATCGTTATTAAAAACATCCAAGACCTACAAAATAAATAAAATTTAGTAATAAAAAAATATACAATCAAGTTCATATTGAGTATAACAATTTTTTTAATTGCCTTTCTGATTCGGAAGTTGGCGACCAATTTCCTATTGGTAGTTGTGGCTGATTTTTACATGCTTGATCTGGCCACAGTCTTTAAATTACAGCGATCTCAATAATGACTTTTAAGGGATAAAGGAAAAACATTATTAAAAAGAAAAAGACATTAACAAGAATGTGCACAATTCTATGAAGTATCTGCAGGGACCACAGAATATTTTTAAACAGAAATAGTCTCTAATTTGAATCACGTTATTGAGCAAGTGCTATATCTATACACTTCTCCCTTTCATGCCTCTAGGCCTTAATTGGATGCCCCTTCTCAAAGTACTAAATGTGGTAACAGGGTTTAAAAATATTTGAGAAATCGGTACAGACAAGGTGCTTGGCTAAAGGAATACATAAACACTGTAAAGCCACAAATACCCAGCAATATAAGGTGTTTTAAAATACGAGGTTCACTGACATTTGCTACATGGACATTTAGGCATTGCGGGTCTGAGCTTTTCGACACATTCACGAATATTCTCTTCAGGATATTTTCACTATGAAATATTTCTTGTAAGATACGTAGATCAGTCAAAAAGTAAGTTTCACTCTTAAAAAGAAAAAACTGGGTCGGAAATATAGAACAATGTTTTTCTTACATCGAAGTACCATTCAAAAGCTACTTTTAGATGTAATCCCCTCCTTTATTTAAACATTTGTCAAGGTACGGTACTTGTTTTTCTACGCCTTGTATGAAAAATTTCCGTCCAACTTGGGATAGCCACATTGTTGGGTTGTAGCTTTCGCCTTCTGATCGAAACAAACGTTCTTTGCAAGTTCTTGGTACCAAAGACTTGCAAGTTCTTGGTACCAAAGACTTGGAAGTTCTTGGTACCAAAGACTTGGAAGTCACATGGTGCAAAGTCTGGGCTATAAGAAGTGGAGGTGGTCCCATACTTCCGCTTAAATTTTTTCGGACAGAATATCCTTCACTAGGGTTGGCAAACGCGGTTTCGTATTGTCATGCAGGAGCATAATGCCTTTGGAAAGTTCACCTGACTGTCGGTCTTTTAAATGATTTTCGCAATCGCTTCAGGGTTCCACAAGACACTGCAGTAATTGTGGCCCCCTTCAGCACAAATTGAGTATGCACTGCAGCTTCTCTGTCATCATTAACTTACCTGTAGATGCTGTTCGGAACTTTTTTTTACAAGTTGAGGAAATGGAGTGTTTCCACTCCATTTGTACGGCAATTCTTGAACATGCGGATCTATTTTCTGATAGCTGGGAGGACACTGCCTTATCACCGTACACTTCGAGCAACTGCCGAAAATTTTCAGTACAATTTGCAACCTTTTGTTCACAAAACACGAACAACTATGCATATTTAAAATTTGGGCGCTACTCCAGCTGCCGAGGCATGTTTATGACTGATTAGCAATCAAACTAATGCTGATATGTTAATGCCGCTAAAGCACATGCCACAAACAAATGTATTTATTGTTGTCACAAAGTTTCAATGAAATGTAACTTTTACTTAGATTTTTTACGGAGGAATGAAACTAACTTTTCGACTGCCCCTCGTATTATTACCCCCAGGGACAACACGACTGCCAAATAATGATCAACACACAAAGCCATCGCAGGCATGTTTTTTTGTGGGGGATTTTTATTACGATTAATAACTGTGGCACTCATGTTTAAGCTCATACTAGAGCTGTGGGTTGGCCCTGAGAAGAGTAATACCACCTTACATCCTTACATACAGAGAAAGCGTTGTCCCTGTCCTCATTGGTCTAGTGGTTAAGGCACTTCAGGCTCACAAAGGGGACCTAGTTTTTTGGCTCTAGGACAGGGGACGATGTCTCCTTTTCTCCTATACCAACAAAAGCTCTCGCATGAGTTTAAATGTGGGTGTCAACTTTATTAATTGTAAAATATTTGTTCATGAAACATGCTTCGAAAATTAAAATGGCAAATTTCAGGAGAAACTTTCACAGCACGGTATAACTGATGTCACGACCTGACAATTGTGCTTGTTTGACAGTTAAGGAAACATTTTGAGGATTAAACGCTGGTGCATGGATCAGTAAGGGGGAACCCCCCACCACCACCACCTCTGAAGCCCATTGAGAACCAAACCCAGATTTTTTTGCACTATAGACAAATATGTACCATAATGCCACAACGGCACCGAAGTGGCATTTTAGTAACACCACCACTGCAAGAACGTTTCTTGATCAGAGACCATGCTAGTCCACGCACTATCATTCTTCTTAAGGTCCACATTTTCAAAGGCCTTTGCATATACAACTGTATTCCAGGGTTCGAAATTAGCTAGTGCACAGATGCATTGTACACATGAAATTTCATCCGTGCACATAAATTTTTAATTTGGGTGCATGCAGTGCACCTAACTATTCAAAACCATGGCTACTTATGTTGTTTTGTTTTGTTTTTTCAAGAATAGTGAACTACGGAATAATTTTATATATTACATGGGACTGTTAAATTATTTTGAAAAGTTGCATTTTGTTGTAGTTTACATGCTTAAATATAGTTGCTACAATTAAGTTTTACCCATTTTAAAAGTTGGGGTTTACTTTCTATTCTGTTAGTTACTTGTACACCTAACTAGTATTTAGTGCACCTAAGCCACAAGACTTGGGTGCACTTGTGCACCTGATTTAAAAAGTTAATTTCGACCCCTGTTGTATTCAGTAGCATAGTGGTAACGGCATTCGAATGGGGATGTTGTGGCTATGACCAACATTTCTGAGATCGAAGAGCTTTGCTTGCATCCCAGCTAGTCTAGTTGTTTACATATTATGGTTTGGAGGTAAGGTTAAGCTATTAGTTCCATCCTTAATGATTGTCCAGGTCCCACATCTGAATATTCCACATGGCATCATAACCTCACAAAGAATATTGAAGGAAATCCTTTTAAACATTTCATGGTTTTAAGGTTGAGCGTTCTTTTAAAACGCACCAAGCTTGTTTTTTGGTTCAAGGGCAACTAAGGTCACACTATACTGATTTCCACAGTGTTACAAGAAATAAATACCAAACCTTTATTGACTAGGGGACCGAACCACAGGTCGCCATGAGCAGAAAAACGTGCTTTACGATATTATTGGAACCAAACTCGAGGAAATTAAACAACAGCCAAACACATTACAACAAGGTCGGCATAGGACAATGGAAAGCGTTGAAAGAGGTTGCCAAGCAGAAGGCAAACGTTAGAGTTCCGAAAAAGCTGAATCGACAATTTCCCCAAATCACTTTCTGAAGATCTGATAACAACAGTGACTTAAATACATTAATTACACTTACTCCAACAATATTCGGGTGATGAAGGGTCGTCAGGAGGCTAACTTCTAGCGGCACACTATGGTTCAAAACATTATCATGCACCCAAAGATCTTTATATACTTTAGACTTCCGAATGAATTTCGTAATAACCTGAAGTTACAACAAGAAAAACTAATCATAATTATAATTACTAAAACACCAGACTTGCAATTCGTGATGACTTAATGAATAATGATGACAAATTACCAGTAATCCATCGCTATTTCGATATGCCTTCTTTACACAACCAAAAGCACCTTTTCCAATCTGCTGTAAAACTGTGTATTTGTCGGAAAAGGCACCAGATGTGTAGACTACGTCAGGAACGTCTACGGATGATACGCTGCTAAAGCTAAGTTCACTATTATAACTCTCCTAAAAAAAAATTAAATATTCCTTATATATCGCACCCTTGCGACAGACGTGTTACAACTCAGAATTCAGTGAAAATGACCCAATGTTATAACCAGATACTGCATCCTCCCGTGCAAAATTTTACACCATAAGTTATTTGGGTTTCTGCTAGTTGGCACATGTCATTAGATGAACACAACATCCCTCAATTCAGCCAGAAACAGTTTTTTTGCGTTTTCCAAAGACTGGGATTTTTTTATATGTAACACTTTCGTCACAAGGGTGTGATATATACACACACACACACAGCATTCAAATTCACCTTGGAGGAAGAATTCTCTGACTTTCCCAGTTTTTCCGACAAAATTCCACGACTAATTGCAAATAAAATTTTTAATTGCACTTTGATTTCGGGGAAAATTGCTTCACATTAGCGTGAAATTTAGTCATTCAAAACAGACGTAAGGAAAGTTTTCCATGACTTTCCCAGATTTGACAAAAAAAAAATCCTTGATTTTTTCCTGACCTCTAGGAATGATTTCGAATTCCCTGATGATTCCAGCTTGTGCGAGAACCCTGTTTATACGTGTCTTCACTTCCAAAAATATAATGACAGTTCCACTACTTTACTGCATAAAGGTGTTTCACACTAGGCAGTCCCCCTAAGAAGTCAAGCCTTTTATGGCGCAAGGACAGCAAAGGTCACGCTACATCAGAATCTACTATGAACAGCTTGTTGGTAAGCATTGCTGGATATTCAAAACCAGGATCAACAGCACTCTAGGCAAACTAGCACCAATGCAGCCCCTTCCAAAAAAAAAAAAAGTATTTTTCTTTTCCCTGTTACATAGAAACATGATATTTGGCTTACAAGCGACTTCTTCGTTCATGTGAAATGTAACCCTATTCACACAATAAATACTGGAAATGTTCTCCATTGACATCCAGACACACTTAACTGTGGTGTTTTACGGCTCAAGGAATACAATGGTCATGATGTGTCGGGTTCTACAATTTTCCGAGGAATCCAAACCTCTTAAGGCCTAGGGAACCAAACACAGAACTACAGTGAGCAGTGTGATCTTTATGAGATCTCTGAGTAAGTGTCTTTTGCACTGCTGGGAGTCAAACCCAGATTAACGACGTGGTAGGTGAATGTGTTATGCACTGTGCGACCGTAAGACCCTTTTCAGTATATCAACAATTAGGAACATTGCACGAATGTTGCATTCTAACATATGAGGTTTACTGTTCTAAGTATAACCCTTGGTGTTATACTGAAGGATCAAATAGTGGGGGAAAAAAAATGAAATCCATTCATTACACAACTCGTTATGAGCTACGCTGAGCTCATTCAAACTGGTCGTTAAAGTAATTTCAAAACGATAAATCAGTAACATTTTTTCTTTCGCTTCATGCTGAAGGATGTACCAGAACTCTCAATGGACGAGAGGTTAAAATGTTTAGAAACTAATTAAAGAATTAGTTGTTAAAAATGTGGCAGCTTGTTTTACTACAGGAGTTGCCAACCTTTTTACATTAAAGAGTGCCAACGTATATTATTAGGTTGGTGGTGGGTAACCAAGAGATTTTCCTAATGTCGCTGTTTTGAAAATTAAGATCTTTTCTCATTGGGCTTGAAAGGAGATTACCCCCCCCACCTCAATTTTCGTTCTTTTGGGAGCTATTTTATTCAGTGAAGGCTTGTTGGTGGATTATCAGATCACCCCAAAGGTTGAGTATGTGCATATCATTGTAGTTTCCTTCCACTTGCATACACCTTTCAAGTCGCAACTTTTTCCTTAGTTATCGTCATGGGTGTTTTAAACTGTTGATGGGTGTAGGAGCATCCCTCAAATTAAACTTTCCTAAGATTCCCGTTCTAACGTAAGATGGAATCGATTTATAAAAATGCTATTATTTTATCTCTTTCCTCCCCCATTTCCCTAATCAGGACCGATAACATGGCACTGTCACTTCCATTGTTTCCTGTCTAGGACATCACTAAGTAATAAATGGAAGCCAGCCATGTATTTAAGGGCCTATGTTTCTATTGTTAGCATTGGGTCTTCCTATTCTCTCCACCTCCTGCTGGGTGCTCATCTTTCTAAAGCAATATAATAGATGGTTCTCTTCTCAAAACATAGCCCACTGCTCCAAATCTTTTTTTCCCCGGCATTCTCCATATAATTCAGCTTTAATTATATTGAGACAAACTCTCAGAGGATTTATCCAGCATTCGAAGTTTGAAAAATTTTGAGTTTTACAATAAAAGACAGCAAGGGCTATGTTAAAACCAGAACCTACAATTTCCCAAGAAATCTGAACCCCTTACAGGCCTAGGGAATCAACCCCTGAACTACAGTGAGTAGTTAGTAAGCGTTCTGTTTTAGCACAGTTGATAGTTAAAGGTAGGTACACTAGACAAACGCATCGCAACTGCATTCAGGGCCCATCCCGTAAATTTAAAACTTTTCGTTATTTTCAACAATAAACAGAAAGTAAACAACATTTACTCACCTGAAGTCTGAGGTTTGAATTATCGGCATTTTGACTCAAGGAACTGGTATGGCTTGATGCCAAAGTTAGATTACGAAAAGATCGTCCAATTTCACCAACTTCTTCTGGATCTCGAGTCACCCACAAACAATACAAAAAACTGCTGTCTTCCAACTCTACTTTCCTTATTTGATAGATAATCGCTGAAACACAAAACAATATAACACAGGTGATTCCACAACTATTATCTCAACACTAGTGTACGATTTAAGAACAATGTTTTGAAAGCCAACTGCTCCTTTTGCCAAATGAAAGCAGAGTGAGAAAAGAGTAGAAGTTCTGTTTCCATACCCCCCCCCTGCTTACGAAATCTCCTCGGCAAGCTAGATTGATTTGAAATAAGGAACTAATAAACGGGGGTGTAAGAAATACTAACAATGAAATGTATTTTTCATACATGGATGTACTAAAAATATGATTAACTGTGGAGAAAAAAATAATATTCAATTTCACAACTCAATAATAAATTAATAGAAACAAAATTGCGAAAGGGGCTGGAAAGACACAGGGAGATGGTAGATAGGCCACCCATATGACCAAAAACCACAACTTGCCAAATACACACGCATATACAGTAAAACCTCTCTACAACAATATTATACGGACCGAGAAAAATTATCGTTGTAGAGGGAGTTATTGTTATAGGGAGGGTTCATTATACAGTAAAACCTCTCTACAACACTATTATACGGACCGAGAAAAATTATCGTTGTAGAGGGATTTATCGTTATATCGGATATCGTTGTAGGGAGGTTTTACTGTAATATGTATAGGGAGTCTGCGAATAAGCATTAAAATGCTTGTGGTGCAATAGGTGATGTCATTATGATAAAGCTATTTACAGTTTCTCAAAATAAAATTTTACTCCGGAGATACCAAAGGTAAAAATTTTATGATAAAACTTCCGGTTTGCATTAAAGTTTAGCCAGTTTTCGCAAATGTCAGGTATTATATGACCTAAAACCAACCACACATATGGATTTATTCACCAGAAATAAATTAGACAACATTATGAATTATCGTGTCACTGAGATATGACTTTTTTTCATGGGTTTCATCCAAATTTGTGTGATCTAGATGCCAAGCCATGCAGGTGCTGCAATGCTTTGTTGTCAATGATAGCGGACATAACTGTTGGCTACTGACAAGGTTTGTCTCCAGTTTTTTTCGGGTAACAATTCAGGCCATTAAGGCAACATCCATGGATGGTAATACAGCACATCTAATACTGCCTATGGTACTTTGCAGTGACGATCAAGTGTGTCTTCTTCCCATCAAGGCGTGTTAATGTTTGTCGAAATGGACTACTGCTTGCAAAACATGTTAGAATCCTCGTTATCACCAGTGTCAACAGTTCATGCATGCCATTGCATTTAGTCAGTGACACGACACAAACTACCAGGCTTTATACGGGCACTTAATTTTGTCATTTTATAAAAAATAACAAATTACGATAAATCGGATATTGGCAAATTCTTGTCCTTCGAAGAAGTGTTTCGAAGTGCATACCCAACAAATCTGGAATATATGCAAAACTTTCATCTGTAAAAACATATTATGATCCCTAACTTGCGGTTCAACCCATAAGAAAAGATTTTGCAATGTGTCGAGAACTATTGTCCCCTTTAGCAAGCCAAGTCTCAAGTAAATAGTAAGTAAGAATGACTTGTATCTATACTCCACAGTTCTGGATTTTTCCTCTAAAGTCTTATCCTGGCTTACCCCATCTACTTGCACAAAGCTTGTATGATTCAGGCATAGGTGTTAGCCTAATTTCTTAATCTAAAAGTCTACAAGAGCTTTATTTCTTGACTTTTGGGGGATTTCTAGAGTACGAAATCGGGTCATTAACTGCAAAATCCATGTCTGAATCATACAAGATTTGTGCAAGAAGACGAGGCAAACCTGAGTGTCCAACAACTCCGGAAAAACTCAGAACTGGGAGTATAATTACAGGACATTATTATTTTCTCAAGATTCTGCTTGATAAATGGGACAGGAGTTCTAGACACATTGAAGAATATTTTCTTATACGCTGGACCAGCGGTGAAATTTAGCTAGTTATGATAAGCCTTGGTCAGTCGTATTCTTTATTACCGCCCTTGTTCTTTTTTGCAGTCTTTATTTCACGAATGTGTGATGCTATCGGTTCTGGTTTAACATCTGTTGCACATCTCGAGTGGATACACCCGCCATGCGATTTGCACACCTGTAGCATGCCCCCCGCTTTTGTGTGGGGTGATTTCCACGTCGAGAAATGCATATAAAAAATATTTATTTTCATTTGATAAATTAATACTGAGTTGGTCTACCTCTGAGTTCAAATCTCAACAGGCTTAGTTGGGTGAACGTATGCAAATGTATTGTAGTTTAGTGATCCAATTAACTTTCCAGTCCAAAAACAAACATCTTTTTGTTACCAGGGTTCCTTTCTGGGAAATTTTCTATGAACATACACATTTTGAAGGTAGTAATCCATACCTTGAAAGTCTGTGTTAAGAAAATGCAAAATCACCAATACTCCTCCTGTTCTTTTTGAAAACGCAAAGATAATGACATATAAGGATTTTCATGAAAATTCTATATACAAGGAAGCTTCCTTTAAAAACAAAATATCTTCAAAGCTTCAAGTTATTAAATATTGTTTGTAATCTAGAAACCTTTAAGGATTTTTAAAAAATATAGTGAAACATATGTACATTTTAAAGGGCACAGTGATGCAAATGCCAGTGTGATAAAGGTTATCAGATAAGAAATATAATTATAAAATCATTCAGCAGAAAATAACCACAATTTTTTTTTTTTTTAAAGGATTTAATATCTCACCTAGATCAGAACCATCCCTATGCCGTCCAATACCAAAATAACTTCCTTCCGGTATGCTATGGAAAGAATCGTCACTGTTGACGGACGTTAGCATGGAAGTTAATTTTTCGGTAAGAGCACCATTCCTTGGTGTTGATGCACCGATGGAGTTGATCATGGTACATTGCCTGAGATGCATGGCGTCACTCATCGGAAAGCAATCTTGGAAATGGTCGCCATTATCACGACTAGGAATACAATTGGCGGCAGACGTTAAGTTATCCCGATGTTTGTCGCAATAGGGTGATGATGGTGCATGCGAGCCCATCTCATTGGCCACAGAGGAGTAGCTTCCACCTTCACTTCCGGAGGAACTGAAGTTGCTAGAGAGCTCATCATTGCTGTGGCTTTGTTTTACTGGAATTGGTTTGCTTTTCGTCGATGCTGCACTTTTCTTAAGGTCTTCATGTCCCGATGCTTCGAAGACATTTGCATTAATGTCTGATTCAGTGATGCTGTCGCCACAGGAGTGAAGTGTGTCTTGTGACTCACTGATCGACAGCTGCTTCAGACTCTCGACACACTGGGAAGAGGATTCAGAAATTTGTTCTTTTGCTGGAGATATGGGTCGAATATCAGGAATACTCGTAGAAGGTTCACAGAACAAGCTATCAAACGAGTCTTCATCAACTGATTTTCGTGGGCTCGAAGTGATGCCAAATGTGGAGGAGAAATCATGGGATAAATAATGTGCTCGGAGTGGTGATGGGCTCAAGTTTAAATGTGCGGAATCTCTTATTGCATCATCGACGACAAATTCCAGACACCGTCCTAAAGGATTCATTGGTCTTAAAAAAAATAATAAAAATTAGAAACACTGATGAAAATATGAATACAAATAAAATTATAATTTTATTCTCAGAATAATCATAACTTCCTTCAATGCACACCTTGGAGGATCTGTTCCTATGGAATCAGCAGTTGTTCTCCCATCAGACGCGCAACAGCCACGAGCATTGGAATCATCGTCATCATCATCGAGGAGTGGTAAAGGCATGGAATCTGTATCCAAAAACTCAAGGTCATCGTAGAAACTCGGAATCAGCATGGTTATATTCTAGAGGCAGAAGAATTATTGAATCCAACTCAAAGACTGACAATTTATCAAAACACAAAGACGGAATTTAAATAAAAGTCGTGTAACTACCTTTCCGACCAATTGATTTTGTGAGTAACCGAACAACATTAACGAGAAGTTTGTATTACAACTATGAATTGAGCCATCGGGAAGAACAGTTATTAAGCCACTGATGTTCGTGAACACCCACACAGAGCCTTTGTACAAGCTAGGACTAGAAGAATTTTCTGCAGATACACCTACACAGAGAGAGAGAACAAGGATTGAATTTTGCAGTCCGGATAATCGGGGAACTACAGCAGAATTCCATTTGTCCGGATTAATTTCGCTGAAGCCAATCCGGGAAAAATGGGTGTAATAAACTGATGTGAAAGATACCAAAGACATTTTGACTGGATGATTCTAAGTATAACGTCACATGTGAAAATAACTAAAGCTCTTACTGACCTTCGATTTATCAGAAGTTCGTTCATTCAAAATTTTTAATTTAAATGATTTTACTTTCAATTTACAATTTTTCATGCAAAATATTTTACCTGCATTTAGGAATTCGGAAGATTTCAAATTTTCGGGAAGAATGGGATGAGGTTCGATGAGAATACTGAGAGGGAAGGATGTGCCATCTTTGGTGCGTCCAGTTGCACGTTGCTTTCGTATCACCTGAGAAGGAAAAAAAAAAATATTCGTGTAATGAAAACACCATATTTTTTCACGGTTTCCTGACTAACCTCAAACAGAACTTTGAATTGAATTTTGGTTTCAGGGAAAACAGCTTCATGTTCACATGGAATTTAGTTGTTCAAAGCATGAGCTACAAAGTTTTCTCCGACGCTTCTAGGATCAACCAAACCCCACCCCCGAACGACTTTTACGGATGATTTCAAATTTCTAGTTCTTTAGCTGCATGGGGACTTTTTTTTTTTTTTTCACAAATTATTAATTCGACTTTGGAATTTCAAAGTTGTCAATCAATGAAGATGGGACAAACACACTGTAGTGACCTCTCATAATACACACACTAGCTTTCAATAGCACCCAAACATGTTAATGTGATGTACATGAATCTGAATATTACACATTTAAACATCAATTTATTTCGTATTTTAATTGCAATGTTCAATGCTTTACAGCTAATGAAGAAATTTTGAAATGTCAAAAAAAAAAAAAGTTTCATTATAATTTTGTTTTTACATACACTATATGCCCAAAAGTATCCAGACAATTTGGATTTTTTATTTTTTTTCGAATTTCCACAAAACTACACGGCCAATATATAGAACATGCTTGAATGTATACTGTCCAATAAAGTTTTGGTGACTTGTGCATTTAGGAGACCACCCACATATTGACAAAGTGAAAAAATATATTTGCTCACCCTGTATCATAAAACGCTGGAAATTATTTGTAACTTTCAGGAAATATTTAACCAGCTAAGCTTAATGCCTGTGTGCATTTTCGTAAAACGAAACATGTATATTCATGTATGATAGAAACATTTATGAAAACGCAAATTATGTCATATTTTTTGCTTATTATATCCACAATTTTCAGTCAAATTTCACAAAACTTACAGAACATTTGTCAACATATAAGGAAAATATTATACTTAAATTAGAAATTAATATATTGAATACACGATGAGATATGAGCATTTGAAGAAAATAATTTTTTACTGCGCATGCGCGAAAGATATGAATAACTTTCTTTCATAATTTTGTAGTCAATAGTATAGGGCAACTTAAAAAAAATACCAGTGGGATATCTTGAAAATTCAGAAAGTTATCGACGATGTAGTGAGCCGTATTTCTCTAATTCTCTGAAAGTAGCTAGATGATAAGGGGGTTTTCCACAAATTTCCATGTTCCAAATTACGAAACACTCCTGTTCTGAAAATGAAATATTCCAGATTTATGCAAATAAGGATCAAAAGTATTCGGACACCCCTCTACGTGGTGGATTCTGTTAGTGACGTCAAATTTCTAGCTCTCAGACAAGTATAAAAGAAGTCTGACGAGTTAACAATTATAATTTCAAAACTAGAAAAGTAAAATGGGAGGAGAGGGCGAGCTAAATGATTTTGAACGTGGTGAAGTCATTGGTTGTCACTGCTGTGGAAAATCTGCTCGTGAGATTTCTGTGATGTTACGAGTGCCCCGTTCCACCGTTAATGATGTTATCGTAAAGTGGGAACATACGGGGACTACAACGGTGCATCCACGACCTGGTCGACCACTTCGTCTAGTAGACAGCGATCACAGAGTGCTGAAGAGAGATGTGAAAGCGAACTTCATGAAATCGGCGGAAAAAATTTGTGCAGATTTTTGAGAAGCCTCTGGATGCAACATCAGCACAAAGACAGTTCGACAGGAGCTGCGAAGTCTTGATTTTCATGGCCGAGCAGCTGCATATAAACCAAGCATTACCGCAACCAATGCCAAGCTTCGCTTACAATGGTTAAAAACGTGCAAAACATGGAGCCTGCAGCAGTGGCGTGAAGTGTTATGGAGCAATGAATCACGGTACGCTATTTGACAATCAGATGGTAGAGTCTGGGTGTGGAGAATGCCGGGTGAACGCTTTTTATATGACTGTATTGTGCCGCAAGTTAAGTTTGATGATGGAAGCATAATGGTTTGGGGCTGTTTCTCATGGTTTGGGCTTAGCCCTCTAATTCCTGTGAAGGGAAAATCTGAAGACGAAAGGCTATCTCGACATTTTGAACAATTCCATGCTGCCTACATCATGGCAACAGTTTGAAGTGGGTCCATTCTTGTTTCAACAAAATTGTGCTCCTATCCACACCGTACGGGCTGTACATGGTTTGCTGACATGGATGTTGAGCAATTGGACTGGCCTGCTCAGAGCCCAGACCTAAATCCCATAGAACACCTATGGGATGAATTAGAACGTCGACTGCGAGCTAGGCCAGAATGCCCCACATCGGCAGAAAAGCTGACTAATGTTCTTTTGCAAGAATGGCATGCAATTCCCACTGAAAAATTCCAGAAACTAGTAGATAGCCTCCCCGTTTGAGTGGCAGCCGTCATTGCAGCAAAAGGTGGCACCACTTCATACTAATTTTTGACTTCTTGTTGGTTTGTTGTATTTTTATGACGAAAAGACAATGGTCACTCTGCACCAGGTAAGGTTTTTGACTTCTGTAAAGGAGAAGCAAAACATGCAGGTGTACGGATACTTTTGATCCTTATTTGCATAAATCTGGAATATTTCATTTTCAGAACAGGGGTGTTTGGTAATTTGGAATATGACAATTTGTGGAAAAAACCCTTATCATCTAGCTACTTTCAGAGAATTAGAGAAATACGGCTCACTATATCGTCGATAACTTTCTGAATTTTCAAGATATCCCACTGGTATTTTTTTGAAGTTGACCTATACTATTGGCTATAAAATTATGAAAGAAAGTTATTCATATCTTTCGCGCATGCACAGTAAAAAATTCTTTTCTTCAAATGCTCATATCTCATCATATATTCAATATATTAATTTCTAATTTAAGTATAATATTTTTCTTGTACGTTGACAAATGTTTTGTAAGTTTCGTGAAATTTGACTGAAAATTGTGGATATTATAAGCAAAAAATATGTGACAAAATTTGGGTTTTCTTAAAGAAACGTTTCTATCTTCATGAATATACATGTTTATTTTACAAAAATGCACACAGGCATTAAGCATAGCTGGTTAAATATTTTCTGAAAGTTACAAATAATTTCCAGCTTTTTATGATACAGGGTGATCAAATATATTTTTTCACTTTGTCAATATGTGGGTGGTCCCCTAAATGCACAAGTCACCGAAATTTTGTTGGAAAGTGGGCGTTCAAGTATGTTCTATATACCTCCAAAGTTAGAGAACAATTGGCCGAGTGGTTTTTTAGAAATTCGAAAAAAAAAACAAAAAATCCAAAGTGTCCGGATACTTTTGGGCATATAGGGTATTAGCTAAATAGTCAAGAAAGAAAACTTGTCAAAGACTTAGATTCAAAATGTTTCACTTCATCCCATGTTATGATTTGCTGCCAAAGCTAATCTCAATCAAACTGAAGTTACCAGGGCATTCGCCACTTACGATTTATAAAATTAGACTATTTGGTAGATTACATAGGCTGACAAAAAAAAAAACCCACCCACCACCTCTGCTGCTGACTTAAATGTGACACTTGTTTTTAACTAATTTTGGTATACTGATTTCAAATATGATATTTTTTTTTTTTGCATCACATCAGGTTTTCAAACTATCACATTCCGTATTTATTGCTATAATGCTATTTTGTATGAATCAAACTTTTGATCCCACAATTCAGGTGGGATTTGTTGATAAAAACCTGAAAAAATTAGCAATGCACTGCATGATCCTTATGCTAAGAAAATTGTATTAAAAATTGTGTTTTGTGAGTGATATATTTTGATTACAATCAGGCATTGCGACATTGGAGCAAATAACTCAGTGGGTAGAGCCTCCGCCCGGCAAGTGGAAGGTCGTGGGTTCAGGTCCCACCGAAGGCAGAAATATTTATTTTCTTTCGAACGTTTCACCATCTAATCACGCCATACCATCGGCGTTGGTATCACTACGCCAATAAACGTTGATTGATTGACATTGTTGTTTGATTTAATCTGCGTAGTGTTCGATTTATATAAAATAAATACATATGCTGCAACGGGCATTTCGATCAATTTAATTGATTGTTTGGCTTTTTTATGGCGCAAGAGCATCTGGGCTATACTGCGCCAATCGATCAATTTAATACCAGTCTCTTTGCAATTTGGTTTAAATAGTAGTCCATGTACTACACCATTCTGCGAAATAACTGGCAACAATATATATATTCCTACATGCATCCACACCCGTACATTTTAAGCTAGTTAGCACCACATGCATTTTTTTCCACCGCGCCATCTTGCTAGCTGCAGTCCGACCTTGCACGGCAATTCTGAACGATTGCTTTTTGGACAATTGACAGTAAAAGCGAGAAAACATGATGTAGTTGGGAATATGCCTGCTGGGGAAGCACACTCAGTAAAGCCTCTGCACTTCCCTGACATCACTATTGGCGAGACCATGGACAAAATGCATGTCCACCTTCTCCACATCAATATACCGATCCATTTTGAGTAGCTAATGACCTTGAGGAAGAAAACCATTATATATGCTTGAAATTTTACCACTTTTATATGCCTGAAAGGGCCCCTCTAGAGCAAAACTTCTTCACGTGAACATACGTTATATAATGAAAAATGTTTCTGTGTGTTTTATCACTTCTGAGAGCTTGTTCCATTAGTTTTGAAGCACCCTGTATAAGCTATATATATAAGGTGAAGCTGCAGTTTGATTAAATTATTTGATATATATCTATCAGGGTTAGGTTTCTTCCAGGACAGTGGAAGAAACTGAAAACAACGGAAGAAACCAACAGAAAACAAAACAGATGCTCAAAATTAAAATATATTTCCTATATAAAAGAATTAAACTCAGAGCATAATATCATATAAAATCTGAAGTCATAACTTAATATTAAAAATAAATTATTTTTTAATAACAATTTCAGGTATTCACAGGTGATGGTTTTTACAACTTTAGGGCAAGGGGATGTTTTCCCACTATTTCTGCAAAAAATATTACATATCAACTCTTTACTTTACATAAAATGCACAATTTTAAATTTAAAGACTATTGTGCAATACATTAAATAAAAAATGTGTAATTATTTATACTAGCATGCATATCTCAATGCTGATTTTAAAGGACTAATATTCTAAAACTTTTGCATAAATACTATCTCATATCATATGTTGATGAAGTGTAAGTGATAATAGTTACATAATTTTTAGCCAAAATATTTGTTTATTAATATTTTTTTTAGATGCAATCCTTCATATGAGCTGGTGCTGACAATTCCCCCCTATCATTTGTACCTTACCTTACACACCTGCAATGTTTATTTTCTCTTATTGTTAAAGTCTGACCCTGCGTGCTATGAGGCTCATGCAGCTTATTAAAGCAATGTAAATGAAGGTTTTGATGATATTGGTAAAACAGTGACAGATGTCATTAGGAATTTTAATTTACATAAACAGGCTGAAGATCTTATAAAACAGTTACAATCAATTTCTGTTGCACTTGATTGTTCACAAAAGGATACAGCAAATATTGCTGACGCAACACATGAATGGCTTGCACTTCTACAAAATTCTGAATTTAAACCTTATGTTGAAGCTGTAACGGTGGACAGCTTGGTTTACCAAGGCAATTCTGTTCCACCATATGTTTGCCTATCTTACACATCCTAAGTACAGAGGAGAAAGATTGAACCATGAACAAAATGAGACAGCAAGGAAATAGATTGAAGAAAAAACAGTGTTCTGTTGCCTGCTGTGATACTTTTGAAACAGAAAGTGGTCCATATCTGAAGACCTATTTCAATAACTCAATCAGGAAGAAGATAGTTCCAATTACCTGGTAGAGGGGTCTTTGCAAGTGCAGTAGCATACACAATGAACTCTATGGGTATGTCAAAATGCTTTTAAACTCTCCTTCAAGTTCTGCAAGACTTGAAAGAATTTTTTTACCTTCTTCATTCATCTATTCTAAGTTGAGAAACCGATTGCAGCATCCTACTGCTAAAAACTTTTGTTATATACCATGTAGCAAGCAAAATGAGGATTTTGATGGCATTTTTTAAAACAGTAATTATTGCATATTAGTTCCTTCAAATGGATGTAAATTAAAAGCACTGTTTTTTATTTAAAAATAATCTGTAAGGTAAGTTTCATTTTACAATAAATAAACGATCCATACTATATACTAACATTGTTTATGGTTTTAGAGCTCAAAGACTACAAGGGTCATGCTCCGTCAGGAACTACAATTTTCTGAAGGATCCAAAGCTCTTAAGGCCCAGGGAATCAAACCCCGGACTACAGCAGTGCGATCTTTATGATATCTTTGAGTAAGTGCTCTTTGCACTGTTGGGAGTCGAACCTGGATTAACGGCGCACTAGGCGAATGTATTAACCACACTGCATGGCCCTATATACTGACACTTAAAGAAGTTTAAATAAAAAAATATGCTGGTTAAATTAATAATTTTTAACGGATTTTGCTGCATGATCTAATCTTGGCTAAAAACTGATGTAAATATTAACTTAGAATATATAATTAAATTTTTATGGGTATAAACTGAAGGTTATCCATAAGAAAAATGCATTTATTGTATTTTACAAAATTGCAACTTATATGGTAAATTCTTCCAGCCGTTTTTTCTGCAGTTTTTCTACTTTGGAAGAAACTTGCCAACCCATATATATTCATATTCTAGTGACTAAAACTAATTTTGTATATTTGTGAGTTTTGTGGTGCAAGGATAGCAAGTGTCAAAAGTACTTTTTGAATTTGTAATGTATGGGTAATGTATGCCCAAGAATGCATAAAATTACAGGAAGATCTATGTAAAGAATTATATTAAGCAAACTTTTAATCACAATCATGTGCATCAGACTATGATCATTAACAGAACACAAAATACCTTATAATAATAATAAATGTGGTGGTCATTAGCGAACACTGCCTGAAGACGTGGTTGGACGTTACAGTTCTAGGTACCATTGAGATATTTTGTTGGATAGTCTTTCAACATTACCAATGATGTTAAGTACCCTAAGTATACC
>QLNU02014176.1:162909007-162944921 GCA_006491805.2 Dysdera silvatica
AAACTAGAAGATAGCCTCCCAGATAGAGTGGTAGCCGTCATTGCAGCAAAATATGGCCCCACTTCATACTAATTTTTGACTTCTTGTTGGTTTGTTGCATTTTTATGGCACAAGGACAACAATGGTCATTCTGCACCAAGCAAGGTTTTTGACTTCTGTAAAGGAGAAGCAAAACATGCAGGTGTCTGGATACTTTTCATCCTTATTTGCATAAATCTGGAGTATTTAATTTTCAGAACAGGGGTGTTTGGTAATTTGGAATATGACAATTTGTGGAAAACCCTCTTATCATCTAGCTACTTTCAGAGAATTAGAAAAATATGGCTCATTATATCGTCGATAACTTTCTAAATTTTCAAGATATCCCACTTTTTTTTCCCCCCTACACTACAAAAAGATAACTACAAAATTATGGAAGTTATTCCTCTTTTTCGCGCATGTGCAATAAAAAAATAATTCTCCTCAAATACTCATATCTCATCGTGTATTCAATATATTAATTTCTAATTTAAGTATAATATTTTTCTTGTACTTTGACAAATGTGAAATTTGACTGAAAATTATGGAAATTATAAGCAAAAAACACATGACAAAATTTGGGTTTTCTTAAAGAAACGTTTCTATCTTCATGAATATACATATTTGTTTTAAGAAAATGCATATGGACGTTAAGCATAGTTGATTAAATATTTTCTGAAAGTTACAAATATATATTTTTTCACTTTGTCAATATGTGGGCGGTCCCCTAAATGCACAAGTCACCGAAAGTTTGCTGGAAAATGCGCATTCAAACATATTCTATATAACTCCACAGTTAGAGAACAATTGGTCATGTAGTTTTTTAGAAATGTGAAGGAAATTAAAAAATCCAAAGTTACCTGACACTTTTGGGCCTATAGTGTATATATTCATACTGAATGGAGGAGGAGTTGTGACCCATCCCCCATCAACTTATGACCATTCCTAGACATGCCCATGCATTCCTTTTAAATGCACAAATGTCATATCAAACGTAGGAGTCAAAATTATTAAGTTCAAATGTTATATGCAAAACATCTGTTCAGTCTATTTACAGAACTACTTGGTATATATCCATAAGGAAAAATAAAAATATATATACATATATCACACAAATATTTTTATTTCAGTAGACTCGCTTTATAGTGATTCTCGATTTAGTGATTCACATAATTATAATTATTTATTCACATAATTTAGTGATTCACATAAGGAATTAAGAAGACCCTTGGAATTCTCCCTTCATGCGTAAGTGCAACATCAGAATATTCAATATAACACCGTCACACAGTGAGAACCCCTTTGAGTACCCACCCCCACTACAATGCGAGTCTACTGTTTACTCGTATTATCGAAATATACAAAACTACCTTTGGTATAGAGGGAGGAAGATGATCTTTATGCGAAGGCAAAATAACAGACGGGATTAACGTCGACATGCCCAAACCATCTACGTCTCTAGGTATATTATATCCATAGAGGTTGGCAAAGTTTTTATCACAGCTGATAATTTTACCCTACAAAAAAAAGTTAATCTATTTCAAAACACACACATATTTGGTTATACGGTCTATTTTTATTGCTCAATAAAACCTTGTATGTCTGCGTGCGCTACATCTTAAGACATTATCATGGATCATCTAAGATTTCCTTCTTATACATTAAACAAGCATGTTAGTCGTCTGTGTTTCTATGATACAAGGATGGCAAAGGTTACATTGCACAACAAACCCCACTTTTCTGAGGAATCTGAACCACGGCTTCAAAGTAAACCAAATCCCAGATTACAGTGGAGAAAAGTTGGTGGGGGGGTCACACATTCTATCCCATTGGGAGTTGTATCCAGTTTAATGGCACAAGAAACAAATGCATCATCATCATTGCACCGCAGCAGAGATGAAGCGTGTTAGCTTTATACCACAGTACAGTATTCAACTGAGGGGTGATGTATCTCGCTTCCACGTGTGGCTCCTTAGATAAGCTTGCACTTAACTAAACGAGATATTCTATTTTATAGTCTTTCGCCACGTAAAGATGATGGCCAACAACAGCCTTTTTCAGGTTCTGGGGCTACAGACCCAAACATCATATTTTGGAATGTTGGCATCGTGTAAGCATCACCAAATTCTCAATTCTTTAACCCCTTAACTACCGAGGAAAACTTAAAAAAATTCGCTCCCCAGCGCCACCGTTTTTCGCACAGCCGAGCGTAGTGATGCAGAGTATTGGAGGAAAAGCTGAGGCACGGTTTGTAATCTAAAAACTGTTTACTTTTGCAAAACAAAAAGAAAATACAAAATTTAAAGTACAGGATATAATAAAAAACATAGGTGTTAGTACTTAGCTGTCGTGTGGTATGTCCTGAAACACGGTTGGACACATAAACCAACATCACATTCAGTGCATTGATAGCGGGATTCACGGCGAATTTTTTTCTTTGAGCAAACACATTTTCTCGGTGAAATTTTTTCTTTTTTTTTGAAGAAGTTAACAGTACTAAGTCCGGAAAGTGTCTAGCAGTAGTTGCAAAGGACAGTCACTTTGCAACTTCTGTCTTTTGGCGGATCGTGGTGCAGTAACATGGAATTTCACAAGTGTGCATTCTACGACATTCATGCAGAAGTTGTAGTCATCAGTGTTTGGGAGTTTCGAAAAGGCATATATATATATATACGCCCGCGGCAGTTAACGCATCGGCTGTGCAAAGCGTATGTATATATATATATATACACCCACGGCAGTTAAGGGGTTAAAATAGTACAAACTTTTGTTTCCATTGAGCTGCGAGAAAAGGGATGGACAAGTTTCTGCCTTCTGCATAGGATGAAAAACAAAAGTATTCTACAATTACCCAACAATAATGTTTGCATATGGTTACGGCAAAACCGTGCTAAATAGGAACTACTTACGGAAGGATCAAAATAAACAGTTCCAGTGGTACGATCAACTTGTTCCATAACTATGAGACAACGGTGCTCATTTTCGTTTTCTAATCTCCTCGCCCAGACAGATACAGGTATTGTTTCGCCATCATTTGGAGTTACAATATCCATCTAAAAGGAGAGGAAGAAAAAAGATACAAAAGTTTCCATCTATATGTAAGTCATGGTACAAAGGGATGTAACAAAGTTATGACATAAAGAAATGAAACAAAACAGTGGTATAAAGCAACAAAAAGCCACAACACAAAGAAATGCAACAAAGCAAATACAGTGAAACCTCCCTTAATGACCACTTTTCCCCCGCATCATGGACTTAACATTGAATTTACATCCCCCCTCCCCCCAATTCAGAAACCATTCTCCCTCCTGAAGCAACCCCATTTTGGAATCTGAGAAAGGGAAAATTCTCCATTTTTTTACCTTCTGATCTTAAATGGAGTAAACAACTTAGTACTACTTACCTTCCGCTTTGTAAAATTTCGTCATTAAAAAAAATTAAATTACTCTTCTTTTGGCCTTTCAGACTACCAAGTCTGATTCCGATACAGAGCTGTAGCTAGACTGGGCTATAGGGGGGGGGGCGGAGCCCCCCGACAATGTAGTCAGCCTCCCCCCACTGGAAAATATTTTTTCTCAAAATAAAGTGTTATAAAAAATTTTTAAATTTTTTGTTTTGTACGAAATTGTACATGACAATGGAAATTGTTCTTTAACGTTAGAAATGTATTCAAAATAGCTTTCTACCGTAGATTTTGTGTATATAACGTGTTTTTTTATATACGTTTGAATCTTCATATACTTTATAATAAGGATATGGGAAAATCATAGAAATATATTAAAATTTATATGTTTTCAATGCAAAAATTACGTTGAACTTATTAAAGTTAAATATGTTAATCTGCTCATATATTTAGTAAATACATTAATAAAATACGTGAAAACATTTACAACTTTTAAGCCCACTCTGTAGTTTTCTGAGCACCCCACCTCTATAACAAGCGTCTACCAACGGGTGTGTTCTGTTGAAGAATCATCATCATCATCAGAACTTTCACAGAAAGAACCCTGTCCTTTCGTCTTCAGATGCAGTCAAGATAATAAATAGATCAATGAAAACTTTTTTTTCAACATCTGTTGAAGGATCATTTATTTTCTGAACTTCAAAATAGTTCGGGGGGGTATATATATACAACAAAACCTGCCTAAAGCGACCACCTTTGGGACTGGACAGTAATGGTCACCACAAACAGACTTTGGTATAAGCATAACTAAATCCTTACCTGCTCTCTCTTACTCGAAGTAGTCACTTTATTCAAGTGGTCAATTAACCAAGGTGGTCACTTTAGCAGGTTCCACTGTATATATGATCAAAAACTATTATTTATTCTTCTTTTAAAAAGTTGTAAATTTCATAATTTGACATTAAAATTTCAAATTACAAAATCGTATTTTTTAATTTTATATTTTGCATATTAACGTGGCACAGTGTCTATTACGGGCTGTATGTAATTTCCATAAACACATCTATTGCATGTATGCTCGATATTCTGTAGGTTTAAGGTTGAATAAAAACATGTTACACAAATTTAACCTGTTATGTATGTAATTTCAATTTTTTCTGTCCAATTTTATGTTCATCCCCTTCACCATAGACCTTTACTAAAAGACCACCTCTTTGAAGAATGACCGTTTCATGGAACCGAAGGTGGTCACCTTCAGGAGATTTTATTGTATGACATATAATACATCAAATACACATAATTAAGCAAACATATCTCTAAGATATAATAGAATCTGCAAATTTTATGTGCCACTCTTTCATAAGGCATACTACGCAAATTATATGGATTTAAAATTCTCACTTTCAAATGGAAGTGGCTATTTCAGGGCTCCAAGCCGCCTTTTCACAAGAAATTAGGAAAATAAAGAATATTTTTCATGGGGGAAAAAAAAGGACAAATAAAGACCATATATTTTTTTAAAAAAAAACGAGCAATAAAAATACAGTGATCTGCACATACACTTTTATAAAAATAATTATCACTCAAAATGTAGAGAGTTCCTCGATATCCTTTTTCAGATTTTTTTTTTTTAAATATTGGTCCTTTTTCATAGGGAGCAATTATAAAAAATTATATTTTATACTACATCGCCGCAACTCCGTGAAAAAAAAAAAAAATCTAATAAACAAGGAGGACTGAATAAGTAAATAGTGCCGATTTTAATCAAAGCAGAAATAGGGACCCACGATGTTGAATACGCCTTTACCAGAGGGCCCACTAAGAAAATCAATACTCGGGCCCATTATTTTTAGCAGCAGCCCTGCTTATCACATCCAGAAGTATGGTTTCAAACAACCCATAAAAATAAGAATATGAAATCAAATAGTTTAGACTTCCGGCATGAAAATTTACCTAATTATAATTAAACACATCTTTAAAAAAATCCTAAGAGTTTCTATACTAGAAGGGAATAAATTCATTAAAAAATTCAATGAATAAAAAAGTTGAAGTGTGTTGAAGTATGTGTGTGTAAAAGGATATCTATTTAAAAAAAAAAACTTAATAATCCGTTAGTTTTTGAAAACTCCCTGAGTGGGGAAGGAGGAAAGAATAAGCTAAACTTTCTAAGGGCCAGTGAATCCTGTCCCAGCCTGCCTTGTTTGTAGTTGTAATCCCACCATATGATATAGATGCAGGAGGATTGTGCAAGGGTTTCATTGGGAAGGGTGGCCGCCGGAGGCGGCGCTGTAATCCCAGGATACAGATGCAGCGTCCTACAGTTTTATCACCACTGATCCATCAGCATTCAACAATATGAATTTTACCACACCATGATTGCTTCCGGAAATACCTTTGCAAAGTTGAATGTTGCAGATTATTTGTGCTTAATTAACTAATTTCCGATAGTGACCATTAGACGTGGGTGGGGGGGACTAACTCGAGATGAAAATACAGACTTTTATGTAAAAAACAGACCAACTGGGAGCCCTGCTATTTCTTAAACAAAATTAAACTTAATTCATATTCATGAAGACAAATTAAACTCGGCAAATACAAAATGGAATATCAATGCGTTTTTTTTTAAAATCACAGTAGAGAATATGAATCATCATCTAACACTCAATACATACAATTTTGCCTGATATGACAACTAGTTCTCCGCTATCTTTCAATTCTACATCGCCAAGTGAATATTGGTCTTTTTTTGGTTGAAAGTAGTCGCACAATTTCTTGTGACCAATGTCATTGGAGTTTAATCCGAGTAGAATACATGCCATTTTATTGGCAACCAAAATCTAAAACAGAAAAAAAAAATGTTAATAAACAGACATGAAAATGCAAAGTCCACGACCTTCTCACCCCCCCCTTTATTTAACCAAGGATAGCTATGGTTATACTGCATTTTAAGATATATAACAATAGTGCTCTGTTTCAGCTAGAAGCTAGCTGTTCAGTCTTGCATGTTTCTTTTGACAGTATCAGTATGATCGACAAGGCAGCTAAGTTCGAAAGCCTAAAGGCACTAGGTTTCATCTCTCTCTCTGCAACGATATGGACTTTCAAGTCAGCCACAATCACTCGCAGGTGGTGACATATCTACCAGGCTAGAGATCACAGCCCTGAGAACGGGAGTAAATTCCCTAACAATTCAGGTTCAAAAAACAAAACCACTTTTCATACAAAATTCCCTTAATAATCACAAATAAAACTTTCAACTGTACTTTGGTTTCTAGGTAAATAACTTCACATTTGCGTAAAAATTAGCTATTCAGAAATTAGGACGGTTTTCGCTGACTTTTCCATTTTTGACCAAGAAACATAGTTTTTCCTTGACCTTTAGGAGTTATTTCAAATTCCCCAAGTTCTCTAGATGTGTGAGAACTTTGTACACGTACACAGAGACGTGCACAAAGCCAACAACACTTTCATTCATTTGTTATGTTGAATGAAGGGTAGGACACATAATGCCCTCATGTAGGTGTACAGCACAGGGGTAAAAAGTTTGGGAACCACTGATCTAGAACAGCAGTTCTTCAACTGTGGTCCACAGGCACCCTAGGAATCTATAGAACCCTATCAAGGGGTCCGCAAAACCCTCTCCCCCAGTGTTCCACAAAGGTTCCAAAAAATACTATGACAAGAGCATTTACTCTTTAATGTAAGAACGAATTAGAAAAATTCCTTCCTTAAATAGTGAAAATCAATGATAGAACACTAGAAATTAATACGCGTGTAATACACATTCCACTTTAACGATTCTAGATGGTCGAAAAACGGGGTATATTTCAGGCATCGTGTTGGGTGCAAAAATAATGAATTCGTCCGGATCTCCTCTGCTTACCGCTACTGAATTTGAGTTATTTCAATACAATGGCCCTTAAGCGAGGCACCATGTGGTATTTCGAAACCGCTAACTAACAATTACGAGTCTGGGCCCAATTTCAAAATAAACGTCAGGTATACAAAAAGCAAGAATTCGTTCTCATCTCCTTTCATGAGTCAGTCAGCGTAGAGCACAATATATCTGTATCCCCCCATCCTAGCCAGCTTACAATAAAGAAATTGATCACCATTACTGGTTATATTTCCAGTTGCAAAAAACAACTTCCTCACCACGCCAGACTGGGCGCTTAAAATCCTTAACTACAAGATAAAATCTCGGGTGCTTAAATTTCTTAAACTTTGAGTTAATTCTTGAGGGTTTGAGAGGGTGAGTAATCTACGAAGAGGGGTCTGCGGTCTAGGAAAGTTAAAGAACCGCTGCCCTAAACAATAATGGAAAGCACGGGCTAATATCAAGAATCCAACCTAGAATTTCTGTATAGGAGCAGATGACTTACTAATACGCAAAGTTCCCACTGACATCGGAGAAAAAAAAATTCCCCAACTTTTCCGGCAACATTCACTGACAGATCACAAACAAGACTTTTATCTCAGTTTCAATTATGGGAAATATGGCTTCGTGCTCGTGAGAGATTTAACTATTCAGAATAAAGGTTGAAGGTTTCCTCCGACTTTTCCAGATTTGACCAAAAAATCACATTCCCCTCTGCCAACTTTTAGGGAAATTTTGAATTCCCTGATAATTCCAGGTGCATGAAAACCTGGAAGATGTCACTGCAAGGCAATGTTTAAAGAAATATGTGTATATTAAATAACCCCATTGCAAGGGCTTTTATGAATGTCTAAATCTATTTTTGGATAAAGTAGTATTGCACTCTCAGACCCAATGTAAAAAGCCAGGGACTATATGTAATAACAACAAATTTAAAAAGGTAGACACCATATTTTATTCTACCTCTGTTGTTTGAGCATTGATCGTTACAACAGCTTTGGACGGGTTCTGAACTTGGTTTTGATGCGTGGTGCTTGATGCTCCAACATGATTGCAAAATATCCAGCTGTTACTAATCCCCCGGAAGCTATTAGAAGATGTCAAAACAGGGCCTTTTTGCTGAGTTGGCGTGAAACTGAAGGAATTTAGAGCATCACCTAAGTGGAAGAACGTTACATATAAGTTGATAATTAAGTCCAATGAATGTAATATAATGCAATTTTTTTCCACCCATGATTGAAGGAAATAAAATAAGGACTTTGTTAGCAAATACAAACCCCTGAATTTGTCCAAATTGCATTTCCGGACATCTCCCATGCTCGGGATAGCATTGCCACTGTCTTTTTCCTTCAGTTGACTTGGGAATGACTGATTATGGAGGAATGAATCGGTCGCTGGAGGTGTCAATCCAAACTGACTGGCTCGTTCCTGACGGTCACCAAAGATACGTTCCAACGGAGACTGAGTCGAGCAAGGTTTTTTCCCAAAGTTAGAAATCCCTCGAAAATTTTTCCAAGGTATGGCATTCTAGGGAAAACAAAAGTATATATATATCATTTCTACTACTCAGCAATTATGTAATAAAATCTATAATTTTTTTTAAAGTAACCATAATCATTAAAAATCAAATAATCGAAAATTCTAAGAAATATTAGTCTTCGGATATAAAAATCGAACTTGAATAATACGAGAAGGTAAGAATACGTAAAATTCCTCGTATTAACCATTACTCGTAAAACTCATGAAAGGAATACAAATTTCAAACCACACACACACGTAATAAAATAATTACTAGAATTAACTTCGGTAATTTTCTCAGTGCAAAATTAACATTGTATCATTTAATGAACATAGAATTTTGAGCCTTACCTATATGAGGTTTATTTTTATTACACGGTAGTTAAATGCAAATATGGTCTCATTTCACTTAATTGCATCTCAACAGTTATTGGAAATGTTTGCTTTGCATATTCATTTGAGTATTTTGTATATCTTGACGTTTTATTTTTCTCTATTTTTGCCGGAAAGGACGAAAAAATCGCATTAAAGTTGGACAGATATTTTTCTCGAGATTCTACTTTTGTGTTCGTAAAACGCGTGAAACCCTTAATGTAGTTAAATAGTGAACAAAGCTTAACGTGCAGATTGCTCGTTTTAGCCGTGCTCGTATTAAGTTCGACTGTTTATTTCTGTAAAATTAAAATCTCAAATTCACCCATACTTCAGAAATCCACTTGCCCTAGGCAATTAAAAATAAAAAGTAGTGAGTAAATTTTAGGTACACGTATAATGTCTGGTTCCCAATTAATTAAGAGCAAAAGTTATTATAAAGTTTTGTAACATAGGCATAATTATATGGGCCCTGGCCCTCCCTCCATAATTAACTATTTTTTTTAAATGCTATTTTAATTTATGAGAATTTTTTTTTTACACATCTTCTCACAAGAACTATTTTTTATAATATCTAAAACCCTAATTGTCCTAAATAAAGGGGGAAGGATCAGATTTCAGATATTCTGGAAATTCAATTTTCTGTGCAAAGAAACTGATATTTATCGAAAAAATGCATTTTGTTTCATAGTATCACTGTATTGATAGTGAAAAATGTCACATAGTATATGAATGCATTAAGATATTAACGGCTTTGAAAATAGTCTGACATATCTGTATGTATCCAACACGTATGTAGTGCATGCCTATCTTTCAAAGTACAGGGGTGATTGTAAGTCCAAACCAGATTCCCTGAACATACCAGAAAATTCCCTGAAAAGTTATGTAATATTTTTGGTAAAGACACTGATTTCCGAAGGAATATAAAAAATTATAGGAAACAAAACGAACTTTTTGTAAATTTCTAAAAAGAAATACCGGAATTTACGGAACAACATCGCTACTGAGAGTGTCGGATTTTGTACACGTTTTATTATACAAAGACAGCAAGGGTTATGCTATGCAAGCATCTACAATTTCCAGTAAGCATTCTTTTTAGCACACCTGGGGGGAGCTGAATTATGGACATTGACGTACACAGGGGAGGTGTTGATGGGGGTTGTAACCCCCATTGCAATGAAATTTTGTATATTTAACATAGGAATATGTGTTTGTATCTCTGTAACTCCCCATTGAGCTTATTATCTTTCGATCGAAAGCACTAATATTTTATTCTTCAAAAGATTTTATCCCCTATCACTGAGATGGGCATAGCCAGGGGGTGGTTTTGGGGGTTGTAACCCCCCATCGCAATGAAATTTTGTATATTTAACATAGGAATATATGAGTTGTAGCTCTGTAACCCCTCCCATTAAGCCTATAACCCCTCCCTTATGAACTTTCTGCCTACGCCACTGCTGAGAGTAGTCGCCATTAGAAAATTACCAGACCTTTAACAACAATCCATTTGAACAACATGTGTAAAAACTATTCTTCAACTTAGACAAAGTAAAATCAATTTTATTTCCCTGTGAGTACATCGAACCAAATTACAATCACTGTAAACAAAATCACATTCTTGTGGTAAAAACTATGGTTAAGGAAGACCACAATATATAAATAATTATATATAGGGCCCCTGGGGGGAGGGGCAAATGCCCTGAGGCCGGATTTGAAACTTTTCTTCTTAATTATTTACGAAAATTACTAAAAAAAAATTACGAGTTTGATAATCAACTTAGCTTTAAAAAATAAAATAAAATGAAAAATGGTTGGGGGAAGGGGATTAAGGATTGGTTGTGGAAGGGCAGAGGGCATGTTCTAAACAACCTACGGACCGGTAAATTATGTCCCTCAATATATAACATAACACAGGTTATGAATGAACTATTATTATCACATGCAACTATTTGTCGTAAATTAGGTCTAAAAATTACAATTTAAACCTACCAGATGTGCCTTAAAAGTTGTAATGTGAAAAAAGCGTAGGTTTGTAAATTAAAAGACAAAATGAAATTCAACGTCTAACCGACAATTTCTCGTCAATTCGCGCGATCCACAAACGTCACACAACCCTTCGCATGACAACTGAACATATGCTCCTCCGCAATGCACGTTTTTTGAAAACCTTCGATCGTCGTTTAGTGTTGCCAAAAAGTACCTGCGGAAACCATTTCTCCCCCTTCGAAACGAGGAAAGGCGTACGCACGTCGTTACAAAAATCCCGACACTACATTGAAATATCTTGGAAGGATGAAAGGGAATTTTCAATTGAAAGAAAATGGAAGTGGATTGGTGCTTTCTTAAAAACAAAATACAATTTTTCAATAATGCGCTTTTCAGCATTCTATTTGCACTATGTGCCGCTGAGCAATGGCGGATTTATAAAATTGCCGCCCTTAGGCACAGCCTGTACTGCCGCCCCCTCCCTCCTTTACAAGGAAAATTTGTGTGTATGTGGTATATATATAAGCATATCATACTCTTAACTTTGTTTTCGTATATAAGGCGTTTCGTATAATTATTCAAACTATTATACAGCTCAAAATTACAGCTACATAATTCGCAAACTTCCTGGATTCAAGACATTTTGAATCCACAATAGTTATTTTTTAAACCGTGTTTGGCGCAGTATTGCTCTTGCCGCATAAAAACAAACAATCGATGCACCAATAATTTTAGTATGGATTCTTAGAACCTCTGATATTTTTGAGTGTATTTCGCGTATTTGGGGAAAAAACACGTATGCATATGTGCACGAATTTTGGTTTTCGTTATCAATCCTAATTTTCCATTTTCATTCGTTTACTGCTAGTGTATATGAAAAGCGTGTCAAGCTCGGATTTTTCAAGCTGGGCAGAATTTTAAAAGACCACGAACTTTTTTTTTTTTTCAATTTTACGTATCTACCGTAGAATTCTGTCAATGCGTAAGGCGACCAGACGTTCCGATTCGAATAAGACACTCCCGCTTTGGGTGAACGTGTTCCACTGTCCCCAAGACACACTGTAACTACTAGTAGCACAGTAACATGATAGGCATAAAATGAGGCCCATGTTGCGCAGAAAGCCCCATGCCAACCTCGACCATCGTTTTGTTCACCTTTAATGACGCCAACAAAATGACTTTTCTCAGTCAGAAAGTTAACATCAACAACTAATGGCAATTTCCACGTGTTGATACCAAATACATCCACTTCTGGTGGGAAGTATCGGATATTGTAATGTAAACAATATGATCATATGGTCATATCTCTTTGTCTTTCGATTCTGTAGTTTGCATTTGCAGGCAAGTTAAAGTAGGCGCCTATATCATCGCTGTTGGAGGAACAGGGCAATAATTAAAAAGAAACATTATTTTCAACATTGTCCAGTTTGGAAAATTTTATTTTCAAGCTTTTTGATGCCGCCCCTAAGCCTAAGGCAACATTATTTTGAAAATGCTGATGAAGAAATTGATGTCTCAGCAATTGGTGACGAACTCTCGCAAATGGAAGAAAAGGCTGAAGAACTAGAGATAAGAATTGTTAAAATTCCTAATTCCACTGAATCTAGAAATGATAATGAGAACATAGTTATTTAAAATTTTCGCCTAAACTATATAAGGTCGGAGGAGGTAAGTGATGAAATGGTAGTCAATCTCCAAGGAAAAGAGTGAGTGGTGTGGGCAAAACATTCAAAAGCCCCGCCGAACGCACAAGTAGTTTCAGGTCAATATTTACGGAATTAGAGCTGCGGTCAATGTTTTTGGGACACCCTGTATATAATATGTATAAAATACATGATATGTTAGTATATCACATGTACACATATAATATATAACTATCCCAGAGATGCTAACTTCAAACCCGGAAGTGACCATGGGATGGTGAAATCATTTACATACTGTATGTTGGACAACCCTGATATAGAGTATATAGCATGATCATGCGCTTTTCCTATTGCTTATTTGTACTATATGGTGGGAAGTCAAGCAGCTCCAGAACCCTAGAGCTTTCCAAGAAATCCAAACCTTCCTTATCCAGGAAATCAAACCTTAGACAACGGATCACTAGAACATCAGCAAACGTTGGGCACAATTTGAGATTCAAATCGGGAGCTTCCTGTATGGCGGAGAAATGCGTTATGCGACTGGGTAGCTTTCAAACTGGTGCGACATCTGGAGTTACAAATGACTGATTTTGCCAGCAAAAAACGGTTAATGTTTTGGGATTACAGCGCAGGCTTCGGCGGCCACTCTTCCCGTTAACATCTTTGCACGCGTACATAGACGTATGCAGAAAGTTCGTAAGGTGGGGGGTTATGGGCTCAATGGAGGGGGTCACAGAGCTACAACTCACATGCTCCTACGTATGTTAAATGTACAAAATTTCATTTCAATGGGGGATTACAACCCCCCACTGAGTACGCCAGTGCACACGTAGTAGGAATGTTGCCAGATGCACTAATCCTTATGTTCGTCATTGAGCTACGCAATGGCTTCAAATGACAACCTCGTTGGAATTTGGAATCGTAATTTTATCGTTGGAACTTGCTTTTATGAGAATAACATCAACAGCATATAACTTTTCCATACCTTTCGTTGATCTCAAAGTAACGAAACATAAAACAGAGCATGCCAAAGCAAAAATATTTGCGAAAAATGAAAACAATGGCAAATGAAATACGAAAATAGCTGCAGAAAGAGAAATAAGGTAGCAGCAACAAAATGTATACTTTACCCTGAAAAGGGAACATTTTCTCAAGGAGTAGAAAGTTTTTTAGTTCCAAGTCAAAGTAATAGGTGGCGCTGGCGTCCAAATTGTTACATACAGATGGCGGGATACAATCCTGGGAAAAAAACTCTGACCATATGACACAGCAAACCATTCGTCCTCCTCAGACATCGACATATTTAAAAATTTAATGTCCACTCTTTGATTATAACATCGGGCGGAAATTTTGCGCCTTTTACTACATCCCCCGGAGCTAAACGTCTTCATAACAATTGCATGCTATGGTGAATAATTATCATTAAAATTTCACTTTTGCACCCGCGAATTTTGTCAGCCACGTCACTGCCGACATTTCAGCAATAATTAGACACTTCATAAGCTGCTTTCACACGGGGGGGAAAAAATCCCTTTGGGAGCAAAATGTTGAAAATAATGCCATCGTTCGTTACCGCAACGTTCAAACTAACGTTGCTTATTAAAAGGAAAACGAAAAATATTCAACTACAGCAACATCAAATACAAAACTTTCCGTAGGACAAGACTAACTGGTTAGCAAAATTTCACAACAAAAGCGTGACAATGTTTTGACTGCTTAGTGACAGTAAGGTCCATTTATGTCGTGGGGAAGGCGCGAGGAAACCTCGGGTAGAGACCACGAAAGACCGAAATAGGGAATTTTCCCAAGAAAAGGCAACACCGCGCGAAGGAATCGATGTCATCATCAAGGATCTCTGCAGCTCCCACGTAATCTATTTCTCCCTACGAAAGATGATGCAGCGGGAAAAACAATAACGCGGGGGATTCTTGGAAAAGGCGACATAAAAATCGATATTTCAAACGATTTGTTCACCTTTGAAGTATCGCGTGAACCTACGTTTCATGCGCTTAAGGTTACTTACCTCTTGCAAAACGCTTTTTTTTTTTCCAAGTAATATTTTAAAGACGAAGCAATGAACTCTAATCGGGAGAAGAAAAAGAGAAAATGTAATAAATCCAGTCACGTTTTCATTTCAGTACAATAGCGGAGTCGCCAGTAACGTGCTTTTTTTAAAGCAGCCTTAAACTGCGTGTTCCTACAAAAGAACATTAAATTTCGTATTCCTACAGTGTATAATAAACTCTTCCATTAATGACGGAGAATAAAACGTCATTAAACAGACAATGCCAGTAGGAATGATGTTATTCAGTAGGGTAGCCATTCAAAATTCATGGGGGGGAGGGTCAAGCATAGGCGTACGCAGAAAGTTCATAAGGGGAGTTATAGGCTCAATGGGGGGGTTACAGAGCTACAACTCATGTATTCTGTGTTAAATATACAAAATTTCATTGCAAACGGGGGGGGGGGGGTACAACCCTATCAACACACCCCTGCGTACGCCAATGGGCTCATGGTGGGATTCTACTGACTTCAAAGATGATTATGTGATGCGGCCTCAGAAAAAACGATGTTTTGATTTCCAATGGGGGCAGGGGACTTACGCCCCTCCCCTTTCTACGTCTTTGATACGTAATTACGTGAGGCGTTTTGCGGTACCATAAAATACCGCTTTTAATTGGAAATACCCGTTAATTAGAAAGCCATTATTAAAAGAGATTACGGAAATTCCGTTTTTTTCTCCAAATCTAAACCTTTAAAAATTTCTGTTTCTAATAATACTATTATATTAATATAATAATGTGTAACATATAATAATATTAACATAATAATACGTGGTATAATCAAGTTTCCGAATAATATCAAGAATTTAGTATAGACGTTTCTGTTGTCAAGAATAGGAGCGTCATGGACCCGGTTTGCGGGAAAAGTGTCCCCCAGTATCTCGACCCGAGTAAGCTACAAAAATGTAAATAATACACCTCATTTTTTAAGAGTAAAACCCAGGTCGTCCGAACTTCGCCTAATCGAAACGACTTTCTATAAAAAAAAAAAATTTTTTTAAGTGGACATTCAGTAAAAAAAATAGTACAGAATGTCATTTCATTTAAGCGAAGTTCGGATGACAGGGGTTCGTTATAAACGATTGCCGTTGTATGAACGTTATTGCCAAGAAATATTGAACGAGCGTCCATTTATTTCAAAAAATAGAAGCAAATTGCACAGAAGGCCATTTCGGTGAAAAGAAGTTCGAATGGCCGTGATTCCATTGTTATAAAACTGTGTGTATTATTTACATTTTCGTAGTCTACTCGTTATCTACAGGGGACCACTTTTCCGGATATTTAACCCATTAGCGTACGCAGAAGGGGTAGGGTGTTTACAAAGTCCAAACAACGGCGTATCGCGGGTCACCAGCGCCAGAGGCAATTACCTTGCCCCTGGCGCCCTCTAAAACCCGTTAGCACTCTCTTCCGTTAGTCCATCAATTTTGCGCTCAGGGCATTCGCCACGGCGATCTCCCCCCACGGACTCCATATATTCATACGCATACAATGTTATTTCCCGTAATGGACACCTCTATTCCAGGGACGATTCCTCTGGCTTCCAGTATATGTACGTATTAGCATACCTCTGGAGAAGGGACACCTCAATTTAAAGGACATAATGTCATGTCCATTTTTATGAAGTGGCACTGTATATACAAGATTCCTTCGCAATGAGGCGGGTGCGTGCTTCCATGTTTAATACACACCCACAGAGACATTCATATTGATGTAAATAAAGTGATTGACAAATTTTCAAAGAAACCAAGATGGCTCGACTTTGCACTATAAACTTCAAATTTTTTAAAAAGTTGCTTGTAATAAAAAAAGTAAAATAATTACGATGTTTTTGTAGTTTAAATTTAAACTTGTTCTATTAATTACATTGTAAATTATCGTTTTTGGTTATTGTATGTCTCCTTTACTAAGTTATCCTTCTGTCATACTCAACTATAATCTACCCTAAACCATATAGTTTAATTAAAGAAAAGTTGTAGGCGGGCCGATTTAACATGGCCCGCGGGCCGTATGTTGGACAACCCTGGTATAAAGGAAGGCTAGTAATATAACAACATTTACCTAAACTATTTAACAGTCCAAAACTAAAACTTTTCCTGGTGAGGGGTCTCAGAAACCGCCCCCCCCCAACCTTCGTAATAACATCCTGGATCCGCCCTTGAGTAAGAAAATAAAAAGCGCCCATTACCGTATAACTTCAAACTCGGACTTTCTGCATACATGACAAATACATTACCGAACGTGGTACCACAATGCTAACACAGGCAGGGGCGGACTGGGTCCTCTCAAAGGGAGCATACATTAGATTATCAGAGGGCGCACGTCCTATCGCTCATGGCGGGGGGGCGCACAGGCCCGGGCCGCCCCTGAACAATAAATGAGCCTTAAGGACTTAATGAGAATTATCATTAACTCACGGAAAACATAATTTCCATTATTTCACGGAAAATATAATTTCCATCCACTTCAGGAAGAGACCATCATTCCTTCAAGGAGAAATAATTCGCATTCCCATTCGCTTTAGGAAAAGAATTATCATTCTATTAACTTTAGGTAAAAAATCATCATTTCAGTCATTCATTTTAGGGAAAGAATCATCATTCCATTCATTTTAGGAAAAGAATCATCATTCCACTCATTTTAGGAAAATAATCATTTCATTCATTTTACGAAAGAATTATCATTCCCATCTATTTTGAGGAGTGCGTCCTTTTCTGTAATTCCTCTTTCCCGTTGGAAAAAAAAAAAAAAAAAAGTTGGAAATTGATCAAATACTTAATGCACCAATACTAAATCATAACAAATGATGTGGGAACTGGTTGGCTATACTTTCTGGATATTGGGCCGTCTACAGTCGCTATTGGACGAAGATTTGACGATAACATCTAATGACATATTTCAGCGCCACTCATAAGACCATTAGCAGGAAAACAGAAAAAGGAGAAGATGTGTTGCTATGGTAAAAAAGTATCGAAATCACGTAACGTCGCGAGCAACACGAAAAGAAACGAGAACGTAGTGGACCATACTAACGATTATCGAAATGACGTTAGACGATTCAACAATTTCTTGCACTTGATATATATATATATATATAACATACACAACGAGCTGAAAAAGATGTGAAAAATATTGATTGTTTGGCTTTTTTATGGCGCAAAAGCATCTGGGCTATACTGCGCCCCTGTGAAAAATATTATGCTATTTCAGTAAAAATTTACTAACCTTTTTACACGCCTGTATCCAGAGGGGGTGGGGGGATCTTAGGGACCGGTTCCCCCCGAAATTAAATTTTTAATGGGACTTGGCTACGGCCTTGCATGCTGTAATTGTATCGATACATGCTGTAAAAATTTATGAACCCCCGAAATTAAATCCTGGCTACGGTCTTGCCTTTTTATTTTACAAACATTTTTGCTGGGCTAATGGGGTTTAGTAAAATTATTAGGGCGCGAAATTCGTTTATATAAATAATAATAATACTGCGCCATCGCAGGGCTTGTTTTAGAGAAGTTTCAGTGCTTCATAGACATAAGATGGCAAGGCCACAAGCAGTAGAATCACTGATTCAATCAAGAATGCCACATCAGACACATATTCGATTTCATGACAATGGTACTACGAAATACCTTGAATCTTTATTTATTTATTTATTTTTTATTAAGCGAAATTTTATTTCTAAAAAATGGTGGGCATTTTGTAACTCATTTTTAAAAAATATATACAGTGGAACTTCTCAATAGTGGACACTGACGGGGAACGGAAAAGTGCCCATTATTGGGAAAAAAATAAAAATACGTAAAATTTTTCAGTTGAAATTTAACATTCATGAAGCTTGATTTAATTAAATATAGTATATACTAGCAGTACGTGTTACGTTTATAAATAACACTCACCTTTTACAACGATCTCTCTGTTTAATTATCCATTTCATTTAATTGTACAGCATTACAAATTTATTTTGAAAAAAAGTCTGAAATTTTGGTTTGCTTTTTATACATCTTTACAATTTTACCTTCTACATGAATTACTAATTCAGATGCGTTTTTTAGACTATCTGGATCATTCTCTTGTAAAAAATACCTTTTTAATTTACTAATGCATTAAATGGCTTCTTTCTTAGACACTATTTTCATAATATTTTCTTCGCTTTCAGCAATTTCTAGCTCCTTATCCAGTTCTGTATTGTAGTTTCTGACATCGTCAATTAAGTCATCAACATTAGTTGGTTGATTTTCAGTTGATAATTGTTCACCTATTAACGTGTAATCTTCATAAGATTCAAGGAAGATTTTCATAATGTCATCATCAACAGTTTCTGTAGTGGCTTTGTTGGTGATGGAAATTCCTGCTTTTATAAAACAAGGACCCATAGTTGCAGCTGCGATTTTTTACTGAAGAGCAAATCCACAATATTGCGTCTAAGATACTTACACTGCTTGAAAGAGAGCTTGGTGATTTAGTGTCTTCCATTTTTGCTAAAAGGTGTCTTACAATGCACTGACGGTAGTAAGTTTTGAAGCATTTAATTATGCCTTGGTCCAAGAGCTGGCCAACAGAAGTCGTGTTTGGAGGAAGAAAAATTAATTTGACATTTTCCAAAGCAATGTCAGGATGAGAAGAAGCATTATCTAAAATTAAAATCACTTTTCTTTTTTCCCTCTGCATTTTTCTATCAAAGCCTAACAACCACTCAACCATTAAATCTTTGTTCATCCGCGATTTTTTATTTGCCCGACATTGTACGTCCAATGCATTAACATTAACCCTTTAAAACATCGTGGTTTCATAGCTTTACCTATGACCAGAGGTCTTTCAAATTCGCCCATCATATTTACACATAACATAACAATTAGCCTTTCTTTGGAAATCATTCCTCCACTGCGTTTTTCGCCTTTGAGACTCATACTTTTGTCCGGAAGAGCTCGAAAAAAGAGGCCAGATTCATCACAGTTGAAAATGTTCTTATCATCATAACCTTTGAAAAGATCCTTAACTTTCATTTTCCAGTCAAAAACAATTTCGTTGTCAACAGACGAGTTTTCACCGCATACATTTTTATAAGAAATAATGTGTCGGGCTCGAAATTTATCTAGCTAGCCACCCGAAGCCTTGAAATCAGAAAGTCCCTTTCTTTGAGCAGTTTCTAGTGCTTTCTCTAGAATTAAAGTTCCAGACAAAGGAATGCTCTTCAACCTAGCACGGCTAAACCATTCAAATGTTAAGGTATCCACAGCTAATCCTTCTGTTTTAGGGAAAGCTCTTTTAGTCTCTTGGTTACCATTTTCGGCCCAACATTTTAAAAGTTCATCATTCCGTTTTAAAATTCCACATACTTGAGTTTTCCCAATGCCCAACATTTCCGCTAAATCACGCGCACTTAATTTTTCAGCTTCTTTTAAATTTATAACATCGACTTTCTCTCTTAAGGATAAGCGTTTATGTTTTTGCGCCATTTTTTTCTCAAATGAAAACAGCGAACCCTACTGCAACCAGCATATGCAAATTCTAAAGGACTTCTGCAGAAAGCTGCATACGGACGTCGGCGTCACTTACACTAGACTGTTAGACTACCAGATGGATTGAAAAGTCACGGGACTCGCCATTAGATGGCATCACCAATCAGATATCCATATGACTTTCAGTTAGTATCGACCTTCAAATGATTGGTGTCAAATTTTTATGATATATCGGCCATTTGTTTGAGAGTTGCGGTCATGTAAGTGATGATACTTTTGATTTTGTGAAAACAATGGACCAAAAAGAATTTTGTGTGTTAATTAAACATTGCTTTTTGATGAAAAAAAAATACCATCCAAACCAAAGAATGGCTCGAAAAGCTTTATGGCACATCTGCTCCCTCTAAAACAACCATTTGTCGATGGTTTTGTGAGTTTAAATGCGGCCGTACGAGCATCGATGATGCTACACGTTCTGGACGTCCAATTGAAGCAACAACTGCAGAAAACATAAAAACGATCCACCGTGTTATTTTGGATGACCGCAAAGTGAAAGGGGGGGAGATAGCTGACATCGTAAAGATATCAACAGAACGGGTGAGTTATATTTTAAATAAACATTTACATGTGAAAAAAGCTTTGTGCGGGATGGGTGCCGCATTTTCTAACAATCGACCAAAAATAGAAAAGTGTCGATGATTCAGAGTGCGCTTTGGAGCTATTTAAGCATAACCCAAATGAGTTTTTGCACCGATTCGTAACCATGGATGAAACGTGGATCCACACCGGAGTCCAAAAGGCAATCTGAAGAGTGGTTGGAAACTGGCGAAAGTTGCCCACAGCGAACAAAGATGCAACAATCAGCTGGAAAAATCTTCACCAGTATTTTTTGGGATGCACATGGCATAATATCCATCAACTACCTTGCGAAAGGAAAAATAGTCACAGGAGAGTATTATGAAGGATTATTAAATTGTTTGAACAACAAAATCAAGAAAAAAAGGCCACATATGGTGAAGAAAAAAGTGCTGGTTCACCAAGACAATAGCCCGGCTCACACACATCTATGAAAGCGATGGCAAAATTGAATGAATTGAAATTCGAATTGATCCACCATCTCCTATATTCTCCAGATCTGGCCCCCAGTAACTATTATTTGCTTACTGACTTGAAGAGGTGGCTCCAGGGGAAGAGATTTGGGTCAAATGGAGATGTCAAATGTGAAACTGCTGCATATTTTGAAGCCCTTGACAAATCGTACTATATGAAAGGTATTCGAATGTTAGAGGACCGTTGGAATAAGTGTATTGCTCTTGGAGGGAACTATATTGAAGAATAAATTTGATTTTGACAAAAAAATGTTTTTTTTCATTGCTAGTCCCAGGACTTTTCTACCCATGTAGTACAGTGCGTTCGCGCAGACCTGACGCCTGATACCGTTAGCAGACGGGTTAGTCCATTGCAGTTTAGGGAAGGGCGTCTTGCCGAAACTGGTTTTTCATGCGGGAAAAACCAGTTCCTCCAAGACGGCCTTCCCTAAACTGCAATGGACTAACCCGTCTGCTAACGGTATCACGCGCCAACTGAGCGCGAATGCACAGTACATTTTCGCTTCTTCAGTCTTGATGTTTTAAATGAGAGGGGGAGGGGAGTGCTCTTATCTATTGAAAGACAGCATTATTGAAAGTGCCTATTGCTCAGGAAAATAGTTATCTGTGAATCACAAATTTCTTGCAGTTGTTCGACTTCATGGAAAGCATTTCTTTTAAAACGGAACCCACCGCCTCCTTTTGTAAATTGGAAAAATGAAAAGGGTGCTCCGAAATGTTCTGCCCCTCTCCCATTGCGGCGGCAGCTCATTCGTCGTGTTTTAACGATCTACAATATCTGTTTACAATTTAAGAGTACAAAAATATATTTTTTGCATTGTCCATTAACTTTAATTTTTTATGTCCGCGTCCGTTATTTAGAATGTCCGCTATTTAGAAGTAAAACGTCTATATGATTCAATGTAAATTTGCCGGGGAATTGAAAAGTGTCCGTTATTAAGAAACGTCCGCTATTCGAAAGTGTCCGTTAAGAGAAGTTTCACTGTACTGTAATTGCGGAGTTACTGGACTTGGTGACGTCATCGCGCCGCGCTGACTGGCATTTGACTGGTCGTTTATCGCCTATCCAAGCCCAAGCTGGTAGTCGTTTCATTAGTTTTTCATTTGTCTCCTGGTCGTACGCAAGAAATTATCTTAAGGCTTGGAGAGTGCTGGGTTTTTTCCTCATCTGTTTCCATTCATTTGTAAATGACTAGTGAAAAAGGCTGACCTTCGTTGAAAGTTTCCGAAAAAACCAGAAAATACAAAAACTTTCTTGAAAATGAATTCAAAACTTTCTTGAGAGTATGTAGCGCATACTCGGTATTTTTCAAAATTTCTTGAGAGTACACGGCACACAGAGCGCGGACCCTTTAGGGACAGACTTGGTTACAGAGCTACGACTCCAAATGTTCATAATATGGACATATTACGTATATACATTTACATATATGTATATATACGCAAAATTTTGCTGAGAGTAGGAATTACAATCCCCCCCTCTACGCACGCCAGTGCGTCTGTAAACAGATATTTCCAAAATGAAAAGTTAGAACCAGAAGAAACGACGTCCACTTTGGAAATACTCAGAGTTGCACTATCAAAAGTAAGACCTAACATCGACAGGATTGTTAAAAATAAGCAGTGCCAAAAATATCACTATAAGATTTGATTTCGCTTTACATATTAATAACTAAAAGTATTGTAAACGTTTTTTGCTGCCATACATACGTATTTTGCATTGCAACATATATATTTAGCCCCAAAGGTGGATCCAGAAAATATTTTGGGGTGGGCACGCAAAGCTAATATAGAGACATAAGGGAAAAAATATAAAAAAAGGCTGATCTGTGGCGAGGAAAGGCGCACCCCTTGAGCCGCTTTTGTTCAGTCCTAATATTGCTGATACAGTAGTGCGGCCCGCGGGCCTACAAGAATAAGCAAAATTGACCCTTTGATTTAAAGAGTTGAAGACGCCTGATTTAGTCATTATTTCCCAATAGATGGCGCTGACAACGACCGCTGGTGCTTCACGCAAAGGTATTTCTTAAAATGTAATCTCTGGCAACGTATCCGCAGGCCATTGAACGATTATAAGGGGGGGGAGGGGGTCGCCACCCCCATTACAACGAAATTTTTTTACACATATAATAGGAATTTGTAGCTCTGTAACCCCCTCCCTCTTTCACATGCAGTTTTTGCTAATGCTCAGGACCCCTAGAAAACTTTAAAAGAAAATACGTAATAAATGCGTTTACGACTTAAAAGAGTGCCCGTCCGCGGCGAGTAAAAAATCGATGTCCACAATAATTCTTTTAAAACTAAGTCATACAAAATTTATATTGAGATATATACAAATCTTATATGGGATACTTTTAATAACGTTAGGGGACCCGTCTCCCCCGAATGTTGGTGTTAGGGTTCCATATCCCCCTTCAATTTCAAACAAAATGCCTTCTACTGGCATATTGTCCCCGCCAATATTTTTATGCCGTCAGCGCCAATGGATGCCGCAATCAAAATTATTTGGTTTGATTCCGGTAGTGTTGAAACCTTTGGTTTCAAACGATGTATTTCTCAATTTTCTCTTGGACCCTTTCCAATATGCCCTCTCCATGTCTCTTCGCGTTGTACGTAATTTCTACATTTGTAGGTATTTTCATTAGCCTCCATATATTTGATGCATATATAAGAGCTGCAAATGCGCACTAATTGAAAACCAACCCTCTTAGAAATGAGAGGGCAAGTTTCTCTTCAAGATAAAACCATTTCTTTCGATAGCGCTCCTGTTATGATAAATACGGTTGCGAATAGGGCTGTTCTTGTCAATGACGTAAGAGGGACCCTCGCACCTGGGAGGTCACGGACCATTTATCATATTGCCTTTAATATTTGGTTAAAGGTTAATATCAAGGATCTGTTTTATTTTAGGAAAATAAAAATTAAAAGATATTATTCTTTTGTATGATAACTACTTAAAACTATGTATATATATATATATATAGAAGCAAACACCGCACACATGAAATTCTTAAATATTAATGAGAGTGGCATGCCCGTATATAGATTTTAGGGACCGGTCCCCTGAAGCTAAATTTTTAATGAGACTTGCTATGACCTTGCATGCTGTAAAAATTTTGACCCCCGAAATTAAATCCCACGCCCACGACCCGGCAATATTGTTTTTGCACCTGGGTGGCCAATAAAATAGGAATGGCAGTGTCCGTGGAGATCCTTTATATATGATAATAAAATCAAAAAGCTCTAGTTTGAGCTATAAGCTATACGTGGGTGGCAAACATTATTGTATAATAAATTCCCCCACGAAAACTCACAAAAATCTCGCCCCGGAGGCTTTTCTGTGTTGACCATTATTTGGCAATTGTGTTATCCCTGTGAAGGGTAATAATATCTTACATCCTTTACAACGTTACCTTCCAGTTTACAAACATCAAATGGATCTTGACTTTCACTGCATGGGGCCTTTATCGATTACAATTGGTTGAACTATTTATGGTACAAGGACAGCAAAGGTCATTCTGCATCAAGATTGGGGGGGGGGGAAGCTTATGTACATTATTGACTATGAGAAAACCTTTGACTCTATCCACACATCAGCAGTCATTGACTATGAAATAAACAGACATAGAGGATATATACACCTACATAATTAAGTAAGCTATGCGTATAATGTTTGTTTGTTTTTTGGTTTTACGGCTCAAAGACTACAGTGGTCATGCTGCGCCGGGACCTACTGTTTTCCGAGGAATCCGAACCTCTTAAGGCCTAGGGAACCAAACCCCGGACTACAGTGAGCAGTGCGATCTTTATGAGATCTCTGAGTAAGCGTTCTTTTTGCACTGCTGGGAGTCGAACCCGGATTAGCCGCGCAATAGGAGAACGCGTTACCACACTGCGCCACCGCAGGGCCTATGTGTATAAAATTACAAATGCCAAATTTAGGTTGCACAAGAATAGCAAAACTAGCCAAATTGGAAAAGGAGTAAGACAGGGAAATACCATATCTCCAAAACTTTTTACCTCAGCCTTGAAGAAGCTATTCCAGCTAATACTTTTGAACAGCGGAGGATTAATTTGGGGAGACTACTTAAAAAATTACCTTCACTTTACTGACGACATTGTTACCTTTTCACATCGGATTCTTCAAAACTTCAAAGTATTGTACATCAGTTTTTAACTAAAAGTCTAGAAGTTCGACTTAAAATGAACCGACACAAGGCTAAAATCTATTCGATCATTTTACAAAGGCAAAAATACAGGTTGACGAAAATTATATAGAAATTGCCGATTTGCATATTTACCTTGCCCAACTGATATAAATGGAAAGTGACATTACGAAAGAATTCCATCGACATAGTGGAATTCCCAAGGCAGGCTGGATAGACCAGTATGGGGATGCCAAGTACAGGGGGTCTGGGGGAGCATAAAACACAATTTTGTCTTACTAAACCCAAAGTGATAGAATCTAAAATTATGCATTTTAAAATAGCTTTAAATATGGATAGAGGTGAACAATAGTTCTAATTACTTTTACAAAATTTTACTTCCAGGCCGGCGAGATGATAGGAAAGCACGTTGAGGTATGTTCCGGCGGGCCAGCATGTTCCTATCTCTATCTAGTTTGTAATAAGATGAAGAGAAATCATAAATTTTGCATACCTATAGAAGTTTTCCCTGTAACATTTATTTTTGTTTGTGGTTTTACGGCTCAAGAAAGACAATGGTCCTGCTGCGCCGGGACCTACAATTTTCTGAGGAATTCGACCCGCTTATGGCCTAGGGAACCAAACCCCGGACTACAGTGAGCAGTGCGATCTTTATGAGATCTCTGAGTAAGCGTTCTTTGCACTGTTGGGAGTCGAACCCGGATTAACGGCGCACTAGGCGAACGCGTTACCACACTGCGCCACCGCAGGGCATGTAATATTCATGTTAAGAGATTTATTCACTAATGTTAAATATGGATTAATTTGACGTTATTGCCAAAAATAACTTGTTCATATAAACCATTTTAAATATTATACTCATATATTCAATATGTATTGTTCCATTTCTTAAGTTTGTGTTGAAAAGCACAGTACTACAAATCAATAAACTTAAAATGTATAAAACATCTTAATGTCTGTATTGATGATATTTAGCATTATATTTTTTAAAAATATGAATAAAATGTATCAAAATATTAACGAATTCTAAGCCTCCCATAAGAAGCTTCAAGCTACAGCCCTAACTACAAGAAAAATTCATGATCTATTGACTGAATATATCGCAAGGACCACATTCTTTAGAAGTCTATTCTATTCTTCCAGCCTATGGCCGTTAAAAGACACAAGCCGGTACAGGACCCACCCAGCAACAGTTTTGTCCCATGGAAAAAAAAGTTTGTTGTTTGTTAAAAAACATTTTTTTCAAACCATTTGGCATTGTTGTTCCCGTCGCTTATAACAACTACACCAAATAGTGAGCTGGGGATATGGCTTGCTCATAGCATTTAAATATCTCAAAGTACGAAGATGTGTCACAAACAGTGATGAAGCATGACCAAAATTGGACCCCCCACCTCTCCAATTGTTCAGAATCTCCTCCTCAAATAGAAAAGTCACAATTCACAAATATATCATTATCAATATTGCCATTATGACGATATATAATAAGAATTGTGACTTTTTTATTCAACAGGGCGATGATGACAACTTAGAGATGGTCCACTTTTGAAGTTAATCTATGCCAATGGTCACAAGCAAAGTCTCTCATATTGTCCTCGAGACTTTTCCAAACATTTACTATTTTAGAAATACCGCAACTATTTTTTAAACTTTATTTAAAGCAACAGAAATCAATTTCAGCTAAAAGAGGTTTACAATATTTTTCTTTATACCCATGTTCGCGAGTTTATGTTTGCATCTAATTACAGACCTTCATCTATTACAGTTTCTTGAACTATCTGCATGAAAATTGGTCAGTTTTAACGTAACTGTCTAAACACTCACACACAGAGTTCCAACATGTTTCTGTTGATAGATTCAATCCTGTGCTACTTAAATCATTGTATCTAGATTGAATCTAAACAAGTGAAGGGAAATCATCAGAAAAGTTGTTTTTACCCGTATTGTGAAAATTTTACAAAATGAAAAGTCATTTTATTTTAACCATTTTTTCTTAAGCATTCAAAAATTAATTTAAATCATTGTTTCTCATTAAATCAGATTTAAACAATTGATTTAATTAAAGTTAGTTTAAACTTACTTTAAAAACAAAATAAAAAATTAATTTAAAGCATCTATTTTAAAAAGGTCATAACAAAAATTTGGCTTTTAATTATGATTTTTTTAAAACAAGTCCCATGATTAAAATCATTAACATCTTGATGATAGCTATGATCATTTTTTAGAAGTATTCCTGTGACGGCAAAAGAGGAAGGAAGCAATTATAAAGCCCAGGGGCGGACTGGGCCACTGACCAGTGTATCCTCATAAGCGAAAGGACTTACATCTCTGAATGGACAAGGATTTGCATCCTCCTATAATCCAAGATATGCACAGTTTGAGAGTACCCAGTGTGCCACTGATAAAGCCTGTGTTCGGAATCAGCAATGCTATAAATTCATCACTGGTTACTAGGTAAGAATTTTTATCGCTTTTCGAACGCACTTAGTTTGTGGAATACTTTCTTAAAGATATATAAATATTGTAAGATACAATTCAGTCACAACAGATCAGATCAACAATCAAATCAGACACAATTGCCAAATAATGGTCAACACAGAAAAGCCTCCGGGGCGAGATTTTTGTGAGTTTTTCGTGGGGGAATTTATTATACAATAATTTTTGCCACCCACGTTTATTTAGCTCAAACTAGAGCTTTTTCGTATTTGGAGAAAAAGAGGCGCCGTCCTCATCTTGGACTCGAACCAGGGTCCCCGCAGTATCTTGACCAAGATACGCGGTCAAGATACTGTGGGCGAAACGTGGGGACCCTGGTTCGAATCCAGGATGAGGACGGTGTCTCTTTTTCTCCAAATATAAAAAAAGCTCTAGTTTGAGCTACTTAAATGTGGGTGGTAAAAATTGAATAATATATATAAATATCGAATGTTTGCAGTTTTACATCCAATGACAACCGAGTGACAAGGCATGTAATTTGAAATGATCTTTAAATCACAAAATTTTATAGGAATCTATGCCAAATTAATATCATAAACGTATCTAGACAAATAATAGATTGTCTATGATCCAAACATAAAATTTAATTAACATTATACTCATCAACAACATTTCTCAAAAGTAATACCGGGAACACTGCAGAATAATCTCGCCCCGCCAAGCACCAAATAACATCGCCAAAAACTCCTCCTATACTCTTAAAACTGACCAGAAAATTCTTGGGCGAGGTAGAAGTGTGTATGCCTGTCATTCTCCTCATAGGTAATGCATCTTGGGTGGGGGGAAGAGGAAAGGTTTTTTTTTTTTAAGCATACTTGTTAAAAAATTCGTTTGCTGCATTAGTGAAGGGTAAGTTATGCCCGAGTAGTTGAATTACTGATTATTACCGACGATGTCATCATTGCTGTAGGCCACACACTCATAAAGCAGGTTGTCCTCATAGCGTCCCACCCACAATCCATTTTTGTTCTGCCGGTAGCATCGCATAAGTCATAAAGCAGTGTAGAAATAAGAGCAAACTTTGGTTTTTTTACTTAAGAAATAATCAGTATATACCTGAATTAGTGGAAGAGTTAGTGGGGGGGGGACCCCCCACACACCCTATTCGACATTTCGCACTTCATGTCCATTTGGATACTCTGCAGTTCATGCCTGAATTAGTGGAAGGGTTGAAACAATGGTTGCTTGATAACCCCTTAAAACATGGATCGAAAACTTATGATTTTTTAGATGACAAAAACAGCATAAAGTTAAGATTAAGTACAGCGACCATGAAGAAAATTGTAAGTGATGTTGTGCTAATGTAAAAGTAACACTTTGTTTTCACAGCTTCCAAAAGCATTTTTCACGAAAACTTCCAAAACCATAGGCGATTCGATACATTTTTAAAAATTCTGGGTTGATCCATCATGGCGTCACATAAACAAGAAGTCATGACAAGCAAAAATGAAGTTGGCTCCGTTGGCGACCAAAGGGTGAGATTATTATGCAGTGACGTCACTAATATCTTTATCAAAAAATCAGAACTAAATTGAAATATCTGAAATGACTTACAGGTTTGTGCTTTGAGCAATATTCAAATGCAGACTTCGCGTTTTTAGAAGGCGAGAACTCCGCCACGCGAGACATACTTGAAGCTAAAACAATATAAAAAATATGTTAAAGATATTTGCAGGTAGCCACCAGAATTGGAACTGGCCATTACGTTATGCTTCAAACAAATTATGTTCTATTTAATTTACTTTAATGATTTCAAATTATTTGCTTTTTGTTCCCAAGTTAAGAAAAAGTTTCAAAAATTGGAACTGAGTATTAAACTGAACCCAAAAAATTGTTCTGTTCAACTCACTTTAATAACCTTGAATTGTTGTCTTCTAACCACCAACTTCGAATTTTTTTTTATAACAATTAAAAAAAAAATAAGAACTCAACCTTTAATATTGAAGACAAGTTTCTAAATTTTTAAAAATTGGAGCTAGGAATTACACTACGCCTAAAACAACAATAAAGAATGTTTCGTTCAACTTACATGAATAACTCTAAATTACCGGCTTTCAATAGCCACTCTTTGAAGAGGAGTCTTTAAAAACCTTTCGAAAAAATGTTTTAAAACTTATAATTAAATTCAAAACACGAAATTCTAAAAATAACCTTAAAATATCGTAACAACGTTTAATTGCAGCGCCATTAGTAATTTAAACATTGAACAGACATCTGCATCGTTGCCAATTTGCACTTGTTATTAGAAAATCTTAAGGAACTAGAACTCCGGCATTTAATTTACAAGACAACAGAGGTTCGGATTCCACGGACAACTGAAGGTTCTCGCGTAGATTGATCTTAGTTGTCCTTGGGCAACAAAAGCGTAAATACTATTAAATTTTGGTAAATAAGTAACGAACAAGACTTCTATTGGAGTTATTTTCGTTTAAATGTTGTATTAGTCAGGCATTTGCGTTTTAATTCATCAAACTGAATATCGTGCGTGATTTTTCGATGCAAGATTGAAAAACAAATTCACGAATAATTTATTTAATGAATTATTAAATAAAACATGTTTTAGTTTTTACTCAGAAATGTGGAGACATTTTGTAATTATTTATGAATGGAATGAAAACAAGTAAACAACAAAACTTTTCGTTTTAAAATTGTTGATGTTGTATTTTCCCGGGGTTCTGTGTTTAGAAAAGTACTTTTCAAGTACAATTAAAACATGTTAAATTAATTTTTTTTTTTCTTAAATTGTGTTCATTGTACAGTAAAGACAAAAAAACCAAAGTCATGGTAAGAGAAACTTTTTTCTTCTTCATTCATAGAAAATTCTTTGTTCATTTAAAATATTCATGTGAATTAGGGGCTGTCAACCTGGGTGGCAGATTCAGGCGTCAGTGCAGATTAATGGCTTGCCTCTGTCGCCAATTGCGCCAACTTCCTTCTCGGGTTATGCTGTGGTGTAATATCGTTCTGAGCCTTACTTTTGCTTGTGTGTGGGGGAGAGCAGACAGTGAATGCAAAACAATTCCTTGCCCATTAAGAACTTTGGGAACAATGCAGAATAAAGAATATTTGAATCTGCTTGAAAAGTAAGAGACAAGGGATTGCTAATGTGGCATGATAGTTCACCAAACCCATCAGAGCCTCTTCAAAGGAAGGGATGAGGCACATATATAGGAAGATATTATTGGAGTTCCTGAGTGAACATAAAAATGTGGAGGGTCTTGATACAACGTCAAACAATATCACAGGCAAAGTCGCATAGTCCCAGAATGACGGGACGCTATTACAGAGATGAAACAAAACATGCAACAGTAAAAAAAAACCATTAGTGGTGTTACTGCATGAGACGTTACCTCCCTAAATCTAGTCGGTGCTTCCAAAAACTGGAAATCGGCACAAGGTGACTAGCCGCCATGTGTGTATGCCTGGTTGTTGGTTTTTTTTTATTTTCATCCTCTTTTTCCTTCTAGGAATCGTGAAAAGTTATTTAGGGCTTTTTTTGCGATTTTCATCATCCCCTTCCTTCTCTTTCCTTTCTTTTTCCCTTCTTAAATTCACACATATCTTACCTTGCATACCTAATCTATAAAAAAAAAATCAAATGCTCAAACATTTTCACTACAACGAACACAACCAGACGAGAGAGCAACATGAAGCAAAAACTAAATGGCGTCTCAAACCAGTTATCTCTGCATTACACATGCGTATGTGGTGCCAAACTTTGTTCTAGTAATGCTGAAACATGGTATAAATTAGCTAGATCTGCTAAAAAAAGTTAGATTTTCTAAAATATTAGCTAGATTTTCTAAAATATTAGCTAGATCTAATAAAATACCTACTTTAAAATACCTTTTCTAAATTACCTCGTATAAGATACGTCTCTAAAATATCTCTTCTAAAGTACCTCCCCTAAAATACCTCTCCTAAAATCTATCTCCTAAAATATCACTTATAAAGTACCTCCTCTAAAATACCTTCTTTAACATACCTCTTCAAAAATACCTCCTTTAACATACCTTCTCTACAATACCTCTTATAAAATACCTTTCCACAAATTTGTCCTCTACAATACCGTCTCTAAAATACCTCCTGTGCAATACCTCTTCTAGAAAATCTCTAAAGTGTTTAATCTTTTGTATGTAAACTTCACCTCTATATTGTACTAAATTCACGAAATGTGCTTGATTGGATCCTAAACGTTTAAGTACTAATTTCTAACTTTCTGTTAAAATAATTAATTGTAAATTTTTGTATCTAGAATGCAATTAGTAAAAAAAAACCTTGCTTGCAGCAATGCAGTTACCAGGAAAAGCCTGTATTTGTCTTTTTAAAAAAAATTCATATTAATGGACCGCGGGATTTAAAATTATGAATTTAGTGGTCCCTGAGGTCCGAAAGGTTGCCGACAACTTCCATAAAGTACGAATACTTAACACCTTGTTCTCTCAATGTTTGAATACTCTTTTCGGCATCCAACAGAAAAGTTAACAGCTGGCTTGTACAATTCCAGCTCACCACTGCCTTTATGTCTTAGCAAATACAAATATTTATGAAAAAATAAGAAATAATTTCTCATTGGCTTTTGTCTGTGGCCCTGCAGTTGTAAGGCTTTCGCCTATCTGTATGTTATACCGTATTCGACTTCCAATAGTGGGGATCGGAGGCGCTGCAGTGGCACAGTGTGGTAATTCGTTTGCTTAGTGCACTATTAACCTAGGTTTGACTCCCAGCAGTGCAAAGAACGCTTACTCAGAGATCTCATGAAGATCGCACTGCTCACTGTAGTCCGGGGTTTGGTTCCCTAGGCCTTAAGAGGTTCGGATTCCTCGGAAAATTGTAGGTCCAGATGTTCGGATTCCTCGGAAAACAGTGAGGATCAAGGGAACTACTTGCCGACTAACTGCATGCTGTAGTTTTAGTCTGGGGTTTGGTTCCCTAGGCCATAAGAGGTTCGGATTTTTTAAAAAACTCTAGATTCCAGTGCAACATAACCTTTGATGTCGTTGCGCCTTAAAACTCATAAAAAAAAGTTTTTGGTTATTTCCATGGTAATAAAAATAAAAAACAGTTGCAGCAAATACAGTTGGTTGCCTGAATTATAACACAAAAATAAAATGCATGCGTTTTCCAAGTATTTGCCTTTGCTTATTTATACCACTGTATCCACTTACTTTTTTTTTTTTCATTATGAATAATCAAGCGAGCGGGCTTTTTCGATCAATTTAATACCAGTCTCTTTGCAATTTGGTTTAAATAGTAGTCCATGTACTACACCATTCTGCGAAATAACTGGCAACAATATATATACGTTCGTAAAGAGATTATATATTGTCCTTCGTAGCTCAGTGGGTAGAGCCTCCGCCCGGCAAGTGGAAGGTCGTGGGTTCAGGTCCCACCGAAGGCAGAAATATTTATTTTCTTTCGAACGTTTCACCATCTAATCACGCCATACCATCGGCGTTGGTATCACTACGCCAATAAACGTTGATTGATTGACATTGTTGTTTGATTTAATCTGCGTAGTGTTCGATTTATATAAAATAAATCATGACCATATTATGCAATATCAATAATTTTGCTACTAAATGTTTTTTTGTTTTGTTTTTTTCATAGGATATACGAAAATGGTTCACATCTCCAAAAACCACAACAGGTTCACAAGTCACAAAGGGTAATCCTAATGTCTCAAAAAAGCATGAAGAAATTAAGGTATAATATTTCTTTAACACACTTGTAAGTAATGTGTATAAAGTACTATAATTGTATGCCAATCATATAGTATTTTATTTTATAAATGTTAGTGTATATATATAATACATTCCACAATACATAAAATCTGTTTATATATATATATCATCATCAACCATTTTCAACCTACTGCCGAATGGACATCTTCCTGTTATCACACATACGCATGCAGTACAGTGAAAGAAATATAGAGGGAGCTGTCTTTAGCTTTCCACGTTGGCTGAAAGGGTTGGCACCACAAGTTTGGTCACCACAGCAGAAGTCATTGCGCCGAGGCGGGACTCCTTATATCACCCTCTTACGGAGTGACCGTTAGAACGACTCCCTCGAAGCAGTGCTCTGCCGAGTGCTTGTATTCTTGTCAGAGGACGACTGTGGGACCACAATTCCACCAAAAGTGAAACCAAGAGGTCAAAATTTCAAACAGTGCGAATATAGCTATGTCACATATCATTTTAAAGCTTGAAATCTCTATTTTCTATATATACTATCCATTTTTTAATATATCTCAAATGAAAAGAAATTTTCACTCAGAAGTACGACTGCGTAAAGTATTTAAAAATTTGTTTTTACAAAACTAATTTTTCTCCTGCCCATTTTTAATAGAAAAACAAACAACAGAAATCAACTGATACTAAATTTTGTATAGCTCATATAATCTTACAGTTCTGTGGAAAAATTATATTTTTTGACAAAAAGAAATTTCAATAGTTTTAAAATTTATATTACTAGAATCTTTACGTTACGTCCATAACAAAAATAAAGCAAAAGTTACCACAATTTCTGAAAAAATCGATGAATATTAAAATCTTTTCTGGTGTTCTTAGCTTTTGTGTAAGTAAATGATTTGCCATAAATTAAATTCTTCCAGGATTTTTCATTTAAAAAAATAAATGATGTTGCAGGGGAAACGTTTTGTTTTACGGCCGTAACGTCTTGATTAACGTAACGTCCGTAACACATACCTATAGAACTTAATTTAAGCAAACAAATGTAGAAACAACCATAACTACTATGTAACGCTAAGAGAAACCATAATTTGCTATTTTGCTGCTTAAAATTCTCTTTATGAATCAATTAAAACTAAGTAATTTAATAAAAATATTTTTGTATATTAAATATATTCAAATACATATATCTGCATTTCTAAATAGTGGGGTTTTTTTTGAGTGGGGAGGTTATAAATAGTGAACCAAATTTCTTAATTCCGGGATCAATAATTACAGAAAAATAATTGGCAACAGTATTTGAAAATATTATTTATTTCTTCAATTTGACAATATAATTACTCATAATCAATCCAAGAAAGAAAGATACGATCGTCACTCGAATACGTGGAAAGAAAATCAAATGCCAAAAAAGACATGGTTTTGACTGAGATATTTCAACTTCTCAAAAGTGAAAATCAAAACATTGAGAGTGGATTCTTATCTTTTGCTTTGCTTAGACCACAGCTTCCTCTTTCACCTGAAATACCTCCTAATCTGTGTGTATGTATATACCATGCCAATTTTGAGTTCTTTGTTTGTAGCCTAAACAAAACGTTACCTATTTTCCCCAGTAGATCAAAGGAATTGGTACGGAGAACTTGGTATGTGAAAAATAAAATGAATGTATGTTAGGCAAATGTGTCACATACAAAAGTCGATGTGAAAACTCAAAAAGTAACATTCAAAATAGATTTGAATTAATATCCTGATATATTTGGGATGTTAATTCAGAAAGAATAATGGTGAAGGAAGGAACTCTTAATGATGACTTAACTAGGATTTAGAATAAAAGGTTCCCATTTTTAGAGCATTGTTTCATAAAGCATAGACAAAGCCTTTATATTTAAGATTGTAAAAATGAAGTGTCAGAGAAAATGCGTACTTCAAGTTGACTTTAACGAGAACTTCACTGTTACGCAGAAAGATAGGGTGCAAAACGTCTACTGGACAAATGACCAAATTTCTATATGTATAGCAATTGCATATACATATCCATGAGATCCATATAAATCCATGAGAACATATGCTTTAATTTCAGATTATATGCAGTACAATAAAATTGCAGTTCA
>QLNU02014176.1:162945021-162957772 GCA_006491805.2 Dysdera silvatica
CATAAGAACAACAGATGGAGTGGATGGAATGATAAGGAATTGTGTATTGCAAAAAGTGAAGTCTAGAAAAGCGTTTGTCAGTAATGCTAATATAGGTGTAGCTATGGGAGGTTTGGGAGTTTAACCCCATCTGTGTTATTTTGTATATTTAACATAGGAATATACAAATAACCCTCCCATAACCACGGCCTATAACCCTTCCCTGATGAACTTTCTGCCTACGCCTCTGTTAATATTTTGTTTTTTCTACAGTGTGCTGCATCAATAACATAAAATATAAATGTTATCTATATACCTGAAGCAGAAATCAAAAGCGAAACTGAAAAATTAGAGAAGTGTTGGGAGAGTATTGGGAATTTGCCAAAAACACATCGGATACATTGTGCTCGTATGCAACAAATTTAGTGAGGTTTGCTACTACATCAGATAAAGGAGATATTTTTTACTTCAGAATGATTAATGATTTGTTACCAGTAGTTAAATGTAGCTACATGGGAACAAGCACAGATGACCAGAATGAAGGCATTCAATTTGGAAAACGGATATTGATGGAATTTGCTTCAGAACATAAAAGTACACTTCGGTTTGTGAGACAGATCATTGAGCAATCAAGCCATAGTACCCCATCTGTTCTGTTTTTGAAGAAATCTGGTCTTAAATTTGTTTGTCCTACAGAAGAAAGCATTGCTGTAATTGATAAGCTTCAAATAAGAAAAGTACTAGTTAAATCTACCACAGATCTACAAGAAATAAATCAGTTTTTCTGAATTAGATTTGTAAAAGTCACCTCTCTTGAAAATTTTCCTCTACATGTACCAAAAAGCTGGGTAAATGATTTTCAAATTACACCCTAAAGCTTTTATCTCTTAATATTTTAGATTTTAAAATGTATTTTTAATGACATCTTTTAACTCTCTAAGCATTTCTCTCTCTGTCTCACTCAGTATACAAGATAGGCCAGCTTAAGTTGATACTGTAAAATATCTAAAAAATTAAGATTTTACAAAAAAAAAAAGTTTGAAACAAAGTCGTTTATTTTTTCACTCTTAATACTAATAAGAAATACAGGTTTCACTTTGAAAAAGCGAGTTTGATCTTCATATGACCTTGAAAACGACCCACAAGTAAAATACAGATAATAAAAAACCCTTTCCCCCCTTTAAGACAACTAACTTTTGTTTCAAACATTTTTTTGTAAAACGCTTATTTTTTAAATATTTTACAGTATCAACTTAAAGCTGGTATACCTAATATTTGACAGCAGGGACCGTTACTTTCAAAACACCAAATCGTTACATCCATAACAAATTAATTTGTCTTTATGTTAATTACTACAAGTCACATCTACTAAAGCTTCACTACTGAAAGCTCAAACTCTTCTAAGCAAACATAGAAACGTAAATTTTAAAAAATCGTGCATAATTCACAGAATTATATGAATTAGTATGACAATGTGGAATTTACACTGTTTTCTGAGTTATGTCCATAACAGGGTATTTTTTTTATTACCAGTTTCCGTAATAGATGAAACTTTGCATAAAATGAAGATAACATAAATACCACCACAGTCTATTTCTAAAAAAAACTAGCTTTTTTGAATTATCCAGTCTAGATATAGAGATTTAAAATGTGTAATATGTTATGTCCGTAACACTAGAATTGCCCATATATATGTATGTGTATATATATATATATATATATATTAGGGTTCGAAATTAGTGGGTGCACTGTGCACATGAAATTTTATCCATGCATGTAAATTTTGGATGCACATAGTGCACCTAACTATTCAAAACTATGGCTACTTATGCTTATGTTTCAAGAACAGTGAACTACGGAATAATTTTATATAATTTTCTCAACGTATCTGCATTTGCTTTGAATTTTTTTTTATTACATACGAATGTTCAATTATTTTGAAAAGTTGCATTTTTTTTCAGCTTACGTTCTTAAACGTAATTGCTACACATGCATCTTACCCGTTTTTAATGTTAAGCTTTACTTTCTATTCTGTTAGTTACTTATACACCTAACTAGTATTTAGTGCACCTGATTTAAAAAGTTAATTTCGACCCCTGATATATATATAATGCATACCACAGTACCGCAGGTTTCTCACATACCTGATAAATCAAGAATGTTGAAACGGTCCCGAAAGGTCATGAAAAAAATTTTTGATCAAGCTTGGAAAAGTCTAGGTAAACCTTCTTAACTTCTGTTCTGAATTTCTAAATCTAAGAAATGCAAAGCCATTTTCCTCCACAACCGAATTCTTATATAATGATCTTGGGATCAGTAAAAATGCTCGTTATGTTCAGTTCTCACTAAATCCATTTTGGATTTTAAAACTCTAAACTTTAAAAGCAACGTTTATAGATAACATCACTGGTGGATCCAGGGGGTTGTAAGGGATGATTACCCTCCCTGGATTGAGCTGGGATTATATCATGGAAAATCAAATGAAAAGCACCGAACATTTGGCTAAAAATAGGAATCAAAAACAAATCTCCCCCTTGAAAGATCTGGATCTGCCCTTGGATAACATATGCAACGTGTCTACAATAAATTCACCTTTGAATTTGCTTAAAATTTAATCAGCAGCATATTATATTGCAACTCAGATTTTAACCTCCATCCTGCAGTCGATAAATGATGGTTTTTGATAATTATATGCAGGGCTTATCGGAGGGGGGGGGCAGGAGGAGCCCCACTTTTTTTTTTTCCCAAAAATGCAAAACCAGCATTTCATTGTATCCATATGTATATATTTGGTCAAGTGCTTCTGAGAAAGTTTTTTTTTTTATGGTTATCATATATAGTCAGAACCGATGAGAGGGGGGGGCAGCAGGGGCTAAAGCCCTGGGGCCCGCTGGCAATAGCCTATACTGTGGAGGGCCCAGCCTATGGAAGGGGTCCAGTCAAAGTCAGCCTTTGGGTCCATGTTGGCTCTTTGCGCCCCTGTGTATATTTAGTATGTAAACAATATTATGTATGTAACATGTTCTTTTCCTTCCTCTTTCTAAGGAAAAATCAAAACTTTCAAAGAAACGGAGGATTATTAGTGATTCTGGTAAGCTCATAATTTTTTTTTTAATTTAAATTCCTTAATTATATGAGGGTCCTTTGAAAAGTAACACCCATTTGCACCACACACACACACACAGGTTTATAACCTTGGTGTAATGATATGTGAATTGTGATTGTCGCCTTTTCGCAAAACTGAACAATTTTTAGAAGAAAAAAAATATTTGTAAGTCACAAAGTACTGAAAGAACCAATCATCACATTTCTGAGTGGATTGGTAGTAAAGATGCATGATACGGGAATACGAAAACTTGTCACATGGTATAATAAGTATCTAGATGTCCAAGATGGCTGCTATGTTGGAGAAGAAACTTCGATAGATACGTAGATGTAAAATAATAAGTTTTGATGAGAAGTTCTGGTTGTTTATTTTCAATTTCTAAGATTGGTCTTACTGACTCTCATTTATTCTGTTGTGAAAGTGCCTCATAATTTTATGAAAATGCTATATAATATAATGTGTGTAAAATACATTAATGGAAACGAAGCATTAGATTATTATACCTGTTCCTTTGACTTTAACCAATGCATCATTTCTTAGCCGGTCATAATTTTTTTTTAATGTTGTACGTTCATTACATACTACCTATCATACCGAGTTAAGTGTACTAATACAATATGCAAAAAATATTTTTTAATATTAATGATAATATTGTCTGTCTGTCCTTTCTTTTTTTTTCTTTTTTTTTTTATAGAATCTGACAATGAGCAAAAAGAACCTGAAAAGAAGCATCTCTCACCCAAGAAGAGGAAACATTCTGAAATGGACAAAAATGCAAAAGAAAAAACGAAACAAAAAAATCATTCTCCAAATTTAGATGACTTTGAATCTAGTAAATCTTACTTTATCTGTTATTGAGTTTTTTTTAAATAAATTTTCTTTGTTGTTAATATGAGCTAATTAATCATTTAATGTTTTAAAATAATTGCCCTCGTTAAAAATTTTTTTTTTTATTATTATTATGTTTTTGTTATCTTCACTTTCCACGATACATTCGATTCCAGGACACGCAACCGGGAAACTTGAAACTATCATGGAATTTCGCCTCTCGAAGTCGTAGGGGGGGTAGTAAAATTTTTTTTAACAAACCTGGAAATGTCAGATGAAAATTTTCCTAACTTCTATCTTGAATAACTAAATTTCCCGCAAATGTGAAGCTGTTCCCCCCCACCGCAATTGAAGTTCAGTTGCCAGTTTTGTTCGCAATTGGTAAAGGGATTTTTTTCTCCAGTTTGAGATAGAGTTGACACTTGTCTATTATACAGGAAATATGGTTTGAGTTCTTCTCACACTGAGTACTTGCCATTATTTTTCTACCAGTGAGTATTCCAGAGTTTAATTCCTCAGGTACGGCAGGTTCAGATGCTTCGGGGAAAGCTGGTAGGTTCTGGCAAAGCATGTTCTTAGCTATGCCTGCACCATAAAACATGAGTAAATATATATACCTCTATTACAATTGCATGGGCAGTAGGACCTGTCCAAATTGACCACCTTTGAAACTGGACTGTGATGGTCTCCATAGACGGGTGGTAACTGTACACGACAGACTTTGATATAGACATGGTTAATTCCCTGCCAGTTCACTCCTATAAAAAGTAGTCACTTCATTCAAGTGATCAATTTACAAAGGTGGCCACTTTACCAGGTTTCACTGAAATTGCAAACGAGTTTTGTAATTCCATGTTAAATTCATTCGAATTGCTAGAACTTCTTTTAATCATAATTATTCAGAAAAGTGCAGCACGATGTTATCGTTAAGTTACGCGTCATCGCTTGATCTTTTTCCATGCACTTGTGAATGCTTGCATTCGAAGAAAGGAAAGGGCAAAATTTTCCGTAAAATATCATTTATCGTTAATTGTACAAATTCAGATCTGGATGAGGAGGCAGAGTTTCTTGCTCATATAAAGCAAGTTTCTGCGTGAGGAGGTCTTTGAGAATTTGTGTTCCAGCTATTTTTACCAGTTTATTCAGGGCTCTCATGCAACCTGGAGAATTTGAAATTGTCCATGGAAATCAGGAAAAATTACATTTTTTAATAAAACCTGGAAAGTCAGGGAAAACCCCCCTAAACTGTCCAGAATAAGTAATTTCCGTGCAAACATTTCCCCCCGAAACTAATTTAAAGTTTAGTTTGTGATCAGTCAGGGAATTTTTTCCCCCACAGTGAGTGGGAACCCCCTTTGCTTGCACGATTTTTTTTAATTGGAATAAAAATTAAGTACATAGGAAAAAGAGATTGAAATATTGTGCACAGCACGAGTACCACCTGGCCCAGTGGTTGCACCTATGGTATTTTTTAAGTGAAGACGTTAAGTTTGAAATGAGCTTAGCGTGATTTAGAAATTTCGTTAAGCCATTTCTTCAATCTCAGGTAACGTTCATGTTGTGTTGGTTTATGGGTAGATTAAGAAAAGAGACAGGATCTTACATTGCATTTTTTAAAATTTTATTTTCAATACAATCGGAAAACGAAGTGAAGGATTTCAGTATATGAAAAAAAGTAATATCTCGTGACAGCCAGACATTTTATTAATTTTTTTTTAAAAAAAAAAAAAGCATGTTTTATATTTTTTAGAATATAATTGAGTTTTCTAATTTCCTGTAATTCATGAGACATTGGAAACTTTCAGGTCTACCAAATAAAAAACTCGGTAAATTTGCTAAAAAGCCTTCTTTGAAGCTCAGTCAGTCTACTATCGAAGCGTCTGACAAACGCAAGCCCATAAAATTCACCACCGTGACTGATTTTTTTGGTTGTTCACCTGTGGAGAGGTCGTTTAAAAAGAAACCCGAAAAGGTAGGTTCCTTGTTGATAATCCTTTCCATTTAGACCATTTTTATGGTACCCATTATGTAGTTAGTTTAACACCATATGTATAGTAACTTCATTAAACGCAAGGGTATGTCTTTGTATTGCATAAAACTGCATAATGTGTTCCAATGTTCTTTTAGAGTGCAAAACCCAGTATCGAGCTAAACCACGAAGATGAAGATTTTCATAAAACTCTACTTCAGTTGGAAAAAACCTCGAAGGTAACGATTACAATTCTTATGCATGAACTGTATTTTGAGTAAACCCTGCGGTGCCATAATATAAATGCATTCGTTTGCTACGCATATTATCGGGTTTCGATTCTGGCAGGTATGCAGCAATTGCCGATTCGTCCCTCACACATTAGTACTTTGGGGTTTGAGTCACTAGACAAAGAGAGTTTGAATTTCCCAAGAGATTCTAGATTCTGATGCAGTATGATATTAACTGTTGTTCTACCATAAATGACAAGCAAGTTTAGGAATTCATGGTTCAGAACCAAGGTCTTTAAAGTGTAGCTGGGTTGTATGCAATTCCTAGTTTACTTAAAGTTACACCCTAACCATATCATATCTAGGGCTTTTTCTTTAAAATATTATGCAGGGATATTACGCCTGCATCGATTTCAAATTTTGCTACAAGCTGATACAAAAAGGCCTTTTTGCCAAATGTTGTGCCAAAACTTTTTTTTTAATTCAGCATTTAGGTCTGAAAACCGTCAACATTTCGTTTCTATTGCATGTACCCCAAGTACCCCTCACTCTGATTTTTTGCATTTCTATAGTAATTTTGTTTTTTGGTGCCATATCGAATTTACTGTTAACAGAAGTGTTTCCTAATCATCAGCCCTCCTTTTTCCCCCACCACCCATCTTTTTCTAGTCCTTGATCACTATTATTGTAGTTTAAACTGCCCGTGTACTATACTTTAGAATTCTGCAACATTTCCAAGATGAAAATTCGAAGAGTGCCATGTGCTTTATGTTATGTTATGACTGACCAGAACAAAGAAAGGACCAGATTGCTACCTATGAATGATAATTGTTTTGCAGATGGTTCTGTGAACGAAACTGGAAGTTATATTTTCACGTCTTGCGATGTCATGTACCAGATAATCCAAAGCATAGGCATAGCTTGGGGATTAAATATAGCATAAACTGGGGAAGGGGCAAAACCCCCCAAAATTATATGAAAAAAAGTACAATTTTGCCTCTTTTATAAAAGAAAAATGGGAGCAACTACACCCTTGCTTCCCCCCAGTACTTTAGACTCAAAGTAAACCATATCATCAAAGAGTAAGTAAAATCTTTTTATTTGTAATGATTTTAGTATCCAACTCTGCGATTTGTTAAAAGCCTAGTTATTATTCAACTTACGTTTTCAATTTCGGTAGAAGGGTGTAAAGGGGTTGTTCAAATATCACAGTACGCAACTACCCTTGCACCATAAAGGACAAAAAAAGCCAAACAATCAATCAATTGGCGCAGTATAGCCCAGATGCTCTTGCGTCATAAAGAACAAACAAGTGGCATGTTTGGTTGATAAGCAAAAGTCAACTTTATATGTGTAACGTTGACTTCTAGTTATTCATTTAATCTTCAGTGTGCTACATTTAGTTATCATGCATAATTAGCACATTCGTTGAAGTAGATTCTGTCTGTAGCAAGACTATATATAAAAATGTGTTGGTATTAGAATAATGCATTGACTAAAGTGCATTCATTGCCACGTAAGTGCATCGGAAGTTAATCAATATAGTAAGTCATGGCGCTCGTATTTGGCATGCTTTTCAATATATTGGGAGTTGGTCGATGCTCTCAGTCCATCAAAGCTTTCGATTCAGTAAATCTAAAGTTTTATCACATATCAAACTCTTTCATTCTTCAATCATCTGCTCTTTGATACGTATACACATATGTTTATACATTTGATATATATTTAACTTTTTTTTTTGTATTAGGCCCAATCGTGTAAGAGCATTTCTGAAAACGAAGGCAAGGAAACTGAGCCCATTTCACATTTAAAAGGTAACTAATGTTTTCATGTCTGACATTTTGAATTTGGAACATCACAGTATAGTTCAACTCTCAGTGCCTAGTATTTGAATGCCTATGACCCTGCAGTAGCTACTCATTTGCCTAGTGTGATGTTAAGCCGGGTTTGACTCCCAATGACGCCCCCCCCCCTCAAAAAACTGAACCCCTACTTGTTGACTGACTGCTTACTATAGTCTGGTGTTTGATTTCCTTAAGAGATTTGGATTCTTTGGAAAACTGTAGGTCCTGGCGCAACATGGCCCTTGTGCCATAAAACCCACAATAATTTTAATGTCTTTATATTTGGGCATATGCAAATATAGTAGCGTTCTGTTAAAATTGTCTTCTGCATTTCGGATCACCCTATGTGTAACCTTTGGATGTGAATTTGCCTAATATGGTATCGTAACAAGACACATCTTACTCCACTAATATTAGCCAATCAAATACCTATGATACAACGTCCGCATAATCGCTTTTTGTTTGCATTGCATGTCCACTTGAGCATTGGCATGATGCAACCGAATTACCATGTTATTATTGTGGCATCCTTTGTTTACCACATCTCTCTACCTTCTCTTCCCCACCATGTTACTTGGAAGTTAAAGGTTCAAATATGCACCTTTAAAAACGCACCTGGAAGTGTTGTTAAAACGGGTGCCAACACTATCAATGAAATCAATATTAAGTTCTGAGTCCAACAATGACCATCTTGCTTGCTAAAGCAATCTTGTGAAGACAATATTTGAAAAAAATAAGAGGAAATCCATTTACAAAGGAGAAAATGGTGTATAAAAAAGAAGGGTTGGCTGTTCAGTCATTCTCCAGAAAGTACAACTCATTGTTTTTGTAGAGAGAACAAATAAGGGTTGAGGATGTCGTTCGAGTTCGAAAAAAATAGGTGACATTGGGCTGAGATATTGCAAGGAAAGTTTGCCCATGATAAGACAACCAAAATTCTCATTCGAATCCTTCCAAAAGGTCGAGGAAACGTTCTCAAACTAGATGGGTGGATGAAATAAGAAAAGAGGTTGGGGTAATGTGGAAATGAGTTACTCAAAATGGACATGTTTAGAAGACAGAGAGAGACCTTCAACCACCAGTGAATAGACAATTATTTAATAATATGATATATATATATATTTCTTTCATGTGTGTTGTATAAAATTAATATTTTTTTTTTCCTTTAAGAAAAATTCGAGAGACATCTTTCATCAGATATTGAAATTGATCCATCTCCTTTAGAAGATCAGAAAGTGGTAAGATGAATGCTAAAAAACCCATGATATGATCATATCTTTTAAAAGAACATTAGAAAAGGGCTTTGTGTGTGTAGCATTTCCCGGAATATGCATGAAAAGCCAATGATTTAGTTAGTAATGCACTTTCTAAATGGGATCACCATGGGGTGTCCTGCTTTCTTAGGAACATGATGTGCAGCTTTTATTTTTTGTCGCCATGTTATCGGCCTCTACTGCCTTTTTCATTATTTCTATAGGTACCTCCTTAATTGTTCTTGGTTACTTTGGCGGGGTGCTCATCAGATTTGAAATTTGGATCATGTTGCAATTCATATTCGTCGACAGTATTTTCAAAGACAATGTGAAGAGATCCAAAAAACTCGCTTTCCGTACATCCAACGACTATGTTGAGCAGGCGCTTATTGATGATTTGCTCTCGAGATGTTGAGATCTCTTACCTTGGGTTTGATGATGAAGCAATGGGTTTGGAGGGTGTTGTTTTGCCGGTGGTAGCATTACAGCATGAGGGGCCCACCGATGAAACCCTCAGAACTGGGCCTGACTTAATGTGATGTGTGCCACCTCCCTTGAACCAGTGCACCTGGAACACAAGCTATAAGTACTGAAATAATTCGCCGTGGTTGAGTGCCTTCAGGAACCATTGCCTTAGGCCATGCCCATGTCCTGTAGAACCAGGCGAGGAGTTGGTTTCTTATTGGCTGTAAAAGACGCTTCAAGTCAGCAAAAATAGTAAATGGATGTAAATGTTATTCACTAAAAAGTGTTAAATAAATATTTGTTTATTGGTGAAACATTGTAGTGCTAGGTGCTCTCTGCCCATAAAACAAATCGGCCTCTATCTTCTAACTGGTTGGATTCGAGAGGGTACTTCCATTTGATTTTTTGTTTCTTATGAGAAGAGTTCTCCATCACCAATTTCGACCAAATCAAGAACTCACACCCCGAGTGGTTTCCTAGTTAGTTATGACTGTACCAACATCTGTCGTGTGTAATGACTGTGGTGACCATTGCAGTCTAGTCCCAAAGGTAGTCACTTTTAGCAGATACTACTCCATATTGCAGAGGTTTAAATTGAAGCGATCTCAGTCGCTAGTAAATAGATTATGGTTTAATAGTTACCTTGATCACCCAACTAAGTTTCCTATAATAGATTATCATGTAGTCGTCTTGTTGGATAAGATATTGAAAAAATAGTGTTAATTTATTGACGTGAAACATTTGCATATATATCTTATTTTCTCGCACTGTACCCTATAGTAGCATAGAGATAACATGTTTGCCTATCGCGCAGTAAATCTGGGTTCGATTTCAATATTTTAGAATGCATGCTTGTATTTCGTTCACTGTAGTCTGAGATTTGTTTCCAGTAATGAAATTTTAGGCCGAATTTTAAATAAATTTTGAAAATTCCCCTCCCAAAACAGTATAGGAAGATTGTAACAAAGATCAGGGTCTCCACACAGCCTGGGGGAACGTAGAATTGTCAGAGCCCTGCAGTGGCACAGTGTTATAAAAATTGTGCCACCGCAGGGCTCTCACAATTCTACGTTAGAGCCCCTCTGTGGCACAGTGTTATAAAAAGTTTGCCTAGTGCTCCATTAACTCGGGTTCGACTCCCAACGGTGCAAAGAACGCTTACTCAGAGATCTCATAAAGATCGCACTGCTCACTGTAGTCCGGGGTTTGGTTCCCTAGGCCTTAAGAGGTTCGGATTCCTCGGAAAACAGTAGGTCCCGGCGCAGCATGACCACTGTAGTCTTTGAGCCGTAAAACCACAAACAAGAATTATCGTGGAATTTAAAAGCATCTCTAAATGTCAGAGAAAAATTAAATATTTTGGTCAATCTTAAAAATAACTTCCATTCTGCAAGCTAAATTTCACGCTAACGTGAAGCTGTTTTCCATAAACCTGAAGTTCAGTTCAAAGTTTTGCTTACGATTAGTCATGGAATTTTGTCAGAAAAGTCAATGAATTTTCTTCTCCAATGCAAAGGGAAACCCCGAAGGTGGTTCTTTGAAATTTAAAATATTACCATGGCAATAAGGATGTAATTATAAGATTGATGATATTAATACACACAGGGATCCCACGCACCTGTAGAACCTGGAATTGTCAGGAAATTTGAAAACATTCCTAAAAGTTTGGGAAAAATCCCTAACTTCTCTATCGAGTAAATGAATTTTTCACGATCATGAAGTTATTTTCACTGCAACCGAAGGAAGTGCAGTGAATTCATGGAGAGAGAGGGGTCAAAGGAATTGGTTAGGGATTTTTTTTTTCAGTGTGGGTGAAAATCCTGTACATGGTAGTAGTTTGATTATAGTTACTTTATTCTGAAACTGACGTTATGTAGTGATGTTATAGTTGCATTAAAATAATAAATTGTCATTAACTTTCCCATTACATGAATTTTAAGAAGAACAATGTTTTAGATGTAGGAGAAAATTTTAAACACATCAATCGACATACGTTTCGGACGGGCATTGACCATCCCTCGTCAGGAATTCTTATGATCCAAAAGTAAACAGCACTGAAGTGCTTCCGTATCAGAACTGATGTGTTGATAAGGCAACACTTCAATGCTGTTCATTTTCGGATTACTTGAATCCCTGACGAGGGGCGGCTAACGCCCGTCTGAAACATACATTGATTAATGTGTTTTAAATTTTCTCGTACGCCTAAAACGTTTTTTCTTCTTAAATTCATTTATACTGTGTAGTGTTACATCACCAACCAATCTTAACTTTCCCCATTATTATTAGGATTTTTCAGCGATTCCCAAGGAGGGTGCCAAGAAGGAAAATGGGAAATCTTCTAAAAGTATGTTTGTTATTTACACAACTTTATTATTAATTGTAATTTTTCTTTCAGAATGGAACGAAAAATAAAATCATTAATAACTATATAATTATTATTACTTAATAAAATTAAGTATGGTTATAAAAATCTCAACAAATTTGACTAATAATTTCGAAAAAATAGAGTCCCCCCCCCCGGATGGTTTAAAAGCAATAGTAGGGTTTAGTAAAAACCATACTTTGAATTCCCCTACTCCCGGGTCTGCGATGTGTACAGCATATACAGGCAAGTGTGTGTGTGTATATATGCATACGGGCTTGCGTGTATTAAGTGCAGTTTCAATTTTCGATAGGGTTTATCTGAATGTAACCTTCAGTCAAGGTAGCATATATATATACAGGGTGTCTCAGCACCAGGGTTACAAACATCTAGGAGGGGTAGGGTCGCAAACCACTCACAGCGTCAGTTCTAAAACCGTCCAGCATGCACAAATAGTGACAACCAGTGCATGAGAAGCGCAAAATGCGATGTCCTAATCATCTATGCACTTGAGCAGCTGACCTGAGTTTTATCTGGCGCTTTTCACGCACTGGTTGTAAATATTTGTGCATGCTGGACGGTTTTAGAACTAGCGCTGTGAGTGGTTTGCGACCCTAGGTTCTATGACAAATATTGTTCGTCTAGGTGTACCCTACCCCTCCTAGATGTTTGTAACCCTGGTGCTGAGACATCCTATACATATGCATAGGGCTCA
>QLNU02014176.1:162957872-162970439 GCA_006491805.2 Dysdera silvatica
GTGTTATCCCTGCGGAGGGTAATAATACCTTTACATCTTTATATACGGAGAAAGAGAGCGTTATTACCTGTCCTCATTCGTCTAGCGGTCCAAGACACTCCGGGCTAAACGGAGGGACCCTGGTTCGAATCCAGGATGGGGAAAGCGTCTCTTTTTCTCCAAAATTACACAAGCTCTAGTTTGAGCTGTAATTAAAACGTGGGTGGCAAAAATTATAGTATAATAAATTCCCCCACGAAAACTCACAAAATTCTCGCCCCGGAGGCTTTCTTGTGTTGACCATATTTGGCAATTGTGTTATCCCTGCGGAGGGTAATAATACCTTAACATCTTTACATACGGAGAAAGAGAGCGTTGTTTCCTGTCCTCATTCGTCTAGCGGTCCAAGACACTCCGGGCTAAACGGAGGGACCCTGGTTCGAATCCAGGATGGGGAAAGCGTCTCTTTTTCTCCAAAACGAATAAAGCTCTAGTTTGAGCTATAATCTATGCGTGGGTGGCAGAAATTATTGTATAATGGATATAATTTAAAAAATCTCTATTTGGATGTAAAAATCTAATACTGGATACTTCTGATATTTTAATTATAAATTGCATGGAGCAGAATTACCTAGTTTTTAATTGATAATAGAAGTGAGAGGGGCCTGGTATCAGCCCTGCAGCTAAGTGATCTTGCGTCCCTGACAGAACCGTCCAGATTGCACCCCTTAGCCATAGATATATTTTTTCCCTGTGAATTATTTCAGTCGATTTTATGCCCTTCCTCGCCTGCACCCCTACCATGGGCCTTCCACACCACCCGCTAGCTACAGACGTGACCGGTATTTTATTAACTAAAGTTGGCAACCGCTTAGTTTCAGACGACATATTTTTCTGGTAGGGAGGGGAGTCCCTAAACTTCTCTGCCTTCTGGTGATCTGTGTTTAACCAACGTTTGAGAAACACTGATTTAAAAGATCACATGGTCTTGTGGTCACAGCCTACTTGTCACCATTTGTAGCATTATTGCACCCAAGTATCCATAGTCCTGCTTATCCGAGCCCATCTCGGTCCGAATAACTAAATTTTTACTATAATCGAATTATTTTCCATACACGGAAAACATTGTCAATAACATCATTCTTATTAACGATGGGATTTTGTGGTCACGGAAAATGTTTCATAAAATGACACACATTCCAGTAAATGTATTATTTTTCTGTTCAACGACGTTATTTATCCATTCCTCGAAAGTCGTTAACAGGAGAGTTAACCATATGTCTGTTTTTGTATATTTTTAGGAATTAATTGGATTCATTAAAGCGACCAAAGTTCCTATTATTTGCATCTGCAACGATCGAAACCATCCTAAAATCCGATCGCTAAGCAACTATTGTTTTGATCTACGATTTCTGCGACCCAGAGTGGAGCAAATCAAGGTAGTTTGATTTATCCTTTTGCAGCATTATTCTTATTTTATTTTTTAATTAAATCATTGTTGGCAATCGTATATTGGGTCGTATATTTATTAAATGATAATGTATGTTATAAATTAATTTTTATTTATTTTCCAGGCGGCTATGCTCTCTATCACATTTAAGGAAGGTCTGGATGTGACAGCTAATGTTTTGCAAGACATCATAACTGCCTCCAACCAAGATATTCGACAGGTTCAACTTCGTTCTTATTTTCACTCTTAACTCGCACATTAAAGCTGAAACTTACAAGGGAAATTAATGGTAATCAAATTTAGACACCCACCCACACATGGTGGTCATGACATATTTGATCAACATGCAAATAACCCGGGTTTCATTCCAGAAGGTACCGAACACTTATTTTTTGCCTTGACATATCCATAGTCCAGGATTTGGTTCCCTATGCAAAAGACGTTTAGGGTCTTTGGAAACCTGTAAGTCCTAGATCAGAATGATCGTAGTTCGGTACCCTGCTGTACAGAAATACCCCTGCACCGTAAAAATACAACCAGCCAACATGATCGTAGGTGTTCTTTTGCCATAAAACGCAAACAAATAAAGCTTAGTTTGAAGCTCTTTTTGGCCAGTGAGGAAAAGGGAAGAAAAAGGGCTCTATGGTGGTTGAGCGGTGATGCATTCTCCTAGTATGTGGTTATCCCGGGTTCGACTCCCAACTGTTCCAGAAAAAGAGTGCTTACTGCTAACCATAGTTTGTAGATTGGTTCCCTAGGCCATAAGAGGTTCAAATTTTTCGGAAAACTCTTAAGTCCTGGCGCTGAGTGACCTTTGCTGTCCTTGTACCGTAAAATTCACAAAAAGGAAAAGGACCACATCTTAGACTGGTCTTGATTCAGTGACCTTTAGGGTTATATCGTAGTGTTCGAATCACTGGGCAGCTGATTTGGCCGTAACGTCCTACTTATGACATCACTTTTAATTCTTACATTAAAACAGAGGTTCACATGGGGAATTAATTAAGTTCCAAATCCAACTGAAATATGACTTTTTTTTCTCTCTCTCTCTCTCCGAAGCCATATGGTGATAACACGTTATCGTTCATTATTTATCATTACAACATTAACCCGAATTTGATTCCAGTGGTATCTTTGGGCCCTGTAGTAGCACTCACATTAATGACACATTCGCATGATGTTAATGTGGGTTTGATTCCCAACAGATGTGCCAAACTGATCGCTTGCCGACTTGTAAGAGATTCGGATTTCTTGGAAAATTGTGGGCTCGCTGCGGTACGGTGGTTGCCATGAACTTTACAAGTGAGCGAGTTTAATTCCCAATAATATAAGTAGAAACTTGATTATCCGGACCTCAGTCATCCAGATCCCCAATTATCCAGATGTGCGGTGCTTTTTTTTTATTTATTTATTTTTGTTACAAGCGCCCCTGTTCTGAGGAGGAAAGGAAAAGAGTGGGAGGGAAACGGCACCCATGATAACAGGAGCTCCTTCCACATGGCCCATGCCGGCTGGTCGGAAGGTTCTTGTTATATAGTTTAAAATCTCTGTGGCATCATATAAGTTTTTACATACATACAATATGTTTGATGTACATAAATAAAGTTGTCATACCATTTTAATTTTTTTTTTAATTTTTTTTTCAATTTTTGCTGGTTTTCCGATTTTCTACTTACTTTTTAATTGTATTCAATTATCTGGATTTGTACTTATTCTGATGTCTTTGGTTCCAATTGGTCCAGATAATCGCATTTCTACTGTAGAATGTTTCCCCCCATGATCCCTGGTTTGGTTTGGCTTCCTTAACAACATATCTTCGGATTCCTCGAAAAACTATGTCCTGGCACAATATGACCATTGCTGTCCTTGAACCATAGAAGCATAAATAAACAATGGCACTCTGGTTTCCATGCTCCTTTTTCTGTCCACTGTAGTCTAGGGTTTGGTTTCCTAAGCAAATTGTGGGTTCTGGTGCACCATGACCTGACCTTGTGCCATAAAACGCCATCTTCTTTCTGAAGATCATGAACTGAAGGGCACAGGTATCTGAATATAATTACCTTAATTCGTTAGCATTGGTCTTAAACAGTGGCGTGCACCCAGAAATATTTTTCAGGGGTAATCATCCATAAGGTAGAAAGAGAGGGGGATAAATTACTTTCATAAAAAATCAAACTTTATGTATAATAAATACAACAATGTGGTGGGTCTTTTTTACCAATATCAGATTTGGGAGCGTTCTAGCCCCCCCCCCCCCCTGGGTGCACCAATGCTCTTAAATACACTGGGAGCTCAATAACTCGAAATTCTTAATTAAGTCAAAGTCTATTTTCACTTCCTTTAAACCTTGAAAGCTTGACATAAACCCTCTTTCTTTTGAGTTCCGGGTTATCAAAGTCAGACTGTATTTTAGGAATTCTGATTTATAGTACTTTGGATGTTTGATACCTAGCTGCCTATTATTTTTTTCATATTTAATTTGATTAATTTTCCAACGTTGATCCCTACTTTTTTCTTTTTTTTTCCCATGTAAAGGCCTTGCACAATCTCTCGATGTGGTGCGCCAAAGAGAAAGGTCTTTCAGCGGAACAAGCCAAAGCAGATATTGGTTTTGGAACAAAGCATATCAAAATGGTAATGACTATTGTTATAATTCCTTTTTCTATATTATGTATTGTCTTCCCGCAGCATTCTTTTCCATAATAACTACCTTTTAACCGTTAAGTCCATTGTTGACCCCCCCACCCTGTAGGTAGACAATTCATTAATGAAAGAATTGAAGTGCCATGTTATACTTTATACAATGAAGATCTGTTATACAAAAATGATTTCATTTTTTCTTTTTCAGGGTCCGTTTGATGTATTGCGGGAAGTTTTCACGATTGGCCAAAATCCCAAAAATACAATTAACGACAAAGCTAGCTTATTCTTTCATGATTATTCTATAGCACCGTTATTTGTTCAAGAGAATTATGTTCATGTTCTTCCTACGAAAGCAAAGTACACTTATTTGATTTTGTATTGGATATTTCTATTTTGTATATACAGTCAAACTCGGTTATGGTGACATTCAATAGATCGCTAAAATTTTAACGCTACAGTTATATACAAAGTATATAATATAAATATGCTATAGTTATATTCAAGCAATCCGCAAACGGATTTCAAAATTTTGATGTTATGGCTGAATTGTCGCTCTAACCGTATTTGACTATGTACAAATGTACAGGGTGGTTAGTAAAGTCCTTATACACGCAGATAACTGTCTAACGGAGAGAGCTATATGTATGAACGTGATGTATAGGTATAGTAAAGTGACTATGCACTACAAGATGAGACTGCGTGCAGCGTCCCTAGCGGAAAAATTCAGAATTTAAAGCTGCTATCTCGAAAACTATTCAAGATAAGGGCAAAAAGTCAATTACAAAGTTGTTAAGCACCAGCTAATTAGTACGAAACGATTTTTTTACCCGACTTTAATAGGGCAAAAATCATGATTTAAGAGGTTTTAAAAAGGTATCCGTGCAGCAACGCCAGTGTTGGTCAAAATTCTAAAATTATTATGCAAAATACGATATAATACGATTTCATTATTGTAGCGTACACATTTGCATATCATGCGCTTTGTGACGAGATTGTGTGTGCAATGAAAGTATCGCCCCTACCTGAAGCTTCCCCTCTATGCATAGCTGTACGAAGGGAAAGCTGTCACGCAGGGGCGTCCTGTACCCATTAAACTTCCTAAATCACGATTTTTGCCTTTTTAAGATGGCGTTGCTGGACGGATACCTTTAAAACCTCTTAAATTACGATTTTTGCCCTATTAAGGTGGTGAAAAAAAGTCATTTCGTACTAACTAGCTGGTGTTTAACAACTTTATAATTAACCGTTTTCGTCTATCTTGAATAGTTTTCGAGATAGCAACTCTGAGTTCTGAATTTTTCCACTAGGGGCGCTGCACGCAGTCTCGTCTTATAACGCATAGTCACTTTACCATACCTATACATTACATTCATGCATATAGCTCTCTCCATTCAACAGTTACCTGGTGTATAAGGATTTTACTAACCACCCTGTATATGTGTTATGCTGATGGGTTAAAAGGCGATTTTGATCGAAGTACTGATTAGCTACAAGGGATTAAAGTGTTGATTATATATGAGCGATTAAAGTGTTGATTAGTTACAAAAGATTGAAATGTTGATTAGATTGAATGATTAAAATATTGTCAAGATATGAAGGATTAAGAAAATGAGATTACAATGGCTTGTTAATGAGATATTGGTAATTTACAAGGGGTTGATATGTTGATAAGATGCAAGTGATTGAATGCTGGTGACATAAATGATTGAATCACAAATCTTGGTAAAAAAAACACAGTGGGCACAGTTTCTGAACTATATGCTTTAATATAGCTTTAAAACGTTTTTTCGAAGGCTTTTAGCCCTCTTCAAAGAAGGTTACATAATAAAGGAACAATCGAGCATAAAATAATAATAAACTGCATTTTCAAGTTATTTTGCGCTATCTAAAATCAAGGAAAATTAACTAAAACCATATGAAATCATTAAAATGTTTTAAAAGATAGTTGAGAAAAAGAATAAGAAAGATTAACCTGTAAGAAAACAAAACACAACATCTAAATGAAAAGAAAAACAATCACCAAAAACAAATAAATAATAACAGGAAATTGAGAATTTTTTTTTTCTCAATTTCCGTTTATTATTTATTTGTTTTTGATGTTTGTTTTTCTTGTTGTTTGAGTGTCATTGTGTTTTGTTTTCTTACCAGTTATCCGTTCTTATTCTTTTTCTCTACCGTCTTTTAAAATATTTCAATAAATTCATATGGTTTTAGTCAATTTTACATGACTTTAGATAACATGACTAATTAATAGCGTGAAAATTCAGTTTATTATTATTCTATGCTCCTTTATTATTCATATATTATTATTATATTATATATATCAATTGTTCCTTTGTTATGTAAGCTTCTTTGAAGAGGACTAAAAGCCTTCGTAAAAAGTTTTAAAGCTGTATTAAAAGATATACTTCTAAAAACTGTACCCCTTTTTATTTATTTATTTTTTACCAAGGTTTGTGATGTATTCAGCACAGTGTGATAACGCAATCGCCTAGTGGGCCTTTAACCTGGTTTTGACTCCCAACAGTGTACAAAGAACGCTTACTTAGAGATCTCATAAAGATCGCACTGCTCACTGTAGTCCGGGGTTTGGTTCCCTAGGCTTTAAGAGGTTCGGATTCCTCTGAAAATTGTAGATCCAGATGTTTGGATTCCTCGGAAAACAGTAGGTCCCGGCGCAGCATGACCATTGTAGTCTTTGAGCCGTAAAACCACAAACAAACACAGTGAGTCACTTTACTTCCAAATGATTGAATGTTGGTAAGATACGGGATTGAGATGTTGATGAGATGAGTGATTGAACTGTTAGTGTGCTACACGTGATTACATGTTGATGACATACAAGTGTCCTTGTCAAGATAATGTTGATGAGGTAGGGTTGATCGAAATATTCGTGTGATATTAGTGCTTGAAATATTAATTTGGAATGAGTTGTTGAGATATTTTTGTTGTGATTCTTTCAGTGGGAATAAACTAAAACATCTGGAATTACTTAGTAAGTGTGCAGATAGTATCTGTATTGGTGATGTTATCGAGAAGCGAATTAGATCTCAAGGAAGCTGGAATCTACTTCCTGTGGAAGTAAGGCAAATCATTCTTTCATGCCAGCTATCATTTATCATGTAATGCATATAATATTACATATGATATGCACATTGACACAACTACAAAGCACACTATTTTTAGAATGTTCTGTTATCAATAATGCATGTCTTTTTTATCAATAGGTTATGCACAACAGATGTGCAATACAATGATCAGCAATGTAGTTGCTCACAAAGTTAATTTGTTAACCATGTTTCTCATTCACGAACCTGTGGTGCCGTAATTGTCACTATTTTGTCTTAAGACAAGAGCTTCTAGTCTGCTAAAAACTGCAAGTCCCAGTACAACATACCTTTAGCCGTCTTTGCACTATAATGCATGCAAACACTTTGATGAAAAAAGAAAAAAAAAAAGTCCACCATACTGTGTCAAATAGAGCGGAATTAAGTAAATTACAATTTGGGATGCTTTTGGAAAATCCATTTTTAATTTGTTTCATTAAATGTAGCTGCTGTTTTTTTTGTTTTTTTTTAAGTCTTCATAAGAAGATAACATGTAAAGGCAATGTGTATGTAATATATTGGTTTATCTGATTTACTTTGCATCGACTAAAGCTGGTTATCTTACGTTAAGTATTAGGTTTAGCCAATGCTTACTCCGGCTTGAGTATTGATGCTTGTGAATGAAGTAAGGTGTTGGTCCAATTTCAAATGATGCCATTGTAATATAATTTCCCTGAGAAAAGAGGTACCCAAGCTATATTTTGCGGAGCCCTAAAGGCTCCATGCTGCTTGTCCATTGAAATTTGAAGCATTAAAAATGAAAGGACACTTCTAGAAAAAATAACTTGTCCAGTAAAAAAAAAAGAAGGGGATGGTCCTGATTTTTGGGAAATTATTTTTCATCACATTATGATTACTATGTTATTATCTTAACATTATCCATGTGTATAGTCTCACCTTGTTTGGCACAAAATGACCCTTGCTGTCCTTGTGCCATAAAAATACAAACAAACACTCTTTAACATTATGTTTGTGGTGTAGTAGCTAACTTACATATAGGCCCTACCTGAAAAACACATATTAAGAGTGAAAAAGAGTCAAGCGCTCCACAGTCAAATTTTTTCTTAAAAAAAAAAAATAGACCACGATCAAATTTTTCTTTTAAAAAAAAAACTTCATTGCCCAGAAAGTTTGGGAACTACCGCCCTAGAATAACTCTATCTCAGCTGTCGTTGCCAATTTGCTCATGAGAAATTCCAAAAAGCATTTTTTGTAATAATATCTCATATCAAGAAAATGGATAATTTTGCTTGTTATACACCAGTGATTCCTAACTTGATTTAAATCGCAGACCACTTTTGTACATCAATTGTACCTACGGACCACTTTGAAAAATTCTCACGAGTTGACTGCAAGACCTTTATAAAATTGGGAGCTGCATCTTTTTTGGGGGGGAAATGCGTTTGTAAATTCGTTCTTGGGGGGAGAACGGAGCAAGAAATAATGAACAGGAAAAAAAATTTAATGATAATGCAGTCAAACCTCGTTAAGATGAACACGCTTAAGACGAATTACTTTTAATACGAACCGTTTTATGAAGTTCCGTCAGATTGTAAAATACTACAAATATGCCATCAATTTCATGTTTATATTTAATTTTAATAATTTTTGTAAGTGCTTTTTTTTTAAATAATGACCCGTCTTGCGGACCACCAGTTGGGAACCACTGTTATAAACTGATTTAAAACAAAATTATTTCTGTTGAAACGTAAAGCGTGAATGCATTGTACAGTAACTTCTCTCAATAATATCATTCTAACAAACAAAAATTTTCTAACAAAAATTTCTAATTAATGACTGTATTTCATAGTCCAGGCAAATGCTTCATATGCTTGCAAATATTCCGATTAATGCCTTTTTCAGTTTAACGACATTTCTTTGCCATCTCTTGAAAATCAGTAATGGGGGGAAATTACTATCTTTTCAGGCAATATTCGCCAGTGTTATTCCAGGAGATGCATTAACTGGCCATTTAAAACAAATGATCAATTTTCCAGCGTGGCTGGGGAAAAACTCGAATCGAAACCACATGGATCGAATTCTTCAGGAGTTACAGATGCACATGAGGACAAAGTAAGTAATTCATTTTAAAGGAATTTACTTTTTATGTATTTTAAAATATTTCTGCGCGTTGGCTGATATGCCAGATTAAAAGGAGGTTGCGCTTACGTCTGAGAGCCTTGTATAAAACTGAACATTAAAGCCTGATATGTAACTAGAATTAGTAGTGTAGGAAATGGGGGTCTGAAGTAGTCCAAACTCCCCATTGGATATCAAAACGCATTTTTTTCTCTATCGCCACATAACGTAATCATCTTTAAAGCTACTTATCCTCCCTTCATAATTTTTTAATTTTTACGCCACTGACTAGACTGAAATGTGTGTTCAAATTCCAAAAGTAGCTGCTTCTCGTATTACCTGGCATACCAGATAATTCATGGAAATACTGTATGATGATAAATACTATTGATGTCCACCAGGGAGTAAGCTGCCAAAGAGATTTTTGTGGTTTTTTGGCTAACTTGCACCTAAAGGTTCTAGCCGAGTCAGAAAAATCGTTTTCAAGTTCAGAAGTTCTGGGCATATGACCCTAACCATACCTTTCCATGCAGCTGAGTGATCTCACCATCATCACCTTTCCAATAATTTTATTCGGAGTTTTTTTTGGCGAATTGCTCAGCAGTTTTCCTAGTCGAAGTTTGGTTAACATCGCCTTTCGGCGAAAAGGCTAGCGACAAGTTAATCCCTGGTCTCTACCCCCCATGTTAATTTCAACTAAGACTTTAAATTCTGGTGGTTCAAAATCTATTTGTGATCCAGTGATTACAGTCGTAGTTTTTGATCTTCCTGAGCTGTGCTCGATTACCTGTAAACATGGTCATATATAAGTGTATTATAATTCAGAGTGCACATTATGTCACCAGCCATGTCCCGGGTGGTCCATCGTTCAGTCCTACACCATAATGATATAAATAAATTGTGAAAAACGACTAACTGCTCACTGTAGTCCAGGAAGTCGGTTCCCTTGGAGATGTAAGTTCAGATTTCTTGTACCCAAAAAGCAAATAAGAATGCTTACCGACTAACTGCTTACTTTAGTCAAGGGGTTGGTTCTCTAGCCCTAAAGAGGTTTGGAGTCCTCGGAAAATTGTGGGCTCTGGTGTGGCATAGCCCTTGCTGTCTTTGTACTGCAAAACACAAAAATCAATGACCAGTGGGATTGCAGAACGTTTGCTGTTTTTCTGTCCAACGTAGATTTCCTTGATGGCTGAAGTTTAAAATTTTCAGAAAACATTAGGCCCTTGCTCAGCAGAGCCAGCCGTCGCAAGTTCTGGGCTCTAGTTTGCGCCACTTGCGCAGGGCATACATCACCGATGTAACGTGACATTAAAAGTGAAAAGTGGGCCCCTCTCCAAATGTTCATTCCCCTCCCTTGAATTAAACGATACCAATTCATTTGTATATCATAACAATGGTGATAATATATGCATGAATTGGAACTTTTTCATTCGAGGAGTGGGGGGGGTGATGTTGAACAATTAGAGGTGACTCACTTTTGAAGTCAGGCTATGTCACTGGTATATATATATGTATGTATGTCATACATAATATTTTCTCCTATTTTTTGTTTATTTTTCCTAATAAATCGCCATAAGATCAAAGGTTCTCAAACTTTTCTCCTACATACCCCTTTCGTCCTGCCCAAATGTGTTGGCATACCCCATAAAATGTATGCGTACCATAGAATAGATAACGGACAAGTAATATTTCTTTATAAACTTAGTCCATACATAATTACACATTCAATGAGATGGATGAGCTTAGCTCATTTCAATAAGTAACTCGATTCCAGGAACCATTTCAGAGAGAGACACACACACACGCATGTCATTACAGTTTCGCACAGTATTTGGTTTTGATTATACACAGTGTTGAAAAGCTTTGTTCGGAGTGGTAAGTCAACGGGAACAGCAAAAGACAGTATTGGGAGGTGTTGGGCAAGGGGAGCGAATTTAGAAAGCAAATTGCCTCTTTCTATTTTGGAAAAAGGACAGATGAGCTGTGAACTTCAAATCATAAAAAAAGGCAAATTGCTTGCGAGCTCCTTAATTTTATCACATGTACCCTAGTTTGAGAACCCCTGCATTAGATTGTAGTTTTTATCAATTTATAGTATATTTAAAATAATTAATTTAATTAGTCATTCATAGAACCTTCACTGGCTTCTTATAGAACCCAGATAGAGGAACCCTAAATTGATATTAGCCATTATTTATCACCATTAACATAAATCCATGCTAAATGACCTATCTTGAAATCTTGGGTTATAAAAGATAATAATAATAGCTGTGATTTTATGCCCCATCTAACATTTAAACAGATGACATGGGTTTTTTTTGTTTTTTTTTTATATATAGAATTACCGGGAACAAAACTGAGGTTGCGATGGAATATCTACCATTGCTCAGAGGTGCCTTGACAAATCCGTTGTTAGAGAGAGAGGCTGAAGGTATTCCAGATGTATTGAAGGTCATGCAAGAATACTGCCTTCTTCGTGAGGACTTCGAAAGCATTATTGAACTATCCTTGTGGTCTAACCAAATGGATCCCCGATCCAAAATTAGTTCAAAGGTAAAGTAAAAAGTCATGTGTTAAACTCTTGAAATATAGTAATCGGGATCAATTCCGTTCTTAACCTTTCCCAAGGAAAAACAATTGTTGATTTGGTGGATCAGATTGATCTGCAATCAAGGGTGGATATTTAGAGCGTGCTTGAAGTAATGTAGCACTACTTAAATAAGCGATGTATGCCGCAAGTGCCAAACAATGGTAGTATAAAATGGCAACACTGTGTTTACTTAGAATTAGCTCACTCCAGTCAGTTCTTGATGAAGGATAGCAATGTTTATAACTAAAATGAGTTGTGATTTTCTACCCAAAATCTAGAAGTATGATCCACAACGCATTGTTCCTAACCTTTAATGAAATCACCAAAGATATGACAGAATAACAGATGTTAGGTATATGACGTTAATATGTGTCGCATTTCCTACTGGCAGCGTGGTTCACTTTGACTCTTTTGGTATACTTTAGGTGAAAAGTGCTTTCACGAGAGCATATAACAAAGAATGCAGTCAGAACCCCTTCTCCCTGCCTACCGTTCCAAAAAAGAAGAAAGGCTCTGCTAAAGATTCCGAATTAGAACTGCTTGGAGCAGAAGATGTGATGGCGTCCGGAGAAGAAGACAGTGAAGATGACGGCAAACTGGAAAATGATGCCATGATCAAAGTTTGTATTTTCTATGCTTTATGTCACTTCAATAAACGAGACACTGATTATAAATTTATTTATTAGAAAAAATAACTTGCTGGGAATGTTTGTCTAGCA
>QLNU02014176.1:162976922-163000537 GCA_006491805.2 Dysdera silvatica
TGGTTTCTGGATTCATATCTTTGGAATCGTATTATAATTTTAAGGTCCCAGTTGTTGCATCCTCGCTGATATTTTCTTGGGACCTTTCATTGTAGAGTCTAGTATGACGTACTTTTAATATATATTTGTCTGTATTATTATTTATAGTTATGAGGTATATTGTTATTATGACTTTACAAATGAAAAATAAAGCAGTGATTTTATGTATATTTTTTTTAAAAAGTACTTATATCAACACACAGACATTAAACACTTTACACCAAAAATATGACACTAGACGTGGGTAGTTTTGGCTTTTAAGGTTCAACGTTGCATATTTCATAACAGTTTCAGCAATATATGTTTTATCCTTCACTATTGTGCTTAGTTCTCATAAACCTGTGTAGATTTCATCCAAATTCGTCGAATTTTTATTTTATTTTTTATTCCTTTCTGAACTTTTAGTACCAAGTTTTAGTGAAAGTATTAATTACCTTTTTGTACTGATATATTTGTTGCTCATTTTTATGTTATACAATGAAGCGTTGATAAATCCGTCATTTTTTATCGATCCCAATGCTAATTTAAATGCTATTTTGGATAATTCATAACTGTGGGGAAGGTTGGGCAGGACATAATTGATTACTGCATAGGTATCGATAATAACAATGCAGTATGTTGTTAAGTATGTAAGATATTATTCTTCACAGGGATAACGCAATTGCCATGTAGTGGTCAACATAGAAAAACCTCTGGACCGAGTTTTTTGTGGGGATGAACTATACGTGAAAATTCCGACACCTACATTTATTAGCTCATACCTTTTTTTTTTAGAAGAAAAGAGACACTGTCCTCATTCTGGATTTGAACCAGGGACCCTCCTCTGAGTCTGGAGTGTCTTGACTGCTAGACAAACTACAGGAGAGCGTTGTTCCTGTCGTCATTTGTGTAACGGTTAAGACACTTCGGGCTCAATGGAGAGACCCTGGTTCGAATCCAGGATGAGGACGGCGTCTCTTTTTCTCCTAAAACGAAAAGCTCTAGTATGAGCTAATAAGATGGGTATCGGAATTTCCACGTATAATTATTCCCCATGAAAAAACACAAAAAACTTGTACACGAGGCTTTTCTCTGTTGACTACTACGTAGCAATTGTGTTATCCCTGTGAAGGGTAATAATACCTTACGTCCTTATATATATATGGAGAAAGAGAGCATTGTTCCTGTCTTCGTTCGTCTAGCGGTCAAGACACTCCAGGCTCAATGGAGGGACCCTGGTTCGAATCCATGATGGGGACAGTGTCCCTTTTTCTCCTAAAAACAAAAGCTCTAGTATGGGCTAATAAATGTGGGTTTCGGAATTTTCACGTGTGTTCTTAAGTGTCTATAAAGGACTTAACTATGGAAGTTTTAGAAGAAAAACTTGGAAAGTGAGAACGATAAAAGTGACAATGAAAACTTCCTTTCACTACTTAATAAGACAAAATTCTTGGAGCTTTAATTGCAATTAGACATTACCTTCAGTTCAGTATGCTATAGATAACAAATTCGGAGCACTAAATGTTTTAGGGAAAAAAATTGTGCCGACAGGTGTTCTTTTCCGTCCAAATTAGACATGTACTTGATATAACATGTATGTGCAGTAAATAGTATTGGAGCCTGATTGATCAAATAAAGCTAACAAGTGTAAAATTTAACTTTTTTTTAATCATCTGCATAATGTGTTAGTTTTTTTAACAGTTTATGTCATTAGACATTAAATTACTCATAAAGAAAAGAATGATTTTCCGGCGCCTGGTGGGACCCGAACCCACGACCTCCTGATTGCCGGTCAGGTGCTCTACCTACTAAGCTACAGGTATCAATCATTTCCTTCTTTACGAGTATATGTAAGGTTTTCTATGGACAAGTTCACTATTGTTTGTGCTGCGACTACTCCTTTACCAAAGTGACATAAAGAAGCAAGAATGTCCAATATGACGAACTAGCATTAATATTATTAAATCAACAATTTTTTGTTGATTTAATAATATCATTGTTGTGAATGTTGTAATAAATTTAAAATTTACATGCTTATTACAGTAATGCATATCGAGTACTGTCATGACAAGAATGTGTCGAAACGGTGAAATATTGATGGTCCAAAACATAAAACTACGACATGCTCATAAAGGGCAGCAAACTTTGAAGTTCCTTTAATAACCCGAGTGGGGGTGGGGGGATAGTGGAATTACTGCTAGAAAGTGGAGCCCTCACATTAAGAATCCCCTTGGGAGGGACACCTTCAGAATATGCTCAGCCATTGTGACCAAATACCTACTTGTCTGCTAGGGTTTCTGTGCTTTCTTGAGCTTCAGACACTTCACACTAGTTTCGGACGAATTTTGGCCGTCCTGCGTCAAGAATACACGTCCATCTGGCACTGAAACAAAGTGGTGCCGATTCACTGATGGGTCGTGTTGCCAGTTAGATCCCGTTTCCAGTTGAAAAAGTTGCTATTAATATTGCCTACCATTCCATCCAGGGCCATGCTTAGGGGGATGCGAGCTGGGTGACCGCCCAGGGCCACCAAAAAATTGTAGGGCAAATACCAAGCAATCAGTTTTTTAGCGGCCCCATATACTTTCGACAAAGTATTTCATCAATTGACCTTTTGCGTATGATGTCATACTTCCTATAGTGCAGCCCCTAAATGGTAGTCAAAATAAATACATGTGTTATTAGTTAAATGCGTTAGCATTAGTAGCCTATGTACGTTACCATGTTTATTGTGGTGGCAATATGGCCACTGAGGAGACTCTTGGTTTCCGACACTTGGCTCTACGAAAAGCTATAAAAATTACTTTGTAAGTTCTAATAGTATAATTGCTTTGTTTATTGAATTAGCCTTTCATTAATAATTCATTATAATTATAGTAGTAATAAATTATCATTCATATTTTGATTAATTTTTCTCTCCTGTCTTTAAAGGCCAGTGAAGGACTTTATTTTGTAATGCTAAACCCTGGTAAATCTTTTTATCGTTGTGTTATGCCAGATATTTTTATAGGCTGCTAAAATCTCTTTGCCCAGAGCCCTGGTTCCATCTGTCGGCGGTGAAACGCTACATTGAATCAGGTGGGGTGGTAGGCGAAGGTTGAAGAACTGAAAGTATGTTTCTCCATGCGTGACTGAAGTATAAAGTGGACTTGCAATCACAGGTTTACGAGTATGTAGTTATTTAGATTTCAGTGTTACATAGATCGTTATGGGTACATAGGCTGTAGAATGGTGTGCTTTAATGTATTCGACATAAGATGCAGAGGTAAGAAATGTAATTCATTTGGAGGGAAAAGTGCATTTGAAACATTATTAAGAAAAGCAATTTAATGGCGGCACACTGCCTTAATCAAATAGAAGCAAAAAGTACACAAATTTCAGTGGTGCGGTTAATTTAAAAATGTTGCTAATAGCTATTTCAATAGCACTCACATGGTTATCATCATCAGAGCTTGGTGGCTTCTGTTTATGTCTGTGATGTTGGTCGATGTTGCGCGTCACGTCGGTTAGAAACTTGATTGGGTTAATGAAATATGTGGTGTCATAGTTTCCAACCATGAGACACATGAGGCTTTTCCAAGTGGGCGAGATAGAGTTACTCAGAAGTTGGTCATTAACTGTAACATTGATGTTTGATAGGATATGAAATGCCTCAAAGAAGCTGATATAAAGCGTGGAGTTGACTTTTATAATATGTGCATCGAAGAATAGGAACTTGTATTCAGATTCCTGTGAGTGTTTTACTAGCACCGATTTATGAAATTCTTGCTTTCTTACATAATTCTCACGTTCTTTTAATCTAATGCTCAGTGCTATTCGTGTTTGGCCAATATAAATTTGGCCACACAGGCATGGAATGGGATATATGCCGCAGCTGTCAGAATCCGGGATGGTGTCTTTAAAATGAGAGAAATCTATTTTGTAGATTGGAGTTACTATAACGCAAATTTTGAATTTATGAAGAACAGCGGCGATCGTGGTAGAAAAATTAGGAATATAAGGAATGCAGACAATGTCCCTAGGTGCTGAAGAATCACTGGAGAGAGAAGAGGCAGGTTCCTCCTGTAAACCTGGTAGTCCGAATGAGACTGGAGGTCGCGGTAATGCTTGAGATCTCTTAAAAAGATGAATAAGAAAATAACTATTGGCTTAAGAAGGATTTTTATGGGTATGTAGGCTGTAGAAAAACGTGCTTTAACATATTCTCGTGACACAAAAGGTAGAGGAAAAAATTGGAATTCCTTGGAAGGGGAAAAATGCATTTGAAACATTATTATGAAAGCCTTTTCTTCTTAGATTTAGAATAGCTTTCTTTCTATATGAATGCGAAAGATATGTAAAAAATTGAATATGTAAAAAAGATGTGTAAAAAATTGCTTTATTTTTTAAAGTTGACAGGCGCAAGGTAGCTTTATTTTTTAAGTCTTTATGGATAATTAGCTCTCCAATCACGAAGTTTAGGTAATCTTAAAAATGCATTCGAAAATGAAAGATTCGTCTTAATAAATGCAAAAATATATGCATCGCCTTCAGAAAAATACAATCTACTTCAGGGTATCTAGAATTTAGATTCCGGTGAAATTTAAAGAATTTCTAAATATTGCTTGTTATAAAATTCATCTTATGGCGTTTCGTGGAAGATTTGAATTCTCTGAAGAGATCCATGCTGTCTACATTATTTATTATTATTACTTAATTAAATTGATGATGTCATTTTCATTGTAAGTTTTACAAAATATGTTCGTAACTAATGCTCTCTTTATCAAGTAGTATTACTCTAAATTTAATTCGTTTCAGGTACGTTTAGCAATCAACCTATATTTTATGAACATGGTCAGAGATTTTCTTCCAAAAGCTGGTGCCTTTTTAAAGTAAAAAAAACTGAAAAAGCTTAAAGTTTACCACAAAAGGAGTTAAAATTAACTACAAATTATATTTTAAGCAATGGTTCTCGAACATTTTGGGTCGCGGAACCCTTTCCATGAAATAATTTGACCGCGGATCCCGATTCTTTTTCACTTTTTATATGCTTTCTTCAGGTAGGGCCTATATGTAAGTTTCTATACCATGCGCATGATATTAAGATAATTATGTAGTAATCGTAATGTGATAAATAGTTTTCCAAAAATTAGAATCATCCATTTACTGTTTTACTGAACAAGTGAATTAATTTTTCTTAAAGTGTTCTTTCATTTTCAATTCCCATTTCATTTCATTTTCCATTCATTTTTTGCCGCAGAGTCCTTAGACAAGCACGGTGCAGCCCTTGGGGAGCACAGTTTATGACCCTCTGTTTTAAAGGATGAATAAATCTCACCTGCCGGAGCTCTGAGAGGCATATATATAAGCATGTCAATAAATCCCATAAATAGAGGGTTACGTACGTTATGTCATTTCTTGGGAGAGGCGGGGAGATGTAAGGATGATGATGGCTAAATAGAGCTTAATAATATTAACCATAGTTGGCAACTCAAGTTCAGTAAATATATTTTTTAATAGGGGAGGAGAAATCCCCCCCCACTCTTCCGGTGATCCTCAATAAATAAATAAATGCCTAAAGTCGTCCGTGAGCGACCAAAGTTTGCGAAATACTGATTTAGACGATTTGAACAGATTAGACTTGTACACAGAACTGAAAATTCTTACGTAATTGATTCCGAAAACACTAACGTCTTTTTCCCTGATAGTTCTTAATACGTAATTGAAAATCATTGGCAGGATGCTTGACTAAGCTTTGCGAACGCTCTCAAAATTTTGCTGATGATCCTTATTACAGTAGTCCCAGTAGGGCGTTCATTCTCTAAATTGAAACTTAACAAAACATACTTGTGGTTTAATATGACTGACTCCCGTCTCAATGTTTTAGCTCCTATTTCAATTAAATTTTTTTTTTTTAGATTTTTCACATTTGATAGATAATTCCGCTGCATAAAAAGCTAGAAAAATTACTTTGTAAGTTGTAGGAGTATCATAAAAGTGGCTATATCTGCTGTTAGGCCTTGGCGATGTTACATTTTTGACATCGCAGTGTTAACCATGGACGTGGTAAGCAGAGGGAAGCCTGCCTCCCTAATAAAAATATTAACCAATTATGTTATTTTAACATTCATAAAATATTGCTAATGTGGAAAAAAGTGCACCCACAGTCAAATATCCGTTTCTTTGCCCTGCACTTCCATGTAACAATATAGCTATATTATAAACGTAATGTTTTGTGTGTAATTGAGTAACATTTGATTTTCTTTCTTAGATTGGTATTCGATGAATAAGGGTCATTCGAAATCAATTTTCATTGAAGTTCCATTTACAAGTGCAAAGCATTGAAATGAAGACTGTCATTATGTGGTCTGTCTATAAAAAAGCAGTTTCCAGTAAAAAAAACATATTCTACATTGAAAATATACGGACTTCGTAATGAAAAGTGAATGTGTTTAGTTGTCCAGCATTTGATTTCATACACTAATGTTTATTATGGAGGAACTATTTCAATTAATTTCAAAGCATGATGTTTATTACTTCAGCTACTTCTTAATGTACTTAATTTAATATCGTCTGTGATTGATAGTTCAAGATCTTTAGGCTCGAAAGACAAGGACGCAGCCCATGTCCACAAGCTAGAAATCTACCAAGTGAATGTCTGCCAACGTTTTCATGAGAGTTTCAGTTTTAAACAGACATGGAAGATTCCACTATGAAAAAACAGTTTGAGCATGGAGGGTATGAAAAGTTTGCTCATAAACCAAACTTAACTAAATACCCAAGTACTGGTGAAAAATTATTCGAATGTAAGATATGCCTTAAGACATTTTTTAAGCAAAGCCGTTTAAACCTGCACTTGCATGCTCATACCGGTGAAAAGGCATTCGAATGTGGAGTGTGCTGTAAGAAATTTGCTCACCGAAAAAATATGGTTGAGCATGTTAAGGTGCATACTGGTGAAAAGCCTTTTAGGTGCATTGTATGTCACAAGGAGTTTTCCCGGAAAGGGAATTTAAGCAGGCACATGGGATTCCATTCTGGTGCGAAACCTTTCAACTGTGAAATATGTCACAAAAACTTTACCGAGGGCAGCGGCTTGAAAAGACATCTGAGAATTCATATTGGAGAAAAACCATTTGAATGTGAAGCGTGTCTTAAAAAATTTACCGAGCGAAGCGACTTAAAGAGACACCTAAGAATTCATAGTGGTGAGAAACCTTTTGAGTGCGAAATATGTCATAGAAAATTTGCTAATCGAAGCAGCTTAAGTGGACACTTAATGATTCACACTCATGAGAGGCCCTTTGAGTGTGAAATGTGTTATAAAAAATATGCTCGAAGGGGATATTTGAATGAACATATGAAAGTTCATTCTGATAAGAATGCTTTTTGGTGTGAAATATGTCATAAGAAGTTTGCGGAATTAGAAGATTTAAAAAAACATCAGGATACTCATTCTAGTTGCAAACCCATTGAGTGAAATCCCTTCATAACGATACTGGCAAAAGTTATCATTATAGACAAGGTTGAATATTATACACTTTATATCTGTCGAGAATTGAGGGGAAAATATCTTTATAGACAGATTTCACTATATATCATAAAACAATGGGTCCAACTGTGTATTAGGGGGAGGTGGCTCTTCCCTCTGCAGTATTTTTTGCCTTGAACAGTATCTATTCAAGAAGTGCAATTTCTTCATGAGGAGTGATATGTAGCATCTATTTTGTTGACTTTTCCCCCTCCCCTCGTATAGATTGATCTCCCAAATAAATTATGAAAAATTCTTGTGAAATATGAAAACTATATATTTTTTTAAATTAGGAAGTTTTACATACATATCATGACCATGAAAATGCAACACCAAGAAGGAATGGGCGGAAAGTGATGAAAATCGGCTGTAACGTACGCAAACGACATCCCACCACTTTCCAGATGGGTTTGATTGGTGAGAGATCAGGAAAGACGAGTTGCCGGGGAAGCACCTGGGTAGCTTGCAAGACATATTGGCTGGCGCGTCTTGTGCAGTCGGGCATTATCCTGCTAGTAAATGGCATTGGGCACCCCCTGAAGGAAGGGTAGTGTCACCGAACACAGAACGTCATCCATATATCGTCGGTTCATCACAGTGCTCTCATTATGGACCAGGGGGCCTGCTATCGTAGGCGATTGCACTCCAAACCATGATGCCACATTGTCACGCGGTGTGCCGTTCCACAGATGTGGCCGGATTGGATCTGTCACCACATCAGCGCCAGACTCGTACATGGCGACTGTCATTGCTCAAACAGAAGCGTGACTCGGCTGGAAATACGACCCTGTACCATTCCGCCATCCATGTGGCTCTATCCCGACACCATGGCAAATGGAAGCGTCTAGGCTGTTGGGTTAAAGGCAGCTTTCTTAACGGGTGCCATGGGTGCAAGCCGTCGGCGACCAATCGGTGGCTAATGGTCCTGGTTGATATGGGAACATCAAGGGTGTCCTGCACATGCTGCAAAAGTGTGACGGAAGTGGCCTGCGGAGCCACCAATGTATTCTCCGACAAGCATGTGCCGACGTCACTTTGGCAGCACCAGCACCCCTGAAACGTGCCACATTCCCTTGTTCCAACCATCTTTGCCACAGCCGATCACCGTGGACGCTTGTAGGTGCCTTTCCACTGTGATTTGATGTATGGACTAACCTGCCCTTCTGAATCCGATCACCACTCCCCTCGTAAAATAGCCTAGCTGCTAGAACTGCCTCTGTTGGCGGCGGCTTGGCATTCTCTGCTACTACACTTTTTCTCTGAAACAAAGAAAAAGAGAAAATAATTTATTTCCCTGGCAGATAGAGCGGCACAACTATTGCTGATTCCTCAAGTTCATTCCCTTGTATCACACTCAACGTGCGCAGGACAGCTACACATTTTGTATCATTTACATAACTCAGCTGCGTCTACCCATCAATTTGCATAATTTTCTGCTCACTCCTTGGTGTTGCATTTTCACTGTCGCATAGTGTATAGTACATACAATATTTTTTATATAATACACACAATATGATTTTACATATAATATGCACAATATAATTTTATATATAATACATAGAATACAATTTTACAATACGTACAATATAATTTTACATATAATAGTAAAGCTTTGTTCACCAATATGTGGTATTTCTTATCTGACTCCAACTCTACTATATCTCATTCTAACTTGATTGCGTAATCGATAAAACCTGTTGAATTCGGTATTTATATTAGTCCCGAAATGACTGATCCAGTTGTTGAAAACAATAACAGTTTATTGCGCCATTTAAACATAACGTAAGTAAAACTGGTTAGTAAACGCAATATAAATTCTAACACAACGATAACAAATGACGACTCCAACCTCGACATGCAGAGGGCTAGCGTACAGCTAGTTAAAAGAGAGGGAGAGCGTATGCATAACCGTACCTTATATCTAGAAGGTGACGCCACGACGACGATACATCTGCGTAACTTATGCTAATCAGTATGCAACAGTACTCCCCCCACCAGCGACCACACCACTAAGGAGTGGTACACGACAATCACTGCTGTACTAAAAAATTTAACTTTTCAACCACTTCTGGTAGTGTATTGCGGAACTGCTCTCGCCCTTAACAATTACATTATCTTTAACGCTATTTAACCATTTAACATTACATTTTTCATCATTTGAATTTTCAACAAATATGTATGCTGGTTTTAATCTATTTATGCACACAATAGATATTTTCCCATTATATTCTATTCGAAAGAATTTCTTAAATGCTTTAATTACTTTACACGGTCCTATATATGGCTATTGTAAAGGTTTTCTTACCATATCTTGCCTTACAAAAACATGAGTAGCTTTAAATAAATCTTTATGAACGAAAATATTTTGTTTTGAAGCTCTCAATGTTGGGACTGGTCGTAACTTTCGCATGCCTTCTTTTAATCGCATAACAAACTGTTCTTGCGAAACATGCCCTACAGTTGACCTAAACATTTCCCCCTGTCAAGCGTAATGTTTGGCCGTATACCATTTCTGCTGCTGAAGCAGCAAGTCCTTTCCTCAACCAGCACATATACCCAACAATACTGTTGGCAATAGGTCCATCCATTTATTACTGTCATAACATTTGACGTTTTTAACTGGCGATGAAAACGCTCTACAATTCCATTCGCTGCTGGATGATATGCCGTAGTTCTGGTTTTATAAATACCCCAAAATCTAGTTAATGCGTGAAATAAATTACTTTCCATTTGGCGCCCCAAATCAGTTGTTAATTGACCATGAACTCCAAATCTTGAAATCCATCCATTATAAAACTTCTCAGCTACCGTTTCAGTGTTTTGATCTTTCATCGGAAATGTTTCTGGCCACTTAGTATAACGATCAATACAGGTTAATAAATAATTATACCCTTGTGAACTAGGTAATGGCCCTACTATACCCAGATGAACGTGATCAAAACGGCTGGAAGGCAGTGGAAATTCACTAAATGTATCGTGAACCGTTATTCACGATATGATAGTGGGAAGCGATAAAATGGAAATTAATACAGGAATAAAATTTATATTAAAGGAATCTTGGAGAAAAATCACCGTTGGAGGTCGGAGGATGAATCAGGCCTGGAAATAGGATGGTGGTGAAGGTCAGCTTGCGGTCCAGGCAGATGCTATCGCAAAAAGGATGCCAGGAAAAGAGTTAGTGAACAATAACATGGCAATATAAATATCGACGGTGCGCCGGAGTCATATATCGTTAGGCCGTAAAAATCGAAGAGGAAATTTAGGGAAGGCGGGACGAAGAAGGAGGCTCCGTAGGGTCGAACGGGCAAATGAAACCGCAGGTCGAGTGGTCGGTGAGATAGGAGGAAAGGACGTGATTGGAAGGGAGAATTGATCAAACCCGAGATTGGCTAGAAATAGGTTGATGGACATGAAGGTCGTTTATGGATGAGGAAGGTGATGGGAGATTTTTAGAGAGGATAAGAGATCTGATCCCTATTGAGAAACGTCTCTGATCTATGTTAGAGGTGGTCGGAAAAGGAGCGGATCTGCACTTCGAGGTGAAGGGTCGTGATAGAAGCCGTTGATGAGAGAAAATTGGTCGGTTACGAGTAAGATTGTTTAAACGAGCGAGGGCCCTAAAGTCGCAGTTAGAAGTAGGAAACGTTGTTCCCAGACCCAGCGTACGAAGGTTTGTGCATATTTGTCTTTGGCTGCCAAAGCTGGAGCAGTAGCACCCAAGTCGTTTTTTTTCAAGCTCGTAAGAACGAGCAGACAATTGCCTGGCCAGTTTACCCGAGGAGATTTCCTGGAGTTACATTTGCCGGACCAACTCCTGAAGTGATTTTCCCGGAGCCACGTCTTCCCGAACCGGTCACCCTCACGTTTTCCCTGAGCGTCGCACGGAACCCGTTTAATGTGAGTTTGTTTCTCTCTTTACCCTTGATATGAGGTGTACTGCGGTTCTGTAGGAAAGGGATAGTTTGTAGAGTCAGGCCTCGAGTAAGATAAGCGCGAATCAGGGAAGATAGTGTTAGAGTTTTTTTTTTAAATAGTACAGAAAACCCTTTTATTTGTGTAAATATTTGTATTGCATTTTGATATTGCAACAATATGGCATATATCCATTAGGTGAAATTGGTGTTTTACAGTAGGTGTTTATCTTAACTGTATCGATTTTAACGAGCAATCACGGCTCAAACCCATAAGCACGGTGCTGCCATGCAATGAGCGTGAAAGCCTTCGTATATTGTAATTACAGCTCCTAATACATAGAATATATCATACGCAGTTCATTATTGTGTCCCAACGTTTACTTGTATGCTATACGATCATGCTGGCCTTTCAATAGAAAGATTACATTAATGATTGGTACATTAAAGATTGTTTTCAAGTAGCCTTATGTCTATCTTAGCGCCTGGTTATTCACTGGTTGTTTACAGGTAAAACGCCAGCTAATAGTATAATCGTTTATACCACAGTCGTTTAATGACTAGAGTGAACTAGTCATTCGCAATAAATGGTGATTTAACATGATGATGAACTTTAGATTTTTGACAAGCAATACATGTTTTTACCCAATATGCTTTTATAATATCCTATTTTAAAGATTTCCATACAAAACACTTTCGTATTAAGTCTATTGTAACTTTTATGCCAGGATGTGATAAGTCATGAATTACAGAAAAACCTTGCGCCGGAATGATTCCGAAATATATGGTCGAACAGTATCAGTAGACGTATCACATAATACACTAATACCATCAGGTGTTACAATCATAGGTTTCAAAACTAAGTGTTGAGTCAACTGCGTGCCATGCTTCCAACTCTTCGTCATTCGCTTGTGCTTGCGCCATAGCCTCATAATTTATTTTGGACAACAAGTCTATAGAGGAAATGTGCGATAAAGCATCCGCAACACTATTACTTTTACCTGCAATATATCTTAAATCTGTTGTATATTGTTCTATGAAATCTAATTGTCTTTGTTGTCTAGGTGAGAATTTATCGCCTGTTTGACCAAAAGCGAAAGTTAACGGCTTATGCTCAGTGTATACTGCAAAATTTCTACCTTCTAATGGGTGTTTAAAATGACGCATGGCAGCATAAATTGCTAACATTTCTTTGTCAAAGGTGCATTTACTTTCAGTTTGGCATAATTTCCGTGAAAAGAAAGCCAATGGCTGAATTTCTCTTTTTGCTTCCTGCTGTAATACTGCTCCAATCGCCACGTCTGACGCGTCAACCATCAACGACCATGTGGCTGAACTGATTGGATGAGCTAACATTACTTTTTTAGGCATTAATTATTTAATTATTTCTCTACATCTGTCAAATGCATTTTGACTATCAACAGACCATTTTAACAAACCGTTGTCTTTTTTTTACCACCTACCATGGCATGCAAAGGTGCTTAAGTTTTGGCTAAATTTTGAAAAAATCTATGATAGTAATTGAGCATAGTTAAAAAAACGTAATTCCGTTACAGTTTTAGGTTAAGGATAATTCAACAAAGTTTCTACTCTATCTTTTAGGGGAAATATTCCCTCTTCTGTAACCTCACAACCCAAAAATGGCAATCGTTCATGTCCAAAAGCACATTTACTGACGTTTAAAACAAGGCCATATTCGTTTCAACACTAGAATACGTCCACCGTAGTTCACCTTCTGGATTATATCTTTAAGTGGAATTTATCGTATCAGAGCTGTTTGTAATACTGGAATTCGGTGAGTTCGTTCCATTAATTATTTTTTTGCGAATATAACATATTAAAATGGAGTTATAAACTTTGGCTTTAAAAAAGCGTGTGGTTAAAAGTAGTCTCACTAAGTTGAGAGAGAATTAACATTTACGATGCGGATACTGAACAATTATCACTTTATATGTCCAAATTGAATGAGTTGTCAAAAGAATTTGAGGATAATTGTATTAATTTATGTGTAATTAGTAAAGATAAAGAGGTTGATAATCTTATTGAGGAGAATCAAAAGAGTCAAGATTAATTGACGAATTATGTGTGTATGTCTTTAGAGCAAATACACGATTAACGAAGTGTCAAGTACTCAACAGAAGTGTCAAGTACTCCAGTACTAACTGAAGGTTCTAAAATTGCTGAAGTTAAATTACTTAAATTATCATTTCCTATTTTTAGTGGTAGACTGGATTAATAGTTGTCATTCAGTGATTTATTTAATGGATCAATTGTTAAAAATGATAAATGAACAGGTGCAAAAAAAAGCTACAATATTTAAGGTGCTCATTGAAAGGTGAAGCTTTAAAGGTTATACAGTCGCTTCTAATTTGTGATCAGAATTTTGATATTGCTTGGGAACTTTTAGAGAAAAGGTTTTCTCATAAAAGGGAATTGGTGTCATCATTAGTTAAGAAAATTTTGAATTTGCCCTCGTTGAACTCCGAAACTTCGGTTCAAATATTGAACATAGTTGACACGACTGCTGAATGCATTCGGTCCTTTGAAACATTAAATCTAAAAGTGGAGAATTTTGCAGATACTCTTTTAATGTTTATAATTCAATAGAAATTGGATCCAGTTATAAGAAGCTGGTGGGAGCGTTCACGTGTTAATGATTTACCAAGCCTTCGTGATATTTTAGAATTTCTAAAAAATCATGCTAAAGCACTCCACGCAAGCAAGATTCAGTCAAAAAAACTGAGCTCACCTAAGGTTACAGCTTTAGCATCGGAGGTTAAAACTCAGTGAGTTTATTGCAAAACTAATCATTCGCTAAGCAACTGTAGTTTCTTAAGCTTATCGGTTCAAGGCCTTATAAGTTTTGTAAAAAATAACAATATTTTAATTGTATCCTTCCGTGTCATCAAGCATCTACATGTAGAAGTATTAATAGATGCAGAAAGTGTAAAAAGAAACACAATATTACATTTTGACAAAAACGAGAATAACTTTATAGCAACAAAAGGTTCAAAAATGTTTTTGTCAAATTCGAAAACTATGCTTCCACAATTACCAGTTACTCAGGATGCTAATAACAAGGTAAAATCATGTTCCACAAATGACACTATAAGAAGAGCTCATGTGAATGCAGGGAACTTTGAAATAGAAAGGCAGGAAGCATGCTTGGAGATCCCGTTCGGTCCCATCAAATCAGTCCATAGTAACAAAAGTGAAAATGAGCTTAATGATTCTATTTCCCCTAACATTGCATCTTGTTTGACAGATTTTGGCTTATGTCAACAGGGCCTGATCACCGTAAAGGCGTCCAAAGCCCGAGCTTTGAGAATAGATTATATTATGAGCATGTGCTTGGACCACGCACATGCGCAGAAGGATTGTTCACCGTGCAGTTCCCACTCCCGCTAGAGTAGTGGTTCCCAACTCAATTTAAGCCGCGGACCACTTTTCCACCTCTAATTTTACCAAGAGACATAGAGAAGATGTTTTGTCAAATAAAGATACTGATTGGCAGAGAATCTTATGGAGGGATGATCCCAGTGAGCCAATTAATACTTACCGATTAGTGACAGTAACTTATGGAACCGCTTGTGCACCGTTTCTGTCTACTAGAACAATGCAACAACTTGCCTTTGACGAGAAGGATGGATTTGCTATAGCATCCAAAGTAACTCTTCGAGATTTTTACGTATAGACATGCTCTCAAGTGCTCAAACAGAATTAGAGGCTTACAATTTAATTGAACAAATGATTGTAATGATAGAAAAAAGAGGATTCAAGCTATGCAAATGGGTTTCAGATGTTTTGTCTGTTCTCGAAAACGTTGCAAAGGATTTAAGAGAATCGAATCTTTCAATGGTAATATATAAAGATAGAAAGGTTAAGGTGTTAGGAATTATTTGGCAACCAGTTAGTGACACATTTCGTTTTTCTGTTTATGTACAAAATACAGAAGAATTCACTAAACGAAATGTATTTTCAGAGATGGCAAGAATATTTGATCTCGTGGGTTAGTTGGCACCGATAGTAGTTTATGCTAAAATTTTCTTGCAAAAATTATGGAGTCGGAAATTGGATTGGGATGATATTCTAGATGAAAACTTCAATAAACATTGGAAAAAATTTCATTCTGAGTTAACCATTACTTTCAGAAATCAAAATTCCAGGGTACACACTGTCTTCAAACATTGATGACAATCAACTTCATGCCTTTTATGATGCCTCTGAAAAGGCTATTGTGCATTTATTTATCTTTGATCAATTGTCTGATTCATCTATAAATATTAGTCTTTTAACAGGTAAAACTAAAGTTGCTTTTATAAAAAGACAATCTATTCCAAGACTGGAATTATGTGCTGCTTTGCTTTTATCAAATTTACTAGACACAATTATAACGCATTTAGAGATGCCCATTTCAGGATCTTACGCCTGGACTGATTCAGATGTTGTGCTATCATGGATCTCTTCAGAGCCGCAACGTTGGCAACCGTTCGTAGCCAATAGAGTATCCAAAATTCAAGAAATAATACCAAAAGTAAAATGGAATTTCGTTCCAGGAATCAACAACCCTGCTGATTTTGCCACAAGGGGACTTTTGCCTTCCGAATTTACTAATTGCAATCTGACCTAGAATTGAGACCCAGTCAAGAACTTGGAGACGATGTTGGCGAAACCAAGCTGTCATTTTGCGTGCAGTATGCGGGTTAGCGAGATCTTGCTGGAAGATAGCATCTCCCTGTGGGCGAAAGCAGTCAATGGAAGGCAGGTAATGCTCTTGTAAAATTTCTTGGTAACATTGTGCATTGATAGTTCCATCATACGTAAACAAATCACCAATGCCACAATAGCCAAAATCAAAATAGCACAAACAGCCCCCACACTTGAACAATGCTTGGGAACTTTACTTCTTGTTTTACACAGTTTTTGGCGTGTCCTTCATTCGGCCGGCGGATGACTCTCCGCCCGATATTTCCATATAGGACTGGGAAGGGGGACTCGTCAGACCAAATCACCTTCCGCCATTGAGCTTCCATCCAGGACATGTGGTCTCTAGCCCATGCAAACCACTTCCTTCGCTGAACTGGCATCAACATAGGCTTTCGCTTACTCTTGTATGAGCCATATCCCATGTCATGTAGTATATTGATAGCAATTTGTCACGATACAGTTCGATCTATACGTTGGCTCCATTGTTCTGAAGCTTCCACCTAAGTTTCAGATCGGTGTTTCGTGACAACGCGACCCAAAATTCAATCTTCCCTAGCAGTAGTTGTAGGCAGTCTGCCGTTGCAACACCCCGGCGCGATAAAACCGATTTCGTTGTAATGCTCTGACGGTAGACTCGTTTAAACACAATTCGCGAGCAGTCTGACCCATAGCTGCTCCATATTGTCGTTTCTGAAGGATCTTATTCCGTATCCATCTGCAGTCCTAACCTTTCTCTTACCATTTTTTCAAGTTTTGAACGAAACGCAGACTACATGAGGTTTTATACTGCTCTTCGTTTTCAAATTGTTGACTGCACAAGATACAAAGCAGCAAAAATTTGCATGTTGAGCCAAGCAACATGTGCAGAGAGTTGGGTGCGCGTAAATTTATTGCCACCGTCTTTTCAGAGGTGTAATGATTCCAGGCATATATCAAGATGCCAGTTATAGTGTTTGTGCTGATTTTTTTGTAAACCATAGCTCAAGTGGAGTATTTGGTGTAATAAAAATGTTTTCTTACTAATGCAAACGACTTTTTTTTTTACTATTTATAACAGCGTCGTATGGGGTGAGCGTACATTTATTGCCATGGGTAAGGTACATGTGAATGGTAAGAAGAGGTGCAGTCAGCATTATGGAGTTGCAAAAGTGCTATAAAACTTTATAGTATTTTATGTACTTTATTTATACCAACGCTCTTTGATGCTAAATGTTTTCCTATAGTTTCAGACACAAATGATAAAACCAAAAGCGTAGTTATTGTATTTTTAACTAACCTCCTAAATGTAATTCAACCTGAACGCAAATCAAAATTAATTATTTGGACTGATGGACCATTAAGTAAATTTAAGAACAAATATATTACGTACCTTTTACATAAACTAAATTTACAATTCGAACACAAATTTTATAACATTGGTTGGAAGTACACTGTTATATCTTGTGTTGCAAAGGTGCAGTTGATGGATTCGGTGGTTCAGCAAAATCTAGAGTGCGTGCAGAAGTGACAGGCCCACGAAAAATAGTTCAAATGACGACAGATTTTGTTACTGTTGCTGCTAAAGTTCTGCCTAAAGTCGTTGTTGAGCCGATAATGCAAGAGCAAATTGACACAGAGTCTAAACTTATAGACTGGTCAAAAGCAAAGGAATGCAAAGTATACATGTGATTATTTGCTGCAATTCTGAATCGTATTTTTACAATAATTCCAGATTTCCAAAGCCAGCCATCATCTTAAAATGTTCTCAGACAGATGTTGATGGTCCAATAGAAGTAAACATTTATTTTTGGCAAAAATCACAGGAAAAAAAAAACATAACGACAACTTTGTCAATTTTTAAACAGCATAAATAAAAATGACTTTACTATTTCTTATGTGAAGAAAGTATCGGGAAATAAATTTTCATATGTTGAGAACTCTAAGCGGTATGAACTGGACAGGACTGATATATTGCAAATACTGACAACACCTATAATTTCAGACCGGTGTTGTCATATTTTGTGAAATTGTTTTTTGTGTATGAGTAGATCGATATTATAGGCCTGTGCAACGTTACAATTTTTTTTTTTGGTACCTTGCAAGCACTGGCGTACGCAGGGGGTGTTGATGGGGGTTGTAACCCCCCATTGCAATGAAATTTTGTATATTTAACATAGGAATATGTGAGTTATAGCCCACTGAGCCTATAACCATCCCTTATGAACTTTTTGGGTACACCTATGGTTGCAATTGACCTTTTCAGTTTCATGCTAAACCTCGGGTTCCCATGTGAGTACTTCTATGGGGACTGAGAAAAATTATTACCTCCTTCTCATAGCTGTCAAGAATTTTAGTGAATGTACAAGATACCAAAATGCAACAAAAATAATTGATACTGCTTGACAATTAGTAATGAGCTAAAAAGTACCTTATTTTAAAATGCGACTGTAAAACTTTTGAAAATAAATACATAGCAGATCGGACAAATCAAATTTTTAAATAGTGGGGAGGCGCTCCAGCCCTCTCTTCCCCCATATGGGCACCCACGGCCTCTAACGTGTATACTTTGTAAACCAATTTTATTCCAGTTATAGTTAGTAGTAATGTTTGTATGGGGATTAACCATTTACACAAATGCAACAATATATTTGAAGTGCACATGCAATTTTCACTCTGTCACATAGATGATCACCTTGGCACATACATGATAGCATGCTCAAATTTTTTCGTCAACAGCGCTTTAATTGTATGGGTGTAAGAAAAATATTTTCCATAATTTTAGTTCCTCCTTCAACTGAAAAAAAAAAATCAGCCTTCAAATCATTATATATTTATAGAAATAAATTCACAAAGTATTGAACTCAATGTGAACTTCCAAAAATTGTCGAATATGTAATAGTTACAAATTTAATTACCATACTGTTAATTATTCTAAAATATGTCTGCAACATTTTTTATATAGATGCAAGAGTGTAATGTGTAGAATAAAAAAAAATTAAGTTCGGCTAAATATTTAGTTTTATTACCTTTGAAATAATTATCTAGGAAAAATACGATTTACAAATGTCACATGTCTGGTCATGGAACGGCTCATTAAAAAAACAGATTCATTAGGATCAAACATGCATGTATATTAGAAAATAGATAACTAATAATCAAAAGTTTATTAACCAAAAATCTATGTCTTCGTATTCGCTACCAAGCGTTTATAATAGGGTATCCATGCCGACAAGGATAATCTAAATGAATCTTCAATATGGGAATCGGTAAGTGGGGAATTTTGATTTGCCTTCGTTAATTTTAAATATAAAAGTCATTCCACATAAACATGCGGATTTAAAACAAGAATAGACGTATTCACAGTAGTTTTTAATATACGAATAGCTTTCTAATTATCTTCTTCAAACCCCTAGCTTTTTAAATTTGATTAGATTGCAGAATTATATCATTTTCTAGTATAGTGGTTCACATATCAAAAACGTCAGAAAATTTTCCCGAATTACGTTTCAGATTTAAATCTTCTTTAAAAGAAAAACATGGATACTGAACAATATCTTCGATTGGCTCCGACTGTTTAATTTTCGCCTTTTAAGTTTTGACCGAATAATCGTTTTTTATTCATTATACTGATGATAAAAATATAAGTAAACAATTTTCTCTAGTATTTTTGTTATATTGAATAATAAATCTGAAAACTCCCAAAAAGTTGGGGGAAAAAAAAAGAAGCTGAACTGAACTAAGAGAAGGGGGATAGGAAAAGGGGGTATTAGGAAGCTACCCACTGGAGGCGATGCTTCTCCCCTTTTGGATGGGGAATTCCGGACAAATCACACTTGGGCACCCAACACATAACGAAGTGGCCAGCTTCACATTTTATTGATTCTCGTTAACGCAATCAATCAGTTACAAAACATTACTCGAAAATTACTCTAACCGAACCACGGAGGCAGACCACACACACACACACACAACTGGGTCTTTTTCCAAGCTTCACCCATGCCACCACGAGGTGGCGCCTTTTACCAATTACGATAGACTGATTCCAAACAAACTCAACACTTGCTCATTCACTGTAGCGGGTTTCCCGATAAATGCCTATATTCCGAAAATCGAAAAAAGATCAGCAGAAATGCTAAGCGAACATTAAAATTTTGAAAAATTATTTTTATTACTAAAAACATATATATACATTATATAGCAAAACCTGAAGCTGCAGAGCAAAAAAAAAAGAAAGCAATCTATTACATTTATTACAAAGGGAGTCCCGAAATTGCTCGATATTCATGTCTTTCAATATATCCATACCGGAAAAAGAAAAAAGCGATAGCCAAAGTGTACTACTGCTAAATCTGGCCCAAATCTTAGCCATCTTTAAGTCATAACACACAAACATTGCTTTTGATTGTTTTTATAAAAGACCAACCAGCATTAAACCTGCTGTTGAAACTGTTTTTTTCCTTTCAAATGCCCACTATTTGCCCCTAGAACTGCTGGTGTCCAACATTTAAACTGTTAAATAATGGTGAAATTATCAGTGGTTCATTGTGAGCATAGGTGCAGAGTTATGTGGGTCCACGCCCCCCCCCCAAACAATTTTAAAAACTCTATGCCTATGATTGTGAGTACCATATTCAGCAACTGGCCTCTTCCTTGTTGGGAAGTTACGAGACTTGGAACCTCAGAAACACATTTACAATATCAAATCGTGTGAATGTGCTTAAAATAAAATACGTATTCTGCATCTACTTCCGTTTGAGTAGGCACATGAATGAGACAAAATCAAAACGTTTCGAATCTTAAAGAAAATTATAAAAAGTGCTCAGTTTTTTATTTTGTCGAATATTTCAGAATTTACAGCATAGGATTATCTAGACGTTTCACATTCAAATTGGCCATGATAAGATGAAATTAAAAGTTACCCTTATTATCAAATTGAGTCTATTGTCAGAAACATGGTCAGAACTACACTGGTCCAATGACGGCGGATGTTATCTGTGTGCAGAAAGCTATGTGCACTGCTTGGAATTCCGCATTCCTTGTCATAAAATATCTTTACACGAATAATGTCGCTTTTGCTCATACCAGGTTTGTCGTACACAGCAGGTAAATATTCTTGTTTCCATTTCGTAGCAATCATGCAATCAAGATTTGGGTCTTTGTTGTAGCCTTTACTACCGTATAACATAATGGAATCGTAATCGAACGGTGTAACCATACGGGCCTCTGATGAATCGTATTTCTTAAATGATTTCTTCCAATCTGTAATTTTAAAAAAGTGTTAAATAACTGATTTGTGCAAAGCTTTTTCGCTTATTCTTTTCCTTTTCACGCTATACTGTATATGATTCGGGAAGGGTAAAGAAATACACATGACTAAAAAGTACAAGAAATGTTAATATTTTTTATTTAAGGAAAATTTTGTTAACTTACGAACAAATGCATTTTGTTTTAAAATGATCTTTTGTTGCACAGAGTATTCATAAAAAGTGTACGACTTCAGTTTTTACTTGCGTCGAAACTACAATAGCTAGAAACTTAATTCTGTTTTTTTTTAAAATTACGTGGCAATAGTCAAAGTTTTTTTTCAGCACAGTTAGAATGTCTCCATGTGCATTCTGTTGAACCTTACGATACAGCGTAAGCCTAGTTCTATCCACGTTCTCTGCAAAATGCCGGTTGTTACACAGGAGACGGCTTCATTAATGCACTCTTTAAGCATATCTAGAGAGGTTACATTTGTTTTGTTGCCCTTAATAAATCTCCAAAGAAAGAAATCACGCAGGATAATGTCAGGAGAACGGAGTGGCCATTTCGTCGGGCCATCACGACCAATCCATCGCTCTGGGAAATGTTTGTCTAAACAGCTCGAGCATCCAAAGACCAACTGGAAGGCACACCATCTTGTTGAAAAATGATAGTTAGCATATCCTGGAGTTGTGGAATTGCAAATTGTTCCAACATGTCCAAATACGTTGTTCCATTAACTATATTTTCAGCAAAGAAATGAGGTCCAACATATCTATCTGCCATTACACCATACCAAACATTAACCTTTGGGCAATCTCTCTCGTGTTCTATGGTTACCTGGGAAATTTGAGTGTCCCAGGTTCGACAGTTATGCTTGTTAACTTCGCCGGACACATGAAAAGTTGAAACAGGGCCTTGAAAGGATTGCGAGTTCTGCCTCAGTGCAATTGAGTATGTCTTCAGCAAATACTTTTCGACGTGGCTTGTCATCGGATTGAAGTTTGTGCACTGACTGCGTTTTATATGGAAATAGGTGGAGATGCTTTGCAGAGTTTTGTGAAGTGTTGATCTAGGTATGTCGTGTTTATGACTGGCAACATAGGTTGGTTTGTTCGGGCTCTTAACATAAGCCTCCTGGACATCTTCGACATATTTATCACGCGCAGAAGGTCTGTCTATCAGTACTCTTACCTTTCACAACACTTCCTGTTGTTTTGAATTTCTTTACCCACTGATCGATGCTCCTTCTTGTCGTAGGGGGAGGGCTCTTGCACATGTTTCCGAAATTCCGTTGCACTTGTGTTAGTGATTTCACCTCCATAAACCATATTGCACAAGCAGCCTTCTCCTGTGTTGATGCCATCACTCTTGCTTTTGGTGTCTTTTACATTCTATGAATGCACATGCAGTGTTTGACACATGGAGACATTCTAACTATGCTGAAAAGGACATTGACTGTTGCCACGTAATTTAAAAAAAAGAATAAAGTTTCTAGCTATTGTAGTTTCGATGCAAATAAAATTTGAAATTGTATACTTCTTTTATAAACACCCTGTATAATACTATATCAAACATTTAAAAATTCTTTTAAAAGAATATGCGGTTTGATTCTTTTATAAAACAATTCTCAAGAGATTTTCATTCTTTTGAGTCATTCAAGGGAGTAAGAATAATCGTTCTCATTGGCAGAAGAACAATAAGAATGGTAATCATTATCCTTATTTCCTGAATGAGAGAGCCCCTCTGAAGTGAATGGAATATAGAATATCATTCTTTTATGTGTTAATATGATGGACACGGTCCGTCTAAAATGTATCTGACCTTATTTTGTCCTGAGAAAATAATTGCGATAGGGAGGTAAAAGCACAAACAGTGAAAGAGTACACTTCCATGTGCTTTCGTGGTTTTTTGGAAAATGGGGCAAGAATGAAACAGTTGCTTTCAGTTGACAGATGTGGGATATGTGGTGCACTATGTGACTGTCACATTTCCATTGCATCCATGATGACAGTGTACGGGGCAGTTAATACATTATAACCTATAAACGTTATTAAGAATTCATTCGTTCATTTAAGTCCAAATATCCAAGCGGGTTAAAACATATGTGTTTTATTAAGGTATTATTACCCTTCACAGGGATAACACAATTGCCAAATATGGTCAACACAGAAAAGCCTCCGGGGCGAGATTTTTGTGAGTTTTTCGTGGGGGAATTTATTATACAATAACTTTTGCCACCCACA
>QLNU02014176.1:163000637-163030772 GCA_006491805.2 Dysdera silvatica
TATTTACTTCCTTGTGGATGTGACAGATTGTTTCGGAAATGCCGTGAATATATGGAATAGATATGCGGGTGTGAGATGTATTGTTTAAAGATGTACTATTGGGTCTACAGTTTCTGAGAATGAATCGTTTAGGGTATCCATTATTTTTAAGTGCCGTGTGTATGTGTTTTGTTTCTGTGTTTGAAAGTGTTTCATTACTGCAGTGAGAATTCGCTCTAAGACTTAATGTTTTAACAACGGAAGCTTTGTGGCATGTTGGATGATGCGATTTAAAATCGAGATATCTGTCTGTATGTGTGGGTTTACGGTAAACTGAGGTGAAGATTGAGTTATCGTGAGATCTGTGTACAAGAACGTCTAGGAAAGGGAGTTTATTGTTCTGTTCTGTTTCGTATGTGAATTTTATATCTTCTTCCACTTTGTCAAGCCATCTTTTGCACCTAGGACATCCTATTCTTCTTCCTACTGGATTAGTTGTCATGATCTTCTCAGCTATTCTAGAATTTCCCATCCTTTCTACATGTCCAGCCACCAAAGTTTACTTTTCCCATTTCTGTCACATTGTTCTATCTGTAATAAGGATCTCTCCGTATTGGTTCAAGTATTATGAGTAATATTTTGGCTATTTCAATCCCCTCCAGTGGCTCCAGTAAACATTAGTTAACATATGAAAATAAGCAAAACAGCACCACCTCCACACCAAGGTGTTTATGTAATACTCAAACACTTCCTTATAACAGTTCTTGCTGCACCTAAAAAGGAGATTGATCTTTGGGAATGCCAAACCTGTAAGCTTAAAAATGCTAGAAGTGAAGTGGTTTGTTCCTCATGCAAATCTCCAAGAGGAAACTCTGTGACATTAGTTAAAGATTCTGGTGATGCGGTTAAGCCATTATCTGAATTATTTAAACCAGATCCATCATCTTGGGTATGTGATGCTTGTTATGTGCGTAATGATGGAACGAAAATTTCGTGTCCTGCATGTCAAACTACAAAGCCTGGAGCAGCTCCTGCTCAAAAATCTTCTACTACCACATCTAGTTCAAATACCTTTAAATTTGGTGTACCCTCTGCCTCTACTGATTTCCATTCCATTTTTGGATCTGACCCATCCAAAAACAACAATTCGGGATTTGTTTTCGGTACAAAAACGGACACTAATTCTTTGCCTACATTCAAATTTGGTGCCTCGTCCATAACTCCATCTACAGGGTTCGTTCCCAGTTTTGGTCCCACGAAACCATCTGATGGAAAAGCAGTGTTTGGTGACATACCTTTTACTGCAACGCCATCCTCATCAACTACCAGCTCATTGGGTTTAGGATCCTTTAATTCCCTTTTCCAAAACCCTCCTGACCTATCTATAGCTCCAGTGACTGCTGCACCAACATTTGTATTTGGGAAACACAATAACACAGTCTCCCAAACTCCAAGTTCAACCATTTTGACATCATCCAGCAAAGAGCCAAAACAATCTGCTGCAAGCTTCACATTTGGATCTGTAAATGAACCTGTTAACAAGGAAAAGGAGGAGGATGAAGAAGAAGAAAGCGATGATCCTTATGAATTTCAATTTGGTAGCCCACAAAAGTATGAATTTAATTTCAGCGGTGTGCGTCCTCGTAGCCCTTCCAAATCCTTAAAATCTCCAAAATCACCAGGAAGTCCAAGCAATGTAGAAGATGAAGATGAAGTGGAACCTTCAGATGTCGACAATATTTACTTTCAACCTGTCATTCCTCTGCCACCAAAGGTTAGTATTTTAAATTTCTCGGTGGTGCTGCATAGAGTGTAGGTTTTTGTAATTGCACCTGAGATATACCTTTTGAAGAAAAGGTCTTGAAAATACTAAATCATTGTTTGTCATTTTAGGTTGAAGTGGTAACAGGTGAAGAAAATGAAACCCCATTGTTCACCAGCCGAGCTAAACTGTTCCGATTCACTGAGGGCGAATGGAAAGAACGGGGTATTGGAGATCTCAAAATTTTGCATAGTGCATCACTGAAGAAAACTCGGTTACTCATGAGAAGAGACCAGGTAATTTTAACATAATTGTGCAATCAGAAATAGCTTTTCTGCTTGTTGGTGGTTGATGCACTTTCAACCAAACCTATACTGAAGTTAGGGAGTACCGACACAGTTTGCTTTGTGCCTCTGTGTATATTGGGGGTCTTGCAGTTAATAAGTGGGTAGGGAAAAGGTAAAGGGAGGAAACGGTGCGTTTGAACGTTAAATAATTTTTATAAAACAGTAGTAGTATAGTTCGTTTGGAATAGTAGAAGGTACGTCTATGAAAATAAAAATATAAAAGTTAATATTTTACTAAAGAAAAGTAGATAAATTGAACGGATACTCAATCAATGAATATTTGGAAATAATAGAATTGCATAATTATAATTTGGAAAAGTAGAATGAAAACTTTATGGGCTGATAGGAGGTAGCCGGGCATAGCTACTCAGTATCCACAAAGCAGCCAGTCCGGCAGGAGATGAGACACTTCTTTTCATCTCAATCTAACATTGGGAGGCAATTAACTATGCCATCGTTCTTTTTCACGATGAACTGCATTCCAATAATCTGTGTAGTGTCTGCACCAAATTTCTTTAAGCTTTGGTCGTAGACTTGGTTGTCAAGTTTCTGCCACGGCAGTTAAAGCCGCTGGTAATAACCGGTTAAAAGTAGCACGGCAGAAACTAGAAACCCAGAAAATAATTATTTTGTGCATTAAAAACTTACCAAGATAACCTAAATTGTAAAAAGGGATGTATTTTAAAGTAAAACAGGTTTAGTTGAAATGTTTATAGTATTTATTCAAAGGTTACATCATAGCAAATTCACTAGCATTTAAGTTCAGGCTGATCTTTTCGATAAAGCAGTCTATAGCAAAAGATCAGTTTTCCTGCTATTTCCTAATTCAAATAATTTCTTTATTATGAATAGATGAAAAGTGTAAGAGAAATATTCTTCCAAGCCTACCAGTACTTCAGGCAATAATATCACTGCATACTGTTGTTACAAATCCTTATCTATAGTTGTTTTCTTTAAACTAGACCACCACCACATAGAAGTCTGGACATTTTTGAAAATTTTATGGGTGTAATATGTTTCAGAAAAAAGTGCTGATTTTGCTCAGAAAGTTATAATGTAAAGGAAACAATTAGGATTAATGGATACTAGGAATTTCTAGGAATAGGATACTAGAGTAATTTCCTAGTATTGTCTTCCTGCTCATGTGACAATTTAGATCACATGTACTTTGGATGAAGCATATAAACTGGCATATATATGATGTTGAGTTATTACCTGATTATATTTACTTTTTACCCTTTTTTGATTCATTTCCATGAGATTATCGTCATTTATTAGGGTCGAATAAATTTCACAAGCATTTACAATAAAAAAGTTACCTTTTCAAATCTTATAAAGGGGAACAGCAATAGGTTTTAAGAGCTGTAACAAGTCTTTTTACATCTTTATTAATCATCTGATTATTTATGACTTGAACAGCTCCTTTATCACCCATATCATTTTCATGATCTGCAAGTTATATAGATGGGATGATTCTTTATGAACAATTCCAAGCAATCTACCTAACTTTTCCACCTTATATTGCTGGGTGTTTGTGGCTTTACAGTGTTTATGTATTCCTTTAGCCAAGCACCTTGTCTGTACCGATTTCTCAAATATTTTTGAGCAGATACCACATGCTTTGCAAAAGACTTAAAAGGAAAAGTTGTTCATTGGCTGTAATACAGCTTAACCGATTGGTTATAAACCACTAAGGCTTTTTTTTACAGCCAGTCTGTCAATGTTGTGGCTATTTTACAGCCAAAGATCTAATGAGGTGGTTATTTTACAGCCAAAGATCTAATGAGGTGGCTATTTTATAGCCAAAGGTCTAATGAGGTAGAGAAGATAAATGAGGCGAAATAGGCATAATAAGTTAAATAATATGGCCTGCGAAAGATGGTTTTTGTAACAAATCTTTGATGTACTCTAGTATTTTTTAATTATTTTAAAATATTTTAATTATTAAAATTATTAATATAAAGCTTTATAATATATTAAATTATTGTAATAAACATATATATTTGTAATCTTTCATTTACTAAATGATACAATTTTATGTTTTAAATACTTTTATTAGTTTCTGCCAGTTCCCCCACTTTCTACTAATTATAACCAGTTTCTGCCACTGGCACGGCAAAAACTAGTTTCTGCCGGCAAAAAAACAATCCTGGTTTCAATAGCCCTGGGCTATTTTCGCTCTCTCCTGTTAGTTCCAAGATGGTTTGTCTTGATGTTAAAAGTTTATTCACTAACGTTCCCATTCATGGTTCTCTGGATTGTCTCACTCGGAGATTACAAGAATTTTACTTTTCTAACGTCGAAATCAATGAACTGATCCGCCTTACGGAGTTGTGCATAACACAAACATGTTTTACCTTCCAAGGACTTTTATTCAAACAGACTGACTGTCTTGCCATGGATAATTCTTTATCACCTATCCTATGTGCCATCTACATGCACTACGTAGAAGGTAAGATCCTTCAACGCATCCCGTTTAAACTGTGGATCAGTTATGTGGATGACACTTTTACCATTCTCCCGGATACAAGCACAAATCTTTCTGAAATTTTTGGATGTTTTGAATTCCATGGGTCCACATATTCAGTTCATCTTTGAGGAAGAGAGCAATAGTACACTTTCCCGTCTCGATGTTCTTGTCCATCGAACACAATCGGGTTTCCTCACAAGTGTTTACCCGAAACCATTTGCAATGTGCCTCCCGCCTCATGCTTCTTCTACACATCCACATGGTAAAAAAATCAGCACGTTTTATTGGTTGGTTTCTGTGGCTCTGAGGTTTTCATCCACAGATGAAGCACTCAAAACCGAACTCAACTACATTCGTGGAATTGCAACTGATCGCGGATTCGAACCTTCCATCATCGATCATGCTCTAAAGAAACTCACGCGACCTAAACTGTCTACTGCTCTCGTTGGTTCCTCTTCTCCTGCGCTGAAAACTGTCTGTAACCTTTTGTGCCAATAATATCTACCCAGATTGGTTCCAGCCTTTGAAAATTTAATTTTCGTGTTGTCTTCACTCCTATTAATAAACTGGGATTCTCGAAATTCAAAGACGTCATCATCCCTGACCTTGATTTTTGAGGAATTTATTCCATTCCTTGCCAATGTGATCATGTCTACATTGACCAAACACGCAGAGCCCTTCAAATTCATTTAAAAGAACATGATGCTTATGTGTGGAAACAAGAACTCCACAGCTCTGCTTTGGCTAAACACTCGTGGGAATCTGACCATACATTTTTATTTCATAAAGCACAACTTACCCAAAAAGTTTCCTTTCCACTGGACCTCAACTTTTTTTGAGGCCTTACATATAATCGCCAACGCAGATAATGCCGTTAATGACTAGTTACCGTCCAATTTCATTTCTCCCTTTTGGACGAATTTTCTCCCCACATCGAACAATATTTCTTCATAAAATGTTTCTTCTGTCTCACATTATGCATTTCCTCCCATATAGTATAATTTTTCTCGTAGTGTATTTCTTTTTAAACTCATGTTTTACTACTAGAAACGTTTCTCTAAACTTTACGTTCCATTACAAGAGACGTTTTCCTTAACCCATGTGTGTGTGTATTTATTTTTACTGTTCATTTCATTATACCTGTAACCGCCGTTTGTAACACGTATTTGTCATTACACATTGTGTGTATATCGTCGACCGTTTTGACGAAAATAGCCCAGAGCTATTGAAACAATCTGTAAATGATTAAACTGTGTTAATTTGTTGTCCTTTCTGAATTAATTGATTTAACGTTTGAATTATTCACATATTTTGATTACCAATAAACATGTTTTGGTGGAGGCTTGTTACTTATATTTATCGTGTTTGTAGTGACGTTTAAACCTGTAATTGAGATGTTGTATGTGTTTCGATTGTCTAATAACCCATTACATTACGGAATCATTACTACCTGTAACACAAAGGCAACAAATTTGTACTAGATGTAATGGAATTCCAAACCACAAATTTATGCTATATATGCAATAGAATTTCAAACTACAAATGTATACTATACATAATCGAATGTTGGACTTGTGCCCCTTGAAATCAAATCCAACGTACGCCTATGCCCCTCCCCACAAAGATACTTATGTAATACTTGAACGACCCTTATGAGCAGAAATCAAATCCCAGTATTTAAAAACTTCGCGAGTCCTTATGTTGAAAATAGTGATTTTCTTAAGGCAAATGACATTGAAATTACTTTCAGCAAGTCTATCCCAAAAGATATATAGGTATTCATCTCTGTCAGAACGGTACTGTTCATGAGCAAATCCTACTGCGTGTAGTAGTTCATGCACAATCGTTCCGAGGGGATTGCACCCTGAGGATAAGTTCAAATATTGTTTGCCACCTCGCTTTCCCCAAGCAGAATTACATCTGAAAAGAAATTTTCCCTTCAATTGATTTTTATCAGCATTTAAATCAAAATAAATTTTCATCATTGTTATTGCTATCCATTATATTCGAGTTAGAAATTTATGTGCTACTAAAAAACCAATATGTATGTATGCTTCTGTTCGGCAAAAATTAGTATATTCTGCGGTCGTCTATTGTAATGGTTTCCAAATTGGTTCATTTGGATCCCCAGGGTTCCTTGGAACAGCTGAAGATTTCGTGGCAAATTAAAATTAATTTGGGGGTGCGTGGACAACATCAGAGGGTCCGCAAAAGGATCATTATAAAGTAAAATAATTTTACCCATTTTCATTATTATGAAAGTTAAAAATAGACTAGCAATAAATAAATTGTAGAACTTAAGAAATAAATTGTAGAACTTAAGAAATAAATTGTAGAACTTAAGAAATAAATTGTAGAACTTAGGAAAGAAATTATGGAATTTAAGAATCGGGAAATCAATTAATTCTCAGGGAACTTTAAGATTCTAGAAAAGTCAGGAAATTCCGCTAAAATTACTCCATAATCAGGGAAATTTCAGCTTTTGCATTCCCACAATTTCGACGTGAAGTATCGCGGTCGAGCTAATTTCCCAAGTTTAAGATGCCAACATCCACGTGCGTTGTTAGAGGAGTCCCGCATCCTGGATGTCACAAAGTGGCGCTAAAACTAACTATCCACGCACTAAAATGACAACAGTGCGCGCAGCTAGGAAGGGAAAAACAATGATCTGAATGATCTGTAGCTTGCACGACTAGAAAGAACCAGTAGCAGCTGCTCGCATCTGATGATTCTGCACCCAAGGGGCAATCCTGATCCGCCTTCTGCGCATGTGCATAGACTTGTCAATGCAAGCATGCCGCCTTTTAGTAGTAATGCCGAAATACGCTATTTTTCAATGAATGTAGAATATGCTCGATAAATTATCATTAAGTATACCAGTGGCTCTAAGTTATCTCCGGTGGACTGACTTTTTTTTTGCTTTTTAACGACTTTTCGCAAAAACTTTTTTTTTTTTAGAAAAATATAACGTTTTAGAAGAAATTCAAAAAATTTAGTATATACATAAAATATAAATATTCGAAAACAGTTTTCATCAGAAACAGAGAAAATAACTCTTTCTTCAAGGCGTTTCAGAGCAATAGTCACTGGGTGGAAAACCGCCAAGTTATTATTCTCTAAATTCCGATGATGGTAAGGCATGTACCGTGTTAATCCATCCCAGACTTCTTGGTGACAGAGATGTTGTGTTTACATTTTTTTTTTATCGTGCAGGGCATGGGATTCGAAGCCATTGTCCTCTTCTTTTTCAGGGAGTTGTATTGTAAAAGTTAGTTGGGTAGTGTTAGTAGATTTCTCGAAGTCGTAGTAAGAAGTATGTTTCTGACATTTTCACTCGCAAAAGAAGTTTTTAAAATTAATTCAGGAGATATCACATTGTGCAATAATTTAAAAATATATATTTTATAACAATTATATAATTGTTATTATATAATAATTCTGATTACACAAGTCATTGAAGTATACCAACCTTATTATATGAAATAAAATAAATTTGAACATGAATAAATCTTGGTCAAATAATATAATCAGTATAGAAACTTATAGTTTTAGTTGTTTTTGGTATATTTTAATAAGGGTAGATTACTTTTTTTATATTAGAAATTATTATAAATAATGATTAGTACAAAAATAATTATAAAAAACATTTTCCTAGAATTGTGTTTATATAATATATGCAATTATAAATTGTTATATACATGAGGGTTTTTTTAGTAGTGGCAACAATGCTGTAGCGACGCCGTAAAATGGAGCCAGGCGATATCGTTTATACCACAAGTAAGTTAAATGCCTCCCTCCTTCAGAGCAAATGAACTCACCGTTCCTCCACTATGTGTGTGCACAGTGGTAACAGAGCATTTATTTATTTATATAAATCGAACACTACGCAGATTAAATTAAACAACAATATTAATCAACTTTTTGGCATAATAATATCAGCACCGATATTATAGCGCAGTTGGATGGTGAAACTTTCGAAAGAAATGTTTTCTGCACTCGGTGGGGCCTGAACCCATGACCTCCCGCTGCTGGGCGGAAGCTTTACTATCTGAGCTACGAACCACAACATTTAATCTCTTACAAAATTATTTAAGGACTTACTTTATTATCTGGTTATTTAGGATCTCGTGAGATCCTAAAGTTAGCATACACTAGGACTCGAACAGAAGCATCCAATACTAAACTCATTTTGACAAATGTCTCTTGAAAAAGTGCTGTCATATAAGTTTCTCATATTTTATTTCTTATTATATTCCTACTTTATTTCCACTTTTAGTTCATTTCTTTACAATTGTACTATATTGCCATCTGCATTGCACAGGGGGACCAAATGGAAATTTGGGCCATCAAAATTCGAAAATATGAAGGTCTGTATGGACTGTGCGGATGGCTTTTTTTTTCCCCTAGTGACTACGCAAGCTGTATTCAACTCCTTGTATGACATATACTGACTATCCGTCGTCATGGGAACGTCGAACTTGCGGTTTAGTATTTGAGTGTTGCGCGGCTATTTTGTTTTTCAGGTTGCGTTTAATGGTGCACTTGGGCGGTTGCAGTAATAAGTTCTTTGAATTCTTTTATTATTACTGAGTGTTAAAAAAATGGCGATGTTCCATTTCTAAGAATTAAATAACCTATGTACTAGTAGTTACAAAAATATGCCTTTTTTTCTATATTAAGGTTTTTTTTCGGAGACCGGGGAGAAAAAAACTCTGGATACCTCCGGGATAGAACCTCAGTTTTTAACATCTAAGATACGCGATTAGCCGTACTTCAAACGTCGCCATAGAGTGAATTTTGCAAGTCGAAATATTAAAAGGTACGTAATATGTGGCATAGGCATGACACATACTAAACATACTTTTGATGAACTTATTTGTTAGACGTGGAATAAAATTATCCTATTTTTTTTTCTTAGAAGATATGGATCCTATTACGAATGGGACACTTTTTGAAGCTTGGAGAGGGCAAGTAAAACCATTAGGAGTAGGTGCAGAAGCCACAAAGATATTTTTCAGGACAATTATTACACAAAAATGCCACCAATTGTTTAATCACGATAAACTTACTTTTAAAATTGTAACTGTTTTTGCAGATTTGAATCAGAAAAGGAAGATTTCAGGATAGAAGTGGCAGCAAAAGAAGAACAATAAGATGAGTTCGAGATAGATGAAAATTTTCGTGAAAATGAAGATAATCAATTCTATTATCTCCCACTGTGTAGTGGGGCAAAACGAGAATCTATCTGATCAAAAATCAGAAGTTCATGGTATGGATGGTAAATTTGGTGAATAGGGGTTTTTAAGGCCTCTGATTTTAAATCTTATATTATTATTTTTAAAAAAAATCAAAATTGCGAACCAAATATGGCGGACAACTCTGATGTATCTTTTTAATTTTCAGCTGAAATTTTGTAGGTGGGGTTTTCAAATTTGCTGATTTTGAATCATATGTTAGTTTTTGCAACATCCGTATAACATTTCATAAATTTGGATAGTGCTGTTTTATTTTTGTTTCCTAAGAAATTAGATCATAAATTATTCTGCACCGTACGCCATGGATGCAGTTTTGCTACAAAAAGTAATTAAAAAATAAAGGATTATGAATCAGAAAAATCAATAATACTTATTACTGTCGAAAAAAAAAAGAATAAAATCTTACTTTGACTGTATTGTAAAAGGAAGAAATATTTACTTCGTTTTTAAACAATCTGAACAGAACTACGACTGTAATGCTTAGTAGATGAGGTCGAATAAACACGAGAAAGGTTAAAAAAAGGATCGTGAAATTTACTTTAATAAAATTGATTATCTTTATCTTCACTAAAATTTTCATCTATCTCAAACTCATCTTGTTGTTCTTTTGCTATCACTTCTATCCTGAAATCTTCATTTTCTGATTAAAATCTTCAAAAGCGGTTGCAATTTTAAAAGTAAGTTTATCTTGATTAAACAATTCGGGGTATCTTTGCATAATAATTGTCCTGAAAAATGTCTTCGTGGCTTCTGCACCTTCCCCAGATGGTTTTTCTTGCCCTATTCTTAACAGGATACATACCTACTAAGAGAAAAAACGTCCATGAGCCCTGAAAAAGAAACATAAGATAATTTTATGCACATTTGACAAATAAGTTCGTTAAAAACATGTTTAGTATGTGTCATGCTTACGCCACATACTTATTTTACATACTTTTAATATTTCGAATCATAAACTCGCTCTATGGCGACGCTGAAGTATGGCTGATCGCATACCTTAGATGTTAAAAACTAAGGTTCTATCTCGCAGGTATCAGGAGGTTTTCTTCCCCAGTCTTCGAAAACCTCCCTTAATGCAGAAAAAGGGCATATTTTTGTAACTACTAGTACATAGGTTATTTAATTCTTAAAAATGGAACATCACCGTTTTTTTAACACCCAGTAATCACAAAAAGAATAAAAAAAATTCAAAGAGCTTATTACCGCAACCGCTCAAGTGCACCATTAAACGCAAACTGAAGAACAAAATAGCCGCGCAACACTCGAATACTAAACCGCAAGTTCGACCATTCCCATGGCGACGGATAGTCAGTATATGTCATAAAAGGGGTTGAATACGGCTCACATGGTCACTAAAAAAAAAAAAAAAACATTCGCACAGTCCAAAATTGACCTTCATATTTTCGAATTTTAAACACTCACATTTCCATTTGGCCCCACTGTGCATTGTTTCATAGTTTTCAAGAAAGGTTTGGATGTAAAATATTCTAAGTATATTTATTGTTTGTTTTATGTATTATTTTGCATTGCATTTAGGTATTTTTCACTTTGTGAATAGCTTGTAGCATAACTGTTTTATGTAATGCTGAAAATGGTCTTATACTACTTTAACCTTACCTATTATAATATTTAATTGGTTTTACTCCAGGCAGACATTGGCGCCAGAGTGATTCCAATTTAACTAAATTTACCTGTACCTCTTAGACTTAAATTCTTTTTGTTTATTATATATATGCAATAAGTAAGGTTAAAGTAGTATAAGACCATTTTCACCATTACATAAAACAATTTCGCTGCAAGATATCAGAACCAACTTTACGAGAACTATATCGACAAGTTATACACAAATTGAAAAATACCTAAGTGCAATGCAAAACAAAATATATACAAACAATAAATATATTTACAATATTTTACATACAAACCTTTTTCGAAAACTATGAAATATTGCTAGGATACAAATGGCAATATAGTAAAATTGTAAAGAAATGAACCCAAAAGTGGAATAAAAAATTTAAAGTAGGAGTGTAATAATAAATGAAATATGAGAAACCCATAGGACAGCACTTTTTCAAGAGAGACGCTTGTCCCAATGAGTTCAGTATTGGATGTTTGAGTCCTAGCCAATGCTAAACTTAGGATCTCAAGTCTCTCGACATCCAATCAGAGAAAAATTCGGACCAGAACCATAGAAAAGTATTTTTTTTTAATGAGAATGAACACTTTGCAAATTTGAACCAAAATTAAACAAGACCCAATGGAAACAAATTCAAAGTATTACCAGAACTACATCCACAAAAGCTGCCATTTCCAAGAGTAAGTATTTAGTGCATTAAGTGATACGTCTTCGGCAGCAGAATTTATCACTTACACAAATCACAAAACCAGCCTTGCTGTGCATTCAAACTTACTAAAAATGTCTAGAATCAAAGGTAGTGGTATATTATTTCCAAGAAGAATATTTTTGAGCCCGTTAATTTAACCAATAAAATTATTATACTTTTTACATATACTATTAATACTGAGAATTTGTGAAATAACGTTTCTATGAACTTTTATACTTATACAAGATTTAAAGTTTGACAGAAACACAACTTTGAAATTGAAATCAGATCTTTTGTCGTAGAGTCTAATATTATAAACACCATCAGTACCATGTCTAATTTTCAAGTCTAAAAAGGAAATATTGTTCCCGTGTCCAGTCTTTTTTAACTTAAGGCTGTTAGGGTAAAACTTTTTATGTAAGACACAAAATTCAGCACAATTAATAACTATGATCGCATTAATGTATCTAAAAGATTTTATACACAAGTGTTCATTCTTCTTTCCATAAAAGTACAGGAACAAATCCATCAGGGAGCTTGCAGAATTTGGCCCCATAGGAATACCATTAAATTACTTATAGAAATCAATCCCATTAAAGATGTTATAATCGAATATACAAAAATCAAAAATGGTATTCCAATAGTTAATGTCTATCCGACTGATATCAGAGAAGCCACTATATAAAAAAGATTTGAAATCCTTCATACCTTCCAAAAGAATACTGGTAAATAAATTTTCAAAGTCATACGTCCGAATTGTATGTATGTTACTATTCTCTTCTAGAATGTATTCAATAGTCCTGGAGTTATTGTTTATAATACATGATTTACTATCATTTTCCCTGATATCTTAAAGCATTTTCTTAAGAACGTTCTGCAAGATGGTAGCTAACTTATTGTATAGCTCGTTGGTTACGCATGTAATAAATCTAAATCCTGTAAGTTGTTTATGGAATTTCATGATGATGAAGAGATATGGGAAGTTAAAGCAGTAATTTTTTATGTTTAACTTTTTGTGCACTGCATTTACCTTCTTCTTAAAGATGTTAATGTCATAACTCAATTTAAAGTTTAAAGAATAAGTTCTATTGATGTCATATTCGTGAATGAGTTTTTTTTATAGAACTCTTTGAAGACCAAGCAGAAGTTGTTATTTTAGTTGTCTACAGTTGTTACGATGAATTATTTTTTTTAAAAACAGAATTTCTCTTTTAACTTGATGTGCCATATTATAATCTTCATAGTAATTGTTCTTAAGTGCATTTATTTTCTCAGTAAAATAGTATTTTAGAACAGCTAGCCATTGAGAGAAGCTTTATATAGGGCACGTATATTTAAAAGCCATTTTCAGGATAAATTTCCTTAGGTCTTCCAAGAAGCATTTGAGTAGATATTTATGTAATAGTAGATCGACTCACTGTGCTAAACACTCGATGATTAATATAATACACAATAGGCACAGTTTTTGAAACGAAAATTTATTCGGCTTTAAACGTTTTTCGAAAACCTTGAGCTTTCATCGAAGAAGCAAGAAACCCTAAGCGTACATCGCTCGTAAGGGCAAGTATACCTCACCCTTACGGGGTTTCTTCGATGAGAGCTCAAGGCTTTCGAAAAACGTTTAAAGCCGAATAAATTTTTGGTGAAAATTCCATAAAAATTGGCTTCATCATAAAATTTGTTCTTAAAAGAGAGAGTACACAATATTCTTTAGCTTTATCAGACTTTTGTAAAAACATTTTACCTCCTTGTAAATACCAAGCTTAAACTTTATTAGATCTCTAACAAGAATATTGAAGTTATAATCCGCAAAGTCAAAGTCCTCGTTTCGAAGACAATCTCTAATAAACAAGTTTTTTTGCTGAAAAATAATATTTTTGATGTTTTTAATATGTTTTTGTGCAAAATGTTCCCCCATCCAAATCTTGTAAAGATTTTTTAAATGACTCAAGGTCTCTTATTTGATCGTTTTATAGGTCCACCTCTAGTTCCTTTTCTACAAAATTTTCCATATTTAATATGATGTCCAAATGCTCTGCATATTTTATATATACATCTTTCTTTGAGAATATCCTTAAGGTTTTGTCCATTAAAACAAGTTTTCAAGCAAAGCCTCCGTCACAAGCAGCCATCCGAAATCGAAAACATTTTATACGCGGCTTCTATTTCTGATTTCGTCCGCTTGGATCGCTCGCAACCGGCTCAAAACAAACCTGTTTTGATCATTTCTTTTCATGAGCTTGAGTTGAGACTTGAAATCGATCGGAGTGTGGCATTTTTAAAACGGTCCTTTTCAGGACCAACAAATATTGCTAATATTAAATTTTTAAACATGGATCATTGTATAGTACCATTTGTATTACCATTGTGTAGTACCATTGTATACTTCTGATTCGAGGTCTGAAAAATTAGTTTTCATCAGTTTCCTAGCAATGCTGCTTTATGTGTAAAATGACCTGCTGCTTTATCTAGAGAAGGTCAGTATATTTTTTTTCCTGCTCAAACTTACATATATTACACATATACCTATGTGGGGCTCCACCTATATATATAGTCAAGGACGTCTGTAGACTGAAATCTAGGCGGAGGCAATGACCTGAAAAAACTTTTTTGATTCTGAAGCTATAAATTTATCAAATTTTTCAAAAATTTGCCCATATCAACGGCTGAGGGGGTGAGGGCATTTAAGCACCCCCCCAGACGTTGGTATAGGCAAACTTTTGATAAATGTATGACTTTTTAGCAAGGGTGCCATTTCAGAAATTTTGGGAGCAAGTAAGTAAGTAATACTTTATTCCTTATTATTATGTACATCAGGAGACCATACAAACGATTTGCTTGGGAAATGGAAAGAGAGCAGTAGCGATGCTAGTAACGGGGCTCTCTTTCCGGAAGACAAAGCAAGGGATTTCTCGTATTCGACAGGAAACAATAACGATATAGATTCGCGCGTACAAATCCGCATTGTTATTAAGAGATTTACATTTGCAGGTGTATCACATTTACAGAGTTTATGAGCAGAGTCTTGACTCGAAGACGTTACAAGTGAAGGTTGAAGTCCAAAGGTGGAATCTTTGTGGGCTGCAGAGTAAGAATGTTTTTCCTTGTAGCCAAGGCCGGAAGAAGAAGTAGGAGAAACAAAAATAGTAGAAAAATGTAAATGAATTTTGAGTTGACCGTTGCGGGTGCAGTTTTAAAGGACATTTAAAGGGAAAGGCAGACAAAAGAAAAATGGAAAAGGAAGAGCAGGGAGAGCAGAGGAGGGGGAAGAACTGAAAACTAAAAGGAAAGAGTGGGAAGGCAGAAGTAGCAGGCAGAGCATACTTGATTTAAGTACTAATCAAAGATTTTGGCTTTAAGGGTGAGAAAAGACAGGGCTTTAAATTCTTGGGGAACCGAATTCCAGATTTTAGAACCCATAACGGAGACACGGTGTATTTTATAGTTTGTGCGAGTCCGCGGTATTCTGATATCGTCCTGGTGACGTGTATTGTAATCATGTGTCGGCTGTGAGATAGAGAAAGGTAAAACTGATCACCTTAGTGACTTCGAATACATAAGGAGTGCCAAGTTTATAATTTTAAAGAGTGAACAGGAAGAATGTGGGCCATAATTAAAACATTGCCAGCGTGTTTGTGAAAGGCTGCCCAAGTTAACTATTCGCATGAAGTTTTTTTGCGTTCCTATCAATTGCCTAAGGGAAGTAAAATATGTGATTCCCCAGACCTCAAGACAGTAGGTAAGTTTTGAATAAAAGAATCATTAGGATATAGACGGCCACGACATGTCTGAGTCTTGAAAAATCATTCCCAAGAGATGGCTTAAGGGAATTGGTAGATTCGTTAAGTGTTTTCTTTCCAGGTTAAATTTGAATCGAAAATTACTCCAAGAAGTTTGGCTGATTTCCTTCCTGAAGAAGGAGTTTGTGGATAAGTGCATATAAGAGCTTCAAAGCATAGTAAATTTTTAAAAATACATAGTAACTTGGAATCCTTGGGGGGCAATTCCCCAACCCCCCCCCCAATGGCACCTCTGCTTTTTAGCCATTTAAATGGCTGTTTGACAAACAACTTTGAAGGAGGTAATGATTTTTCTTAGCCTCCCCCCCACCTAAAAGTACTCATATGGTATATGTGCACCACTGGCGACGTCCATAGTTATTCATGAATGTTCCTTAGAGGCAAACGTCACTTTCCATTCGTAAATAAGCATGGGTGCCCATTATGAGTACTTTTAGGGGGGGTGGAGGGCTAAGAAAGAAAATTACTAAAATTTCATTTATTTTAGTGTTAAATTTATGAAAAAATTGGTTGTACTAACGGCTAGGGGGGGGGCGCTGCTCCCCTTTATGGGTGCCCATGTAAAAGATGTGGGTATTGTGTAGGTAGATCCTTTTTTCTGATATCAAATTTGGAAAAATTGCAGTATTAATTGGCTAGTATATTATAAAAGTATATTTATTAACTGTACAATTAAACACAAATATTACACTTATGAAATAGTTTACTGGGATTTTGAAACATTAATTGAAAAAGTAATAACTCTCTCCACCACCAAAAAAAAAAGGAATTTATGTGCATAATTTATTTTATGTATGGTTCATATTTAAAACGATGAACAACAATTATATTCATTTTACTTTTGGTATCTTAATATCATTATATCTTATATTTAAGACATTTTGATTTGAAATTGCACAGTAATAAAAACAGTAAAATTTTTCCAAACTTCCTTAAAATCAATTTTCAACTCTGATTGCCTATAAAAAAAAATGTTATACAAATTTGAATGCATATTCATGAAAAAGAATCTTCAAATGATAATTAATTTCTTGATATGAAGTAAAGATGACAATGATTTCCTTACGAATTACTATTTGTTGATTAAATAGTTTTTAGTGACCAGGTATATATATATATAACTCTGAAAAACAGGGAATGTTGACGTTTACTGAATTAAATGGATGTAAAGGAAGGCACTGAGCAGCCTCGTAGGCGTCGATAAAACGAAAGTGTAAGCAGCGACGCCTAACGGCAGAAGTAGTATCGCACGCTGCGAATCCGCCACCAATTTATGGCGGTTTTATGCTGAAAATGGATGGCCTCTAGTGATGGAGGCTTTAGTTTAAGCCATATGGGTATAATGTGAAGAGCTTACCCATGAAAAGGTTTTCTTATTCTATCCTACTGCTCGTTTCTTCATTCCTTCCCAAAATGATGATTTTTGCCTCGTCAAATGAATGTTTGGAAATGTTGGAGCTCGATGTCTGATTTTTGTTTTTACCATAGTTTCTAATGTATCATCTGTGTCCATTTATTCTCAGGTTAAAACTTACCAGTTTATCCAACATATCTTGCACTACAAAAGCCACATTAAATACATCCAGTTTGTGTACAGAATGTTACATCACTCCTGCCAAGTCCAATTTGATTATCATTTATGTTTATGTTTCGATTTATGAGTTCGTTTTTCAACATATTTGTTGTCAATACAAAAGTTTTTGGCGTATATTGAATGTAGCAATTTTTATGTTCTGATTGTTCACTGATTAGGGGGACAGGTAGGAAGGGGCGGCAAAATGGTAAATTAGCCCACGGGTGAATTCCACGACGTTTTCGTGGCTAAAAAGTGGTTCCCCCTAATTAATCATCTACTATCTAGAAGTACATGGAAACTTTCTGTACCAAAACATTACGTTCTATTTAAATAAATAGCTCAGATGGTAGAGCCTCCACCAGGCAAGTGGAAGGTCGTGGGTTCAGGTCCCACCGAACGCAGAAATATTTATTTTCTTTCGAACGTTTCACCATCTAATCACGCCATAACATCGGCGCTGGTATCACTACGCCAATAAACGTTGATTTATATTGTTGTTTAATTTCGTTGTATAATACTCCTATATATAATTTTAGCAGTTCCACTGATGAAACTTGTATTGCAACGTTAATACCTACGCGAAGTAACAGTTGAAAGCCATTTTGTTTTCCTGCCATAGTTCAAAGCTGAAGAGGTTGTGTGGCAACACCGACTAGCATAGCTATTGCCTGACGTCATCAACTATCGATACCTTCCCCGTGTAACTTAGCGCTCTTTCCCGTGCATGAAATGAATTCTAACGTTCTAAATTAACCCTTTGGTTACGGTAAGACAATGCAAAATAACTTGTATACACAATTTAAATACATTTTTACACCAAAAATATTTTCTGACAGCAGTATTAAAATAATTTAAATGTGAAAATAAAAACATAAAACTAAAAATTGGACAATAATAAGAAAAATTCTTGAAATTATGAAAAAAAAAATCCTAAAATTTGCTAAATCGTCAAAAAAATGGCGGAAAACGTTGCGGAAATTCGCGCCACGATAAAATTACTGTCCTAATACAGCAAAAAGTTATCATAATCCATCAAAAAATTATTGATCAATTACCTTTCAACATATATCAACCTGGCTTTGCATGCAGTAACTTATTCTTTAACGTGTATGAGCATATTTTTTAACATGTATCAACTTACTTTTTGCATGTAATGATTTATCCTTTAACATGTGTCAACTTGCCCTTCGATATATATCAACTTACCCATTTCCTTTTCTCAGTATAATGTAATCTGTTTGATTAGTCCTCGGAACGAATCTGATGCAACTTCTACTTTCAATATGTCTCATTGCTTTGAATATGGAGTCCACGATTTTATTAGCTGCATTTAAAAACAGAATTAAAAAGCCATTTACTTATAAAGTATAAATATAATAAAAGGAAATCGAAATTTTTCATCCTTGTCATATCTACTCTATGAGATCATCTCTTAAAACCAACTAACACAAGTTAAATTAAATTTAAAATGTTTGGGCCCAAAATAAATTCTTGGCGTTCATAATATGATTTATAAACTCACCCGCTTGTGCATTTAATTTTGAATGAAATTAACCCCACACAATTATGCTGCGTCTCTTTTCTGTTTTCTTTCACATACAATATATGAATACTTCACAATAAAATCATATAGTATACTTACTGAAGGTTGTGTTTACTGTAAAATGACAATAAAATTCATTTTTTTATACTGTACTTTCCATCCTGATTGGGAATGGTGTGCCGCCAGAGACTGCTCTGCTTTTCCAAACAAAGAGTCCGTGCTGGGCAGAGTGGTATGCGGATGGTCCTGAAAGATTGGGTTCTCAAAGAGTGGAGTACTTGAGCGAGTCCCGCCCTATGATGGAAACAGTTTAAAGTGGTCTTCGCTAACCTCTATAGGCAATTACAAAAGGGAGAAGAGGAGCGGGAACTCACAAGACGCCACTGGGTATAAAAACAACCACTCGTGGTGGCAATAAGGGTATGCTGCAGGTGGGGAGCAGCGGAGAGATCTAGGAGATTTTTAAGACTTGTAGAGATCTGTAACCCTGAGGCGGTGAGTGTGAAGAAAGTTGTAAGCTGGACACGTGAACATTGTATGCTCCTATGTTTCTTCTACATTTCCTTGGCATGGCAGACAGATTTGGTTAGGCCGTAGCCTGACTTGGTGTAGAAACGAATTATTGAAGACGTATCCCAGTCTGTGCCGATAGATCTTGGTGTGGACTTTTCTAAGACAGTTGTTTTTGAGAAGAGTGGGAACCTTAGCAACTTAAAACGAGTGGTGGTGCTCAGCAATATTCTCCTATAGGAGGGCCACTATGTCTTTGATGCCGTGTTCTTTCAGCTGATGGAGGTGACTTTTAAGACTGGGATGGTGTATTGTTACAGCAGGTGGTGTTGAATCCATTTAGAGCCCGATGAATCCAGTTATTGGCTATCTCATTGCCCCTAAAGCCGCGGTACCCATGTATCCAACAGTAGATTATTGATTTCCCCTCCACAGTGCAATTGGATTGCCGAGCCAATGACGTCCTGGATGATTGGGCATATTGTCTAGTTGGATTGGTCTGCATTCATGCTATAAAGCACCGCCTCGGAGTCGCAGTAGATGATTTCCACTTTCATACCGTGATGCAATGGCAAAGATGGCGCTAATAACGTAGCAATTCAAAGCTCATGGGGTTGGGCCTCATGCGCCTTTAAAGAAGATTTTGTGATGCGGACTATGAGAAAATGATGTGTTTTGATATCCAATTATGGTCCCCTTATCCAGACAGTGTTGGTTTGAGCCCCCTCCCTTTCCTACGCCACTGGGTGGCGCCTTCACTCTTGTTGGTGATGTCAAAAGAACCGTCAGTGAAAATTTGGAAGTGACAGATTTCTAATAATGTCACGGTATAAAGTCTTTAAGTTCCTACAAGCTAACCAAGCTCTTTCAAGAAGGGCTGCACAGAGTAGTGATGACAGTAAGGGGATGAAGAAGCCAGGGAAGTTCAGTGAACTATGTCCTCCAGTGTTGAATACTTGTGAGGAGCTCGGCTTTACGGATATGGATACAGCAGGTGGAGGTATCCCTGTTGTTGCTCAAATAGGTGAGGGTAGAATGCTGTGGAGCAAAGTGAAGTAATTTGCAGAAGAAATGACTGATGAGTTTCTTCTGTTGCAAAGCTAGAGGTGCCATCGAGACTTCAGCGTGAAGAAAAGTCGGGTAGTTCAGGCAGAGACTCCGTAGAAAATTTGTAAAGCTTTAGATTGAATTCTCTCGAGAATCGAAGCAATGTTAAGAGCTAAGCATTGGTGTATGCAGGGGGTTGGTGGGGTTGTAACCCCATTGCAATGAAATTTTGTATGAATATATGGAGTTGTAGCTCTGTAATTATGGTTATTTGTTTTTTGAATTGCAGTGTTATTGTATACATGTGTATTTTCTAAGTGAAATGGAAAGTTGCTACAACCATTGTGACAAATAAATAAAAATTGTTTGTTTGTAACACGCCCCCATTGTAAGCCTGTATCCCCACCCCTTAGGAACTTTCTGCGTACTACTACGGGGCTTAGAATACGCTAGCAAAAGTGGCCGTTCCGTAGAGTATCTTAGGGAGAGTAAGTGCTTTGTAGAAATAAAGCATTCTTTCCTGGGATGCTCCTCAGTTTCTACCAGATAGACAGCAGAGTATGTATATGCGGCTTTCGGTAGCCAGCTGATCTGTTTCACCCAGTTGAAATTCCAATTTAAAGTGATACCAATTAAGCGATGACTTTCGACAGTAGTAATGTGCGTATCCTCGATCTTGATGAGGATATCTTCATTCTTGAAGATGATTTCTTTATTCTTGAAGGTGATATCTTCATTCTTGAAGATGATACCTTCATTCTTGAAGATAATATCTTCGTTATGACGTCAATCAAATTACTGTTAAACGAATCTGAACTCTGCAGTTCAGAAACGAACCCTACCCTTTTTTCAACTGCTTGAAATGTAATGTTTCTCCCCACCCCCAATGTTTTTTTACCCGCCCCTGTGCTGATGTGAGGTTAAAAAACAGTTTTAGTATCTAACCCTGTTCACTTATTAAGGGCGTCATTAAGTGACGTAGCGTGGAGTTGCCGCCAAGGCGAAAGCCCTGGTCACAAAATTCCAGTACTAGACTTGTAGAAGGGAGTTTTTACGAATTTTAGCAGATGAAATACTTAACTCATCCCGGGCCCTTGGAGTCACTTGCGAAAATGCTCAAAAGAAGGTGTTTTTTTCTTTATTGTATAAAAACGTTTGGGTTCTTACCTTTCAAATTACATCAAATTTTTAACTCTAGATTAATTTAAACTATTTTTAAACATATTTTACATATGTAAAATAAGCGAATTTAAATGTCCAAAATGAAACAAAAACTTCGTTTTCTCAAAATGATACCTTCTGTCACAAAAGGGACGTTTTTTCGAAACCTTAAGTAACAATTGGCTTATAATTTACTTGGTACCTACATACAAGGATTATACGTACTTTGTGTATAGTCTCTTACTCTTTTTTTTTTTTTTAAATTATTAACCTAAGAGAAAAATAAAAATCTTGTTTTCTAGAGAAAAAAAGTATATCATTTGAATATTTTTAGTTTTATAAATATTGTATTTATCGTAAAATGCCGCACACAAAATATGCAAATATGTTTGCTAACTATACGAAAAAATTTACATACAAAAGGTTAAACACTGGTAAAATAGCAATGAAAAAGATCACCCAAGCTTTCGGACGCGTCAACAGCAGTCCATCAGGAGTAATGTTATGTTTCTGTCTCTTTTTATACTTGAAATTTCTGGAAAAACCCTTCATCAGAGTAGTCCCGCAGAATGGAAAAACCCAGTGGGAACCAATGGGAGGCCTCCAATAGAATCATGGAAGAACCCCAATGGGAACCAATGAGAAACCCACACTGCGGGTTACCTAATGTTGGGGATGTCCCATACATTTCAGAGTAAGAGTTGTTTATAAGTTTCTGGAAGTGGTTGTGATGTATTAATGGCTTTCCCGTGTAGTTTGTAAGTTTCCCAAGATTCTAAGAAGAGTCTACTATTCTTGTTTGTGATGTGACGGTGTAGTATTTTTGTTGAGTCCCAGTCGGGTTCGTGTCCGTGTTGTAAAGCGTGTTCTGCCAGACGTGAGGCTATGTCTCCTTTCGCGAGTGCTTGTTTGTGTTCTTTTTTTCTTGTTTTGATCATTCTTTTTGTTTGTCCTATGTAATGTTTGTTGCATGGTATTTGGTATATGGCGCCTGTGAGATCTTCTGGTGGAACTGGGTCTTTAACTTTTGTAAGTTGTTTGCGAAGTGTTGTGACAGGGGAATAGAATGTTTGGATATTTGCCTCTTTAAGGATGCGAGAGATTGTTTCGGAAATGCCGTGAATATATGGAATGGATATGCGGGTGTGAGATGTATTGTTTAAAGATGTACTATTGGGTCTACAGTTTCTGAGAATGAATCGTTTAGGGTATCCATTATTTTTAAGTGCCGTGTGTATATATATGTTTGGTTTCTGTGTTTGAAAGTTCTTCATTACTGTAATGAGAATTTGCTCTAAGACTTAGTGTTTTAGCAACGAAAGCTTTATGGCATGAGCCAAAACTCCTCCAAAAAACTGGATACTAAATCTTTCTAATAAAAATCTCACACCACAACAGCAATTCGTACTATCCCTCAGTCTAAATTTCTCACCTGCTCCACTTAAAATTCCTACACCACAGATTCTCGCTTCCATAGAAAATGCTCTACAAAATACTCACACTGACGAACGTGTTGCAGCTGATATCCGCTGCAGAGTGGCAGGACTCCTTCGGCGTCCAAAACTTCCTGAGGACAACCTAACGCCTATGCAAAGGGTTGCCCTCCGGGAGCTACGAAACGACAAGGGCCTTGTCATACTGCCAGCTGATAAAGGCCGTACTACAGTCGTCTTAAATCGTCCAGACTACTTAAATAAAATTACTACACTCTTATCTGATACAAATACATACACCCGCATCACAAAAGACCCTACACAAACAATTCAATCCAAAATGAACTCTCTCCTTCTAAAACTCTATAAATCTAAAAAACTTACATTTAATCTCTACGACTCTTTAAAATGCACTTCCGGCCGCTTACCATCCTTCTACGGATTACCTAAAATTCATAAACAAAATATTCCTCTTAAAACTATAGTTAGTTTTTGCAGCTCTCCTACATATAACCTATCACAACACCTCTCACGTCTACTCTCTCCTATAATCGGTAATAACGACTACACTGTTTCTACTAGCCAATCCTTCTGCACCTCTTTAAATAACCTACAACTTGACGACGACGACCTCATGGTCTCATTCGATGTAATTTCTCTCTTCACTTGCATTCCCACATCACTTGCAATCGACACCGCACTTACACGCCTCCAAAATGACACAACACTACATGAACGCACTTCACTAACCCGCTTGTGTCCCGCAGCACAGGTTTCTCATTGGTCCCTATTGGGATTCTTCCATGATTCTATTGGAGGCCTCCCATTGGTTCTCATTGGGTTTTTCCATTCTGCGGGACTACTCTGATGAAGGGTTTTCCAGAAATTTCAAGTATAAAAAAGAGACAGAAACATAACATCGTCATTACTCCTGATGAAGGACTGCTGCTGATGCGTCCGAAAGCTTGAGTGATCTTTTTCATTGCTATTTTACCAGTGTTTAACCTTTTTATGTAATTTCCTCCCTGGTACCCTGTATTTTATTTCTATTATACGAAGAAAGCTCTGTATGTCGAATAAGTATTTTCGTAGAAAATGTTCCTAATGTCTCTATTGAAAACCGCATGTTGTTGTTTTCGTTGATGACTCCCATAAATCAATCCAGAAAATTAATTTCTATTAAAATAAAAAAGTGGGCCTTTACTTACAAAGGTCGTCCTTTATCATATAGAAAGCCACACCTTTCGGCCAAAGTAAAGAATCTGTTGGAACAATAAGTTTAACCTACAAGAAAAATATATATTTATGCTTATTTTTTCACTCACAAATACTTTTTATTAATTGAAACACTACTAAGGACTTTTTCACGTTTTTCAAAACGAAATGTATTATCGCCAGATACGTCAGAGCTTTCGCACATTCTGAAGCTGGTAAATGGCAACCAAGTCATCGCTGGGCATTACTACTACAAGTTCGGTCGCCGGATAACGATTAGCCGGTGTATAGTAGTCAAGACCATAACCAAGATTTAATTTTGGATGGTTTAAATTTGGAAAAAATTTGGAAATGGATTTTATAGCTTGTATCGACACAATCACGGCTTACAAGGCAGTAACAAAGTCTCATTAAAAATGTAGTTTCGGAAGGGGACATGAAATTGTGTTGGGTCCCAAATTTGTGTTTGTGTTTTTTAAAGCTGACTTTTGGTTTATCACTTTTGATCAGTATCTAGAAAAGTTTTAGGTAAAAGTTTATTTTTTGGGCTATTTTGGATAGTTTACTACAAATCTGAGGAGTTTTAGAATGAGTATAAGCAAGAACTTATTTTTTATATGCTTTCAGACCCCACCTTCTAAATCTGTTATCGTGCATAAGAAGGGCCTTGAACTAATCCTGTGCCTATAGCCCACATATGTCTTAATCGGGCCCTTCCTATACTTACTCACTTTCCGTGTCCAGATCAAACTTTACATTGCTAAAAATTTGCCTTACCATGTTTGGCGCAGTATAGCACAGATGATCTTTTGCCATAAAAAAAATCCAAATAAATGAAAATTTGCCGACATTACAGCCTTGTCATTGGCCTAAAGCAAATTGTCCATGATATAGTGCGTTCACGCTCAGTGGACACCCGATACCATTAGCATCCATTGCAGTTTAGGGAAGGGCGTCTTGCCGAAACTGGTTTTTCGCGCGGGAAAAACCAGTTCCTCCAAGACGGCCTTCCCTAAACTGCAATGGAACAACCCGTCTGGTAACGGTATCAGGCGTCAGATCTGCGCGAACGGACTATACATAGTTCCGGCAACTGCGGACAGATCAGCAAGTGTGTTGGGCTCTGAATTTTTCCACGGTCACACTTCATGTCTTCGTCAATGGAGAGACCCCGCTTGGTCAAGTACTCCTACCTATGATATTACTCCTTCCCGTCGTTCTCTAACAGCCATTTTTTAATTTGTTTAAACATATTTTTATTATTCACCCATTTTATCTTTTCTGGAATTTTGTTCCACAGGTTTGGTCCTATATGTTATGCAATCACGTTTTGACCCTGTTTTCATTATGGGCAATTGTAACTTTTGTGTTACTTTAAAACTTTTAAAATTTTGTTTGTTTTGTATTTCAATTATTTCAGTGTCTTTGTTTTTCTTCATTCCATCGAACATTTTAATACATACACAGTATCTATAAATTTTGTTGGTGGTCATTAAAAAGTTTTAGCTTGAGTTCTCCGAACTTAATAAATCGCTTTTGTAATCTTTCCAGTCTTTGAAGCCCCCCAAGTTTCAAAACACTATTACAATACAGTATTTGGCTGTATAGTAATGCATAATATAATTCAACCGTGTGTTTTCTAGATAAACAACTCGAAATTCTTCTAATCATACTAATCTCACTGTTGATTTTACTGCAGGTTAGATTGATGTGGTCATTCCGGTTTTGTTTGTTAGTAAGTGTTGTACCGAGAAATTTAAGTTTATCAACAATTTCAATAATTTTTTCATTTATTTTGTCATTTTTTTTTATTTTGGCTATTTTTAATATGCTTTATATTTTGCTTCTTGTTGGTAAAACTCACGTCGCTGTTGCAGAATATATCCCTCAGCGACTTTTCAGTGGGAAGTGTTTCCAACACGCATGGCAACAGTGACGCTGGTTTGCTGCCGTGTTGTTATCATGTTAACAACATGGATGTCTCGATTCAGCGAAGTTGAAAAAAGGAGGTACAAACCTTTATTGCTCTTCTTTTGCTGCTTTTTACTCTTTTTTGTTGGATATGCGTGGTTTTTGTGGCCGGACAAGTTTTCTGGTCTATTTTTATACTGGCGCTATAATATTAACTCCACTTTCTTCTTCCTTCCTTCTTCCCTTTTCTCTGCCTCCTCTTTCTTCCCTCTTCTCCATCTCTTCCTTTCCTTCCTTCCTCGCCTCCTCCTGTCTTTCCTTCCTCCTCCCTTTTCCTTCGTCTTCTCTTCATTTCCCTTTTTCTGCCTCCTCATCACTTTCTTTTTCCTTTCCGTCCTTCCTTCTCCACTCTTCCTTCGTTTCCTCCCTCCTTTCTTCCTCCTCTGTCATGCACATTCTGGTAACGGCACTGAAAAGTGTCATTCAAACGATGCCTAATTCGCGATTTCATCTCACACTCATATCCGGACGAAATTAATTTTTCTTCTATAACCCACTCTAGCATATTTTTCTCTTTCAATCGTAATTTCACAGCCAAAAAAAAAAAAGTCAATCATTCAGACATTATATAATCTACTGCAATGAGTCGTGGAGGAGAGCGCCGAATCACGTGAAAATGCCCATATGTATAACGTTACAACCTTCAGCGACTTTTCTACTCTTTTCTAGAGGAAAAAAAAATCGCTGGGGGATGTATTCTGTACTATCCCCAAACTCGCTATTTATTCGTTATTTTAGCGTTTACTGTCATCTAGAATGAAGAAATTCATTTTCTTATTTATTTGGCTGTATAGTAATAATTGTATTTTATGTTTTCTAGATAAACAACTCGAAATTCTTCTATTGGTATCGCCTGTACCAGGTGTGAAACCGTGGTATTGTGAAAACTGAACATGGAGCTAAATATCGACGAAGAAATGCCACCCATTCAAATCTTTAGACCATATAAACCTTTATATGGTCCAAGTTCAAGGCATTCTTCCAAAGTGAAGCTTTTTTTGCTCGATTAGCTCCGCCCTGTGAGGCAAAGAAGTTCTATATTTAAAAAAAAAAAAAAGTTTTGCGTGAATCTCACTATATTAATTCAAGAACGGATCCAGAGAGGGATTTGAGGGGGTGTAAAATACAGTAGGATCCATTTATAACGAGCCTGCATTTAGTAAGTTTCTGCATATAACAAGGAAAATCTGGGTTTTGTTCAGGCAAGAGAGTCCCGACCTAAAGTCGAACTAGGATTCCTCCATTAATCCGTAAGTGCCTTAACCGCTAGAAAAAAAGGAAAGGAACGACGCTCCTGTTCTCCGTATATGAGGAGTAAAGTATCATGACCCTTCTCGGGGCTAATATAATTGCCAAATAATGGTCAACACACAAAGCTACCAAAGCGAGTTTTCGTGATTTTTCATGAGGAATTTATTATACTTAATCATTTTAGACAAGCATTTAGCAATTGTGCTAACTCTGAGAAGGGTAATAATATCTTACATCCTTATATACGGAGAAAGAGAGCATTGTTCCTGTCCTTGATGGTCTAGCAGTTAAGGCACTTCAGGCTCCACGGAGGGACCATAATTCGACTCTAGGTCGAAGATAATATCTTTCTCCTTTTCTCTTATACCTAAAAAAAGCTCTAGTATGAACTCAAAACGTGAGTATCGAAAATTATTAAGTATTATAAGTTTATGCAATTTTTTTTTTATCTGGCTTCTAGTGATAGTTGAACCATCAAAGTGAGACATGAAAAATTAAGATGTGGAGGTGTATAGAGAACATCGCAATCATGACTCAATTTAAAAAGTCTAATAACAATGATACTTTAAATTAATTTGATTATTATTTATTTCAATTCAGCAACTTCATTTGTTTGAAAAAAATGTTTTGTGCATCTAATAGTAAGTTTGCGAAAACACTACTCCTGGAAATTTTTTGTTACTGGTCTGGAAAACCTGGAAAAGGGAAATCTGAAAAAAAACTTGTATAAACACCTTGATAAATATGCACGCGTGTAAACACCTTGATAAATATGCACGCCCATTATGCCTTAATTTAAAAAAAAAAGCTAGTTATGTACTCCTTGGACTTTACCTCCTACATGCATGGGTTATTATGAGAACATCTCGACAATTCTTCCCAAAACTGCATATTTTTTTCGAAACTTACGTTTAAAAAAAAAGATTAAAAAGGTTTAAAATTATACGTTCCACTATTTTTTAAGTGAAGATTCAAGGGACCGATCTGCCGTTTGCCCACAAACTTTGAAATCTGTTCGAGCAAATGCACGAACCGGTTCGGGTTCAACGGGCCAGCAAGCTTGTTCAGGAACCAGCTCAGAAGTGAATGGGGACCTTTAGACATTGTGAGTGTTGCTTTTAGTGATGCTGATGGAGAAATTTAGCAGTGGGTGCTGTATATGCAATTTTATCCCATATTTATTCAACGCTCTTACCATAAAACAAGGTGTTATAGTCAATCGAAATACGGTAAGTATTAAAAAATTATCTTACCATTGACTGATTGCCATCTGGACTATTGCATTGGAAGAGATCCATACTCGGAATAGAATCATTGACTTCTAGTGAGAAATAAGTTATTAATGAAATTGATTTCGTATTTAATTCACCAATAAATAAAATCCTTAAAAGTTTATTAATCTACAGTTTAACTGTATTTGTCGGTTGCCTATTGCTGAAGTTGATCAAACGGTAAATCAACTGCAGATTTTTCATCTTGGAAAACGAGGGTAATGCAGTAGAAGCTCTTCAATCCGATATTCATTGGTTCGGCACATTCTATAATCCGGCATCGATCGAGCTGCTCGCGTTCGGTTTTTTCGGTTGGATTCAGCCGTTTGTTGTCCTTGACCGCCAGCTCGGATGAAGAAGAAGGAGACATGGCAGATGAAGCTAATATCTTCTGCAAACAGGCTTCTAATGCATTTATGAAATTTACAGAATCCAACAAAAGCCATTACTATGCACAACTCAAATTTGTGTATAATCTGTAACGATGTTTTGAAGGAAAGATCCGAATCACAAAGGCAACATGTTATCAGAGACTTTTTTAAACAGTAAAGCTTATATGTATTTTTTTCTTGCTATACAGCAACTTATTACAATTTGTTTTAAATATCATTGCACTGTATTAATTTTTCTTTGGTATTCCCGTTAAAACCATATTTTTATAAATTTTTATATTTGTTATAAATTTATACATTTTATAAATTTTTAAATAAACAACGTTATTAAAAATTGACGCTCGATAATCCGGAAAAATTGCTAATCCGGCACGGCCGTGGTCCCGAACGTACCGGATTAAAGAGGTCCTATTGTACTACGAAACACGGTAACCTTGGCGATTTCGAAAATGGTGGACAGAAATGAACCTTGTTTCGCGTAGACCATTTTGAAAAAGCATGAAAAAGAACAAAATTTTTTTGAACTGTTAAAAAATAAAAGATACAAAGCTTAACTTAAAAGTAAAGTAGTATATGCAAAACTAAGGCCCCAGTACTTTTTCTGGATCAGTGGGTGTTTAGTGGGGGATTCCCTCAACCCCCCCTTTTGGATTGTAGCATTGAAGTACGGCCCGCACCGTCCTTAATCAATAAATCTTGCAAAAATATAAAAGTATTGGGTAAAAGTGTAGTTAGGCCCGCGGTTGCTTCACGAATGCTTATTAGACCAAATCCATGGTACCAAACACTAGTGACTAAAACCTCACTTGCGGCGCGGCTCTCATTGGT
>QLNU02014176.1:163030872-163049070 GCA_006491805.2 Dysdera silvatica
CAGAGCGATGTTTCGGTGGCCACAAAAAATAATGGTTTTAATGATCGGAATAATTTTTTGCCGATTTCTCGCAATTGTCTTTTGCTCATATAAATTAAATTGAACGCCAATGTTGTCTTGTTTTCCCTGCATAAACTTCTCAGATTCCGTTGCGCTCCATAATGTATCTTTATAACACTCTCTATTGTCATGGTCTTTGAGATTTGAAATTGCAATTCGGACCTAGCCATTGATTTTGTTTTCAAGGTCTGAATGTTTTTCCCACCTGCTTCATCTTTGGAAATTAACACACATGTTTTACAAAAATCGCCTTCTTTCTTCTGGCTACGGATCAACATTGAGCCATTTAAGTTGAAATTAGCCTTGTGCGACTCGCCGGTGTTGGGGAAATTCATAGTTCTTTCTTAATTTCCACGTTTGTAATAAAACGCTGTACTTTTCTTCATCGTTAATCTTGGATTTTAATTTCCAATATCATATTTTCTACAAGTTACGTCATTATCTTGATCGATCATATTATTTTAAGGTTATATATCTTTTATACAACACTTTTCTCCAAAAACAAAAAAGCTCTAGTTTGAGCAACTTATACATGGGTGGCAAAAAATTATTGTATAATAAATTCCCCCACGAAAAACTCACAAAAATCTCGCCCCGGAGGCTTTTCTGTGTTGACCATTATTTGGCAATTGTGTTATCCCTGTGAAGGGTAATAATATCTTACATTGTTATGGCTTTTATGGTACAAGCCATCTTGTACAACACAAGTTGTATGTATAATTCAGAAATAAAAAATAAAATATTTCTGGATTATAAAAGAAAAAAAAAATTTTTTCCCTTCCTGTGTAAATTTGTTTATATATAATTTACAGTGGCGGTTTGCCACTGGCGGACAAAAATACTGTATCATTTGTGAATAATGAGAAATTGTGCAAATAATGTGTTTTATACTTCAAAAAGACTGCTGTTAAAATAAAAGTATTACTTATTACAAGTATTAGTACTTATTACAATGAATAATGGTGAATTCATTAAGAAAACAAAATAACGATTCACCAGGAAGTTCCATAGAGACAGAAGATTTTTGTCACTGGAGTAGTTTATTATTAAGCAAGTTTAATTATTATTAAAGGGAGCAGATAGCTCCCGAATTGTCGTTATTATTTATTTTAATAATAAAATTACTCCAAATATGACAAAAATTTTCTGTCTCAATGAATACATTGCTGTGAGTAAGTCCAGGAAGGGAAAATTGAAACAACTCCACGGATACAACATTAGACAAAGTAATAACTTTAAACCAAACAAATTTGGAACAAACGTATAAAAACAGCAATATCAATTGTTACGGTGTAAAGTACTGGAATGAACTCTACCAACTTAAATAAAACTTATTAGACCAAAAAGAAAAATTTTTAGGAATTTAAAAGTGCACTTGTTAAAAAATCAAGAATAGGTCAAGTGCACGAGGTTGCAGACATCCTTATGTTTTTGTTCTATACGCGCCGTACATTGTATTTTACTAGTATGTAAATAAACCACTTTGATTGATTGATTAATCGATTGAAGTTTCATCTCTTCAATCCAATTTCTTCCAATGAAAATTTCAGAATATGTGGATATTTGAGGAACGTAAATAAGATTTCGTTTTGTGGGTAAGGGCCAAAACAATTTAAAACGCGTAGTCCATGTTATGTGCATGTGATATTTTGTGAATATATATTTAAAATAAAGTTATATACTGTTTAAGAAAATTTCGGGGGGTGGTATCGGCCCCTCATGCCGCCTTAAATTCGCCCATGGGTTAATTCAATAAAAATAATACAAATTCTGGAGATAAAAATCAATAATTTATTTAAATTAAATTGCATGTCAAGTCAAAATAAATTAAAGTTATTTGCAGGCGTATTGGGGAGCAAGTTTAACCCCACCCCAGAGTGATTTACGTGTAAAATATATAAAGATGACAAATATTTTACTAAAACGCTGTGTGTTTATTATGCATTATTGTGCATTTGATCTATTACATTTATTTATATCCACTTTTATAATTTTCAAGGCTTGTTCCTTTTTCCCAAATTTAGGAGAGTAAACACTCCTTGCTTCGCCCACCATAACTAATATATATATAACGTATTCTCTTACAACGAAAACAAAATTGAAAGAACATGCCTCAGCTAGTGAGCTATTTGCTGGTAAAGCATTCAATTTCTTGCAGTTTTCCTGTGGTAATTCCTTGTTTGAATCTTCAGTTGACACTTCAGTTCGATCTTCAGTTGAAAGATCAGCAGAATCTATTAATCGCTCGATTTACCTTTTTTTTTACTTTGAAGAAACGTTCGCAACGAGGTTTGCCTTACACTATAATTTTTGCCACCCACGTATTAATTACAGCTCAAACTAGAGATTGTGTAAATTTGGAGAAAAAGAGACGCTTTCCCCATCCTGGATTCGAACCAGGGTCCCTCCGTTTAGCCTGGAGTGTCTTGGACCGCTAGACGAATGAGGACAGGAAACAACGCTCTCTTTCTCCGTATGTAAAGATGTTAAGGTATTATTACCCTCCGCAGGGATAACACAATTGCCAAATGTGGTTAACACAAGAAAGCCTCCGTGGCGAGATTTTTTGAGGTTTGACTTTTCATTTTCAAGGCATGTATTTATATATTTATATTTGTTCAGTTTAATTATATAATATTATATACATTACACTCTCTATACTAATTTCATATTACGTTTATTTAAATTTTTTGCATATATATATCGGAATTACAGAGCGCACGGAATAGCTACCTACTACCTACAGATGCAACTGTCTACTCTACATATAGAGTCGAGTGACTTTATTGACATTGTTCAGTCAGGAACTGGTTTTATTTTTGTGATGCCTGATTTCAAGTCGATCTAAACCCTCAGCTCGGAGCCGTAGACAGTTCAGCAGATCAGGTTTCTCAACCAATCTCTACTCTCTCTCTCTCTCCCAGCCATTTCTAAGAAATAAATGCTATATTCGTGGCAAAGCTTACTTGGTACACTGTTAAGGCTACGGCTACCTAGTCAGGCCCGTAGAATAAGTATTCATTCGCCAATTGGCGAAAAATGAGATAGCCCTCAACATTATTAGACTATTTGTCGCCTAATTTGGAATGCAGAAAAACGCGGTTGCCAAACTTCCACGCGACAAATTTCCAGCCAAGCGAACAAAGTCCTCTGAGTGGTCAGTTATTTGAATGACCTCAGCGCTCGATGTAATGATTCTTTTTCTGAATTTAATGAATACCAGATTTTAATTGCACAAATATGCCTATGTTTTATGTATTTGAGCATTATTTTAATGTTTTATGTACAAAATGTATCTTCTATTAACTCTGTTAACGTAAGAAAGGGCGAATTATATTGCACTGGCGAAATCATAGTGTTCTGCGCCTTGTTAATGTACCATGTTAGCTTTGTCGCGGGTATAACCAAATGTAAGTTCATAATTTTTTTTTATAATTAAGAGCTTACGTATTACTTTCTGTACATAACCCGAAAAAAAAAAGTTTTGGACCGGGCCTTTCGGCACATTTGACGCTTTTTGCCCCTCCCCCACCCCTCCCTCGATCTTTGCCTCAGCCAGCCCGATTCCAAGTCAGTCCAAATAGCCAGCTCGCTCGATTCCAAATCAGTCCAAACAGCCAACTTGCTCGATTCCAAATCAGTCCAAACAGCCAGCTTTGCTGGATCCCATAATGTCAGTCAAAGAAAAGAGAGAATTGATCTCTCATTGAGTTGCTGGGGAGTGATGACGAAGGCTACCTGTTGAATAATACTTATCTTTGAAAAAAGCGAAAATAAATAATAAACATGTTATATATCTCTGTCCAACAATTCACTTGTGATAAGCAGTGATAAGTTACGAGGAAAATAAACATGCAAATGAAAAAAGAACAGAGTAAACGTGGTATCCATGATCACCTTATTCGGTAAGAAGGGCGGATCCAGTGGGGGGGCGATTGCCCCCCCCTAGGGTTAAATAGAAAAAAATAAAGTTGATGAAGAATATTTTATGTGTTGTTTGTTACGACTGTAATAAATAAAAGTCTTACACAGGCGTCCAAAGTCTCTAAGTCTTGGAGAAATGCGATCAAGACGTTTTTCCACGAATCTACAAGCTACTTGCCTTTCAAACTACGTTTTCAGTAGGTGTTGCTTCAGCAGAACGTAGTTTTTTATCCTCGAAGCGCCGTCAAACTTGGCTTCGAACGCGGATGACAGAAGAGACTTTTAATACACACCCACAGAGACATTCATATTGATGTAAATAAAGTGATTGACAAATTTTCAAAGAAACCAAGATGGCTCGACTTTGCACTATAAACTTCAAGTTTTTTAAAAAGTCGCTTATTACAAAAAAAAAAGTAAAATAATTACGATGTTTTTGTAGTTTAAATTTAAACTTGTTCTATTAATTACATTGTAAATTATCGTTTTGGTTATTGTATATGTCTCCTTTACTAGCTTATCCTTCTGTTACACTTAACTGCAATCTACTTTAAGCCATTGGCGCAGTATAGCCCAGATGCTCTTGCGCCATAAAAAAGCCAAACAAACAAACAAACAAACTTTAAGCCATATAGTTCAATTAACGAATCAACGAAAAACCCAGCTTTAATTCATGGTCGCAAATTAAATATTTTGGTGAGTATAAAGGCTAGTAATATAACAACATTTACCTAAACTATTTAACAGTCCAAAACTAAAAATTTTCCTCCTGAGGCCCCCGAAACCGACCCCCCCTCCGTAATAATATCTTGGATCCACCCTTGATTCGGTAATCAATTTTTCAGAAAATAGGCGTCGAAGAAATGATGAGGAAAGATCTGTAAGAACTCATAATAATTTAAAATTACGCCGCTAGGCGACAACATAATACTGTACCGCCTACAGTACCCATATTTTGGTAACATATAGGTGCTCTAGTGCTGCTATTTCTCCGAAAGGCGCCTTTATTCCACCAGAATTCATTAATTGTGGTTGATAAATAGGCGAGACTGGCACAAAAGCGCCTTAGGAGAAAAATTTGTGTTTCCCTCCTTACCAGGCGCGTCGAGAGCCAACGCGGGCCCACATGACCCCTTACCTGGGCAGTAGCATAGGCATTTTTTTCAGGGCCGCCCCACCCCCACAGCATAGGTCTTCGTCAGCGCGGGTCTTTAGACTTCATCCGAGATCCTGGGCTGCAGCCCCCGATGCCTCCCCACTCTCGTCGACTCTGCTCCTTACCTAAAATATCATGTAATAAAGTAATAAACAAGCATTCAATCTCATAACTTTGTCAAGGGGCGTCACAAATGCCGTATTAATATTTTTGTGGGCCCTAGACTGAAAGGGTCGAATAGTAGACCCTCCTAAAAAATTGTAGCCTCGTGATATTCAGTAATAATAAATCATGATTTTTTTTTTATTTTTTGGAATTTATTATCTGTAATATTTAAGTTCAGCAATAATGAAAATTTCTGTGACATTTGTAAATGAAAAGGATTAAACGCCGAAATTAAAATAACACAAGGTCCCGGTGGACCCCCCCAAAATCGGGGACCTACATGGCCTATACCTAAATCCAGCCCTGGCAAGAACAAACAAAATTAGAGTACACCTTCCACCTAATGATTAAAAAACGACATTGGAGTACACCTATTGGCGTAACTAGGGATTGGCTAAGAGTGATTTAGCTTCTCTCCAATTAAAACGAAAATTGCGAATTCCTGCTCTATGCGGACATTGGGTTGGGGAGAGTAGTAGTAGAGTGGGCAGGGGGGGGGAATTGGGGAGGGGAGGCTATATCCCCTACTAGACTACGAGGCCAATCACATTCGTGTGACCGCCTAGGAAATGAATTTTTTGTAAAATATTATTACCCTTCCTAGGGTTACTACAGATGCCAAATGGTCAACACACAAAGCCACCGGAAGTGTCACACTAAGGTAGGGGCCGACGGGGCTTGGGCCCACGACGCTCGATTTTAGGGGAGCCCCAAAATCTAGAAAATTAGTGAAAAAATTTCACTATTATTATTGGACTGGTCTAGTTAAAAGAACTATATTGATTGATGGAGATTGAGGTACGTAGAAGTTCAACCCCAATCCCCTCTCCACGTAGTCATGGGGGGTGGGAGGGGCGCCAAAACAATCTTGGGCCCAGGGGCCCCAGAAAAGTTTAGACGGGCCCTGGTCACCGGCGGATATTTTTTTGTAAATTTTCGTGAGGAAGTTTCACAGGTAGTAACTTTTGACATCCATGCTTGAGCTCAAAATAAAGCTTTTAATGTACAGGAGAAAAAGAGGCATCGCTAGAGTCGAATTAGGATCCCTGCGTTAGAGCCGGAGCGCCTTCACCACTGGGCCATCAGGACACATGAAAGACACTCCCTCTCACCGTCTATAATTACCATGTTTGGCGCAGTATAGCCCAGATGCTCTTGCGCCATAAAAAATCCAAACAAACAAACTCTCCGTCAATGAAGTTTTTATGATATTATTACCCTTTGAAGCAGAAGCTTAGCAGTTTAAAACCAATGGGGGGCTCAAGTGGCTTCAAAGAAGATTATGTGATGCGGTCTGTGAGAAAATAATGTGTTTTGATATCCAACAGGGAGACTTGAGCTTCATGAGCCCCTCCCTTTCCCACGCCACTGTTGAGGAGGGCGACCAGAAGTGGGTGCTTATAATCTCTAGTGCTCATTAATATCTTTAGACAAAATGATTGTACACCCATTAAAGTCGTGCGCAAAAGCGTGACACACACTAACGTATTTAAATAGCAGTTTATACATAATATAGTGCGCAAATATGGTTAATTTTATCTTTCAGTTTGGCTATCAGTACAAACATTCATGAGGAATGTGAGAATGACTCACAGAACAGATCCCAATCACTTATCTCTCTTGCAAATTCCCATATCACGGTTGGTTTAGAATTAATTCTGGGAAAATACTGTTGACCAAAATCATAGAGGTCGATACCGTGTGCAGTTAAACACGTATGCACCAAATGTAGAATATAGCAACTAAAATAGCAAAAACAATTTGCATCACAGCAAGTGAAATGAAATTCAAGCACACAGGAAATTAGCAATTCAAAAATTATGGGGGGGCAGGGGCGGATTTGGAAATCATTCGGGGCGGGCGCGATTAATGACTTGATTTTTGAAAATGATACCTCATTGGACCTTTACCTTGTATCTTTTCAATGTTAAATTTTTATTCAAGGTGGGTGGGGGATCGTCCCCTTGCCGTGGCCAGAATTTAATTTGGGGGGGGGGAATTCAAAAAATTTTACAGCATGTATCGATACAATCACAGCATGCAAGGCCGTAGCCAAGTCCCATTAAAAATTTAGTTTCGGGGGGAACCGGTCCCTAAGATCCCCCCCTTTGGATACGGGCCTGCCCCACCCCCATAAATCCGCCCGGGGGGAGCTTGAGCAGCTTTAATAAAATCTAGTGTTTCGGCGTTAGGGATAACAGACTTGAAACCCTCCCTCTCTTTCCTACGTCACTTCAGGCATGTCTCGCTTCTTCTTCTTTTTTTAATAAATTGAAGGTTTGTGGCAACCCTGCGTCGCTCAACTCTCCCGGCGCCATTTTTCAAATAGGTAGCTGGAGACCCAAATAATGCTTAACGATTTTCAATAATAAAATATTTTTTAATTAAGGTATGTATGTTGTTTTTTTAGATATGATGCTGTTGCACTCATAGTGGACTATACTATAGTATAAGTAGTGGCGGGTCCACGCGGGGTGGGGATTAGGAAAATCCCTCCCCCCAAATCCATAAAAATGCGGTGGAAATCGGTTATAACGAGCGCCTTTTATAACGACCACCTTCATATAACGAAGGAATTTTTACAAAAAGTTTGATTGCTTATTTTATTTTTTAAATTGCTCGTTAAATCCGGGGTCCAAAAAAACTTGTCCGCTAAAAAGGATTGAATTTTATTCCGGTTAACCATTATACCAAACAAAGTACATACTTTACTTGCTATATCCGGACACTCGCTAAATGGGGGCCAGTCATAAGTGGATCCAACTTCATTTTACATCCCCCCGAAAAAATCCGTTTCTGGATCCGCCTCTGATTAAAGATTGCCTTACGTCAACGCTATACCATAGGGTTGTTGATCTCTTCAGACTCATATTTTGGCGCAGTATAGCCCAGATGCTCTTGCGCCATAAAAAATCCAAACGAACAAACGATCAGACTCATATTATGAAATTTATTCTCCACCACATTTAAAAGGGATTAAACTCCGCGTTTTGTTGTTTGTTTGCGGCGCTTTGTGGTGCAAGGACAGCAAGTGTTCTGCTGCAGAGGCCTCGTCTTTTTAAATAGAGTCTGTATAACAATTCCTTCTTACGCTGCCTCTTCCATGGTTTGCTGCTGTGCAAATAATTCTAATTTGATTTCGTCGGGTGCTCAGCGTTGGTTGGTTGTACTTCTACTGCGCAAGGACAACAACAGTGGGTACCCAACGTCTGACAGTGTTTTCTGCAGAATCTCATTCACGGCAGAGCCGTAACTAGGATGGGGCAAGGGCGCTGATTCTCCCCCGAAATCATAATCACCCCGCTCCCAGGAAAATATTTGCGATTTTTTCTCAAAATATTTTATTGTATAATTTTGTTATGAAGTTTTGCTTTTGTATATAATTGTACACGACATTGGAAATTGGCCTTTGACGTTAAAAATGCATTAAAAACGGATTTTCATGACGGATCTTGTGTTTGTTTGGATTTTTTATGGCGCAAGAGCATCTGGGCTATACTGCGCCAAAGCAGGTCTTGCATATATCATGTTTTTCGCTAAAGTATTCATCTTTTCTATAGTAAGAACACACGGGTACGCAGAATGTTCATATATATAGATTCAATGGGAGGGTGGTTATAGAACTACAATTTATATATTCCTATGTTAAATATACAAAATTTCATTGCAAGGGGGTGTTACAACCCCCATTAGCATCCCCTGCATACGCCAGTGAGTGAGGAGAAGGAAAATTATGAATTTAAATATACCTGTACAAGTTTTCAATACAAACTTTATGTTAAGAATTTGTCATTAATGCTAAATGGATTAGTTTGATTCCATTGCTAAAAATGACCTTTTCGCGTAAATTACAGTTTATTTTTGAACATTATTTATATATTTCACATGTATTGTTTCAAAACTTTAAAGTTTTGTCGAAGGATATCTTATACTACAACTTAATTGAAACGCTTTATATCCATATTAAAACATTTATATCCATATTAAAACATTTTATATCCACATTAAAACATTTATATCCATATTAAAACATTCTATATCCATATTAAAACATTTTATATCCATATTAAAATATTTTATATCCATATCAAAACATTTTATATATATATTGAAAATATGTATTTTTTTTTTTAATATGAATAGCATATATCAAACCATTAACGAATTCGAAACCTCCGCAACAGTTGCTTTAAAAGCGCTCCCTGTAAAAAAAAATATTTTTTTTAATTAAATAATTTTTTTTGTTTTATATATTTAATTAATTAATTTTGCCTTGAGTCCAAGGTCTGATTATGTAGGCCGGTGTTTCTCAAAAAAGGGTGCGCGGACCACTGGTGGTTCGTGGAGGCCTGAAAAGTGGTTTTCAGGACCCCAGGAAATTTGAAAAAGAAAATTAATGAAATAATACACTGTTTCTTAAGGTATATTTTACGGAAACCCAGGTTTCCGCGACAAGCTTCTAAGGGTTCCACAAGCGCCTTGTAAAACATCGCCGAAAATTCACGGAAATTATTTTTAATTTTTGGTTTTAAATTCCTAAAAACAACCTCATTCTGATCTTGCTAATATGCTAGTGTGCGCGTGACCGCTACGGGGAAGTTTCTCTACTGTTTCAACAGCTGTAATGCCGTAATTTATACCTCACTTATTTTAAACCTATCTGTAGTAAATGAGTAAAAAGTACATTCGTATGTTTTAAAAAGAAGCCAAAAAATAAAAAAATAAAATAATGAGGGGGAAGGAGGTAGGCAGAAACCTGTTTCCCAGAAGCAAACTGACTATTACTATTTTTTTAACAAAGGGTTTATTTTACTGTTTAGTTTGTGAACGTTTATATCCTTTGCAAGAAGTCATATACTATTACTGTTTGACTTTTATGGTGCGCCACCAATTTCCAGGAAAAGAAAGAAAGGCCATAATTTCCGAGGAAAACATATTACAATAAATTAGGTACATGTGGTGTCGACTTAAAACTAGCGGACGAGAAAAAAGTCGTAGGTTAAAACGATAAAAATCGTAGTCATTACGACTGTTTCGCGGACCAAATATTCTTTCTCATATTTTAAAACCGGAATTTTGTTTGACGGCATGTGTACATTATACGAAAATATTAAACTTAATATGTATGTATATTTTTCGAGAATATTATAGTAATTATTTATAGTTGCATAAAATAAATGTGAAATACGTTATAGGCCAGGAGTTTTCACACTGGGCGTCATGGCTTCTTGGGGCGTCGTGTGTTTCGCTTGAGGGGCGTCACGATGTATAACATTTTAGATGGCACGTATTTTGAATATTTTTATATATTTGGAAGCCGTCGACTATTTATGGGAAGCGAAGGGAGTCGTGGATAAAAAAAAATTAGAAAACCCCTATTGATTGTTTGGCTTTTTTATGGCGCAAGAGCATCTGGGCTATACTGCGCCAAAAGCCCCTATTATGCAGTTATGGAAACGTGCACTTTCATTTTTAATGGCAACCAAATTAAAAAAATTAATAGGACCTACGATTTTATTAGAAGTTTTCTTATTTTATTTCATGCATGTGGGAATGTCTGTTTATTGGAATCTGTTCCCCCAAGTAATTTTCCAATAATTCACGCTCTACTATATTTTAAAATAAAAATCGTAATTATTTTCGTAAAAAAAGTTAATTAGTATATTAATGAAAAATAGTAATTGTGAGAGTTCAGGAGAAAAAAGTGACTATTTTGTGCCTGTGTATTATAAGATGAGACGGGCTTATAAGACGGATGCAACTGGAGCCAAAAATTGACTTTTCTATATTGAAGTTTCGGGCTCGAGCTCAAATTTCCACGAAGTATTTCGGGCTCGAGCGGGCTCAAATTTCCACAAAGTATTTCGGGCTCGTTCGGGCTCAGATTGCAAGTCTTCGAGTTCGGGCTTCGAAAATTGAGCCCAAACTCATCTCTAGCCTGTATGTCCTCAAGTAAATTATTATTATTAGTGTTTTTGTCCTTTAAGAAAGCTCGGAAACGCAAGAGGTAATTAAAGTAATTAAGAAACTCTTGAGAGTTATTTAATTACATAAATTACTATATTAAACAACGTCATGAAAACTAATGAGGAGTGGTAAGCTATTTATCCCGCTGATATTACATCTTGCGTCAGCTATCCAACAACTCATTGCTACTGGATATGACTCGTAGCATCATCGCGTTACTCACAATACTTGCGTAAAAGCTTATTAAATACGAAGTCAGCAAAGAAAAAAGTTCCTTAAACACGCGACATTCGAATTAAGACTAAAAATAATATATTTCCATAGCTTTCTATAATTTCTATGCTGGTGAACAAAAACCTTTCTGGGAGCTAATTCCCCCACTCTCTCTCTCTCTCCACTAGACTTTGAGCAACCTTTGGCCTCGCCTTCTCTTTCTCTCCTTGCTCTGGTGTTTCATTCACACTCCGCATTGACGTGCACAGTGGGGGATGATGGGGGTTGTAACCCCAATTACGATGAAAGTTTATATACAGGGTGTCTCAGCACCAGGGTTATAAACATCTAGGAGGGGTAGGGTACACTTAGACGAACAATATTTGTCATAGAACCTAGGGTCGCAAACCACTCACAGCGCTAGTTCTAAAATCATCCAGCATGCACAAATATTTACAACCAGTGCGTGAAAAGCGCCAGATAAAACTCAGGTCAGCTGCTCAAGGGCATAGGTTAGTAGGACATCGCATTTTGCGCTTCTCATGCACTGGTTGTCACTATTTGTGCATGCTGGACGGTTTTAGAACTAACGCTGTGAGTGGTTTGCGACCCTAGGTTCTATAACAAATATTGTTCGTCTAGGTGTACCCTACCCCTCCTAGATGTTTGCAACCCTGGTGCTGAGACACCCTGTATATATATATGAATATACGGAGTACATACATATGAATATATGGAGTTGTAGCTCTGTAATCCCTCAAAGCCTGTAACCCCTCTTATGAACTTTTTGCGCACGCTTATGACTCACTGTATCTGATACGGTCCTCTTCTAGGAAAACAGGGCCGAAAATTATGGTCAACTTTTCCAATAACTTTTGGCTACACATTCAACCAAAGTTTTTGTAGTTCAAAACAACCCTTTGTTTCCAGAATCTTAATAACATATCCACTGGCGTACGCAGGGAGGGGCGTTGATGGGGTTATGATTTTCCGTTGCGATGAACTTTTGTATATATACATATAAATATATGAAGTTGTAGCTCTGTAACTCCCCCATTGAACCTATAACACCCTTTTGAATTTTCTGCGTACGCCTATGAATATATCTATAATGACCCTTGAAACAGCTAACGTTATCTAAAAGTTTGTAACAACGTTGTAAGGTGTAGTTTTTGACATTAGGTAAAATGTATCGATACGCTTCAGACAGACTTCGCTGCTCCTAGTAAAGAATCGACGGGGTAAACTTCAAGTGAACACAGAGGGTTGCCACTTCATGCCACTATCGCTTGTGCGACAGAAGCGCCACCGATTGGCGGAAAAGCATTTGGAAGTGGCGAATAAATAGAAAATTTAAAAAGAATGGTAGGGGCTGTAATTAGGGAGTGGATTTTAATAGGACCTTCCAAGCTTTACTGAAGTTGGGAGTAGATTTATGATCGTTAACGAGTTTGTTTAATAGTTTACAGATATGAAATTTTTTCACGAAGTCTACCTCCAAAGGTAAGTTGACAAATAATAGAAGGTCCCACAAACTTAAAATGATGATTATGTCCCAAGCAATGAATAGCGATGTAAGATTTCTGAAATTTTGCTTTTTCAACACATTTTTTGTGTTCGTTTCGCAAGATTTTTTCGTTTGGCTGATGTATAAAAGAATGCATCCACAAAAGACTCAATATATTCTAAGTGTTGAAGAATATGAATATCGTCTGTCATCGTCAGTGGCGTAGGTAGGGGTTGGGGTTCAAGCCCCTATTGGGTATCAAAACATTTGAGTCCCTCTAGTTGCGGTTCTAGGCTGGGGTCAGGAGGCCATGACCCCCCAAAAATATAACCGATTTTATTATATTGTCTATGTGTACGGGCGGTGCCCGTGCACATGGGCATGAATTTGTGCCCCCAATTTTTTTTCTTTAGAACCGCTACTGCCCCCCCATAAGTTTGGACTTTCTACACTACTGATAATTTTTCGAGGATTAATTTGCGAAGAATGGCAACTTGAACAATTTTTTAAACGTTGAAAACGTTTTCACGGAGGTCAATTAAAAAAAAGCTACATTTTTCGTTATTTTTTTTTACCGGACGTTTTAATAAAGGTAGGATGTTGTTGCCACTTTATTATGATAATATTTTATATTTGTAGTGTGCCGTACATCCCAGTATTGCAGCTCTGTCAGGATTGTTGTCACTTTGTGTCTGTATGCTAGTTTTATTATTTTCTGTGCCTTAATTAAACATGGTTCAGTCTGCCCCCCAACTTCCCGTTGTAAGAAAAAAAATAAGCAAAAATCAATCCCGCTTTCCCAAAGATTTTTACGATGGCATTTTACGCATATGACAAGAAACGGTTTCCGCGGAACAAAAAGTTTGAGAATCACTCTCCCTACAGGAATAGGATAAAAAATTCCGGAGAAGGGGAGGGATGGGGAATATAATGGGGGCAAGGGGCGGTTTCCCCGGGCGCCACAATTCGGGGGCGGCAATTAGCTTTTAAAAAACAATGGCTGGCACAACAATTACGGCAATGACAGTTACTTGCCCAGGGCGGCAAAATATCTAGCTGCGCCACTGTTTATGATTATCTTATATCATTATTTTAAGACAAAATAACTATATTTTTTTCAATAAATTTATTTTATTTGAATCTTTGAAAGTCTATCCTGGGCCATTCGTTTCCACGTCACCCCAACCTGTTTTCTTATTTCATCCACCCATCTAGTTTGAGGACGTTTTCTAGGTCTTCGGTGGTCTCTTGGAATCCAGTTCAGAATTTCTGTTGTCCATCGTTGATCAGTTCTTCTTGCAATATGCCCAGCCCATCGCCATTTCAGCCCTTTTACTTTAACAATGATGTCCTCTACTCTAGTTTGCTCTCTCACCCAAGTGTTTCTTTTTCGATCTCTCCTAGTTATTCCAAGCATGCACCTCTCCATGCTCCTTTGCGTTGTCTGTAACTTTCGTATTGCTCCAACTGTTAGACTCCATGTCTCTGATCCATAAGAGAGGACTGGCAATACACACTGGTTGAAGACCTTTCTTTTTAGACACAAAGGCAATTTCCCCTTCAGGATAAAACTGTTTCTTCCAAATGCACTCCAGCCAAGTTTAATACGTCTGTTGAGTTCTTTCATAATGTTGCCATCCATTGAAATCAGCTGGCCAAGGTAAATATATGAATCAGCAATTTCTAGCTCAATGTTGTCAACTTGTATTTTTGTTTCCTCTACAAAATTATTGAACATGATCTTAGTTTTTTGTAGGTTCATCTTGAGTCCAACTTCTTTACTTCTAGTTGAGAGCTCCTGTACCATGTCTTGGAGTTCTGATGGGTTCGTTGAAAAAATAACAATGTCATCAGCAAACCGCAAATGATTTAAATATTCACCATTTATTTTTATTCCCTTGTTATTCCAATTTATCTGCTGAAAAATCATCTGTAAAGCTGAAGTAAAAAGTTTTGGAGAAATGGTATCTCCCTGCCTCACACCTTTACCAATTTTGATAGTTTTGGTATCTTTATGTAACCGAAATTTTGCACTTGCATTTTTATACACACGTTTCACCATGTCAATGTACACATCCTCAATGTCTGTTGATCTTAAAGAGTTGATGACTGCTGATGTTTTAATAGAGTCAAAGGCCTTCTCATAGTCAATAAATGCAACACACAATGGAAGTTCATATTCATGTGTTCTTTCAATTAATTCTCTTAATACTTGAATATGGTCCACTGTACTGAATCCACTTCGAAATCCAGCTTGTTCTCTTGGTTGAGCTGCATCTAATTTTTTCTGCAGGCGATGTGTTAGCACTTTTGTGAAGATTTTATAAATAGCAGGTAACAAGCTAATTGGTCGGTAATTTTTCAAATCCTCTTTATCACCTTTTTTATGCAAAAGAATTACTGTTGCAGAATCCCATTGGTTTGGTATGTTACCGCTGTTAAGACATTTGGTAAAGAATTTTGCAAGTATGTCTTCTACATATTCTCCAGCTTCTTTTAGGATATCTAATGTAATACCATCATCGCCAGGGGCTCTTCCTTTCTTCATACTTTTTATTGCAAATGAAACTTCTTCTTTTAAGATTTTAGGAGCTGTTCCTTCGACTATTTCAGTGTCTTCGTTTAATCCACTGTTACTTTCATATAGTTTTTTGTAGAATTCTTCAACTCTTCTAAGTATTTCTTCCCTATTTCTTGTTACGGTGCCATCCTCTCCTTTTAATGCAATGATGTGTTTCTTCCCAACAGATAAACTTCCTTTAACAACCCTAAGGCTCTTGTTATTTTCAATGGCCTTCCTTACTAACTCACAGTTGAATTTTCTTATGTCTTCTTTCATGCTTTTGCGCAGAGTTTTACAAAGTTCTATGTACTCAATCCTGGAACTGGTATTTCGATTGTCCACCTTCATATCTCTTCGCCTTTTCATGAGCTGTTTCGTCTTCTCAGATAATTTGCTATTGTGCTTTTTACAGGTTACACCACCAATTTCCCCAGCAGTTTCAACTATTGTCTTAACAATGTTTTCATTTGCTTCTGAGATATCACTTTCATCAATAAGTCCTTCCAGTGCAGAAAAGCGATTTTTTAATTCCAACTTGAATGCCTCGGTATTTTCTTTTAATTTCTTTAAATCCACCCTCTTACTTACTTGTTTCCTAATGAGCTTCTGTCGTTCTAATTTAGTATTTAAGTGCACTTTACATCTCACCATTCGATGATCACTTCCAGTATTAAATCTGTTCAGTACACTGCAATCTTCAATAATTGATTTCTTGTTTGCCAGGATATAGTCAATTTCACTAGTTCCCCCATTTGGGTGTTTCCATGTCCATTTTCTTTGCGGTTTCTTCTTAAAAAATGAATTCATGATGCTAAGGTTTTCAGCTTCTGCAAATTCGATGAGTTGATCGCCACGTTCATTCCTTTCCCCATATCCGTATTTACCAACCGATGTCTCTCCTTGTTCCTGTTGTCCAATTCTTGCATTGAAATCCCCCATGATGAGCTTGATATGTTGTTTCCCTTTGGTGTGTAACTCTTTGATTTCTTCATAAAATTCTTCAACCTCTTCGTCGGTATGGCTTGATGTTGGTGCATATACCTGTACTATTTGAAGTTGGTATCGCTGGGTTAGTTGAACAACGAGCCTCGCTGCTCGATCTGATGTACTTTCAACTTCCAGAAGACAGTCTTTAATTCTTTTGTTGATTAAGAAGCCAACACCACTTGTTCTTCCAGTTTCCGTTCCTCTATAATAAAACAAATGTCCACTTTTAAGTTCCACCAACTCTTCACCTTTTCTTCTAACTTCACTGAGTCCTACAATGTCCCATTTGATCTTGTCTAGTTCCTCTTCCAATTCCTGAAGTTTTGCTTCAGAAGCAAGGGATCGTCCATTAAACGTAGCCAAGGTCAATAACAAACGGCAGCCTGGGCCATTCCAGTGATTCTTAGCACCCCCTGCTTTCATGCCACACGTAATGATGATATTAAATTATTTTATTTTAAATGACAAAACCTTGAGAAAAAAATATGGAATCATGTGAGGTACAGGAAAAAGTATGGAATCATATTAAAGTTTATTTGTTTTGTAGCGCGTATATTCTCCAGGGGCCTTGATTACAGCCTGGATTCTCTTTGGCATGGACTCCGCAAGTTTCTGTAGTCATCTCGATCCATTTTGTCCCATGCAGTCTTAATAGCAAATTTTAATGTTTCTTTATGTGTTGGCTGCTGCTTCATGACAAGTTATTTAAGTTTCCACCGCAGATTTTCAATTAGGTTTAAATCCGGGCTGCAGGCCTGCCAGTCCAATGTCTTTGCATTTGTCTCCGAAAAGTAATTTTTAACAAAACGAGACCTATGACATGTGGCATTGTCGTCCATGAAGGTGACTTCCATATTCTCAAACAGGTCTTCGATTGTTGGAATAAAAAACGCGTTTAAAATTTCGATGCAGACGTCCGAATTCAGGGTTCCATTTACAATACATAATTTACTTGGACCTTCGGACGACATACTCCCCCACTCCAAAGATCACAAAAGATGTAGGAAACTTTTTGCGGAACTTCATACAATCTCCATTTATGGTTTCTCCTTTTAGACGCCAAGCAAATGTTCCACTGTCATCACCACTACCAGTGCATATTCTTGACTCATTACTAAATATCACTTCGCTACAGCCCAGAACAAATTTTCCTTCGTTTTATCCATTTTTATCTAGCTTGTTTATATTTTTATAAGTTTAGGTTTAACCTTGGCTTTACATAAGCGTAAACCCATACCCCATAAATGTTTTCCTATTTGTTTTATCACAAACGTTAGCTTTAGATATTTTTTTCCATTGATCATTTATTTGTTTTAACGTATAAATTATCATACCTTTACATATTTTTCATAGAGTTTTATCCTGACTAGTAGAAGTTGCACGAGGCCTGCCACAACGATGAACGTTCATCACGCTTTCCGTTTCTTTAAACTTTTTCCAAAGTTTTGAAATGGCGGATTGAGAACAAGAAAAAGTCTTCGCCACTTCTAGCTGAATCTTTCCTGCTGCTAACCATTTAATTATTCTGTTCTTAACTTGAATATTGAGCTCTTTTACCGGTGCTATTTTTCTTTACTAAATAACGATATGGAAGCAATTTGGCGCAGTATGGCCCAGATGATCTTGCGCCATAAAAAATTCAAACAAACAAAAGCA
>QLNU02014176.1:163064080-163084095 GCA_006491805.2 Dysdera silvatica
ATTTCCTCATTGTGCCCTTTTTTCATAAATTATGTATGATTTTGTTTAATTAAAAAATGGTGGCCTGCCCACGCGCTCATGATTGACTACAGATTTTTCACTTCTAGAAGTTGGCACCTATGCTTTTTTAAGTCTTAATGCTCTACGTCTCTTTGAGATCATACCCCAATAAGAGCTGCAGATTCGTCTTTAGACCAGGAAGGGGAGGGGTGCTACGCCCCAAAATTATGATCGTTTCTTCTATTACAAGCGATAAAATTGTATTCAAACAGCGCAGTGCTGTGACATTTTGAGCTCCTCCTTTTCCTGGATACGTGTTTCGGATATACAGTACGTGGTTTCTGTTGCATTGTGTGTCAGAGGTACCATTAGGGGTAATAAGGAGATTATAGAGCCAGTCCAGAAGCTTTCGTTGGGCCACGCCTTATTCTAATTCAAGATTTAGAATTATTTTTAAAGGTGTAATTATATTAAATCTTTGTATATTATCTCCTTACTCTGAACAATGTCATACATAAGAAGGGGCGGATTAAGTCCCCCCCCCCAATTTTTACAATATTATTATCTGTAAAATAAAATTTCTTAGAAGAGATTTTTTGTCGACCCCCCCCCGTTTTTCGCGGGAGGGGTGCTGATTCTCAGGAATCCAATACAAAATACGCATATATAATTGCTCGAAAATTGTTCCAGGTTGACTGATCTTAAACATTTGTTTCTTATATTTGATTTTGCGCCTATTTTGAAAACACGCTGTACTGTCATCCTTCATGCGTGGACAAGCTTGCTAAGCGAGGCGAGCCCAGGTGCTGTGTCGACATGACAGGGTTCGATCTTGTAGTAATCTAGGCAGAGGTGTCTGAAGTTCTCAAACACGTCAGCGAGTTGGAGAGTATCGCTTAGTACGTAGAGGTTGTGGTACACTTCCAGGCCCGTTATGCCAAATTCCTTCCAAACGTTTAGGGCGTTGGCATGGTCTCGGGGAGACAATTCTTCCGTCAACTTGTTGAAGAAGGCCTCTCGTGAAGGTAGCTCCTTCTCCTCAAATTTGGTGAATGTATCCATATAATCATATGGATACACTCCCTTCTTAAGTAGCAGCGAGACTTTATCGGGTGGGAACTGGCTATGTAGATGGTGGAAGCTGGAAGGCGGTAAGATGTCCACCAACCTCTCTAGTGAGGACATCATAAATTGCAGAGAGTCGATGAACTGTAGCTTCCCCACTGAAAAAGAGATGCACTTTTCTTCTTTATTGTTCGGGATGCACGTTAAATCCCGGTCCTTGATTTTTCCAAGCCCACGAGTGATGAGGTGCCCGTCATAATTTCTTAAGTTGTGAATTACAGCGGATATTTCCCCCCGAGGGCCTGTAATTGAGGTTGCAGGCGTTGTGTGCTGCACCTGTGAAGGCACCTATAAAAGAATAAAATACATATTTTACAACTTAATTACTAGTTTTTTATTACTACAATTTACTACAGTTAATACAATTTATTTACAATGTCTTTAAATATTTCGAAATTAAAACTTATCGGATATACGATCGTGATCTCGAACACTGTTCCCTTCCAGCGACTTCTCACAGATGTGACAATTCGAGGCGGCTCTAAAGGCATGACATCATCGCTGTTCATCTTTAGGGGCTTTTTTGTTAGCCAGCTTAGAGGTGATGATCTCTCTCTCTCTCTGCCAGAAGCTCCTCTAGCAATTTCTTGATGTATTCATCCCCGCGGTATACGCATGGGCTCTTGACCAGCTTCCCATCAGCGCCAATGATGGCGTAGACGTATCCGCAGTGGGGGACGTGCGTTGCCTCCGTGGTGGTGGTGGTGTATGATGTCGCTGTACCCCCAATCTTCTGGATGAGGGATTCAAAATCTGCATATAGTACATACAGAACTCTCAATTCGATACTCCCACCTATCGAAGGAGAGCCACTTATTTTCTTCGGTAGGGAGCTTAATCTTTTGGGTCCATGCTTCTGGCATTCCTCACAGTACTCCTGCATGGATGTTCCATGTTATGTAGTATTATATGTAATATATTGCGATGTATGCGAGACAACGTTATAGCGGGAAAATCTAGCTAGAAAGGAGTGAAACCGGTAATTGTAATACAGCGCGGGAATCGGAAACATAAACGGGGGTCTACCCGAGTTGGGGAGGGGACGCGCCGGCGTCGCACTGTCTGGCGGGAAAAAACATGTCTCTAACACGTTCGGAACCGTCCAGAATTGAAATCGATGATAATAAACGATGTGCAAGTTAAAATAGGGATTTGAATATGATTGAAATTATCTCATTAGGCTACTAATTACAAGTTTATTACAAAATTGCAATAAATGTGTGATTTTTTTTTTTTTGCAAACTTTAAGGGAAATTAAAAATAAACTTCTGTGTAAAACTTATTTTAAAAGACCGCATACAATTCAAACTAGGGGATTAAAATTATCTAATTACAATTATTTAAAACAATTTAGACATAAATTTTAGCTTTTCACTAACCTTAAGGAACAATTTAAATATTAAACATTTGTATAATACTTAATTTAAAACGGGAAATATTTCTTCTTCTTCATCTCAAAAATAGAAATAAGACGTTTTGTAAAAAGTGAATAATAATTTGTTTGATAAGAAAAAAATACAAAAGATTAAAAAAGTTTAAAGATTAAAAAAATTAAAAGATAAAAAATGCATAAAGCTTAGAAAATGAAAAATATAAAAATTTAAAGAAAATTATAAAATGTTAAAAAAAACACCCTAAAGTTTAAAAAGAAAATATTATTTAAAAAGCGCGCCAACGGGGTTGCACGGAGGCTGCGGTGCTCCCCCCCACTCATAGCCCCACCCCACGCCATGCCTGCCAGTGTCGCATAACCGCTACTTTCCCCCTACATCTGTCCCATTTCGGGTGACCTCAGCAGTCTGGGGCGTAAAGTAAATTATATTTCGGAATTTTTCAGTGGTTATTACATTGGCGTACGCAGGGGGTGTTGATGGGGGTTGTAACCCCCCCTTTTTGCAATGAAATTTTGTATATTTAACATAGGAATATGTGAGTTGTAGCTCAGTAACCCCACCTCATTGGGTCTATAACCTCCCCCCTTATGAACTTTATGCGTACGCCTATGAGTTATCAATTGCTTACTGACTGATACTCTTCGGGCCTGTTTTTAGATATTTTATAATGATCTTTATTTGATGGATTTGAGGTCCCAGATTTTTGCCGTATGATCTACGTGCCTGATGTAATATGACCTTTGATGACTTTGCGCCACAAGGATTGAACTTACAAACGCTGCCCTCTGGTACGATTTTTTTTTTTTGAAGTGAAACCCTTATTTTTTTAGGTAGCCGATCAACAACAACGTACAGTTTTCAAAATTATTGGGGGGGTGGGGTTGGCGAGTGAACACACATGCATTTATGCATTACAATATATACATATATCAGATTACATTTACAAAAAATGGGGGATTGGGCCCCCGCGAGTCCATATAACCTTGCAACGTATGATAGCTTAATTTTTAGAGTTCTCCACGGAGTTATAATGTTCGTTTAATTTTTATTACCCAGACACTCGTACGAACGACCGTCTTATGGGGGTCTGCATAAAAATTTACTGTATTCGTAATCGTTGAAGAGAAGCTTAAGATACATAAATATATAATATATATACGTTATATATACAGTAGCGATTCTAGGGGAAAAAAAAGGGTGGGGGCACGAATTCCTGCGCAAGTGCACATTGGCAATATAATAAAATCCGGTTAAATTTGGGGGCCTAGCCTACAACCGCCACTGGTTACATATAAAGAAGGAACTATATTTTATAAATAAAGAAGAAACTATATACGTTATATATGAAGAAGAAACTATCCACGTGAATAAAAGAAAATATATCAGTGGCATAGCGTGACTTCAAAAGTGGGCTCTCACAGAGTGTTCATCATCCCTTCTCCTTGGATAAAAAACTCACATTTCATACATATATCATCAACATTATCGTCATCGTGATGATACGTATATGAATCGCGACTTTTATTCAAAGTGGGGGTGAACACTCGGAAAGGGCCCACTTTTGAACCCACGTTACGTCACTGATATATACACAATGAAGAAGAAGGGCTATGATTCGCAGGAAATTCGTAAGTTCCTAGTCACAGGTTCCTAGGAAAGTCGGAATGCGGCCAATAACTTTTGAACCAAGACAGATATTGCAAAGAAAGTTAGATATTAGTTAATAAAATGACTATGTACTATCAGATGAGATGAATAGCAGCGCTCCTGGTGGCGAATTGAGGAAGTTAAAAATTTTATTTCGAAAAATAATGAAGATAGCGAAATATTTTCAATTAGAAAGTTGTAGGGCATTCTTCAGTTAGTAGGAAAAGATATACAGCTCACATTCAGTATTTACACGTACTGCCACAAAACGAGACGTTCCTCAAGTTTCAACGCATCGCTTTCAGTTAATGCTTTTTGTTGTTTTAAAAGTTTAGTTAAAGTTCTTAGTTCTTAAAGAACCATAGTTCCCTTCCCGTAACAACTGAAACTCAACTTTTAAAACATCAGAAAGCATTAACTAAAAGTGATGCATGATGAAACTTCCGGAACACCTCAGTTTGTGGCAGTACGTGTACATATTACATGTGAGTCGTATACATTTTCCTATAAATTGAAGGATGCTCTACAATTTTCTAATTGAAAATATTTCCTCATCTTCATTATTTTTCGAAACAACTTTTTTAACGTCCTCAATTCGCCACCAGGGGCGCTGCTGTCTATCATGTCTGATAGTGTATAGTCATTTTACTATACCAATACCAGACTTTTGTTGCAGGATCTGTCCTCGTTCAAAAGTTATTGTTTGCATTCGTACTTTCCTAAGAACCTGGTATACAAAATACATAGTCTTTTCACGATTGCGTAGCGTTTAAATTTCGAATATCATTCAACACGCATTGTTTTTGTTCGTGGGGCGCCCCTTGCCCTAGGGAGGATCATACATGAAACAAACCGTAGACCCCCAGTCGTGATACAATAGGTCAGTCAACTTCCATGATTAATATAAAAAGGCAGTAGAAGATTTAAGAGTAAAAAAAAAAGTTCAGATAGCCTTATGTAACGAATAACAACACGCAGACAAGATCTCACAACAGCCATTAGTATAACGACAGAGGATAAAAATCCGATATTATCTGTGCAAAGCAACAAGAAAAACAAACCGCAAAACCTGTCAAAGCACGAGACAGTGATGAAAGAAGAAAAGAGTCAAATCGAATCACGACCTGACGGAACTCTACGGGCGCGACAGCTCGATAATATATGCAGTGGCAGCCACAAACGCCAGGAAAGGAAACGGCACATCGACTGTGGACCCTGTAATCATGGGGAGACTTGGCCGTCATCGTTGATATAGTTCATTCCCTCCCTCCCATCTCGTTACAAGAGACAAAAGAATTGGACAGAATCTTTATATCTGTTGAGGAAGATGTGAAATTCTAGGGAAAGAATCATTAGTCATATGATGATGATGCTTTTGGTTAAAGTACACCAATTTGACCACAGATGCATACTTATCGTGGATATTTCTTCGAGGGGAAAATGAAAGAGAAACCGGATTGATTGCCGTTCTTACCAAAAGAATTGTCCTTCTTATGTCCTATTGAACGAACCATTTGAAAGCACCGTCTGTCCAAATCTTTTGGGGGAGTACTAGAGTGGATTCAGATGCAATGCAGTGCTTTACCACGCCAAATTTCCAGTGTTGACTTCCGACAGTAGAAATCCCTACTGCTTTCTAGCGTAGGGATTTAATTCCCTATACTCCCTCGGGGGAAACTGCAGGCCATGGAACAGGATGGCCTTTATAAATCTTGGATCAATAAACGAACAGTTCGTGTCGTGGGTAAGCGAGGAACTTCGTAGGGATTTTCTCACTGAATCGGAAGATGAACAGGAAAGGCTTGCGAGGTAAATTTAACATCGAATATAGGTGGGGGGGAATCAGCTTCGAGAAAAGATGGTCGTTATGTGAGGTGGTCGCTTAATGGGGGTAGATTTTCACAATGACATTTCTGTGCGTTTGAACATTTTATTTCCAATTTTCCACAATACGCCAGCGCTGTCGTAACGTATCGATAACGTCTTTGTTCACCGCGCGAAAAATCCCAGTTTGACCCCCGACACTTGACGCTCTTCATTTTTTTTCCTACTACCGATTAGGAGTTCGGGGTTTGGGTCCCTATTTGGTAGGAGTTCGGATTCCTCGGAAAACTGTGGATCCGAGGTAATGGCGAGGTAATGAGCCAAGGTAATGACGTTTCATTACCTTAGCTGCCCATGCTCCATAAATACAATCTACCGGATTTGATTTATACCAGTGGTTCCCAACTGGGGGTCCGCGAGACGGGTCATTATTTAAAAAGAAATAATAATTTATAAAAACACTTATAAAAATTATTATTAAATGTTAAAATTAAATATAATAACAAAACTTATAAAAATATTATAAAACACTTATAAATATAAAAATAATGATATAAAAACACGTATAAAAATAATTATAAAACACTTATAAAATAATTATAAAAACACTTATAAAATAATTATAAAACACTTATAAAAATAATTATAAAACTTATAAATAATTATAAAACACTTATATAAAATAATTATGCTTATATAAAATATTAAATATTAAAATTAAATGTTATAATAAAATCGAAAGTACATTTGTAGTACTTTACAATCTGACAGAACTTTTGAAAACGGTTCGTATTGAAAGTAACTCGTCTTAAGCGTGTTTCTCTTAATTCGATTGTATTTTAATTAGATTTTGTTTTGTGCTTATTATTTCCTTTTTTTTCCAAAGAAAGATTTTACAAACACATTTCCCCCAAAAAAGACTCGGCTCCCATTTTAAGTCCTTGCTTCCAACTCGTGAGAATTTTTCAAAGTGGTCCGCGGCTTAAATTGATTTTGGAAACACTGATTTACACAGACAGAAGTCAAAATACAGTGGAACCTAATAAAGTGAGCACTTGGGTAAATCGACCACTTGTTATAAGAGAGAACTGGTTGGGACTTAGTCACGGCTATACCAAAGTCTGTCGTTTATAGTGACCACTGCAGTCCAGTCCCAAAGGTGGTCACTTTAGGCAGGTTCTACTGTACCATCATAATAAGCATACCCATAAATACCTACTCATAGATAATTTTTCACAAACTAGGAAGATGGTATTTGTGAATATATATTTTATCATTTGTTCTTCTTAATTTTCTTTCTCCCCCTTTCCACCCCACAAATATTTAAATGCGCATTGCTTTGTCATTATAAAAATCATTGTTGTTGTGGATAGGCATAGAGCACAAAGCCTTTTTATTCTTCCTCACTATTTCCTTATTATTTTGGGTTTAGAGATATGACATGAACGCTTCCACTGTTTCCTGTCTAAACCGTCGTTGAGTGTCTAACTATAATTAGCTATAGTCTTGAAGGGTTTTGCGTCTATTGTTACTCTATTTTGCTCCATATTTCTAATTATTTGCATTAGATGCTTCTCCTCTCTTCTCAGAACACGTCCTGACCCCCCCAAATGTTGAAAAAGGAAATATGCGCATGGGCGCACATATGGGGGGGCAAGGGGAGCTGGAGCTCCCCCCCTAGCCGTTTAAAAATTTGATTTGCCCGAACCTGCTATGCATTTACTTTCAAAAGTTTTACAGTCACATTTTAAAATAAGGTACTTTTTAGCTCATTACTAATTGTCAAGCAGTATCAATTATTTTTGTAGCGTTTTGGTATCTTGTACATTCACTAAAATTCTCGACAGCTTTGAGAAGGAGGTAATAATTTTTCTCAGGCCACCCCCCCCAGGTGTACTCGTGTGACAAAAAATCCCAACTAGTTTATTTATAAAGTACCACCCCTCCCCGCACAATTATGGGACACCATTGGACCTGGACCCCCTACAGGTGACGCCCCTGTTTGACATTTAAACATTCGGTGTAGCCAAACCAACTGACCCGGCTTTTACTCGATAAGAATGATAGTATGCACCGAGCCGTTACTTTCCATCTGTAAGGTCAACAGTGAAACTGTATCAGGTGAGTCAAACGCCGCTTCACCCACCAGAAAAAAGTGGGCAGTCAAGGATTTTTTGTCCAAATTTAAAAATTTGATTAGAAAATGAAATTAAAATTTTATTTTGAGCCCACTATTTTTTTTTGAATTTAATTCCTTTAATATAATTGGAATTACATTCAGGAACAGAAGGCTACGTTTTTAAGTCAGCGCTTTAAACGCGTTAAACGCACCAACGAAATGTTGCCCGCCGAGAAAAAGGGCCGGATGAAGCGACGATAGAAATTCAGAGCTTCGCTTCAAAACGGAAATGTTTTGCGAACATGGTTACCATGGCGATGGAATATTTACGGCGAAAGCAAGTACTGTCAGAGAAGAGAAATTTTTATCGCATCATCATGACAGATAGTATTGCCAGATCAGAGGTTTTACCTCTGAATCTAGAGGTTTTGCATGGGAAAAAGGGTAAAAATTACCAAAACAGAGGTATGGCTTGATCAGAAATAAAAATTGAGATTTTTGATTACCACAGAGGTTTCTAGAGGTAAAAAATTTTCTGTGGGGTGTGTTACTGGTAAAAGAAAAAAAATTTAAATCAAAGAATTGAATCAAACTTTGATTCAAACTACAAACAGTTTAGTGTTATATCTGTTAGAATTATTTAATTACCCTGAAGTATTTCGAGGCACGTTGAGTGGTAACAGTAGAAGCGTGTAATTTCGTTGTGTTTTTGTTTCTTAAGGGGACACAGGACCTTTAAATCTTTAAAAAATCGATTTTTTATTTATTAGTTTAAAAAATAATATCGATTTTTGGCAGTGTTTTAAAACAAACCGCATCAAAATTCTTCAATTACTTCTTGCACTATTGTATAAAATAAAAATAACTATTACATGTTACCAAGTTCCAACTTGAACGCTCTTTTTCTCAAAATCACTTTTTCTATATTGCGCAGAGATTATCTTCAGATCTATGCGCACTAGAGTTCTGAAATTTTTAATATGCTTTTATATCATAAATACCTATATTTTAAAACCAACTGACAAAGTAAAAATATATTTTCAATAATTTAAAAAAATATGATATTTAAAATATGTCGATTTTTTATATAATTGCTATATATTATTTTTTATACATTTTAATGACTTATTTCTTCCATATTTTCTGGTTTTAGGTTAAAGCTGGTACCTTTCTTGGTAATTTGTGTGTGTGTATGTGTGAATGAAATGTTTATGCGTGATAATGGGAACCGTATCATTAACAGTGTGAACAGAAGATATATACACATTAATAAGCCTGTGAAATGAGTAAATTCCGCCTTTCTTTTCCCCTTTCCTTGCAATTATATGCTACACTGTACCGCACCATGATCGTTTTAACACACTAGAAGAATATGGAAAAGCTTGCTAGGAAGGACGAGACGTCCTTTCCACTTTCCTCACGTGACTAATGACGTAATTAACGTCAACTGATACTGAGCCACCTTTAAAGCAGTTTTTAAACTGTGAACACTGTTATGTCTATCTTTTTTTATGGTTCAAATTTCAAATATGCGTATTACCCTACAAGTTCTCAAACCGCCTAGAAAAACAGCATTTCCGTTACTTGATTCGTTAGGTTAAACTTAAGAGGTTCCTTTACAATATGACGTTTCCCTTAAATGACAGGGTATGTATTTTATTAGAAACCCCATTTTCCAAGTGGAATAACGATGATAAAAAAGATTTTTTAAGTAAGGAAAAGCCCATGCCTGTGTTAAATGTAAATAAAGTTGTAAAAAAAAAAGGACAAAGTATATAATCGGCATTTTAAGATTTCGTGGTATTCGGAGTTTGAATGGCTGTGTGGGAGTTATTATTTAAATAAACTTTTTTGCCATGTTTAATCATTGGTGTTAAATCAAATGTGTGGAATAAGAGTGGTTTCAATGATTTTGGTAACGTTACCCGTGCTCCTTGCAAACACGATGGTTCTTTGGACCAGGTGGATTGTACATTATGTTTTTCAAACTTAAAAAAAAATTTAAGTGGTACCGAGGATGCTTTAAAAGAATACTTTAGGCAATATATATTAAACGCTTCAACGAAAATATGCAGCTTAATGGACGTTTCATGAACGGGCGCCGTTAGCGGGGGACGGGGGGGGGAACCCCGTCCCACTCATTGTTGGTATTAGAGTTCCATGTCCCCTTCCAATTTCAAACAAAATGCCTTCTACTGGTATATTGTCCCCCCGCCCCCAATATTTTTATGTCGTCGGAGCACATGGTTTCATGCAACTGCCTATTCGTGCTGTTCTTTACTTGGGGAAGCAAGAATTAGCATTTCGTGGTCATCACGAAGATGTAACCTCCACTAATCGTGGTAATTTTAAAGAATTGTTAGAAACCTTCATTTGGGAACCCCGGACTACAGATCGCACTGCTCACTGTAGTCCGGGGTTTGGTTCCCTAGGCCATAAGAGGTTCGGATTCCTCGGAAAACAGTAGGTCCCGGCGCAGCATGACCATTGTAGTCTTTGAGCCGTAAAACCACAAACAAACATTTCGATAAGCCCTGTGGACATTCATGAGCACTTTTGAAAAATCACACCCATGTTTGCCGGCAATGAAATAATTGACTGCATTTGGCAATATATCAATGAACATATCGAAAAAGAAATAAAGGATTGCATTTTTTTCTATACAAGTAGACGATTCCACAGATATTGTCCAAAAATCTCAATGTAGTATCATAATTAGGTATGTTATTGCTGGTGGAAAGTCAGTGAAAAGATTTTTGGGATTTTATGACGTCAGTTCCAATCGGACTGCCGAAGCATTGTTTAACCTTGTATCAAGATGCCTCGAAAAATTTAACTATAAATCAAAACTTATAGGAGAATGTTTTGATGGGGCAAGCGTAATGTCAGGGCACTTAAATGGTCTTCAGTCCAAAATTAAAGAAGTAGCACCACAAATAGTTTTTATTCACTGTTTGGCACATCGTCTGAATTTAGTGCTACAACAAAGCTGCAACAGCATTTCACAGTGTCGCATATTTTTTGCAACTGTAAGCGGCATACCTGCATTTTTTCATCATTCTGCCAAACGAACTCACGTGGTCGATACAGTCGTCGGAAGACGAATTCCTACTTCTGTTATTACGCGATGGACATCAAACTCTAAAATGTTGAGTGTTATAAATAAAGAATGGGATTCTTTAAAAGAAGTATTTACTGAGATTATGAACGATCCAACCTCCGATCAAACTTCGCTTAGGCAGAGTGTCGGCTATTTAAATATATTTAACGACTTTGAATTTTCACTTTTGGTTGTTGTTTTTAGCGATATTTTTGGACTTACGGATGTTCTCTTCAATGTACTACAAAATAAGTCATTTGACATTAATTTTTGCATCTCACAAATTAAAAATACGCATATAAACAGCAAACTAAATGAGGATACGTTCATAGAAATTTTCGAATTAGTGATTTCGAAAACAACAGTTCCAACTGAACACCGTGAGGGACAAAAAAAAAGTGACGCTCACACAAAATAAAGTTCTTGCAAAATATAAAATTCATATTTTATGAAATATTAGATACTATTTCTTTACAAATTACTACACGTTTTCAAGATATGGAAAAGCTTCATTTTATTACATTAAGGGATACTTCAAAATTTGCGGAGTATTCCTATAAATTTCCTACAAAAACAATAAATAATTTAAATGTGTACTACCCCAATATATTTACTGACTTCCAAAGATTGAAAAATGAATTAAAACACATATATCTGGATAAGCAGTATAGAGATATGAAATTACAAACATTCATGGAAATTTTAACAGAAAACAGATACATTTTTAAAGAAGCTTATAAACTGTTTTGCTTAATAGTGACTATTCCGTCCACTAGTGTTTCTGTAGAACGGAGTTTTTCTTGCTTAAACAGAATCAAAATCAGTCTGCGTAATACGATGTTTGAAGACAGACATAGAAACTTGTCAAAAATTTCAATTGAAAAGTAACTATTAAAAGAGTTAATAGAAACTCAACCATTTTTTCACATCATCGACAAGTTTGCAAGTCTAAAAGAATCGAACTTATATTCAAAAAATAAAGACTGGGTAAGCATTTATTGCATATTTTTATTTTGCTTGTTGTCTCCACATATTATCTCTGTCTGTATAATATGTAGTACCATATCCGGTCCTATATATATATATATATATATATATATATATCATCATCATCATATTCAACCATTATCTATCCACTGCTGGATGAAGGTCTCTCCAAATGCTTTCCACACAAGTCTATCCTGAGCAATTCGCTTCCACGTCACCCCAACCTGTTTTCTTATTTCATCCACCCATCTAGTTTGAGGACGTTTTCTAGGTCTTCGGTGGTCTCTTGGAATCCAGTTCAGAATTTCTGTTGTCCATCGTTGATCAGTTCTTCTTGCAATATGCCCAGCCCATCGCCATTTCAGCCCTTTTACTTTAACAATGATGTCCTCTACTCTAGTTTGCTCTCTCACCCAAGTGTTCCTTTTTCGATCTCTCCTAGTTATTCCAAGCATGCACCTCTCCATGCTCCTTTGCGTATATATATATACATATTGTGAATATTTGGAATATTATACATGGCAGATTATTGAAATTTTAAATTAAAACGTTTTTATTGTTGACATATTTTAACAATTTTATGTATATAATGAATAATTTTATAAGTTTTGATAATATTTAAAGTATATATATATATATAATCATTATAAATACAATTATTTTGCTAGAAAACGGAAATTTATTGGCCACTTTTCCAGTTTTTTTTTGAGGGGGTGGAGGAGGGGCTTGCCGCTTCACCCGTTCTTGAAGTCACGAGCCGCCACTAAAGGTCAGATATCCAACATATGATATCATCAGATACCATCCGCCGCAATATGATAGCAGGTAATGTAGTGGTATCAGAATCTGATACCCCCAATCGCAAAGCATCGATAGCCCATATCTCGACTATCGTGGAATATCAAGCCGGAAATAAAAGATATATCAGTATATCAGGAGCCATCAGAAAGTGACACTAGTCAATCATTTTTCTCAACTATCTCTTAATTGAACTATTTTTCAAATCATAGAATTGAAAGTTGAAAATTCCGATAGACCACGATTTGCTGTCCTTTGCGTCCATCAATATTCGTGGTTTTGTTTATGAAGCGCATTTGAGCTTCCCTTCCACTCACCAGTAATCGGAAACGCTCCATGGAGCCAGATAAAATGCCAGATACAACTGCAAAGAGGCATGCCACAGGATCGAGATCTTGCATTCATCTTAAGAAATCTCTTTACCAGTGACGAAACACCATTGATTGCATGTCGGAATTGTTCTGTGGTCTTCTCGGTCGCTGATAAGGTATTTGCACGTAGGAGATATGAGAAGCAATCACAAGAAAATGGCGAGCTTATCTTTCTTGAATTAATTTAAACTATCTCAATCGATGATACCATATGTATATAGAACCATAGACTCAACATTTGCTATTTGTTATATTCTTTTTCTTCTAAAGATAGCTCGATTAGGAAAATTTATCCAATTGAAATCATTTCTGTTACTGCCACATCTAGTCCATATCTGAAATGTAAGGGAAGGAATGATGTTTTGAGTTTTAGGACCTAAGGGCAATAAAGACCATGCTACGCCGGGACCTATAGGTTTCCGAGGAACTGGAATTTCTGAAAGCCTAGGAATGGAAGGAAAATCTTGATTGACGACAATTTATTGATGATTAAACGACGAACGAAGGAGATGATTGTATAGAAAAATACTTCATTGTGAAAAAGAAAACCTATTACTAGAGATCTCTAATTACGCCGGAAGTCGGACTGTTGCCAGACGAAAATTTCAAAAATAATTATCTATTTCACAAAGGCCAAACGATAGTGGCGTATTTATTTACCGAATGTTAACAAACGATACGAACCAGATGGATGGCATTTACTTACACAACGTTTATTAAAATCAAAATAAACTTATTTCATTGAACATTTGGCAGTAACAGCGAAAACAAATCGATTTGTAACAGAAACCAGCGTGACATAAATTACGTATACGGTATTTTTTCTTTCTTCATTATGACTTTGAGAAAGAGGGAGAGAAACAGGTTTTTTAAATATCTCCAGCTGTTTATCCTGCGCAGATCGTTGTTTTCCTTTCTATTCTAACGACATGTCGAAGGTCTGCCAGTACGTAAGCATTAATAAAAGATAATTAGATTATATAGCAAATTCCTGCACTTCATCACAAACGACATGTTGTTATTTATCCAGATTTTCAATCTGGCAACGTATTTGACTGCAGGTATGGAAAAACGTAGAAATTACAATGTTCTTGGGGCCATTGTAGTTGCCCAGTTGGATTTGTTTCCGACTGTACAATGTTCTTGAGGCCATTGTAGTTGCCCAGTTGGATTTGTTTCCGACTGAAGATCAGCAGATGATGGGCCCCGTAAGTTCGGCAACGCATTATTAAATTTTATTATATATATATGCAGCATCCTTAATGACCTCTAAACCATTAATTCGGAGATCGCTATCTTTGATCAATCAAAGATATAACTTCAAATTATTGCAGAGTTCGTGAAATAAAACTTCTGTAAAAAAATTTAACGAGATTCATAATTCACGATAAGCTGTGTGTTCCCTGTCTTAATATAAGTAAGCTGCTTGGGGTGGTTCATAATGATTGACATTAAACTGGTTCGTACAGAAGTGGTAAACAACGATCGAATGAGGTCAGACAACTCTCATAGCTTTACAATTAGCTGAATCAGAGAAAAGGGACTTTGAATTTCGAATACATATACTTAAAAGACAATTATGTTCCGATTTGACTTCGTAATATTGGCATGCCACGCGAAATGAGATCTTATCGTTTGGCCCAACCTTCCGATAAGTTCGTTCTGACACATCTGGCAACACAAGCTTTTCTGGTGGCAAGTGGCCTGACTCTTATCAGTGTCAACATGTAAATATCATTATCGGTTTCGACAGACGAGTATATGAGTTGCCAAGTTCTTTGATCCATTCCGTCAGCCACTCACGGAGGTCTATTTTCGTGACCAGGAGACAAAGGTCGTTGCAAAGGAAAGGCACATCCAAACACTATCGGAGAATCAACACGCACTTAGTATCCCTACGATACTAATCTTAATCTCTGATTTTACTAATCTTAATTCAGAAGAAAACGTTAGGTTTAATTTCAATAGCACGATTTAATTTTTTCTGAGGGAAGCTTTGTTGTTTGTTTGTGTTTTTATGGCGCCAGGACAGTAAAGGTCACGCCGCCCCGGCTTGTGGGACACGAGAGACCCGCAAAGGTTATTTTAGAATCCACAGCTTTCGTGACATTCGTTGAGAAGGATCTTCTTGAAGTTTAATGGCGTGGGGAGAGGGGGGGCAAGGGCGGATCCAGGTAGCTTCTGGTGGCAGAGAACAGAAATGCAATAGTGTAGACCAGGGTTGCCTAACACCCGTGGGCCACAATCGAACCCATAAACAATTATTTAGAATAAAAAAAAAATCTCAAAGCAAAAATTTTAGATTTTCTTTTCAAAATTAAGGGAAGACAGCATGGGTGATCCCCTACTACAGAGCAAGTGAAAAAATATATAATAAATAAATAAATAAATAACCAGGAGAAACTAAAGGGAGTTTTTTTTAACGAAACCGCCGGCCCGCGGGATTCGTGAAAATTCTAAGTAGCTCGCTGCCCAAAAAGGTTGGACAACCCTGATGTACACCTATTTCTAGAGACCTATAATAAGTGTAAATTTGCTACCTCCGGAGAGCACGTGTTCTTGTGGGTAGTTAATTGACTTCTGAACCTAGCAAAACTATATAATGTACTCAATAATATACATATATATATGATAAGTTTTGAAGTTTTATCTAAGATGAGGAAACCTCTGATCTGCCTTCCTTCCTTCTCTTTCTTTTTTTTTTTTTCAAAGATTATGGGCTAAAAGAAAAAAAAATAAATAAATTCACCCCTCCTCCCTGAGAAAAAAGGTACAGAGTTATAGAAGATGGGAGGGGTATGGACCACCGCAAGAAACACTACAAATCGTGAATATTGTAATAAAAAAATTACTAAGAACACTGTAAATAAGAAAGTGTTACAAGGGAAATTTTCCAAATAAAAAAATACCACAAGGAATGTGCAGAAAGAAAAAAAAAAGGAAATAGAAAAGACGAATATAGCAAAAAATACGGCACGAAAACTGTAGCAAGAAGTAGAAAAGTGTGCAAAACGTTTATATAACGTAGAAGTGAAAGTGCAGACGATTTCTAGGATTCCCGGTAAAACGAAACCTTTTAAAACAATCGTCTGTCATCCTGATGAAAGCAGAAGATTCTGAATATGAGATCTGGCAACCTTAAACTTGGATCTATCAACGTCGTTTCACATTTCCCGCTTTGGTTAATTATGTCATTCATCAACGCCCACGCATAACTTAGATTCGAAAAAAAGTCGCTTGGATTGCCGCAGTTTGTTCTTCTTTCGAACGGAAGATACTATGAGAAGATACTACGTGTTTTCGCCATCAAAAACAGGGCTATTCGATATCTTACTCAGAACCAGGCTTCCGAGAAACAAATAACAGACGATAAGAATATATTTGTGCTGGCAGAGATCTGGCAACATTAGGTGCTGCTGACGTTGGCGCTCGTTTGTTTTAAAGCGTATAAACATGTTTATCGTTGAAATCGGAACCTACCCAACAGTTCGCGCTGTTAGCGCTTGTTTACGCAGCCTGTGCGCAACCCGCACGTCACCAAATAGTGACATTACATCATGACTAAACAGGTAAATGTTAATTCAAATAAAAATAAGTACGCAGTAAATAAATTACACCACGTGGTTTAACAGGAACCCCAAACGGTGAATCTTAAACCTATTCCAAAAGACCGCCAGCTGTGACAACGAAGTTACTTATTTCGAATTCGAAGCATACTCAATTCGTTGCGATGTCATAAATAAGTAATTAGAGTGTTTATGGATGAACATATATACTGAATATAAATCTTATTAATACATGTACATTATTTATATGTGTGTCTGTGCATATAATCAATAGCATAGTTTGCCTCGATTTCTAGGTGGTTGGGTAATAGTTCCCACCCCAATGATCGGTGCACCTGCATGCAAACGTAATTTCCTTCGGCTCAGAGACCTTATCAACAATTCCTGGAATTTAATTCAACGAAAATGATTAATAATTTTAAAACTTGCGCTACATCCAGTGACAGTTAAGTCCCACAAACCAAAGGGCCCGAAACGAGACGCACGATCCCTATCAAAATATATGAAATCCAAAAATTCGACATTTGAAGCCCTCTACCCGAACCTTCAAGGTCACCAAAGGGTGGATATAGGGGGCACGCCCCCCTCTCCAAGAATAATAAATTTGCCCTTATTTTTACTTAACCAAACTAAACAAAAAATTTCAAGAAATAAGTTTAAATTTTTTTTTTTTTAAAGATTCGCGCCCCACTTCGAAAAAAGTGCCGAATCTTGCCCTCACGGTCACGTGATATTAAACCTCGCTCGCCTGTCTTCTTAAATTTATTAAGACATGATTTTGATGTCAAGGATTGATAGTATGACACAGCCATGGCATACATAAACACTTCAACGATCTTATGACACATTCATGACATCAACAAATGAAAATGACATACAGCCTCGTCCGCAAACAGCATATGAATGGATTTCAGTAGCTGGCATTCTCAGATGAACTCCAAACGTTATTTTTTTTATTTTTTTGAATATGGCAAATAGTTAGCATAATGCATGTCGTCTGCTTATCATAGTTCCTATTTATAAACTCATATCAAAGCGCTAAAAACGGATAGACCCTGACCTAATTGAAATTAGAAAGTAGAAAAAAGATCACTCTTTGCTTACACAATCAGCAGGCAGCTTGATAATAGCAGATTCTCAATTAACTTGCAGAGTGAAAACAAACGTTCACAAAATCGGAAGATCGTGAATGGGCAGTAACGGCAGTTCCATGGGGTACTTTTCTTGGGATCCACGTCCAGGGGCGGATTGAGTCCGCCCAATGGACGTATACTTTGGATTTTCGAAAGGCGCGAGTCTTATAGCAAGTCCCATATGGGCGCACCGGCCGGCGGTCTGTTTCCATTCCCGGATCGATTCAGACACTTGGCGTCGGGCGGCGAAAACTGGCAATGACCCCAACGTTTTTAACTGCGCCAAGGTTGCCAGTTGTCGCCCGCGTATTCTTCCTGCGTGGATGTTTCCATCCGATAATATTTATTTGGCTAGAAAAATAGGAGAAAATAGCTTCTCCTGTTGCATTTCTGTGCATGCGCGTGGATTTCACGTATGTTTGTTGACAAGAAGGATGTGGTGTGGATTAGATTGTGTGTTTGTTTAGATTTTATTAAGTGGGGGAGTGTATAAATCCTTGGGCAAGGGGATAAAATTATAATTTATACTTATAAACATATACTGATTCAGACAGCGCACATCGAATGTGATCGAAACGGCACGAGTCGCTATACCATCGCCAATATATCTAGCCAGATTCTAGTACATTTAGCTATTTTATGGCGTGTTTTGTCATTACTAGTACCTAAGAGGCGATGTATTTGACCGGAGAGTCCACGCGCGTTCGCTAGCGTCTAGTGCCAGAATCAACCGTTTAGCGCCGAAGCGTTTTTCTTGCCGCCAAGCCTTCCCGTCGGTAAGTGTCTGAATCGATCCGGAAATTCAAAGACGCCAGCCGGTGGGCCAACGGGCCGGCGGCTCAGTCCGCCACTGCCTACTTCAGGGTTCGTGAAAACGTGATTCCACTGTACGAAGCTGTTTGCTCATTAAAGATAAAATAGCACATTACATAAACAGGTCACGAACTATGCTAGTGGTGTAGAAAAGAGTGGGGCTCGGGGGGGGGTCCAAGCCAGGGGCGGACTGGGTCCTCTCAAAGGGCGCATACCTTGGATTTTCGGAGGGCACGAGTCCATTGGTCCATATGCTACTAAAAAAATCCCGAACTATCGCCCGTGAGGGCGCACCCCTACTCTCAAATTATGATAATAGAAATTTTACTGTTAATGGAGCCCAATAGTAAATTTATGCATAGCCCCCTAAGATGGATAAAGCTCTGAAACAAAGGTGATTTGGAGGATGACTAAGTTTAATCGGGGACGGCGCAAGAAAATTTATCGCCCTAGACGAAGGACGTGTGCGCCCCATCCCACGTAAAAAAAAAATCGAAACCCTAATACATATTGCGACAATCGAAAAGTGAAAAAATATGACAGATTCCGCCCTCTCACTATAGTTCTGCTTAAAACGAAGTATGATAAAAAATACAGCTTATCTTATCTCACAACACACAAATAAATGATTAAAAAAAAGTCTGGGATTTTGCTGTTGAAGGAGAAAATTGTAATTCTCAATGCTTTGTAATAATACATAAAGATATTAAAAATAAAAAGCATCCTCCACGCTTCTAGTACAGTAGCGGTACTCCTCGCTTGAAAAGACTGAAAGGTGTAGCGGCAATGAGAAGATGTTACGTAACTTGATTGAAGGAAAATTTGTTAATGTAAAAAAAAGCAAGAAGTTGAGGATATGGAAAAGAAATGGATAAGATAGACACATAAAGAAAAGGAAATACTGAAAGCATTCAATCAAAAATAATCCATCCAATTCCATTTATATTGTACGAAGTTTATCTCAATCGTTCTACAGTATTAGGTATCTTTAAAAAAATATGCCGTGGTGCAGCCTAGTTCGCCTATCTGGTCGCGCCAGTCCTGGTTTTAATTGAGATGAACGGCGGCGGCAAAAGCGACGGCCCCCCCAGTAACTCACGTCAGCGACGGCCCCCTCAGTAACTCACGTCAGTGAAAA
>QLNU02014176.1:163086908-163126800 GCA_006491805.2 Dysdera silvatica
GATGATTTTTCAGCTGATAAATTGGAATAACAAGGGAATAAAAATAAATGGTGAATATTTAAATCATCTGCGGTTTGCTGATGACATTGTTATTTTTTCAACGGACCCATTGGAACTCCAAGACATGGTACAAGAGCTCTCAACTAGAAGTGAAGAAGTTGGACTCAAGATGAACCTACAAAAAACTAAGATCATGTTCAATAATTTCGTAGAGGATTTTAGAGATTTAATACACATTCTGCAGAATATGTGTTAAATACATTTTTAAATTCTATAATTTTTTTTTAGGACAAAAAAAATTATTCACCTCACGATCGTTCTGCAGTGAAGCTATTTGTTCTGCGATGTGCGTTGCACTCTTTAGCACATTCTACTTTGGAGTGCATGATGAAAGCTTGCAGCAGTGATTCAGCTATGTTCATGCGCATGCACAGTGTGGTTAGGCAGCTGACGCGATTATAATTGGAAATCTCCATTGTTAAGTTCAAGGATGAATGACTCGATTGTAAATTTGAGTTGATTGCGTCAATTGTAAAAACATTTCATGATCATCCGTCACTACTTTGGACCAGATGTTCCTAACCTGAGGTACGAAGTAAAATTTTAGAGTTACAAGAAAGTGTGTCTTGGAGCAATGGGCCATCACTCTAGCCAATGTGCATTGAGAAATGGTAATACAATAAATTAGATTCTAATTGCTTAATTTATATTTGCATTTTATACACAAAGTTAAAGGTGTATATTTTAAATTCAATTTTTTCACTTTCAGTATTGTACATGGTTCAAAAACTGAATTTCTTGATCATCAGAAATAATGCTAATTTGGTGTGGGGGTGGGATGTAAGCAACCAAACATTTTCCAGGGGTTTAGGGCATAAAAACGGTAAGAAACCCCTGCTTCAGGCGTATGAGTTTGAATCTTGTGGGGAAAAACCGTAAAGCCTAGCTCAGCATTATTTTAGTCATCCGTATACTATGAATTGTGAACGATTTAACCAATTTTGAAAACATTTAAATTTTTAATTGACACATATATGACTTTGAAATATTTAATATTTTCCATTTTAGGAAACGATTTCTGAGGTATGTAGTATTTCATATAAGCATGGAGTGCCTTTGGTCCTTGCTGATCCCATGATTTTCAGACATATTCAGAATGGTAGCACGGCAGGCCATAACAAATGCCATGTTTTGTGTTTGGGCCAGAAAATCACTCAGTTGATGACCATAGGGTCTCTGTCGACTCAACTTCAAAAAGTAACTGTCTGCCACTAATTTGACTTAATGTTTATTGGATTCAGTGATGTGAATAATTGTGTCAAATTCCTTCTTTTGTGTTTATTTATATGGTTTCTTACCACCTTTACACTGGAAATTGAATATCTGAATTCTCCATAATGTGGTCCACCCCCATGTATTTTAGTTAATTAGGTGTTTACTATATACATATTCATGTTAGAACATATTTGTATATGTTTCATGAAAGAAATTCGCATCAAATTTTTGTGTGATAAACTGATCAATGTTTTCTTTCATATATCAAGCTATTTTTCCTCATTCCATTGAGATAGCAGCGTAAAAAATCTTGCTCTAACTCTTTAAATTTTATTGTACTTTAACGTTGCACCAAATAAAATCTCGATTTTCTCGATATCAAATATTATTACCCTTCACAGGGATAACACAATTGCCAAATAATGGTCAACACAGAAAGCCTCTGGGGCAAGATTTTTCCTGTATTTTCTTGCTAAATCCAGAAGCTTGTTATATATGAGCTTATAAGTGGGCCTAACTCTGATTAAAAAAAACCCGAATGAAATTAAGTACATCACTTCCTAGAAAGATATCTATAAGAAAGGGCATGGAAGAAAGTGGTGGAAAGGTAATATCCCCCATCTTTCCAATTGTCTACCGCTGATTGACTATGTCTCTCAACAGCCACATGTATTTATTAGTTATTGCGTGTTTCTACAAGTTAACTTGAAAAAGTCTCCGTATTCGTTACCCTTGGGGAAATAGAGGTACCTCCTCACTTACAGAATGACATAAAAAAGATTTTCACATGAAATTGTTCTTTTCACTGCTGGACATTAAAAGTACAATGCTAAGGTCAGAGCTACATATATTTAATATGTAGCAAAGATGAAATGATTACAAATACAGCTCAATTAGACTTGGGGACCACAAAGCAGTCATATGTTCTCATATGGTCTGTCCATCTTACAAATTTCACATCAATTTGACGAATTTTTCTGGATGTTGTACTTTCAATATCCAACAGTATATATATATATAATACTATATTCCTCAGAAGATTTCAAACACTTGCTTTTTTTTTTATTTCTTCTTTTACAGACAGCTTTCATTGAGGAATTAAAATCAGTTGGATACGATACCTTTGTAAATAGTGGATCAGATCCTGTTCTCTTTAGACATGGTTTAAACGTACCTATTCCGCTCCACTTTCTTTTTTACCGCAGTGGCCATCTTATTCAAGTTTTGGTGTTGTATGAAAGACCTGGAAAATTTTGGTGGATCGGTCCCTTCAATTTCTCTGATAGACTGAAATATGACTTGCAGCAAAGAGGCCTAAACGAGGACGATTTTGCCTTGAGCTTGAAAGCCGCTGCATTAGAAAAGTATGCTGTAGTATTATATTCCTAGTGTAATGTTTGTATCAAACCATCACTAATGTACGTTCATATCGATAAAATATTTCTTTTTAATGTCAGTTTCTTCAGTAATAGATCTATAAACTTTTTAACGATTACACATGCATTTTAAAATCGATGAACAGTATGCTCTGGGCAAGATTTGCTCTCATTGAGAACTTTGCAAACTTTTTCGACAAAGGGGCTATTCAAGTATTATGTAAGCACATTTTTGCCCATTTTATACTCCCCCTCCACCTTGTAAGAAAAAATAAGCAAATGCCTGACCCCTCTCATGCTTATGTAAGATTTCGGTTCTCTAATTGGTTGGTACAAGTTTTTGAAATATTATATGTGTGTGTGATGAAAATTATAGTACTTGTTTTCGTTTTTATTGTAATATTGAGTACTTATTTGTAAGTAATATTAAACGCTGATTTATAAATAGAGAGTAATCACAATAAATTATCGCGTTTAAAAAAAGTTTTAACACGCTATTAATTGCTATTTTGTTGGCACAAGAAAGTATTTTGTTATATTTTTATTGTTAATGTTTCTTATGTTGTAAGCAACTAGTGTAATATATAAGAAATGGATTTAATAAAATACATTTATTAAAAATAATACATTTATGAAATAATATATTTATGATAAATAAAAATATTAAAGGGCCACAGGAAGCATAGAGGGGGAGTTCCCAAGCTTAAAACGGTTGAGAACCACTAGTTTAAATAATTAAATATTTAACTGCGATTACGTTTATTTTATATTTAATATTTTCTACTTGCAGCGTGTCATGCATCAAAGTATTGCAGTTCTGTTAGGGCAGTTATCACTCTCTGATTATTCGTTAGTTTTATTATTTTTGTGCCTTACGTATACGTGGATCGTCTCGTCAGCAAAAATAAGCAAATGTCAAACTCACCCCCTCCCAAAAAATGCTTACGTAATACTTGAACAGCCCCAAATTTTATATGCAAAGTGTTTAAATAATTGTTAGTCTGACCCAGTGATAATAATTACAGTTTTTAAGTGCCTTGGCACCTTGTTTGATGCAACATGACCATAGATTTGAAGCAGCCTAAGTAGCGGTCACCTCCCTAGAAGGGTGACACAATGAGTCCTGCCCTTCAGCATAGGACTGCAGTTGTGAGGGCCGAGGTTTGGAATCCTCATTAAACTGTAAGCCCAGCTTGCAGACACATACAACTAACCCGATGGGCTTAAGACCAATTCCTCTGTATTTCTTTCACCGTACTATGTGTACATGTGATAACGGAGAGACCTTCACTCTGCAGTGGATTTAAAATGGTGGATGATGTTTATTTATTTATACAATACTATTTGGCCCGTGAGGGCCCAGGAATATATCATGTAATCTTGGTTTGTACAATTTGACAACAGTTTCACCCTTTGCTACTCAAGCGTCAAAGTTGTATTTCACATAGATCTTCGTTTCTGAAGTTCCATTGTGGAATTCATATTGGAAAACTTAAGTTCTCAAACTTTAAATTTTGATAAAGATCAAAACATCGATTGTAAAATTACTTTTCCTTAATTAGAGTCGAGATTGTTCCTGCTGCAGTTGACAATGTGAAAACGTATCTTCCCCTGAAACCGCAAGTATTTAGCGATTACGGCACAAAAGGGCATTTCATTGAATGCAATTACTCTCGGGCAAAACGCTTTTACGAAACATATGGCAGAGATGAAAGTGACGAAGCAGAAATATTTCGTACAAAGGCCTGGAAATTACTTTCTAAAGCAAAATCTCTTCTGGATGAAATTGGCGTGCCCTTTTGGCTAAGTAGTGGAACATGTCTGGGTGAGATAATTTTCCCCAAAGCCTTTTTTTTTTTTATCTGTTTAAAAAATTTACAGTTGCTATCAATTTTTTCTAATTTTCTTAAAATTTAATATTGTGAATTTTTTTAATATTAATTTTATTTTTGTTTATAAGTATCTGTTTTATTTGTTACTTGCTTCAAATTTTCATTAAATTGTATATCGGGAATTAGTGTCAAAGTTGTGATGATTTATTTTCAGGTTTCTTTCGGGAATGCGGCTTTATCCCATACAGTAAGGATGTTGATTTAGGAATTTGGATTAAAGACTACAAACCTGATATTATATCCATGTTTTCAACCCATGATCTACCACTCACCCATAGATTTGGAAAGGTACATTACAGTTCTTATGAGTTAAACACAAAATCTTCCATAACTTTTTATCTAATATTGGCTTTTATCATCTTATTTTATCTTTTTATGTCATTTCATTTGGTACATTCAATACATTGCTTTCAATACATTTTTACCATTTTAGTTTTAATTTATTTTAAAACAGTGTGTGCATTTTCACCTTGTTTGACCTTGCTTGGGTCAGAATGACCCTCGCTGTCCTTGCACCATGAAATGCAACTAACCAACCTCACCTTGTTTGGTGCAGAATGACTCTTGTTGTCTTTGCCCCATGAAAATTCAACCAACCATCGTTAATTTGGGTTAAACTCCCAATGGTGCAAAGAATGCTTACTCAGAGATCTCATAAAGATCACACTGCTCACTGTAGTCCGGGGTTTGGTTCCCTAGGCCTTAAGAGGTTCGGATTCTTCAGAAAACGGTAGGTCTCGGCGCAGCATGATCACTGTAGTCCTTGAGACATAAAACCACAAACAAACAAACCAACATTTAATGTGTTAGTGTAGGTCTTGTTTACAGTTACCTTACACCAGCATAGGGGCAATGTGTTCTTTCACCATGCAGTATACCCGGATTTGAATCCAATTGGCATTGATCATTCCAGGATTTGGTTCTCTGTGCAACAGAGGTTCTGATTATTAAATCTATTGTTTGTCATATTAACAGATTGTTGCCTGTAGCTTAGTTGGTAGAGCACCTGACCGGCAATCAAAAGGTTGTGGGTTCGGGTCCCACCATGCACCTTTCTTTTCTTTACGAGTAATTTAACATCCAGTGGTTCTGTCTTTTTGGAAACCTGTAAGTCCTGGTATAATACGATCTTAACTGTTAAAATATTGTCACTGGTCCAGTGTATAAGAAAATTACTTCTTGCCCTTGTAGATTTTTTCTTGAGTCTCGGGAGACTTTTCTTTTATAAAATCAGGCCTTTAACATCGTAAAATGTATGCCTGAATCATACAAGATTTGTGCAAGAAAATGGGGAAAAACCAGAATATGAGTTCAAGCAATGTCTGATTGCTTGACTGCTCTGGTAAAACTCAACTGGGAGGACTTCTCTGGGAAATCAAGAACTGGGGGTACAAATACAAAAAGGACATTTTCATTTTCTCGACACTTCATTTGATAAAAGGAACAATGGTTTTTGAACCGTTGCAGAATCTTATATGTTGAACCAAATATAAGCACATATGCAAATATAAGAATTTTCTTATATGTTTGACAAAATGTTACTAGTTAGGGTAAGTCCTGTTCTGTCATTGCATTCTTTTGTTAATGTGATCTTGGTTGTAATTGCCCCAAAAAACACAAACTACAGTAGAACTCCGATTATCCAGACTTTGCTTAACTAAAATGTCCTGTTGCACTTATTTTTTTTAGTAAACGTGTGTTCAGTGTGTTTAGTAAAAACATTGGTATTTGTTTTCTGATATACTCTGGCTTTAAGTAACAAATTGGTATAGATTGTAGATATTTGTCGGACATACATATATACTTTTTATATATATTGGATACATACAAATATATCTGAATATTTCCGAATCAGTTAATAACCAATATTTGCATATTCTATATGTAATATTTTTCACTATTAATGTATTAATTTAATAATATGTAAATAAATATTTTTTAGATAAATTATGTAGCTTCTGTGCATTTTTACACTGACAATTAAATTTCCAGCTTTTCTGCAATATGTTCCGCCCTCTTTATTTTGGATAATCAGGCCTCTACTGGAGTTTTCAGTTGTTGATTTGTAATGTTCTTGTGTTGGGGATTCTTTCCTCCTGGTTTTTTATGGCATCTCTTTTGCACATGTCAATGTTTTTTCCAATCATCCTATTGGCAAAGAATGGTATTTGCTGTCCTTGTACTATGAAAAATCGATACACCATAACCTATCGATCATGAAATACTCTCACTACCTTCCCTTGCTCTGTGATATCACTGACGAGTTTTTCAAAGCTCATATTGTAGCTTTTGAAATATTTTTATTTTGTATTAAAGTACCCATTAGTTGATCTTACCTTCTGTTCATATCATCAAGGTTGAAGACAGCTACGAGTTATCGTTCCGAGATGGTGAAATCAAATTAGATTTATTTTTCTTCTATGAGGAAAAAGACTATGTATGGAATGGAGGTACCCAAGCTAGAAGTGGAAAAAAATTTAAGTAAGAGAACCTTTTTCATGCTCTCCATAATCCCCTTGTTTCTCCCGGGGGGGAGGGGGGGCATTTTTATACATACTTTTTTCTGTTTTATTTTGCATCGTTTTCTAATGGTGGATTGTAACTGTTGTGTACAATATGTCTTGAAAATTTTAAATCCAGATCTTACTCTATTATTGCAGATCATAAGGGTTTAAACTAGCCTGAATTGTCCTGAAAATTTATATTAAAATTGAGGGAATAGACTATCCCTGTGTAATAACGCATTAACTTAATTTAAGAGGTTTTCACAGTTAACAACGCTGATGACTGGGGCCCGGATTTTCATGCATAAAATTTAGCCCAAATAATATGCCAATGTGCTCAAAATTATTACAAAATATGCACGAGAATATGCAAGTGCATAGAAATCTGGACCCTATTCATAAGAGATGTTTCGAAATGTATAAAATAACAATTTATTGAAACAGTGCAAATGTTCTTGAAATTATTACATAATATGTACTGAAATGCATAAAAAATATCACTTTGTTACGTCCTCGAATATGAGTATGCACAAAATTAACACAAAATACACACCACAATGTATGAAATACGTACGGAGATACGTTTGAAAATATGGCATCATAATCATTGATTTGGGTCCAAAGACGCCGACAGGGTGACATTTGGTGGGGGGCAAAGGCCTTAAGAAATGAAAATTTTCTACCTCATTTTTTTTTTTTAATTTTACTTTTTTTCCCAAAGAAAATTGAAATGGGGGAAGACCCTCTCACAATGGCTGGAAAATATTACACTTGGTCTTGACTTGGAAAGTATTATGCATATTGAGAAACACCAGTGCAGAAATATGAAGACACATAATTTTTTTTTTCTAACTTTAATATCTAATGATATCATTTACAATGGAAACATATTCTGTAGCATTTTTATTTAAAACTTTTTAAGAAAAAAGAAACATCGAATTAATCTAATTGATTGAATTACAAGCGGATTAAAGAAATACACACTTTTGAAAATTTTGTAAAAAAATTCAAAGCATGAAAAATATTCACACAAAGGCAAAATATGCAAAAATATTCAAATATGCACACAAAGTCAAAATATGCAGAAATATGCAAAAACAGACAAGTGCATAAAAATCTGGACCCTACTGTTAACTGTGTTGTTGGTGAAAGATGATAGACTAACTTACAAGCAAATGTGTTCTTCCACAATGCAGAAAATTAAACTTAAATTCTAATATAGTGAAGGTCGTTGAATGCCTATGTATAGCCTAGAATTTCATTCTCGTACTGAAACAGGCTGGGGAAGATTTAGGTCCCTTATCAAACTGTAGGTCTTCTGGGCATTCAGTGAGTAACACCATTTAATGTAGGCCTGGATTCCGCATGGACAGTCAGTACCAATTGATTAAACCGCATGTATGCTTTCGCTTTGTTTAGTGCAGAATGATCCTTTTGCCATAAAAATACTTCTAACCAGTTAATTATTTCTCTTCCCAGTGAAAGGTGGGTGAATTTGAAAAACAATGGTTCGGCGCTGCCCAATGTCATGGGGCACCACACATGAATTAATTTCGATTAGCATATTGATTGGCAATGAGAAATTGATGATTAAATGTAGTTAATGTATTACTAATGTTTCAGTTACTCTATTAATCTATCTACTTTATCCTATACCCCCCCAACCTTTTAATCCAGCCATGATGAGACCTGACCGGTGGGTAATCGGTTGCTTAATTCAAAAATTGAGCTGTTCAGAGAAAATGGGTGATAAAATTGAAATATTATGTTAAAATGAGTTTAAATGAGATAAAGCAACGGAGCTTTTGCCTCAAGAGGTTGATTTTTCGGAAAATAGCATGATCCTTCTAAAGTTCCAAACCATTCCACCACGCACCAGACAAGGTGTTTCACTAAAAATTAGCAGTCAAAACTGACCAAGTGGCTTGTGGCAAGTTTCTACTGTATGAGAAAAAGGGGTTATACCTTGTAATTTTTATTTCTAATATGAAATTATATTAAAGATGGGGGAAATTTTTCTCATCGCAGCTGACGATGTGGTAATATTAGATGATAAATTGTTTTTTATATGTAAGATATTATTACCCTTCTCAGGGTTGGTACAATTGCCAAATGGTTGACACGCAGGTGTGCAGCAATTGTGCTAACTCTTTGAAGGGTAATAATATCACATATATATATATAGAAAACAATTTATCATCTAATGAAATTATACATTTATTAAATTTTTTGTCCAAGACCATTATATGTTAATTAAAACATGTTACTCCAAATTCCCCAATTTTTTCTTATATGCATTTGTAATTTCAGGTATTTTTTCAACAAGTTCCAGTTGTGTTGGACCGAATTTCTGGAACTTAAAGTGAGAGTGCCTTGTCCAATAGAAGACTACATTCGGTCTAATTATGGAGAAAACTGGTTTGAGCCAGTTAAAACTTGGGACTGGAAAAGCAGTCCCTCAAACGTTAGAGAGAATGGGCAGTGGCCAGTGCAGGAGTGGGCTGAAGTAATCCAGCTTATACCACTACCCGGACAGACATGATAGTTTGCAAAATACATTAGTGAACTTCCATTGTGACCATTTTATGGCCACACAAATGGAAAGTGTAATGTGACAGATGTGTCCATTTGAAATGAGCACAATTTTTATTTAATTGCCAGAAATGGTTGAATCAGCTCGACACTCCACTTTCTGTAGCTTTGCTTTAACCCTGAGGTTGAATTTGAACTCTGTTAGTCTTGATTACCAATGATTATGGTCCAGAAACTATTTTAAAACCATTGGCATCTGAAGTTTAAAAAAAAAAACGTGCAATATTTTTTTTACTGGTGTGTATTCCAGTGTTTGATTTCTGCCGAATGCAAGATTTAATTCCATGGAGAACCTGTTCCAGGGTGATTTCAGCTGACTTTGTGCCGTGAAACACAAAGCTAATATGCCTAAAAGAAGCAGCATTCAAGAAAATACAGAGGACACTGAAATGTAAAAAACATTTATTCTGTGGAAGAAAAAGCATTTCTTCAAATATATGCTGCTATGCACTTGAATGGAGACAGTCCACTAAAAGCATTGCAATAGATATCATAATTGATACTATATTGGAAGCACAAAATCCTGTGGTTTCTGGCATTACTAGGAGAACATTTCCTTACATTAAAAGGTATATTTTATTATCTATTCATTTTTTCGTCAATTATTGAGGGGGGGTACAATTGAAATTAACTCATGTGAACTTCATTAATAAATACAATGTGATATTACATCTATGGCAATTATAGTTGCGGTGAGGGCAATTGAAATACAATAATTTAGATCCTTTTCTCCCCCACCCCCAATTGGCAAAATCCTTCCATTAAAGCAAATGTAAAGGCGATAGGGATGGAAATGCTAATCTCTTGCAAGTGTGCAGCAGCAACAAATGCTTACCTTCTATAAGGGCAAAGGCTAGCATTTTTAAATATTGTGCTGCAGCAGCATCTACAATTTCTCATCGCCCATTTCAAATTCTAGCTGAAACGAAAGTGTAGATAGCTTTTTGTTATTAATTCTGCATACATTGGAATTCTGTTATTTCTCTTTGCAATATTAACTTACCACACTGAGTTCCTTTATGCAAAAACTTTCACACTTTTTGAACAAGTTAAAAAATATATACAGAGTACATGAAGTAAAGGGAATTCAAAGATATGTTGGTTTTTTGGAATATCCGAACTAGTTCTAGTGTCTTTCATATATATATACACACACTTTTCTAAAAGCAACACGTTTTTGAAAGAAAATTATATCAAAAGTATGTGTCTTCATCTTCAGTGCTTTCTGAATATTCACACTGTGTATTTTCAGTATTTCCGTTTCGTGATGCCGTTTCTCTGAAAATATAAAAATGTTTATGATGTCTATATATATATATCACCATCATCATCAACCATTTCAATCCATTGCAGGATGGAGGTCTCTTTATTATCACACATACAAATAATACGGTGAAAGAAATACATAGAAAACGGCCTTAAGCTCACCACATTGGCCAGATGAGTTGGTGAGCTGGACCTACAGTTTAACGAAGAATCCGAACTTCGGTCACCACAATCAAAGTTCTGCACTAAGGCGGGACTCGTTGCATCACCCCACTTACGGAGTGATTATCACCGATAATGCTTCGCAGCAGCGCTCAATTAAGTGCCAGTATTCTTGGCAGAGGACAGCTGTGGGACATATATATGTACACATACAGGTAGTATTTCATCTAAAGCGAAATAGAAGGGCGCAACGCCCTGCCGAATCTATTAGCACCCTGCCCCCCAACTTGTCCGCCCTTGTGCCCATATGTCCCACCCAACCCTCGGAAAATAACGCACCATCCTTCCCCGATGATGATTCAAATTCCCACGTTAGAATCCAAAACGCGTGATGAAATTTGTTGATTTATAAAAATTTTGTAGTCCAGCATTTCATTTCCGTAATAACACTGATGGTTTTGGCAAAACCAGATTGCTGACGAATATTTGTAAACAAAGCACTGTTGCCAGGTTTGCAGACTTTCAACCACGGACTACTGCGATAAACGTTAGCGGTTCCACGTATTTTTGAGATCAAATTTTTGTTAAAATCAATTTGTTTGTCTTTAAGCTCTAAACTAAGCATGTTTTACATCCCTATTTTATGAAGCTTACTTGTCATACAGTATAGGATATTTGAATAAATGAAATATTATAGGATATTGTTTAACTAAATTATAGTTATATTAATTAATTATTATTTTGTATGATGTTGGGATTGCCATCTGGCAGCACTGCCGTTGGATTACAATTACATGCACTTTCCCCCCTCGCCTTTCGCATATACTTAACTCGGAACTAAAAAAAAAAAAAAAATCCAAAAAATGGTTACCTTCAAACGAAAACTAAGCAATTTAAAGAAAGCAACTATAGGAACTAAACAAATTAAGACGTTGTTTAAAGGAATTGGTAGCAGTAAAGCAAACTTAACCACTGATATTCATCACAAGTATCTGTATATTTAGAGCGCCAAAATAATGGCCTTTTGTCAGGCCATCCACCCTGCCCTAATTTTTTTTCTAGATGAAACACTACATACAGGTGTACCAGGTTTTGAAAATCAGTGGGTGTGCTGAAGCTCTGTCCACAACTGGCATTGAATATCCCCCCGGACATATAGGGAGTCTTATTGTTGATTTAAAATTAAGAAGCTGAAGGTCTTTAGTTCAATGTTTCTAAATGATCGTGTATATGTTACGGTAAATGTAATAAACTCCCAACTCGTAATGGCGAATGTGATAAATATCTTGACTGATTGAGCCAGTAGAATACAGCACAGTTTTTTGACCCCCCCCCCTCAGACCTCCCCCTTTTCGTCGCTTCGCGACTCATGCCGTTTCGATCACATTCGATGTGCGCTGCCTGAATCAGCATCCGTTGAATCAGTATATAGTGAATCAGTATCTTCATGCACAGTGTATTTGATAAATTATTGTTAACCGCATATTTCCAAAAAAACAACTCGGAACATTTTCTTTGCCTGTAATTGTTGACCTAGCAGTGGTTTACGTCACGATAGAAGCAAAGCAGTTACACAAACTAGACAAATTTTGGAAAAGTTTGAGACTTTTATCACACTCGCCATTATGAGTTGGAGATTTTATAAACTAACCGGTAAATTTGACAAATAGTCAATAATTTATCACCAATAATTTAATTTACCAAGTTTAGTGATTATGAATAATCAGCGGTAATTATACATAATCACCGGATTAATCACATATGCCGTAACATATGTGTATATATATATATTACGATGGACTGATATTAAATTTTGGTATTTACGGAAATGTTTAAGGTAAATGAAATTTTGTTTTTTTGTCTAAATTTTTAATTTGTTTTCTAAATAGTAGCCTTTCACGGAAATCCCCCCCCCCAACACACACAACCTGTAGGAGCTACGAAATTGCATGCATTTGTTAAACTTCAACTCGTAATATCTCCAGTTCTGTTTTCCATAGAAAATTCGCTTCAGTTTCGTTAGAGCCATAAATCATAGTGCTCTGCGCTCGCTTCAACGTATTGCCACCGGCAGAGTATGAAATTGACGCCTTTTCTTTCTTATGTTATTGACTTCTGAAGAAAATCAAATTTTTCAGTGGCAACAGCCACAGTACTTAAAATGTAATTGTTAGTATTACTCAAATGATTTTACACATATGTTAAACTTCAACTCGTAATACCTCCAGTTCCGTTTACCTCAGAAAATCCATTTTTGGTCGGGTTAGAACTACAATTAGATAAGCTGTTTTCTTAATGTACAAAGATATATAGGGTGCAATTTGAAATAAGAGGGGAAAAGTACATTTTTTTATTTTTCAACACACTGTCCATATTTATACGGGATTCTTCATGGCGTAGAAAGATAGGACATTTAAAAATATATAAAATGAGATATAAATGAAAATTTTCCGTTGAGAATAACTCCAGTTATTAAGGGTGGTACTATCCTTCTAGGACACATTGTATATTTGTTCTTTTTCGGATCTTTGATTTTCTATTTTAGTCAAAATATCGGAAGCGGATTCCGGAGGGGGGGGGGTCAGTGCTCAATTTCGTTTTCTAATATAAAAGCTGTGGAGAACTGCAATCAATGTAATTTTAATACTAATGGGGGGGTGGGATATGAGCCTTCCCCTTCCCTCTGCTTAAGCATATATATCACTGACGTAAGCATTATGGTTAATGGGAGTTATGACCCACCCTCCTCTGTGATGCAATTTTGTATATATACACAGGGCGGACTGGGTCCCTTCTAAGGGCGCACACCCTGGATTTTCGGAGGGCGCAAGTCCTATCGGCCCGGGGACCCAGTTCGCCCCTGTATATACATATGAATATATGAAGCCCTAGCTTTTTGTAACTTCCCTTTATGAACTTTCTGCGTACACTGATGGCGTATACCTTCATTTCGATTGAGCGGGGGCGGAGGCGGGGGTGATTGGGAAAAGTGGCTGCCGGAGGCAGCACTGTAATCTCACGGCGTATACCTTCACAGAACCAAATATTTGCAATTTTCGCCAATAGGGCTGCCAGATCCGTAATGCCAGTTCCATATATATGTATTGTGCTGTGAAGAGACAACTCAGTATAGGAGCCCTCTCTTACACATTATATCATATTTATATCTAAATTTTCGTTTGTGACACACTGTTTTAAAAATTGCAGCAGTGAATTACTTGGTCAACAACGAATGGGTTGTATATTTAAAACGTTTGCAGTTTTCTGTATTGAAATTTCGCTTTTTTTTTTGTGCGTGTGCGTGCGCGTGTGTGTGTGTTCATCTTTAATGCATTTTGCACATACTTTTGCATACTTTTGTTTCGAAAGGCGTGAAGTACTGATTTTTTGGACCTTTACAAATACCCTAGTCTTCCGTCAAAGGGGAAATTATCAAAATCTATCTGGCTTGTATTTTTCAATGTACAATTGCAAGTTCTCTGGCATTGCTTGACAATATCGGGTTAACTTCAATTAATAATGTCAAATTGAAACTGTACAGATTTAAATATTGATTCAATTTCTTTATTATTCGCTATTTATTAAAATATTTTTTTAAACAAATCACCGACGTGTGTGCCTTGATAATAAATAAATGATTTTTACGGTTATCGATGACATTTCTTGTGACATCGATTTTTATCACCTTCATCGATTTCATTTGATTGTTTGTTCGTACAATGGGATGAGCTATATATACGTCATTAGGTCGTGAATACGTAAAACTGACATCAGCAATGCATTCCTTGTCATTGAAATTGTCATGAAGGAGAGGAGGTTCCATAGCACGTCCAAAGAACAATATTCTTTGATTTTTGCCACCTTTGACATTTCTTACGCGCTATCGTTATTTTAAAATCGATACATGCGGGTATTATATTGCTGGTATAAAATTTATATGTGTATATATTAAAAATAATAAGTACCTCTAGCCTGTCATAAGGCAGTCGCTTAAAAATTCGTGACCGTTTTACAAGGTGACCGTAGAATGAAATTAGCATTAATTCGATTGCCTTAAACTTTCGTTGCATTAGAAATTTCTGTCCTGTTTAGGGGAGATCTTAATAAATAATTCTTAGCGTGTGTGTGTACATATATATATAATAATATAAGCCTTATAATATAATAATAACAATTTTCAGATTGAAATTAAACGAGTATTGAGAAATACTATTATAATAATGTTAACATACAACAAGTAATCATAATACTTCCTATCACTGGAGTTCGCAGTGTGGGGGGGTGATGGGGGTTTTAATCTCCCTTATTGCCATGCAGTTTTATATGTATAAATATGAATATAGGGAGTCGTAGTTCTGTAACCCTCCTCGTTCTTCTGAACTTCCTGTGAGAGAGAGAGAGAGACGTTTGTTTGTTTGTTTTTTGGTTTTACGGCTCAAAGACTACAGTGGTCATGCTGCGCCGGAAGAGAGAGAGACGTACGTACATACATATACATATAAATAAATAAATACTAGTGTTTGAGAACATATAAAGTTCGGGAAGAACCCGATGCTTAGAGCGCAAAATCCAGCTCTTGGCAACCATAAAACCACATTCTATTATATTACGCAGAAAATGTGTGGGGAGGGGCAAGGGCGGACACAGATTTTCGTTTTGGAAGGTCAAGGACAAAATTTGCCATTGTCCTTGGAATAACACTCTTCATTTATCATCAGGGAGTATAGTTGCCAAAGCGTAGAGTTATATTTCCCTATAGATTTTCGGCTAATTTACACGTAGAAGTTGTAGCCAAATCAGAAAACCTGTTTTCAAGTTTACAAGAAATTCTGGTCAGAAACTGTCAACTCCACGCAATGTCACTTAATTATTTTCATACTTTGACTGGATTCTTCGTTGCCGCTGCACACACCATGCACGATATGTAGCTTTAAAATCAAATTCCTCCCTCCCTGGTCCATTGATTGGTATATTCACCAAATATAAGTCATTTGATGATATATCTATTACAAATATACATTAGATGTCTTTACAAATATATATAAAACCTTTACAATTTTGTTTGGAACTTTTCGGCGAATTGCTCGGAAGTTTTCACGGCTAAATTTTGCTCAACGTCGACTTCCGGCGAAAAGGCTAGCGACAAGTTAATCCCTAATTACAATATATACTCATGTTTGTAAAAATTGCAAGTATCGGTGTGCGAACTGTTCAACGAACCATCATTGATATGGGCTTTCGGAGCCGAAGGCCCACTTGTTTACCATTGTTGACTGCACGGCACAAAGCTTTACATCTTGTCTGAGCCCACCAACACCGCCATTGGACTGTTGATGACTGGAAACACGTTGCCTGGTCTGACGAGTCTCGTTTCCAATTGCATCAGGCGGATGGACGTGTACGGGTATGGAGACAACCTCATGAATCCATGGACCCTACATGTCAACAGGGGACTGTTCAAGCTGGTGGAGCTTCTGTGATGGTATGGGGCGTGTGCAGTTGGCGTGATATGGGACCCCTGATACGTCTAGAGACAACTCTGACAGGTACGTAAGCATCATGTCCGATCACCTACACCCATTCATGTCCATTGTGCATTCCGATGGACTTGGACAATTTCAGCATGATAATGCGACACCCCACACATCGAGAGTTGCTACCGGATGGCACTCCTATGGATTTGTGGACTGCCCTGCAGGATTCCTGGTGTGAATTGTCTCCAGGATACCTTCAGACATTAGTCGAGTCCATGCCGTCGATGTTGCTTTGCGTGCGGGGAAGTATATAAACACGATATTATGTGAGTGTACCAGTTTTATGGCACTTCAGTGTAGTTTACAACCATTATGTATATACAACCTCAATTCAGTGTGTAATACTATACACAAAACAAATATATTTACACTTTACTCACAATACGATATCATCAATACATACAATAAATGACAGCATAGGCATAATTTTAGGGTTAAACTAGCTTAAACTGGGGGGGGAGGGGCATTAAAAAAGGGACAAGTGGTGGGGACAAAGGGGGCATATGCCCCCTTTTTCCCCGCCAGATAACGCCTATGAATGAATGACAGAATAGAAAAAGAAAAACTTTGTGACGTGTCCACGGTAAACGTCAAAATTGGTGAAACCATTCTTAATCCACGAATTCACCAACTCTCCTCACCAAATAAATAATTTTATTAATTAATTATTTTAATTCTATATGAAGATTCTTTTAATCAAGTTAGATTCAGCTTTCCACTTCCTTCACTCTCTGTCGAATTGAATATGCAAAGACACTGGAATGTCTTGTCTGAAGAGCCAGAAAGCTGCAATTGATTCCGGCTAACTAGACCGTCCCCATGTAGCACCTTACACAGAAGCGGAAAGAGAGGAGGGGGGGGGGCTTGAATACTTTTTACTTCCATATAATATACAACCTACTAAACTATATTATATATTAGTCCATAAAATAAGGGGCAACAATGTCCGAACTGTCATTTCTATTTGAAGGACGTGCACAGATATCCCAGCTTTTCTTTGTTTTCGACTGGCAACTGATTTGACCTGTTCTTCTTGTCTTCTGTCAACACAGCAACGCTATTTATAAATCTTCAATGCCTTCACTGCCTCTATCTGTTCATCTTGAAATCTTTTTACGAAGAAAAGGGCTTCGGAAGATGTTAAAAGTATCTTAAAAATCGTTTGTCCATTTCTCCTGCTCTGACAAGTTAAACTGATAGCAATAGTTCGGTTTCCTGTGGGTTGGTTAACAGCGTATGGAAATGAGCTTGTCACTGTTTGTTACTTTCGTGATTAATTATTACTCTTTCTGTCGATTTCCAAAAGTGGAAGGAGCCACGGATCGCGGACCTGATCTTTTCCAAGAAATTATTTTCGTTTGTACAGTAAAACATCAAGTAAGTGAAAGAAAATCGCCTAAAGTCGATATTTAAACTTAGCGGGTTTCAATTAACATTAATTCGCAACTCTCTAATCCGCAACTCTTTAATCCACAACTCTCTAATCCGCAACTCTCTAAATCGCCACTTTCTAATTAGCAACTCTCTAAATCTCCACTTTCTGAATAGCCACTATCTAAATCGCAACTTTCTAAGTAGCCACTCTCTAATTCGCCATTATCTAAATCACAAGTCTAATTCGCAACTCTCTAATTCACAACTCTCTAATTCTCAAGTAACTCGGTAGGTTTTCAACGTTAACAATAGCCATCATTATTGCATTTACGGAAGACCTTTACCTTGTCCTTTTTATTGCGTATAGACAGGCAGACAGAAAAACCAAAAGCAATAGCGGGTTCAATATCTATTGAAACCCGTAATGTTATTTAATGACAGTGATATGCATGAGCAAATTTTACTCATACACGGTTTAATTTTTTATTTCAGTACGAGCAACAAATCGGAGAGCCGCGGGAATTCAGAGAGTGTCGCTGAAAAGAGTTAACTCTCAGAAATGAGTCAGGGTTAGTGATTCAACTTCTAAAAATGCGCTATTGTGACCATCTCTGGGCTACAATAAGTACCATGGGAAGTGTACAATATTTTATCGTCATTACTTCGAACGATTCTTTTTGTCTTTGTTAAAATATTATATTTTAAACATTGCAATCTTATTCCGTGGTTTGCAAACCACTCATTTTTGTGGCCGTTAACATTCTCACAGGAGCTCATTTTAGGCTACCTGCTTTGGAATATTAAATATTCATGAATTTCTCGAAAAGTTTGCCTGTGCTTGCTCTCTGTAAAAATAAAAATAAAAAATCCGACTCACTGCGAGCTAGAATCGATTATGGGAAGCTTAAAACGAAAGCTATAGATCCAGTAAATTACAGTTTACAGTGAAAGTAATAATTCAGCACTATTTTCATTGTATATCCCCAATTTCGGTAAACAACTGCGTAAATAGCTCTGTAAATAGCAATTTTCACCACGCACACAGGCTTCGAATTTCCGATACATTAGGATATCGCAGTGGGAGTGGGGGAACCCTTTTCGTATTGGAAGGGCGTATTCGAGAAATTTCAAATACAGGGGTGAAGTAGTTTTTCAACAGATCATATGATTTGGCGTTAAACGAAGCAATGTACTTTCACATCTAACCGGGGGGGCTTGAGCCCCTTCTCTACACCACTGATTAGATATATAGCAGAATCTCGATTATTCGATCTCCGTTTAACCGAAATGGCCAACTGTACTTATTATTATTTCCGTAGATATTCGTTCAATGTTTTCGGTAAAAATGTTCGTATTCGCATTTTGGTATACTCCGGCTTTAAGAGAGACACCGATACAAATGGTGGACATTGGACATATAGAAATAGCTCGTCTGGTTTCCTAATGCTGTAATTATGGCTGTCAGTTTCAGAGGATTTTCATTTCACTGATGCTTCTTTTATCTTTAATATTTTAAATGCATTCATTTCAGATAGTGGTGTAGTCCAAAAAAAAAGAAAGTAGTCTAGCGCTCTTTTAAATCAGGGGTAGGTACACGGGGAATCAGGGAACCCCTATCCAGTCAATAGCCCATAGTTAATAGTAGTATATAGTCAATATATAGTCATAGTTAATAGTCAATAGTTAATCTGATAGGGACAGAAACTATCATCATGTATGGGTTGTTGAGCTGGCATTGCAAGACCCCTCCCTCCACAAATGCCCTTCTGGATCCGATAATGCGTACAACATAAAGCTTTAGGGCATATAACCGTAAAAATAATAATAATAATGTGATACAGACCCATGTGCCCAGCAGAACTAAAACCAGGAATGACCTCTGAAGTGAGCTAATAAAATAAAGAAAATGATTGGAAAAGGTGGTCAAAAGTCCACTTTTTCACCTTTGTCGCTTTCATTCTGTCAAACAACGCACTGCGGCTTTTTCCATTATCGGAACACAGTTTATGATACGTGTTCCGAGCTGTAATTTCGTTTAAATTCCCACGATTCTTAGTTGATTTATTCAAAATTTTAGGGTCATTGCTCTAAAACACAATTTTCTTAATAGAATTGTCGAATCCACATATTTTTTATTTACTACTTGAACAGAATTTTGTTTGTCAAATGTATGATTTCCTAAAATTTTGCCCTAGCGCCGCTAGGCTGCGCTAGGCCTCAACTACTACTACCTCTGATTTAAGATAATAATTAAAATAAAGTAAATGAATAAAAAATAAGATGAACAAAATCATATTAATAAAAATAAAAGGATTTGGTTTGCAAAATTTGAATTCATCCAAAAGGCAGCACTTCAGGGCCACAAAGGTTACAGGTTTCCTACCGCCGTGGAGTACTTTTCGGGAGCCAAACTTCTCATGGAGCACTTTTAAGGAGCCAACATGGAGCACTTTTAAGGAGCGAAATTTATCACGGAGCATTATAGTCGCCCTTGTTCTGAAGTCATTTTTGGATTTTTTTTTACGTAACTATGGTTTTCAAAAATCGCTAGTCAATGTTTTATCGTGTGGCAAAAGCACCAATTATTTTTCGATTTCTCAATAGCTTAAATCTGGTTCTACACTTAAATTGTTTTCTCAAAACGTATCTGTTTTGCACATCCGGGTTTTTGGCATATGGGCGACATTTCCACCTAGCATTTAACGTGGGAACGAAACCGAATGTCAGCAATATTGACGATGGCAGATATTTTTGGGTGTTCGGGCATGTTAAACATCAATTTTTATTTCATTCGAAATGGTGTTTTCTCCAGTAATTATAGTGGAATGAGTGGGAAAGAAAGAGAGAGAGAACTGAAACAAGGTATTGTAAATCCATACCGTATCACTCATATAGCCATAGTATTTAGATCCTTTTTTTTCAGTTGGGGGGGAAACACACACACACACACACACACACACACACACACACACACATATAGCATGAGAACTTACATTTTAGTGGGCCCCCTGCGGTGGCGCAGTGTGGTAACGCGTTCTCCTATTGCGCGGCTAATCCGGGTTCGACTCCCAGCAGTGCAAAGAACGCTTACTCAGAGATCTCATAAAGATCGCACTGCTCACTGTAGTCCGGGGTTTGGTTCCCTAGGCCTTAAGAGGTTCGGATTCCTCGGAAAACAGTAGGTCCCGGCGCAGCATGACCACTGTAGTCTTTGAGCCGTAAAACCACAAACAATAAATTTTAATGAGAGGGAGGGAGGGGTCTGTTTTGATCTGCGCAATTCAGCTATATCTGGCTAAATTTTGACAGCTGCAACTGAATAGGAGGTTCTGCAGTGAGGTGGGATTTTGTGCTTTGATTTAGTAGCCATATGGGCTAGAAAACCAAAAAAAATAGCGAGCATTTTATTTAAAAAAAATAAATAATAATAATTGTCGATGAGCAAGTTTAGTTAACCGGATTTATTTTTTTTTAGGTTGCAATAATTTCGTGTGAAAAGACTCTGAAAATTCGCCTTTTTTTTTTACAAAGGTTAAGAGTGTGATATGCATGAATATTTTTTTTTTCAAAAGTATTTCTTTGTAAAAGAGGAAGGGGGCGGCAATTTGGCTACATCCGCTTCTGTTCTCGGAGCACAATTTGGGAAACACTGCGGTAGGATTTTCATTCCGCAAGTGTAATTCAGTAACAAATACACACATACACATGCCCGCGTGCACGCACAAATATCGACAGCAATATGCACACAACGATTACCACAAGATCTTACCATGTCTAGGGAAATTTTTATCACTAGTTAATATGCGAAAATTGGAAAAATTTCTAGAAAAAATTTATACTTAGTCCTTATATGGCAAAAATACAGTCAATATGCGAAAATTGAAAGAATTTCAAGAAAAAATTTATACGTAGCCCTTATATGGCAAAAGTATAGTAAAAGTATGCAGTATTTTAAGATAAATTTTACTGAAAAGCTACTTATACGTAGAAGTTAATTTACATGGCAAACGATACGGTAAAAGTCGAGGTTGTAAGGACAAAATTTAGGAATCGACTTATACGTAGAATTTAGTTTATACGGCAAACAGTAGAGCAAACGTATACGTTGTCAAGCCAAATTCTGCTGAGATAAATCTACGTAGAATTTAATTTATGTGGCCATGGGCGTCTGCAGAATTTTTTGTAGGGGTGGGCAAAGATTACTTCAACAGATATACAAACGCTCCATTCCAAAATACCATAATTAAATTATTTAATTTGTTTAAATAAATAATAGGGCTATTTAGTTCAAATAGAATAAAGAGGTTACATATTTTTGCTAAAAAAGAAAAAAAAAATTTTTTTTTTCTTAAATCCAAGGCAGGACAAGTGCTCACTGTTGCCCTATGCTGCCGACGTCCATGTATGAAATGTAGAATTTTTTTTTTTTCTCGTTTTAAATTTTTTTTAGATTTTTTCAGAGCTTTGACGACGAATGACAAAAATATCTTTTTTTTTGGCAGCTTGTAATTTGCTACTTCTGTTTTTTGAGTTTTTATTCTTCCCTCTTCATCCCCCTTCATCTAAAGTCTTTCGCTCCTATCTGATGTTGGCACAGTATAGCCCAGATGCTCTTGCGCCATGGGAGGGCCAATCAATCAATATCCTTCCCTGTGAAAGATTTTGAATGTGTGGAGACTCCTCCTTAACTCCTCACGCACCTGGAGAACCTGGAATTGTCAGGGAATTTGAAATTGTCCCTAAAGGTCAGGGAAAAACGGTATTTTTTGGTAAAACCTGGGAAAATCAGGGAAAACCTTCTAACTTCCGTTTTGGATAGCTAAGTCTTCCACGAATGTGAAGCAATTTTCCTCGCAACCGTAGTTGAATTGAAAGTTGCTTATGGTTGGTCAGGGAATTTTTCCGGAAAAATCAGGAAAAAACTGAGATTTCTTGGTCAAACCAGGGGGAAGTCAGGGAAAACCTACCAAATTCTGTTTTGGATAGTGAAATCGTCCACGATTTTGAAGCAATTTTCCCCACAACCATAGTTCAGTTAAAAGTTGCTTATGGTTGGTCAGGAAAATTTTCCGGAAAAATCAGGAAAAGACTGAGATTTCTTGGTCAAACCTGGGAAAGTCAGGGAAAACCTAACTTTCGTTTTGGATAGCTAAACCTTCCATGAATGTGAAGCAGGTTTCCCCGCAACCGTAGTTCAGTTGAAAGTTGCTTATGGTTGGTCAGGGAATTTTGCCTGAAAAGTCAGGGAAATCTCCCCCCCCTCTCCCACAGTGTGAGTGGGAATCTCTTTACGTATTTGTCACTGAAAATTTCCCTTGGTGCGCACGTATTCCAAGAAAATTTGTTCGCTTTTTTGTGATATTCAGAATGTATGAGCGTTAATGAAATTATCTCTGATAGTATTTCAGTTGGCTTGCTTAATTTATAACTAGTTAAAGTCATTAATCATAAAAATTCCTTTAACTAGCGATAAGAGTCAATTAATGACATAATAATAGTTATTTAATTTATGCAATCTATAAAATTTGTTTTGATTGGATAAAACATGGATGGAAGCGTCTTCTGAAAAATAAATTTGAAGAGCGCTAGTCCGCAAATGGTTTTTGGAAGTGTGAAAAAAATTACGCCATGACTGAATAATCTCTTGATTGAGTTGAGTCAAATCCATCAGAATGATCGAAGTTAGATCAGAATAATCTGTACAGATCTATCAAAAGTAATCTATCAGATCTATCGCAATAATCTGTCAGATTTATCGAAATAATTTGTCAGATCTATCAAAATAATCTGTCAGATCTATCCGAATAATGTATTATCGATAAGCCAAATCACAATTGCTGTTTCGGTTAGTGAATGAACAAGTCGGATCATCGGTAATAGATGGTTAAAATCTTTCACAGATCCTATTAGTGAACCATCTTGTGAATCTTTGTCAATGGCGGATCCAGCGAGGGGTGGAGGGGGCGATTGCCCCCCCCTAGGGTTAAATAGGAAAAAAATAAAGACGATGAAGAATATTTTATGTGTTGTTTGTTAAGACTGTAATAAATAAAAGTCTTACACCAAAGTCTTGGAGAAATGCGATCCAGACGTTTTTCCACGAATCTACAAGCTACTCGTCTTTCAAACTACGTTTTCAGTAAGTGTTGCTTCAGCAAAACGTAGTTTTTTATCCTTGAAGCGCCGTCAAACTTGGCTTCGAACGCGGATGACAGAAGAGACTTTTAATACACATCCATAGAGACATTCATATTGATGTAAATAAAGTGATTGACAAATTTTCAAAGAAACCAAGATGGCTCGACTTTGCACTATAAACTTCAAGTTTTTTAAAAAGTCGCTTATTATAAAAAAAGTAAAATAATTACGATGTTTTTGTAGTTTAAATTTAAACTTGTTCTATTAATTACATTGTAAATTATCGTTTTTGGTTATTGTATATGTCTCCTTTACTAGGTTATCCTTCTGTCATACTTGACTATAATCTACCCTAAACCATATAGTTTAATTAAAGAAAAGCCCAGCTTTAATTCTTTGTTGTAAATTAAATATTTTGGTGAGTATAAAGCAGGGTTGTCCAACCTTTTTGGGTAGCGGGCCACTTAAAGAATTTTCACGGATCTTATAAGCCAGCGGTTTCTTAAAAAAAATAACTTATACTTAACAGCTTCCCTATAGAATTTCTTCCAGTTATTTGTTTGGGCGCTTGCCATACAGAAAGGGGTCACCTATGCTATCCTCACGATATTTCCTTATTTCTGAAAAAAATCTAAAATTTTTGTTTGTGAATTTTTTTTATTTCAAACAGTTGTAGGCGGGCCAGATTAACATTGTTTGCGGACCGGATTGTGGCCCGCGGGCCGTATGTTGGACAACCCTGGTATAAAGGAAGGCTAGTAATATAAAAACATTTACCTAAACTATTTAATAGTCCAAAACTAAAAATTTTCCTGGTGAGGGCCCCGAAACCGCCCCCCCACAATAACATCCTGGACCCGTCCTTGATCTTTGTTGAGTCAATATCCTTGCACCACAATTCTTTCTTCCGGAGCAATTGCAGCGCCCCTGGTGAGAATAGAGTTGATAGCGAAAGCAGTCCATGGACTTTGATTCGTGTGCGTTTGGTAGTAGAACTCATACCGTATCCTTCCGACAGTGCCATCTTAACGGGCGGACCAATTGAGGCCCCCCAAGGGCGCCAAATTTTCAAAGTTCCCTTTTTCCGGAATTCTATTTTTTTTCCGTAGTTGGGTGGTTAAAATTTATTTGTCTGCAAATTTGCGTTTGTTAAAAAAATAAAAAAAAAAAAGAGCGGGGGGGTCAACGTTCGGTCCCGATTCCTCGTCCCCCCCGTCCTTAAAAAAAAGTATACGTGATAATCATGATTATAAATTAATTCCTATGCACGATTCTTATACATTTATTTTTATAGAACATGATTATTTTTAATGATCCGTATAATTTTTTGTTTTCCAAAGTATTCTTTTTTATATTCAATAATGGGATGATTGTATTTCCTGTGGAAAGAAATCGATTATTTTAGACTCGTCCTTCCTTGGTTTGTTTGTTTGGATTTTTATAGTACAAGTGCATCTGGGATACTGCTCCAGACTGTTCCTTCGGTTTTATTTTGTGGAAAAAGTAAAATATATCATCTGTAGCTTCGAAATGCTTTATTTCTGTGATTAAGGAAAGAAGGAATTATGATATTGGCTTAACGTCTTCCAGTTGAAATACGGTAATTTCTCTCAATAACGACTTTTAAGGGACGTGGGGAGGGGTACGTCGTTGAGCAGAAAAATACGTTAATACGAATGAGTGTACGAGTAATTTTATATGAAGCTTTTGCCGGGACTTCCAAATACCGTCGTTAAATAGAAATAGTTGTTAATTAGAACAAGTGGCTCATTACCGTAAGTAGCAAGTTCATAAGGGTGGGTTATAGGCTCAGTGGGGGAAGATTACACAGCTATGACATGTATTCCTATATTAAATATACAAAATTTCATTGCAATGGGGTTTACAACCCCAATCAACACCCCCCCCCTGCATACGCCTGTGGAGCGGCTTACCATCTTCAAGTTGAAATACTGTAGATTCCCCCAATAACGACTTTTAAGAGACGGGGGAAGGTTCAGCAGAAAAGGACGTTAATCGGATTAAATGCAATTCTATGAAGCGTTTACCGGGACTTCCAAATACTTTCGTTAGAAATAGTCGTTAATTAGAACATGTGGCTTAACGTCATCAAGTTGAAATACTGTAAACTTCTCCATAACTACTTTTAAGGGACGGGGGGAAGAAACGTCCTTCAGCACAAAAGGACGTTAATCGGAATGCGTGTAGTTCCATGAAGCGTTTACCGGGACTTATAAATACTGTCATAAATTAGACCGGCGTTATTGAGAAATTTTACTGTAACCATAAACTTCAGTGCATAAATTTAAAACTGTTATCCCTGCATAAATTTGAAATTGTTATCTCTTCATGAATTTGGAATTGGTTTTTTTTTTTTGCCATGTTTGAGAGCCAAGGTAGCTGAGACGCCAGTGAAGGACATTTTCCACAATTTTATCTGATTCTGGCCCAAACCAATTCGAACAGGTTTACACTTGTATGTGTCTGTCATGACGTGGTGAACGATACTGTGAATAGAAGAGTTCTCTGTGCTGTAGACAGCAGCATCGTTTTTATCAACAGCAAACGAGATTAGATTCATTGATCGAAATTAAGATGACTAGTCTCGTAAATACTCAGGGGAAGGGAATGTGATTAACGATAACGGTTTTATAATGACGTCTGCGATTATAATCTAACGTGAATTATTGTTATCAAAGTAAAAAAAAATAAAATATTATGGTAGATCATACACGCGTAACTGGGTGATTTAAACTGGGGTCAAAAATCTGAGATTAAAAAGGCCCCAAAACTGAGGAGGCAAATATATAATTTTGCCCTTACTGTAAAAAAAAACAAACGGGTGGGGCACATGCCTTCTTGTTCCCATCCCCAAATTATGCCTATGGTGGATCCGTCTCTGACCGTAGATTCGAAATTAAATAAGTCTTTCACAGATTCGACTTTGTAGGTTCTGAACACATTTCAACATTATTTTTGTAAACGGACATGATTAGTAGTTCCATGTCTGAGATTTAAGTAAGTTCATTACCTTTGAATGTGCCATTAGATAGTCACTTCCCTAAAAATCCGGCGTGATCTGGCATAAATTATTGTTTATTAGTTTCTTTGTTTTGGGGTTGCAATTTTGAGTTATAATTGTGGCCGTTAAACTGGTTCGCTTGGAGCGATTTAATCATGTAAATTATTACTTAGGCATATAAATTTATGCACGCATAATTTCATTGAAGGAGAAGTGGAAGTAGAAATTTTAATCTTGGTAAAAAAGGATTTCAACCTCCATTGGTTATTGCTGCTGAAACCGAGTGTTTGTGCAATTTCTTAGAGCTGCAAAAGAAATCACTTACAACAGAGCAGATGCTTTCATTGCGGTGTAAAACTTGAGACAATTCCTCGTCAACTCTTGTTTTTATGGTAAATGAACGCATCTGATTGGCGAAAACAGCTGTACGAGATCAAACGATATATCTCTGGTTTTGTTCAGCCCTTTGGTAACCATTTGGACTTAATAGCAGTGTTCTGTTTGCTACCTCTGGACTTGACTTTAGCCTTGAGGTAACCGAGCTCTTAATTCTTTAATCATGGCGTGCCCTTGAAATGAGCATATTCATTTAATTCGAATTGCGTGCTGTGGTAACCGAAGTCTCGTCGTGACACGAATTACAAATATTTCACTCAAGATGCCACACTTTTTGTTCGTCTGTTGCCACTATTCCCGCCAGACGATTTTGCTGTTGCCAGATTTTTTTTGGGTTGAAGCTAATGCTAAGTTGTATATGTTGTCGCAAGTCTTTCGATTGAAAAGCATTTGTGGTGTAGGCATTCATTCTAACGTTAAGATGAAGGTCGCATCTTCAGAACCTTCTAAAGTGGCAACAGTTATGAAAGCCTGCAAAACGAACATTAGTGTTTCTATTGTGGAAACCCACACATCTATAATCCTGTCCACATAATGGATGTAAAAGTATTCACTCCCTCTAAATGCAATAAACCGTGTGGTTGGCATTTACTAGAGGTTTTTAAACTGTGGGGCTAAGTACTGTCAGCCCCCACGTCGGCGGAGAGGGTTTGACAGTTGCTGAAGGGACGATTTTGCCCTGTTGACCATTTTCCGTAGGCACTTGCCATCTCTGACTGTGAACGACATCCTACAAGTTTTGACGTTTTAGGGATGCTTTGACCTAGCCATTTAGCCACTATCTGGCTTTTATCAAAAGCGTTTAAGACCACTGGCTTTCTCACTTGCAAAACAAGTACAACGCTGATAGCAGAATTCTGTTGTAGGTGATATTTATACCAACTCGTGATCTTGGCACGCGACGTCATTTGTCTGCAAGTGCCTCGATTAGTGGCGGCTCGTCGGGTGACGCAAGTGAAGCGGAACTTTATCAAAAAAAATTGGCCGGTCGAACAGTCTTTTTTTTTAATTTAAATTCCAAATCCTTTTTATTTTTTATCAAATTTAAAAGTTGATTAGAAAAATAAAATTCAAAATTTTATTTTGAGCCCACTATTTTTTTTTTTTTTTTAATTTAATTACTTTAATATAACTGGAATTAGTTTCAGGAACAGATGGCTACATTTTTAAATCACCGCGTTAAACGCATCAACGAAATGTTGCCAGCCAAGAAAAAGGGCCGTATGAAGCGACGATAGAAATTTAGAGCTGTGTTTCAAAACGGAAATGCTTTGCGAATGGTTACCATGGAGACGGATTATTTACGGTGAAACCAAGTATTGTCAGAGAAGAAAAATTTTCGTTCCTTCATCACAACAGCTAGTATTGCCAGATCTAACCTCTGATCTGGCTCACAAATTAAAAATACGTAAATGCTCTTGAACAGCAAACGAAATGAGGATACGTTCATGGAAATTTTCAGATTAGTGACTTCGAAAACAACAGTTCCAACTGAACACTGAGGGTGGGGGTGACGCTATTATGCATGACAGATTATTAAAATTTTAAATTAAAACGTTTTTATTGTTGACATATTTTAATAATTTTATGTATATAATGAATAATATTTAAATTTCATACAGTTACTAGTGCATGCACAGTTTTTGTATTGAAAGGTCTATTATGTGTAAATAAGTGAATTATTTAAATACATTCCATATTTTAAATTATATATATATCAATCAATCATAAATACAATTTTTGCTAGAAAATGGAAATTTATTGGTCACTTTTCCGGTTTCTTTGGGGGTGGGGGAGGGGCTCGCCACTTTACCCGTTCTTGAAGTCACCAGCCGCCACTGACTTCGATGTGCATACCCATGTGGCGGTGGTAATGATTTGGCTCTTCGGTGTATACTAGTGGCCAGGGCCGCCTTTTTTACCAATAGGCCCGGTAGGCCCAGTCCTAGGACTCGCCGATAAGTGGGGAGGGGTTCACAATTTTTATCAAGATGGGGTGCTAACAGAAGTGTTTCATTAGAGAGCCTAGATTTAAGGATTGGCGATTATACTTGTATTAGGATCTAGCCTGTGATTGGTTGGATAGCTTTTTCAACCGTCCAGGGCATGGTCCATTTTCTTCCATAGGAATAACACTGCGTTTAAAACGCTGCTTGCAAAAAGGAGTAATACTAAAAACTGAAGTGATGTAAAAAATTTTTGTACTTGTTTACGATTTAGAAATGTCTGAGTATTTATTTTTATTTTCCACATGCTTTGAGTGAGAAAAGGGTAAATTTAATTTACAAATAGCGATGTTTTGAATTGCTGTTTACTTTTCACACGCTTTCGCTCGCTTTGATTTTGTATTTTTGCTTTATTGTAAGTTCGTATTGTTATGTAATTGTTTATAATAAACGTTATGTACAATAGTAGTTTAGCATATCACCACTAACGTGCAAAGAAGTAAATGATAATTGCAGTAAATAAATAAATAAAATAACATTAAGATCATTTCTAAGTAAAAATTCTATTTGGCGAAATTTTGGAAGTGTTAGAATTCGCCGAACATGCCAGTTTTTGAAAGTTTCATGCAAAATATTTTATGTTTTTACGCAAGGTATTTTTGTAGGAGACTCTTGGAACAAATTCAGCTCCTCCCCCACGAACGACGAGAATTGCAAATGAATGCCGTATGAGGAACATTGGGGGCACATAACCCCACTCACCCTAGACCTTGAGGCTAGTTACGTCTAGAGCCCCTAGAATTCTAGGCCGACGCCTCAGACGCCATTTTGTTGTACACTTCCGGTTTCATAACACAACGTTTACCATTGCAAAATTAATAATTCATTTTTTTTTCTTTTTACAGGACCTTTTAAAAATCTAAACATTCCGCGTTTATTCTTCAACTGATTTGAACAATATACAACGGCGCACTCACACATTTCACCCTATTTTATTAAAAATAACGCACTTGTAAATCACTCAACTTTAAACAGAGTAGTGGATAAGATTACGTGATACGGTGGCATCAAAATGGCGGATGCGCCAGCTTCCACTTTAAGGATCTTTACGTCAGTGCCTCGGATTGCCACATAAATGAGCTTCGTGAAAAGTGACGTAATGATTTTTTTTTTTTTCACTTTCAATAAAAACATTTTCAACCTTAAAAATTTAACACAGCTTGTGTTTATCTGAAAATTAAGAGTCATTAACAAAATTCAAGATGTGAAAGATGCCGTTTTTTTATTTTTTTTAAAAGCACAGATGCCCAAGTGTTTAAAAATTTGACGTGACATTCTAATAGTTATTTGACTTTTGCTTTGTAACACTTTTGACAGCTTCCCTGACGTTTCGTAGATAACAAAGAACTTCGAAGCAATGACAGGAGCCTTGGTTTAACACGCGCAATGAACTCTTAAATTATTCTTTGTGCATATATATCAACTGGAGAGACTTTCCACGACTGCTACAAGAGAAGAAGAAGAAGAAGAAGAAAAGATTGATACTAGAGGGAGCTGACTGTTGGGTTTTACAGCTGCTGGGAGTAACTTGTTTTATTTGGAACAGTGGTAGAAGAGCAATGATTTTTGGATCCTTAAACTCAATGGGAATTTTCAGTTCCACGCGATGCAGGAATCGCTTTACTAAAAATCTGGCGAAATCTCGCATTTTGCTGCAGGTCAGAGTTGATAAACGGGCTGCGCCCATACGTGTCCCGTGAGGTCATTTCGTGCGGCCCTCCGTTCGTCAACAAAATTGAAACATCATTATGTATTTATTTGACCACAGACTTTCTGATGCGTATATATTTTGAACTTTTTTCTTTTAAAGTACAAATATCTTAGAGGCACAAAATCTACATTGTTGTTAGTTGTACAAAAGTTCATGGGCAGGGTGGCTGTAATTGGCTAAATAAATCAATAATCGCGGAGCGATTATTGATTTATTTAGATTATTACAACACCAACTGGCAGTTAAAAAACAAACAAACAAAAAAAAAAACGCGCGTCTATATTCGCGGCAAATCTAATCTGATAGACGTTTAAGGCTGCGACGACCTATTCACGCCCGTGCAACAAGTATTCATTCGCAAGTGGATGAAAAATGAGATAGCCCTCAACATTATTAGGCTATTTATCGCCTAATTTGGAATGCAGAAAAACGCGGTTGCCAAAATTCCAGGCGCCAAATTTCTCGCCAAGCAAACGAAGTCCTCTGAGTGGTCAGTTACTTGAATGACGTCATCGCTCGCTATAATGAGTCTTTTTCCTAAATTTAATAAATACCAGATTTTAATTGCACATATAGTCCGTTCGCGAAGAGTTGGCGTCCAGGTCCCGTTAGCTGGCTGGTTGTTCCATTGCAGTAGAGGGAAGGGCGTCTTGCGTAACTGGTTTTTCGCACGCGAAAAACCAGTTACGCAAGACGACTCTTTGCCAAATCTTCGCGAACGGACCAATATATATACCTGTGTTTTATGTGTTTGAACATCATTTTGTTTTATGTACGAAATGTATCTTCTATTAACTCTCTTAACGTAAGAAAGGGCGAACTATATTGCACTGGCGAAATCATACTGCTCTGCATCTGGTCAGTGTACCAGGTTAGCTTTGCCGCGAGCATAGCAATGTTTTTAGAATATTTTCAAATGATTTCTATATGTTGATATTTCAGAAATAGTAATTGGCAATGGAAAGTTCACATTGTGTTAATCTTTTTTTTTTTTTTCCCTCTTTGAGTGCTTTACACGCTTCCGTTGGTTTTTTATTGTGTAAGTCTGTTCTCGATATTTGGCGCTACTGCCGACACAAATATGCATGTCCAGCAGAACACCCCTTAATGCTTGTTTACCATTTAGCAAAGGAACTATTTAAACATACTTTTTGATCGAAATATACAAAAGTCAGTAGCATTTCTGGAATCACCATTTTTTGTTTCGGAGATACGAAAATGTCCAATTTTTTTTTTTAGTCTAGTGATGCCGAAAAAAAAAAATTGTCTTTAAAATTTAAAATTTGAGTATATTTTTTAATCAAGACGTGATAGCTGACATCATGGATAATTGTGGAATCAGCATGCTAATTTTCCTTAAAATCAGCAACTTTTCTTCCGGAACTACAATTTTTTTATTGGATTAATTAATCTGAACTTGCTTCTGTTTCAAAAGAGCTGCTTTCACCTTCCAAGCTGCATGTGCCCTAATTAGGAAGATCGTGGGCTGGGACTTGCAATCTTCCGAAACTCCGTTGCCCAGGATATTGCGGCTCTGAAATTTCCCAGGAAACCTGAGATTTGGTATTTAATTTCCTGACTTTCCGAATAAATATTTCAGATCCTTTTCTTTCTTTATTCATCGGATCATTTTGATATCCTATCTATTTGACGGACAAATTTTTCGAACTTCTGAGGAAATTTGCCCTTTTTTTTACGCAAGCGAATAATCTTCGTTAAATATTTACGCTATTTGCTTGAAAAACCCGATTCAGCCGTATTTTCTTATTTTTTCCTAAAATTCCGATCGTATACGTAACCGCATATTCATCGACAACGTTATCTATGTAGCACACAGCCGATAAATAAAGCATAAAATTCATATCTATAAACAAAAACAAACAACTGAATCATCATATAAATTTAGATGTGGTATAAAAAATATTTGCGTAATATATTGATAATAATTGCGTTGCCAAAGAAAATTAGATTAAAAGGACGTTTCTGGTTTATGCAATGAAATTATCGTTTTTTGTTTATTTAGTTTTGCATTTCTCCGTGTATTTTTTTTTTAGTGGCGCAATTGTAACAAAAGACGAAAAGTTTAGTTCCCTATGTAAAAATTAATAGTCTATGTGTGGGCTCCCACCAGAGTTGTAAAAAACCCGGGAATTTTGGACACATTGGAAACTTTGATGGGAAGAAACCAAGATAGCTAGAATAAAATTCTAATAAGTAGAATAAAATCCAGGATAAGTAGAATAAAATCCAGGATAAGTAGAATAAAATCCAGGATAAGTAGAATAAAATCCAGGATAAGTAGAATAATAAGTAGAATAAGTAGATAAATGGAATAAATAAATAAGTAAAATAAGTTGATAAAAGTGCGGACGGGTCTATTTCCTTTATTCTAGTTATTTTGGTTTCTATGTTCAAAATTTCCAATGTGTCCAAAATTCCCGAGTTTTTTACAACTCCAGCTCGCACACTAGAAATGCTGGTTCGAGTGGATAAAGTTTGCGATAAAGTTGATGCGGCACAGAAACAGGTCGTGACGTCACGAGTATTTCCATTTCGGTGCTGAGATTGCTTAGGGAATTTTTTTTAGCAAGCGTCTGCATTGTGCGCATGCGTCTGATCCCAGGCTTTGCTATTTGTTGCCATTCAGAAATGCACGGAAAGAAAACTTAATAAGTTCAATTTCTAAAATTGGCAAAATGCCAAATTGTTTCCTTTTACGTACTGTTTTCTAAAGTATGTATTTTTACTTTCCGTATCTGGCAACGAAAATATTGTATAACTTTACTTTTCATATTTGGCAACAGTTAAAAAAACCTGGAAGCGAACTAGCATTTCTACTATGGGAGCTCACATATGTATAACACTGCAAAATCAGTGACACATTAAGGAAAATTGTTGTCCCTAACCACAGCCTCTATTGCCGCCTCCTTCTTCCTCACAAAGAAAGGAATATTTTTGGAAAAAAACAAACAAACCCCACAATCTTTGATACTTAAGATTACTCTTTGCATATATAATTATTCAGAATAATATATTTTAACTAGTAATTTTATGTAAATAGTATCTAATAATTAATGTTTTTTGGGCTCGCATCTGTCGTCCCCCGCCTATCAAGATATGCAGACGAAAAATTTATAATAAAATTCTACGACAATTTATTTTGATAAAAAAATATCTTTGCGGGGGAGGGCGAAACTGAACACCCCTTATGTATAAAGTGACCAGATTTCCAAGCCCTGAATCCGGGACGCTAAATTTGAAAACCTAGGGCTACTTTGAAGTGGGGTGGGGTTAGGGACTCATAGATCAGAGGTCACGTGTATAGATAAAACAATGTATAAACACGTGACATTTTTTTAAAATCTCGGATCCCAACGCAGGAATTCATTTCTTTTGGGGGTGGGGGGGATGGTTGAACCTCATTTTCTACTGCTCTTGCTCGGACCCAGAACGTGCATAAAGATCTATTGAAAGTATATTTATTCATACATTAATTAGAATAATAGCATGTTACAATCAATACCATAGTTCTCATTTTAACAATTAGAAGCAGAGCTGCTGTATTTTTCAGAGCTGTGAATTTTTTTAAGGAGGCCTTTCTTTATTAGGAGCATTTTATAAAATTCAACACAAGTTTCATCATAGTTGATCTTAGTTACTAAAATTGCCTTCAGAGTGTTCACATCAAACTGAGTTTTGTCACAGGTCCATATGCAATTCATGACAGAAAATATCCTTTCAGTGGCAGCATTGGTACCAGGAAGGCAAAAATGGAATTCTGTTAATGACAGTATATTTGAGAATATATTTATTTCCCCTTTTCCCCACAAAAAAACAAGGTTCTAACCAAAATGTCCCTACTTTGCGGCAAATTACCTTATAGCAAGAAAAATTCTTTAAAGCAGGATAAATCGTGATATTTTCGCCGAGTCTGGGACAAATTGGCGTCCCGTAGGGATAGAAAAAAAAGGAGTCAAAATCCGGGACTGTCCCGGAAAATCTGGAACGTATGGTCACCTTACTTATGTACGGCCCTGGCTTCGGATCAAACTCGCAATATTCTTGAGGTAATGCCCGCATATTAGGCATTGAATCGTCATGGTATGTAGTAGCAGGGGCAAGCGGGGCCCAGGCCCCACGAAGCGTAATTCTCAAATTTTTGTAATATTGAAAATTTTCCCTAAAACTATTTTTGCTACGACTCTCGCATTTTGTGCCATCTAGTGTTCATACATTATTCCATTTTTTTGTTTTGTTTTCTTACTCGTATATGTATGGGCCCCCGAAATATGTTTTGCCCCGTGCCCCACCTTAACCAAGGACAGCCCTGTGTACATGGGCGGATTTACCATTTTGCCGCCCCTAGGCTACTTTTTTCCCCGCCCCCCCTTCCCTCCTCATCAGTGGTAGAAACATAAAAATTGTTGCATTTGGTAATGCCCGTGGTTTTTTGCCGCCCCGAGAAGGAGAATATGCTGCCCCTACCAAATAAATATTTACTTGCATTTTAGAAAACATACTGCCAAAAAACAAAAAAAAAAAGTTGTAATTTGGTATTGTCCCCTAAATTTTGCCACCCCTATTCTCTAGCCTAGTGTAGGCTATTGGGAAATAGCCTACACTGGGCTAGAGAATAGGGCGGTGTAGGCTATTGGGAAATACGGCAATACCTATGTAGTACAGATTGGGGCTTTATATTGATTGATAATTGTTTTCTTTTCTTTCTTTCTTTTTTTTTTTAGTGACATTAAGGTTGTACTCCTCGGGGATGCTAACGTTGGCAAAACCAGTCTGGTACTACGGTACATAGACCGCCGCTTCCAAGATACAGTTAGTGTAAGTATATTTATTTTGCTAATGCAAACTATGTACTTTATACATTTTGTAAATTTTTATATTAAAAATTTGCCCTTTTAGCCTTATTTAATGGAACATTGCCTTTCAGACGATTGGAGCATCCTTTCTGCTAAAACGCTGGGGATTTTATAACATTGCGATATGGGTAAGTACAGGATATATTCCTATTTTTGTGCATCACATTGCTGCCTTTGTGGACCATATATAGTGAAAAAAAACACACACACTTGAAGATCTCTTTTGTTACAAAAATAAGATTTAAGCATGTATTAGTATACGTTTTAAATCATGAAATAAACAGACGAAATTTTCTTTGACAACAACGAATTTTCACGTGATTAGGCGACAGTTCACGCGTACATGAACTTGTTTCGAACGGCACATAAATTCAGAATTTAATCAAAGTGCTATCCCATTATTTCACTTTGGAAATATCCCCTAACACCTTGGTGACCAATGCTAAAATTTTTAATGTACGATATCTTGGCAAATACTCCATTCAAAAGCATTTATTTTTTAGTTTGTGTAATTAATTTGACGTTCTAATTAGTAATTTTTTGATAGAAGACCCATATAAAAATTTAAATTTCGTATTTTTATACATATATAATTCTTTGTAATATAAGTAATATCGTCACATAATAGCCATATCGCCTATTTAGAAACATCCTGTATAACAATATTTTTTGAACCACACTGTGGTGATACATTTTATGGCACCATGTCGTCCTGTTTAAGAGTAAAAAATACTGAACTAATTTTTTTTAATGTTTTAATAAAAGTGTTTTTGTTTTTTTGGTTTTACGGCTCAAGGACTACAGTGGTCATGCTGCACTGGGACCTACTGTTTTCAGAGGAATCCGAACCTCTTAAGGCCTAGGGAATCAAACCCCTGGACTACAGTGAGCAGTGCAATCTTTATGAGATCTCTGAGTAAGCGTTCTTTGCACTGTTGGGAGTCGAACCCGGATTAACGGCGCACTAGGCGAACGCGTTACCACACTGCGCCACCACAGGGCCTAATAAAAGTATATTTGTTTATAATGAATTCAGCTATGTGCTTCCTATACACATGGTTTTGTTGGATGACTGCCAGGTTGCCATATCCGGTACCAAATCCCTTATTCCAGACCGAAATTCTCGCTATAAAGGGCACCCTCGTTATAAGAAGTATTGATGTTATATACTCTCGTCGCTATATGCTATTTGTCGTTATAAACGATTCATTCCGTACCTATCGATGACCTTACACTACTTTTTTTTAATTGATTAATTATAATTGTAGAGTTTTTTGAATATTTTGTGACATTTTCTTGTGTAGGAGCATTTAATAAGCATAGCAACTTTTTTTATCATTATTGTAACCATGGAGATAGAATCCTGTAACGCACTTGGCAGTTTATTGCCTTTTAGTGCGATTTAGACCTTTAATTTATGGTAAATATTTGTCGTTTTATGTTGCAGGATACAGCTGGAGAAGAAATATACTCGGGACTTAGTAATTTTTATTGCAGGAATGCTTCAGCTGCCATTCTTGCGTTTGATCTTACCACTCGCAAATCATTTGAAACCTTACAGTAAGTTTTTTGCTAGTTTTGCAGCCATTTTTAGATATTTTTTCCTTTCTTACAAAAACAGCCATTATTAACTGTAACATAATATAAACGTACAACTGGTTCATAAAATATATACGATTTTTCCAGTATGGGGCTGTCATCAATAGTACGGATTGTCAACCAGCATAGTGTTACCTCTTAATAAGGGACACCCACGGGATAGGACATTTTGTCCTTTAACTAGAGGTGTCCCATCTTAGGAGATACATACAGGGTGTCCCAAAAACATTGACCGTAGTTCTAATTCCGTAAATATCGATTCTAGACATATGTATTAAATTGGAAAGCGGCGTAAAAAAAAGGTGCAGAATTTTATGAAATTGATTAAAATTGCAGAGGATTATTTTTTGAAGAAATACGAAATTTAAATTTTTATACGGTCCCTGTATACAAAAATTTCTAATGAGTTAAATGTGTCCCATGTTCCAATAAGTTAATATACAAAATTTCAACGTTCTAGTAGAAAAAGAGAGACAGAGAGTACCCTTCCCAATGAAACCCTTGCACAATCCTCCTCCTCCTAGTAGAAAAAGAACCAGAGATATGAAAACCCAAAATAACTTGACTAAGCAGCATGAATTGCTCTCTCCCCGGCATGTACAGAGTGCGAAGAAAGTATAAGGACAACATATAATTCAATGAAAATATACTTTATTTTCATTTTATCAAAATGAACTTTTTGATATTTATGAGCTATAATATCACATTTTACAATAACATCTACAAAACATAAAACAACAAATATGAAACTTACAAAAGTTGACCTCATAAAAATTATCACGAAAGAAATATAGAAAAAGTATAAGGACATATTCTAAATTACATATGATTTCTCTTAATAATCAAGAAAACAACGCTTGTTTCCAGTTACTTGAATAAGCTGGGAAGTCATCGATGCTGAAAATTCTTTTAAAGTGTCTATGGTAATGTTATTCCAAGCTTGTTCGATAGCTAATACAAGATCCGGTTTACACTGATATTGTGTGCCATTTTTATAAACTTCTCAGGCTAGAAGGCCCCATAAATTTTCTATAGGATTCATATCTGGACTCCTCGCCAGCCAATCAAGTAAATTTACTGAATTGGCTTCAAACAAGAGTTTTGCACTCTTAGAAACGCGTATGGCAGCGTTATCCTGTTGGAAAAAATAGTCACCTGGAGTCATTAGTGGGGCCTCAGGTAACAAATTTTCACCTAACATATCAACATATTTGTCAGAGTTCATTTTGTAGTTGATAAAGACTATTGGAGTGGTTCCGTTTGCTGCAAAAGCGCCCCAAATCATTACTATGTCCCCACCGTTTTGACGTTTGGAAAAAACTTCGTTGGTTTTACGCAGATTATACCAAAAATAGGGACAACCGTCTGGCCCATCAAGGTTGAATTTTTTTTCGTCCGAAAAGGTTACATCATTCCATTTTGGACCGATAGAAATGTTTTTTTTTTTGCAAAGTCCAGTCTTCTTTCCTTACGTTGCTTTGTACAAGGCGAACGTAACATTAACTTTCCATACCAAATATTCGGATGTTTATTCAAAACATTTTGAACTGTTCGTGTGGAACATGGTAAATCCAAATTTCTTCTAACGTTATTTGCAGTTTCTTTTTTCTCGCAAGCTTTTCTTACAACTATTCTTTTCTGTCGATGCATTAGAATTTCTGGTCTTCCTGTTAGTTTATTCATTCCATACATTTCAAATTCTTTTAGAAAATTATAAACTACACTTTTAGATCTTTTAATTTTTTTCGAAATTTCATGTCCACTCAATCCAAATTCTTTAAAAGCAAGAATTTTCCCTTTTTCAAGGTCAGAAAGGTGAGTTCCTTTTGGCATCGTACAAAAATCATGCAGAACTGACGCAAGTGTGAATTTTGTTTAGAAACCCAGTCTTTATATTTGAAATGGTCATTTTATGTTTTCAAATATGCAAACTTTACTATAATTTTAGATGAAAAATCAGTTGTCCTCATATTTTTTTCCAAGATCATATGGGTTTAAAATTCACAAAGTAGATTTATACCTATCTATTTTTGGAAAGTTTAACTAATTTACATGAAAAATAACTTAATTTTATCATGTTTTTCCCTAAGAAATTTGCATACGTTTCCGTCTAAAAGATTTCTAGATTTGGCGGGTTTTCGCTTGTCCTTATACTTTTTTCGCGAACTGTA
>QLNU02014176.1:163126900-163144826 GCA_006491805.2 Dysdera silvatica
TTAAAATTCACAAAGTGAATTTATACATATTTATTTTTGAAAAATTTAATTTACATGAAAAAGAACTTAATTTTATTATTATTTTTACCTAAGAAACTTGCATATATTTCCATCTAAAATATTTCTAGATTTGGCGAGTTTTTGATTGTCCTCATACTTTTTTCGCACACTGTACCTGTTGCTCCCTTCAAAAAGTGGTGTAAGTCAGTTATTTCAGGTTTTTATATCTCTGGTTCCTTTTCCGTTAGAATGCTGAAATTTTCTATATTGGCCTATTGGAGTATGGGGCGGATTTGACTTATTGGAAATTCTTGTGTACAGGGACCATATAAAAATTTAAATTTTATGTTTCTTCAGAAGTAATTCCTGCAATTTTAATGATTTCATAAATTTCTGCACCCTTTTTCACGTCACTTACAAATTTAACACATATGTCTAGGATCAATATTTAAGGAATTAGAGCTGCGGTCAATGTTTTTTGGGACACCCTGTATACAGTCCAAGGGAACCAGAAGAATCCTCCCTTAAATAAAAGTGCCCCTTACTTGAAGTAACACTGTATTTCATATAATGACCATTGTCGTCTTTGGCCTCAAGATTTCTCAAATTCGTTTTAATTTTTAATGACGATAGTCAGTAGTCTGATGATTTTTTTTTTGCATAATTAATAATTTGTATATAGTTAATGATTTTTAGATAGGTGGTATAATTTCTAAATTATTATGTTTTTTTCTAGACAACGCTATGTCCCCTTGCTGGAATCTGTGGGCGGAGCAAAGTTAAAAATTGTTGTTGGAACAAAACGTGATCTTCTGAGGAGCACCAAACGTCAAGTATGTGTTTATTAAACAATATATAATTACTTTGGGTGCAGTTGAACTCTTTTATAATGACAAAATTTTAGTGCTACAACCAGCACCGCACTTCTACCTAAGCAGACAAGTCAGCTGCCTAAGACCCCAACCTCACAGGGGACCTTCGCCCCAAAGTCTCCCTCCCCACCTTTTTATCAACAATTTTAACAAAAATTTATAATTGACCTGCTTTTTCCCCCCCACAATAATTTTTGCAGTTCATAGCAGGTGATAAATTTTGCAGGCTATGTATTATTTGGCTAGTGTGTTAGCCCTCAAAAGAGCAATAACTTACATCTTTATATATATACGGAGAAAGAGAGCGTTGTTCCTGTCCTCGTTGGTCTAGCTGTCAGCACTATTGGTTCAACTGAGGACCCTGGTTTGACTCAAGGATAGAGATGATGTCTCTTTTTCTCCTATACCAAAAAATTCTAGTATGAGCTAAAAAACATGGATGTCAAATTTATTTGTAATAAAAATCCCCCACGAAAAACTCACAAAAAACTCATCCCGGTGGCTTTGTGTGTTGACCATTATTTGGCAATTGTGTTATCCCTGAGAAGGGTAATAATATCTTACATAATTATATTAATTATGTACAAATAATTCACAAAAAACTAAAATTTTGACACAATAATTGAGATCTTGCAACAACCGGAGCTGTAGCCAGGATGGAACTACGGGGGGGGGGGCTTAGCTGCACCTTCTCCAGGACCTATTCTTCTCTCCAGTCTATAAAAATTTAATCCAACACTGAAAACGTTTATAAGTTAGTTTTGATTTTTGTTTTTCATTTCAAGATTACCAGTGGTGCTCTCTAAGGAAACCTGTTCAATGTTTTGTCAGGGAACAGGTTTTTATATACAATAAAACCTCTCTTAACGACTACCTTCCTCAACGACCACTTTTTTTCTCGAAACGAATTTCCTCACCCTCATAGATCTAGTGTTAAATTTACCTCCATTCAGAGATGACTTCTCTGTGCGACCGCTTTTCCATTGAACTGACGATGGCCGCCTTAGGGAGGCTTTACTGTACATATATATTTTTTTTTTATGTAAGGTATTATTAACCTCCACAGGGTTAACACAGTTGCCAAATGGTCAACACACAAAGCCATCTGGGCATGTGTTTTGTAATTTTTGTGCAGAATTTTATAGATAACGATTTCTGCCTTAAATTATTTCTGCTGCTTAAGCTCAAATTAGAGCGTTATGTTCAGGAGAAAAAAGAGACATCGCTCTAAACCAGAGTCTAATCGGGGATCCAGTGTATAACCCATTGTGCCTCTATAAGGTAAGGTTTGAATATGGGGTACTTTCGTTACATTGGTAATATACAGTCGAACCTCTTTAACATCAATTACTTTTAACATTATCTCCTTACACAACATTATTTTCCTGAATCCTTGCCAAACAGTACAATAATGGTAACAGGATCCCATCCTTTACGGAGATAATCTGAACTACTTCTAACATGAACATATTTTTTGTTTTGGTGAGTGTTCACGTTGAGGTTGGACCCTATTGTAAAAGTTACGTTTGCAGTTAACTAAAAAAAATTTTACACTTCAATAAATGAGATTTTATGAATAATTAAAGAAGATTTTGCAATTAAACAAGGTTAGTTCAACGGTAATGAAACAATATTTTAGTTAAAGAAAAATCAAAAGGGTTTTAAGTTAATATAAATAATATTATTGCAGATCTATTTTTTAACAGGGTTAACTTATGTTAATAAGTATGTTGTGATTCTTGCAGGTGGAAACCGAAGAAGGCCAAGAGCTTGCCAAGACTCTTAACCCTAATATAGATGGTGAAGACGTCATTACGTATTATGAAACTTCTAGTAAAACAGGATTCAACGTAGACGAAATGTTCGAATATGTTTTCCAACATTTTTATCCCAATGGTGGATCCGAACCTAGGCCAGTCGTGAATGAAGAACCTGGATTCTTATTGAGCACAAACGTTGTTAAAGAGAAAGTTCCAGTTTCTTGCTGCAGGTATGATCAATTACTTTCTTAAATGATCTGTTAATTAAATAATGTTATTATTTGCATTTTTTTTGTCATTCACATTAATGACTCTTTCTGCTTAACCACAGTATTTTGTGATCCCAGCAATTGCTTCATAGAATTGCACACTTTTTAATTAACATGTTTTTCTGTTTAATGACTACATGCTCCTCAGAAAGTCATTAATTGCACTGGTTCCGTTAGTGGGTAGGACCTGTCCCCCCAATGTTGGTATTAGGGTTCCATGTCCCCCTCCAATTTCAAACAAAATGCCTTCTACTGGTATATTGTCCCCCCCAATATTTTTCTGCCATCGGCATATATGGTTAATTGGAGAGATTACTGTATTTCCATTTTCCAAAATGGGTAGAAGGGAAGAACATTTTGTTCTTTCGTTTAGCTGGGTAATTCTTAATTTTCCCCAGAGGCCTTCGTTATCCCAATGCTTGTTAAAACTTGCATGGCGGAACCCTCCCACTCTTTTTTTTTTATCTTTTTAAGGCATATCTTGACTTTTATTTTGGAGGAACCTTTGAAATAATGTTCAAAAAAAAACATTTACACAATTCATTTTATATTAGCACAATCCATACTTTTGGGGGGAGGGATCACAACCTATCTTGTGAAATATGGATTAAGAAACCCTGCTTTAATTTTAAAATCCCATGGAAAGAATAGTTAACTGCTCTTTCCAGTTATTTTCTCACATTGAAGCACTTAGCAAGCCTCCCCTTTTGCATAAAAAAGAAGAGGAATGCTATTTTTCTCTCCGTAAAGGTGTTTTCATGGATCAGGATGAGACATCAAGAGTTAGTAAAAAATTACGCTGGTGTAGGGGAAGGCCCTGTTGGATGTTTCTCACTTTGATGCTGCATCACACGATTTTCTTTAAAGCTATTTTAGCTCCCCCCCCCTCATGCATAATTTTCAACTTGCTATGCCACTGTACCCTGCAAAGTTTTATCATTTAGTTATAATTAATTAATCATTAAATATAATTAAAATTAATCATTAGTTATATCGATGGTTATTTGGTTCTAAATTTTAAAGTCTTCTAGCTTATTTAATGTATCTGTAGATGTAGTATCGTGTAGATAAAGCATCTTCTTCTTATTGCATCAAATGTGAATGTGTTGTAACGTATAGGATTCTTATGCTATTTCAATGTTAATTTTAGGTGATGCACCAAGCTGTGTTATGTGCCATCTGTGAAGATATATATATGTTGGACTGTATGTTTTAGGATGATGTTCTACTTGTGTGTTGAGTGGAGCAGACTTTTCTATTAGACATGTTTGGGATATATTTCAAACACTGTGAGTAACTTGGTGATGACCAAATGCCCAAGTTCGGTCTTTAAAAAAAAGGGTTCAAAACTCTTGCGGGTGATATTTTCTCAGAATTTTTTGCCAAAATTTATTCTCTGAGCTGCCATGGCAGCTTTATATATATACAAATAAATATATATATATTAGGAAAACCGTTACATATGACACGAATTAGGCATTAAAAATTTGTTCACCGCATTAACGAACAGAAGCATTTTTCATTTTATGGATTCGTGCCGTCTGCTGGTTTATATTACTATTCAGTTGGCTGAAGACAGTACGTCATTGATTAGCGTTTATTTTTTTAAAGCTGTTGGTGAACTTATATTCTGTGGTTTCAAATCTCTTGTTTCGAGTGGTACATACTTTGATCTCAGACATTATGTAGGTGTTACATAATGTAAGTGTTCTGCCGACATTCGACTTTCTTTCGAGAAAGCAAGTGTTCCTGTTACAAAATATACTTCAACTGTGCATTGTGATATAAAAATGCTGGCATTACTACATTATTTTATGTTAATTAGCCTATGAATTGAATAAATGTCTATAAAATTAGTGTTTTGTCTTTTTTTTCCCTCTCCCCCCTCCCCACAAACAAACACCTTTAATCACTAAAGCAGGGATTTTCGAGGTAAGGTGCAAGATGGAATTTCAGGGAATGCTTATGTCCTCGAGGGATGAATCATGAACCATCACCAAAAAAAATCGTTGTTTATAACTTTTTGTGAATAAATTAGAATATAATTGCTCAATACATACACATATTTGTGTTTTATGCACTCGTAGCGAACTCTTCATTTCGCAGATTTCAATACCCTTGCTTGCCACTGGATTACCACAGCAGTATAACTTTTATAATTACATTTTTAATAGTCACCAACAATATAAATTTGATTTTTATATTTCGATATTTGGCAACAATAATTTATAAATATCTTTTAAATTCTTAAAACAAATTAATCTCTGGGTTTCCGTCAACCAATGTCCATGTGCTCTCAGAAGCTTCACCATAAAATGGCATATCAAATTATTTAACTTTATATGTTAATAATTGTATCAGTTAGCCCTTTTAATTGTGTAATAAATATTACATTTTAAGTTGAATGACTTTCACATGGATTTATTTCATGGCTCTTTAATTCCTTGTGCTAGTAGCTCCTCGAATCTGCTACATTGGTAACCCATGTGTGATATGAACATGCAACCACCTGATCTTCATGTGCATACACATTAAAAGCTTTTTTTTAAGTTGATTTATTCATAGTATTATATGCTTCAAAAACTACACTGTTAGCCTTAAAATGCCGTATTACTTTTGTAGGGTGTGGTTCATAAAAAGAAAGTCGGGAACCCGTGTCCTAAAGAAACAGACAGCTTAAAAAAAGAGGAATCGTCTGCTAAAAGTGGATTCCAAATCTTGTTAGATTGTATGCTCCACATTACATAAATTATCTATTATTTTAAGCTAGACTACATTGAGAGGGATTTGGGGGTTAACTTCTCAATTTGAACAATATTATTAGCTGCAAAATTTTGTTCCCATCAACACTCCCCCGCCCCTTTGAAATCCCATACATGGGTGTGACCCTAAGGTGAAGTGAAAAATCCATGAATTATTCGGACCTCCTCCCTCATTAGGATGGTTAATCAAGGCTCTTAATACAGTAACCATTCCATTAAAAGTTAAGAAAACCATAACCCCTTTTTCTTCTTCTCAAATTAAAGCTTTTCATTCTATAACAGTGTTGCCACTCACATTGGAAAAAAAAAAATCCCTGACCTTTTCCAGGTGTTCCTGAACTTCTCAGCAAAATTCCCCGACCAGTCGCAAAACTTCCAACAAAGTTTTGGTTGCAGGGAAAAATGGCTTCGTGTTCATGGGAGATTTGGCTATTCAAAATAGAAGTTAAGGAAGTTTTCCCCTGACTTTTCCAGGTTTTGGCCAAAAACTCTTGTTTTTCCCCGACCTTTAGGGACTATTTCAAATTCCCTGACAATTATAGGTTCTGCAGGTTGCGCGGAAACTCTGTATAAGATAGTGTTTCCCCAAGTGTGCTCTGTGGAACACCAAGGTGTTGCAAGCAATTCCAAGAAAATCCTATAATTTTTCCCTCCCATGACAACCACTTGGTGTTAACTATAATAAATAGCATAGTTAATTAACAAATATGAGTTAATTAATAACCAATATATCCAGCAACAATAGAAAACTATTACTTACCTTTTATATTGATATACTTATTTTTATGTGTATGCCCATGCATGGGGGGGCAGAGGGGTTCAAGCCACCCCAAACAATTCAAAAATTTGATTTGCCCAATTCTGCTATACTCAGAGATCTCATAAAGATCTCACTGTAGTCCGGGGTTTGGTTCCCTGGGCCTTAAGAGGTTCGGATTCCTCGGAAAACAGTAGGTCCCGGCGCAGCATGACCACTGTAGTCTTTGAGCCGTAAAACCAAAAAGAAAGCGAAAGCTAATTCTGCTATGCATTTACTTTCAAAAGTTTTACAAGTAGGTTTTAAAATAAGGTACTTTTTAGCTCATTACTAATTGTCAAGCAGTATCAATTATTTTTGTAGCATTTTAGTATCTTGTACATTCACTAAAATTTTTGACAGTCTTGAGAAGAAGGTAATAATTTTTCTCACCCCCCGCCAAGAAGTACTCATATGGGCACCCATTTGTCCATGCAGTTGTAAATAACTCCTCTTTGGGTTTTCCTTAATTATTTATCAAAAGGGTTTCTATGGCTAGGCATGTAATAATAAAAGCTTTTTAGGGCCAAAGCGTTTGAGAACCACTACTATTAGAGTCTGAGAGAAAAAAAATAACCTATTTCCAACTGACCTCGATCCATTGACCTCTAGGTTTATACATCCTACCATTCTGTACACTGAACCATAGACTCAACTTTTTTTTTTCAAATAGGATGGTTACCCCGATCACTCCCTTTGTACGCAGGTCTGCATATAAGAAATTTTTCCAGACTTTTTCTATGTGAAGATAAGATAATGGAGTTCAGTGTTTGAATGTTCACATCCTAAGATCGATGGAGCATCTGTGAGCGAATCGATTATTTAATAGATTACATATAGCCTTATGGTGGAGTAGTGGAAACACATTAATCTGTCACACCATTAACCTAGATTCAATTCCAATGGTACGGTAGAACACTTGCCATTTTTCTGTACACTATAGTCTGGTTCTCTGGGCTCTAGGTAAGGGATCCTGACACAATATGAGCTTAGCTATCCTTGTGCCATAAAACATAATGAATTGCAATGCAACTTGACTAAAATGACCACCTTTTGGACTGAACTGCAGTGCTAACCATAGACAGGTGATCACTATACATTACAGACTTCAGCATAGGCATGTCCAAATCCCAACCAGTTTTCGCTCTTATAAAAAGTAGTCAATTTATTCAGTGGTCAATGTGCCAAGGTGGTCACTTTACCACTGTATATGACAGTGTACAACATGCAGCTTTATATTTATGGGGACATAGTGCACACATGTATATGTCTGGTATAGTCTATATGCACATATATAGTATTTTAGGAGTTTTAAGGTGTAATGCATATATTCCTTTTTTTATCATTTTATAAATGTACAGAGTTCCCACTCACATTGACAAAAAAATCCTCTACCTTTTAGGGAAAAATTTCTTCTTTAACTCTTTTACTTTTCTCTGCAGATTAAACTAAATGTCAGTTGTGGGGAAAACGTTTTCATGTTCGTATGAGACAGTTATTCGATACAGAAGTTGGGGAGCATTTTCTCCTTAACTTTTACAGGTTTGACCAGAAAACCTCGATTTTTCCTAACCTTAAGGATGTTTCTAAATTCCCTAATAATTCCAGGGGCATCGAAACCCTGATGTAATCATGGTCTTAACCAGCATCAAGAACTGAAAGGGGAGGGGTGAGGTAGGCTTACACTTTGATTTCTTTTTCCTAGTGGCATGGAGTTTTTTATTTTTTATTCGACCGCATTTCATTTTCCTAGGGACTCAATCTCTTTCCCCATAATCCCCCAAATCAATCCTATGAATATTTAAAATATGATAATCACACATCATTTGACTAGGCGACAAACAAGATTTTTTATTTGACTTACGATTACACGCAAAACGTGGTTAACAATATACAGTCATCACATACATGGAGTAGCAACATTTTAAATATACAAACTTACAAAATCTAACGATGGCACATAAATTTAAAATGATTAGCATTAATTAATTTTCTAATTGATCCATCCTAAATTTGGAATCCATACACAGAGAAAGTAAGTACTTAGAAAAACATCACCACTAACAACAAATTAGTAAACAACGAGTGACTTTGCATCAGACATTATAAAACAATTGCATGCCCAAATTAATTTTTATATGCACGACACTATTAAAAACTCGCTGCTGCTTTGAAGCAGACTGTGAATTTGAATTGTTTTAAAATTTACTACAACAATAATAAATACTACATCAGTGGTTCCCAAATTTTTTAAACTTACCTTTAATAAATGAGGCATATCTTAATTTAGGACCACATGTGCGCTATGACTGTAATATGCATGTATTGTAAGCGTCTAATTTTTTTAAGTAATTACAAAATTTCCACTCCTAACATTTTTTTACGATCCACTAAAAATTTACTGAGTTTGGAAACCACTGAACTACGCCAAATCTAAAACTTTTCAACATTTAAGCTACTTGGACTTTAAGATACATATGTAAATATAAAGAACAAAAGGATCCATTACCATGTTATATTCATACTAGAATTAATATTATTATAGATTAATTAATTCTAGATAATCATCTCCCAAGCTCCCTTCTTCACCGGAAATAGAAATCGTCCTATAAATAGTGACCTTTTATTTTGAACTTTCCCTTCAGTCACAAAACTTTATGTATCAGAAATTAGAGTGGGTTATGTTATAAATTTGAGCACTTTTAATATTATTTTGGACATTTAATAAAAGAATTGATGTACAATGGAATGGATATCACGATAATGGACATTAGCTTAATAGGCCCCTTTAAGGAAAAAATCTCAAAGGATTATCAGCATTTTAAAATTAAAATCATATAATCTTACTTATTGAAGTTTTACAAAATTTTTAACTCACCATTCACAGTCGGAAAACAATGTCATCTCTCGCCGTATATGTGAGATTATATTACATTACTGTTTTTTCTATATATATATTTTTTTTACAATTGAAAGTCTAAAAGGGTATTATAAAACAGTAATATCTTCTAAATACAAAGATTTACTTTTGTAAAACGAATTATTACAGTTTATAACCACCATACTTTTTGAAATGCAGTAACCTCTAAGGGCTGAATGAAATAATGACATTTATATGGCAAAAGAAATCTAGTTCTTAAAGCAAATTTAAATAAACTATTTGACATACTAAGGATTGTTTAAAGTGTATATTTTTTTCTACTTTCTTAAAATGAAGACATAATTCCAAATATAATATTAAAATGTTAATGCGATTATTTGCTTACATGCTTTCTTCAAATGACTTTCCTGCCTCAGCTTAGCTATAAACACAAATGAGAAAATAAACGAAATACTAAAGTAGTATGAGGGGTTAAGAAAATAGCTGATCTTTCACTTTTCTGGCACTACCCACTGAGAAGAGGGGAGGAATAAAATATTTACATAACACTTGTCAGGTGATGACTTGACAGTGATGGTGGGTTAAGGCAAAAATTAAAACAAGCGGACACTCATGAGCATACTAGGGATGTATTGGAAATTTTATTTACCGGCCGTTTGTTTTCCTGTGTAAGTTTCTGTCAAAGGGTTATGAAAGGAGAAGAGTAAACAGCCAAAATATACATTGAAGTGAAATAACCCAGGGGCAGACTGGGCCCCCCAGGCAGGTGCACCCTTATGTGTGTGATAGGATTCGCACCCTCCGAAAATCCAAGGTATGCGCCCTTTGAGAAGACCCAGTCCGCCCCTAGAATAACCCATATAAATCACCATCGTTGATCTAACTCTGTGCACCATACATAAACTTCGATGCATTATTATTGCATTAAAAGTTTCAAGAAATGCACAAATTGTTTTCAAATATAAGGGATAAATCTAAATAACTATACAACTATATTTTTTCTTTAAAGTGGAATAAATGTTGACTGAATCAACGAATGTTTCTGTTTATCTAGTATAGTTAAGCTGATTTTGTCAGCTTAGTGACCGATTTTTTTCTTAAACGCAAGACAAAAATCAGGCACATGCTAATAGGGAGGGGCAGGGTTTTTTTGTCCCCTAGTCCCGCTAGTAGAGGGGCAGAAGGTATATTTCTTCCCCCTCTATCGAACGATACTATAAATTTTAACTTCAAAAATAACATTAAACATTGCCACTAATGTAGCAAAGCTGAAACAACTTTGGATTCTAATTTCAGTTCCTGTTAATAGATGTTGGCACCATACCGTCAATAATACTGCTCTGACAATGCCTTCCTCCCCCCACAGGTATCTATTGTTAAAAAAATGAGCGTCTCTTTACCTGTACATTCCCTTTCAGTCTTTGTGAAACTATCGATCTTAAAGCCTGATGCTCTGCTAATAGTGTCTAGGAGAACGCGTTACCACACTGCGCCACCGCAGGGCCGAAATAAGTACAATTGTAAATTGTTCAAATGGTTGTTGCTTTGTGATTCTTGTTATTTTAACTGTTCAATTAACTAATTAACATTTTGTAATAACTGTTGGGGATTTGTGGCAATAGATGGCGCCACAAGTTTATGGACATATAATATCTCTGGCCCCTCCACTCTCCAAAACGTTGGCAAGTCCAAGCCAAAGATATAGGAAAGGGAATTCAAAATAATATTTTTGTAAAGTTGTGGAAATGGGTCCCTTAGCGGTACAGCATATGTCAATCGGTTATCAGCATGGTGAATGCAAGATGTAATTTTGAAGAGTGAGCTATAAATCGATAGTTATTAAGAAATTTTGATAAAATGTTATCATATCAAACTGCAATTTTATTGAGCATAAATTATTTTTTTTTATGTGGGGGGGGGGCAGCAACATAAAGTTTTCAAAAGTATTGAGGAGCCCTCAAGCACATATTATATACATCACACGTAGCATTGCAATTTATTTTAAATTATGGGTGGGGGGGAGAAAGCTAGACGTCTTGCTGACTATATGAAGTGATGGATTTTGAAATTGGTAATCTTTTGAAAGTACAAGGAAATTTTTAACACAAAGGAATTACAACTAGCAGTGAAATATATAAACTGTATGAAATCAATCATGATTAATAATTTTCCCACTATTTAAAAACTATTAAAATTAAACACAAGTTGTACTTTATTCAATTATAATGCCCACGTTTCAAAAGTAATTGATGTTTAAAGACATAGTATTTGTGACATTTGTAAAATTTTTTATCGAGTTTTGATAACAATATCTATATCAATATCTATGGGGCTATAGAATGCATAAACATAAAATATTTCCTGAAACACTTATTTGTTAGAAATGGTTTAATATCAGCAAAAAATATGTGGATTGGTGCAAAATGTACATTAATTACGAAGCATTGTACTTTATACAGATCAGATATATAGCTAGAAAAACAATTGTTTAGTGTTGCCAGTACCCTTATAATACATATTTTTAAATTATATACTAGATTTCTGATTAGAGGGAAATTGTAAAATGAATTTTTCTATGGTAATCAGCCAAGAGACTTACCCATCTAAAAAAAAAGTAGAATTACAAACAATACATATTAAAAACACAAACGTACATATATTCTTTAATGTATTGTATGCACGGTATACAGAGCCGAATTTATCAATGAAAAAACTAGGTGGTCGCCTAAGGCCACATCCAGGTTTTTATTTGCTACTACATCCAGGTTTTTATTTGCTACTGGCTTTGCAGGACCAGACGTTAAAAGCAGCCCTTGTTCAGCTGGGTTCCTACACACATTGGAGAAAAAAATTCCTTGATCAATGTAGGGACCTGGTTGTGGGGAAAAAAGCTTCGTATCCACTCAAGATTTAGTTATTCAAAGTGGAAGTAAGGGAGGTGTTCTGCCAAACTTTTTCAGGCTTGACAAAATCTTTGTTTTTTCCCCCTGACTTTTGGAGAAAATTTAAAATTCATTAACAATTCCAGGTTTTCAAGTATGTGCAGAATACTGCATTAGTTCATGAATAAATAACCATGCCCTTTTTTTAATGCCTCATAGCATTCTTTGTAGATCTTCCTTTAATTTTCAATTCCTGAAAAACACTTCATTGTATGTAAATTTTCCATTAATTTAGGAGGGGTCATGACTCTTCCTGTCTACTGTGGGTGATCCATTTCTTTTAAGGTATTTTTAAATTATTCATTTTATTGTTGAAAATCTTTTCCTGTGCTTGAACCTCTAAAATTTATCACATTTTCTGCAACATATGAGGGCTGGGCCACCGGTAAACAAGCCCTGGGCCGGTGCATCCTCATGAGCAATAGGACTTGCATCCTCACGGGCAATAAGACTTGCGTCCTCACAGGCAATAAGACTTGTGTCCTCACGAGCAATAAGATTTGCACCTTCCAATAATTCAAGGTATGTTTCCTTTGAGAAGACCCAGTCTGCCCTTGCAATATATTCACATCACGTTTTCCCTGCCAGATATAGTAATCTTTCCAATGTTAATTTATTTTTAATTTCATTAAGCATTAAACTTTTTTCCCCCAGGATTGATTAATTTTAAAATCGTTTAATTCAGTCAGTAACTGGGAAGCTTTTACAGTCTATCACAGGAACCCCTCCCACTGCTAAGCCTATGCCTGTCTGCTGCCATGAAAGCGAACCTCCCATTTTCAATAGACAGATTTTGGAACGTCGATTTTAGGGAAAATATATTAATGTAAAATTTAGCTATTCAAAACAGAAGTTGGGAAGGCTTTCCCTGACTTTTCTAGATTTAACCAAAGGATCTAGTTTCTCCCTAACTTTTTGAGATGATTTTAAATTCCCAGGCAATTCTGTTTTTTCCGGATATGTGGGAACGTTGTTCCCCCCCCACCCCCACCACACCACAAGAAAAATTGAAAATAATCATAAAAAATGTTCAATCACAAAACGATGTTTTTCAACTTTTCAAATATTAGCACATACATCACCAGTTGAAAAAATATATTTGAATGATATTTATTATATTGAAATGTAGTTTCAATAACTGTAAAGTACATTATACCATACAAGCATATATATGCAGTGGATCCAGGTAAAGTGACCACCTCAATAAAGTGACCATTTTTTATAAGAGAAAACTGGTAGGGACTTAGTGATATCTATGGCAAAGTCTGTGTATTGTGACCGCCTGTCTATGTTAGCATTGCAGTCCAGGTCCAAGAGTGGTCACTTTAGACAGGTTCTACCACATATATAAATATGCGGGGCTTGACAAATCAGGGGAAACATGCTCATCAAACAAGAACAATACTTGCTCGTCTCCTGTTATTTCAACAGCCCTCTTCTGGGAAACCAGTACCTCGGCAGTGGACAACTTTCCCAAACTCTTGCACAAATAATAACAACTTGCCCAGCTCAAAAAGAAAACTTTAAAACCTAATAGATAAAGAAGGTCCCTGCTTGTGTGTCAACTGTAAAAAATATAGTCTCTTATGGGGACCAAATTTGTCGAATGAAGATATGTATATTATGTTTGTTCAGGGCTGGATTATTGCCCTGAATGCATACAAGACAAAATGTTTAGTACTGGCTCTCTCTCTCTTCTTTCTTTTTTAGCACAGCAGCATTGTTTCTTAAAGAAATTCTCAAATGTTCTAACAAAGATTTGATTATTTTTCGGGATCATAGGAACCACATAGTGGTCTCTTAATGACATTAAATATTTCGGTATGTGTGAGTTTTCCCTTAAGGCTTGCAGATGATTTTACACCACGGAACCAGACAATCTTTGTATACACCTTGATGACGTGTCTTTATGATTATCGAATGCTATGTGTGACATGCACCAATGTTCCTCAAATTGGTGATTTAAGACCTGCTGAGCATTTCTGGGATCCTGAAGGGATTGAATTGCATGGCCTTTAAATATAGTCAAATGAAAGGAACCTGAATTCCGTTCAGAGTATCGGCTGTTGTTTTTGGATCCTTGAATCAAGAAATCCGTAAAACGAGTATCAGCTGTTGTTTTTGGATCCTTGAATCAAGAAATTATAAAACGCACCATAGTGTACATACTAAGATGTGTATGCACTAATTTATACTATATCATACATAAAAAAACATACAGTAATAGCTGTAACATAAGAAGTACATCCTTTTCCGAACAGCAAAAAGTAACAACGTTCTTGTTATGATGAACAAACCATGAGTCAATACATTAAACTGTTCAACATGCATTTTGCTGTTTCTTGGAGTTATCCAGCACATGAAGCGTTCTACAAAAAACTTGACATTTCCTATCCCATTACTGGATAACTGTGAGTATGAGGCTGACAAACAACAAGATACCTCTCACGCACAAACATTTGTTTAAATAAGGCACGTTTGAAGCTAAATCACAGTTATTTTATTACTCTAATTAGGACGGAATTGTATAACATAAACCAAAGATGTAGTATCACTGTTATGAGAGACAGCCAAGAACACATTTGAACATGTTCAAGTTTTTCGGAATGTCAAGTGCTTCAAACCTAAAAATTACACTACAGTTATAAAAAAAACAAAAAAAAAATCCACTTTTAGTGGTATGACGTGTATGGAATTGTTTTCTTCTCATAGAAAATAAAACGGTGCATATTTTTTTTAGTCCACTTAAACCACAGTCGACGAGTCGGAATGGCAAAATGTTTATTCGTTATTAGATTGGATGGTAGAGTGGCAGCTCTAAGCATTATTCGTGGAAATGGAATGCTTAAAGTTCATATACAGTGAACATAACTATAAAACTAGTTTTTGTTTAAACAATTGTAAATTCTTACTACATAAACGTAAATCTTCAAAACTGCAATATCTTTCATAGATGCTATACATTGTCATTGAATGTTACTGTGGAAATATTGAACGCAATTTCTTTTATCCACTTCTCAGCACTGTTCACGCTGTTGTATACAGCAGGTTTCGTAAAATCACATAGAATGTGAGGTGTTAACATGCCATGAAGTTCCCACTGACCATGGTAAAGGCACATTAAAGAGGCACCGATCTCCATCTATGTAAAAAGAGTATGTATATGTATACAATGAATATTATGGGTATGTAGTATTAGTTTACAAGAATATATATAATACTAAAATATGAAAGTGCACAGTACTAGAAGGGTACGTACATTGGCGTATGCAGGGGGTGTTGTAACCCCCCATTGCAATGAAATTTTGTATATTTAACATAGGAATATATGAGTTGTAGCTCTGTAACCCCTCCCATTAAGCCTATAACCCTCCCTTATAAACTTTCTGCGTACGCCTGTGGGTACATAATACCAGAGGCAGGATCATAGCTAGATGCTTTTTACAAGGAGGGGTCTGAAAGTTAAAGGAGGGGTTAACTCCCTTTAATTTTCAGAGAGAAAGCAGAGACTTAGAATTTTATGTACAGAGGCAGATTTACAATTTTACCACCTAGTCTCTAGAGATTCTGGTGCCCTTGTCAAATTCTTAATTCGATGCCTCTGGAAGTTATGTTAAATCCATTGTTTCATACGTATTAACAAATCTGGCATATTCTGGGCCTCTCTTGAGGCACCACCTTCATCAACCTGGTTGGTTGTAATTTTTATGGTGCAAGAACAAACAACGAGGGGGTTACCTTTGCCAATGCATAACACCTAACATTGAATGTAAAACATAGGTACATAGAAAAAGAAATTATTTCTTAAAAAAAAAAATGTAAAAGAAACCATGATAAACCTTAACAATAAATAGGACTTTGTAATATAGCATTCACAGCATTTTAATGATTTTGACTATAACTCAACATTTCTTCAGATCCTTTTAAAGGAAAACCATGACTTACCAGTGAATTTCAAACCAGAAATAACAGACTAAAACTGCTTAGTGAACACGAAAGCATAATTCACAGGTTTTACTACCTAGAGAAATCAATACCGCAGATTGCTAAACCATGTCAACATGCACACCTTTTGTGGTATGTTTGATATACAAGTGACACTGAGAGAAACACCTACCAGTATTTGTGGGGTACCTAATTTTATTGCAACGATCCTGATCCTTATTTCACCAAGGGAAATCACAAAGGTCTTGTGAATACGTTTCAGGTGACCTCAAGCGGCATAAAACCAAAGTATGCAAGTTTCTTTCTCCTCAAACATGACATTGTCCCATATTACTTTTAGACATTAAGGCTGCAAGTACAGCATTGTCAAATAAAGATTTCCGAGTTACATTTTCATGCATACATATTTTGTAATCAGTTGTACTTTGTTATTTCAGATCGGGAATTCATATACCGTGGAAACTCTTATATTAACTTACATATTTTTGTACAGTGAAAATGGCTATAATGACCTCTAAGGGGCCATGTGAATTTGGCCATTATAACTGATGGTTTTTATAAATGATAACTTTTTAAAATCACAGTATAGTAATACATTTTAGGGCTTTATAAGTAATTTTCGTTTTGACATTTCATATACTTTTAATTAATTTACTACATAAATTTTACTATGAGCTTGAAAATGGATATCAGTTACTAGTTAGTTCTAAGTTATACATGAATATACATGGCGATCCCCTCTATTCGACGTTAGAGATTTGAGAGAAAAAAAAATCAGTTCATTTGAGTGAAAACTGCATTCGACATTCCTTAATTTGAATGGAATAGTGTTAAACCAGTATTGTCTCAAACCCACATGTTTTTGACATATGACTGTCATGTTATTATATACAAATTTTACTACTTAGACTACAAAATCGCCATTTTTATAGCAAGTTTTTATCGTTATATGCGATGTCATTATAACTAATATATTTAGTAAGAAGGAGAACAGGATTCTAAAATTCTTGTAAAAATTCTATCCTTAAATACAGTTGGTTATTATGAATGATTTTTACAGGAACATCCTTATTTTATTTTCTACACACACACACACACACACACACACACACATATATTACTTTCTCAATAAACGTAATAAATAAAAGCTCTTTGTTCATAATGGGTATTAAATCAAATAACTAATTATTACATTTTATAACCGTAAAAAATTACAGTGTAAAAATCTTGGAAAACGTCAAATTCTGAAATATATAAATGTTTATAGAACAAAGGAAACAAGATAGCAAAAGTTAGATTGCATTGTCACTATTGTTAGCTGTCGATAATGCTAGTCAAAGTAAACATTCAAAGAAAGAATTTGGAGAAACCAAACTAAACCCATGGTCGCCCCGAAAGGATGGAGCTATAAGCCGGCCAACATTGCGTTAATGCAACATTTTCTTTCTTCAATATTGCGTATTTATAATTATCATTTTTTGTAATTTCCATTTTTCACAAACTGTTGACATCTGAAAGATTATGTTTAAAAGAAAAGAACGTTGATATTCGTCAATTAGTAATTACTATACTTTTTCAAAAAATGGGTCTTTGAAAGTCCCTCAAAACACTTAAAAATAAAGAATTATAAAGCAGGAAATTTAACTTGCTTCCATTTGTGAAACAATTATATTTAGTAAGATCAAATGTTTCTAAATAT
>QLNU02014176.1:163144926-163157951 GCA_006491805.2 Dysdera silvatica
TGTTGGATGTATATGAAGAGATAAATAAAATTAATGTAAAAAAGGTGCTGGTATCGATGGGATTGGTCCTCTAATAATAAAGGAAAATGCTGATTTATTTGTTGGACCATTGTATAAATTATATAACGAATTCATTGACCAAGAGATGTTTCTACAGGAATTGAAAGTTACAAAAATAATTCCTGTGTTCAAGAAAGGGAAAAGGGAGAGATTGGAAAATTATAGGTCTATTGCTATAACGTCTGCATTTGCAAAAACATTTGAAAAATTAATTTATAAAAAATTACAAAATTCATAGGCAAACATCGTATAATTAGTGATTATCAATATAGTTTCAGGGAGGGTAAATCAACTGAGGAAGCTCTATTGAGAACAGTAGGTAAATTAAGAGAGATAATCGAGAAGGGGGAATATGCAGTAGGCATATTCTAAGATTTAAGTAAAGCTTTTGACGTTATTAATAGAAATATATTATTAGAAAAGCTGAATGATTGTGGTTTACGTGGAAAAATAAATAACTTACTAAAAAATTACTTAACAGAAAGAAAACAAATTGTATATATTGATGGGTTTGAATCAAGGGTGATGATCGACAAATATGTTGTTCCCCAAGGTACTAATATTGGACCCCCTTATGTATTTCTTATATGTTAATGATATATTTAATGTTTCGAATACTGGTCATTTAAGTTTGTTTGCGGATGACATTTGTGTATTGGTTAATGACAAGAATTTAGAATTAGCACTGGAAAAGAGTATTATTGAAAATGAGAAATATAACAGATGGTTTAAGATGAATCAATTAAGAGTGAATGCAGAGAAAACTAAAATAGTAATATTTACAAATAAAAAATAAATATAAATTAAATTTCTCAAAATTTTCAAACAAAAATAGAGGAAAAACAATAGAAATCGTTGAAAAAATAAATTTTTTGGGTTTGACATTCAGTAATAAACTTAAATGGAACCTATAAGTTAAGAAAATTATTAAAAAATTAATAAAGGAATTGGATTGTTGAGATATTTAAATAATATTCCTAGTAAAATTCAGATAGAATTGTGCTATTCATTTATACGTAGTCATATTGTCTATTGTAATTGTATTTGGGGTGAATGGAGGAGAATAAAAACAGTTTTATTTAATAACATACAGAAAAAAATTATGAAGTTATTTAATAATAACAAACAAACTGATTAGGAAAACAGCTATTAAGAAGTACAAATTAATACCAGTTAGTGAAATACATAAATACTGTATCCGATTTAAAATGAATGAATGAATAAAAAAGGGAAAACATCAGGAAATTATTAAAACACAGAAAAACGAAAGGGATAGAAATAGACTCAGATTTTTTAATGAATTAATACTATCTAAAATAAGAACAAATATTAGACGAGACGGCCTTGATTATAAAGGTTCAAAATTATGGAATGAATTGTTAACAGAATTAAAAAATATAAATAATCTGCAATTATTCAAAAAAAAAAAAAAAAATTGAAGGAAAAATTAATGAATAATAATATGGATTGATGTTGATGAATTTATGAAATATTAATATTTTTATATGCTGTAAAACAGGGTTTGTCCCAGAAGTTCCCGGAATGATTTTTTGTAGTTGGCAACGCTGGCTGGCGGGGCGGAGCTTCGGGCGGAGAAGTTGGTGGGGGATCTGAGCTTGGAAACGAGACCGGTATCAGTCGCCTGCGGGCAGTTGTTGAGGCAGGGTCACGCTCCGCGCAGAGGTATCTACTGCACCCTCGTCGATCAAAAAATGGACCAGTTTTTGGAGCAGCGTTATGCAATCAAATTTTGTGTGAAACTGGGTAAAAACGGGGCGGAGACGCTCGAAATGCTTCGGAAAGCCTACGGTGACGGGGCGATGAAAAAAAGCCGAACTTTCATGTGGCACAAGCGGTTCCGGGAAGGTCGGGAGTCCGTCAACGACGACGACCGCTCTGGACGCCCGTCGACATCACAAACGGACGACTCGGTGCAAAAAGTGCGTCAAGTTTTGGACAATGACCGACGATTAAGTGTTCGGGTGATTGCAGAGGAGTGTGGAATACCCAAAACAATCGTTCATCGCATTTTAACGGAGGATCTTCAAATGAGGAAAGTCTGCTCGAAAATGGTGCCAAAAGTCCTGACGAGTGAGATGAAGGAGCAGCGTTTGTTGAAGTGCCAGGAATTGCATGAACGCTACGAAACGGACCCAGAATTTTTGGACAGAGTGATCACAGGGGACGAGACGTGGATTTTTCAGTACGATCCCGAATCAAAGCGCCAGAGCAGCGAGTGGCACACCAAGGAGTCTCCTCGCTCAAAAAAAGCAAGGATGAGCAAATCGCGAATCAAGGCAATGCTCATTGTGTTTTTTGACAGAAAAGGTGTAGTTCACAGTGAATTCGTGCCACAAGGACAAACAGTCAACAAGGAGTTTTACTGTGAAGTGCTCAAACGCTTGCGCAACAGGGTTCGACGCGTCCGAAACGAAATTCGCGACAATTGGATCTTGCACCATGACAACGCGTCAACCCACACCGCGCTCATTGTCTCCGAGTTGCTGGCCAAAATGGGTGTGGCAATGCTGCCCCAGATGCCATACAGCCCCGATCTGGCACCAGCAGATTTCTTTTTGTTCCCAAGGATCAAAAGAACCCTGAAAGGAACTCGGCATGGGACGCTGGAGGCGGTAAAAGCAGCCGCGACGACCACACTGAAGGAGATTCCCGTTGGCGACTTCCAGGGCGCCTTCAATGATTGGGTGAAGCGTTGGAAACGGCGCATCGAAGCAGGTGGAAAATACTTTGAAAAGTTCTGAAAAGATTGTAAACTGATATTGAATAAATGATTTAAAAAAAAATCATTCCGGGAACTTTTGGGACAAACCCTGTATAACAGGATAGTGTATGATTAATACATATTTGTTTATATTGATACATGTCACTTAATTGTATGAATTTGTTGTGTGAATTCAATTTATTTTTTATATCATTGATAATATGTGAGAGTATAATGGTAATATATAATGCCCTGGCAGTAAATTTTTCAGGTCCTGGTCACGTTATACTATAGCATTTTCCCGGGACCCTCTACGTCATTTAACTGAACCTTTTATTTATAATGCAATGTATTGTTTAATGTATGTAGAAAATAAAGTTATTATTATTATTAACTGAAATTAGTATGAACTGTTTCAAAATGGTTTGTGTTGTTACTATGCATCTGCAGTGATCGTGCATGCTCTCTCATTCACAAAAGCACAAGAATCTTAAATAGTTTGCATTTTTAAGAAGGTTGGATTCTTAAGTGGTTTGAATTTTTGAACTTTTATTGCAGTAGTATATACAGGATGTCTCAAACCTCCATGTAGAAACTTTGAGGGGAGGTAGAGTACATCGATATACACCATATTCACATAGGAAAGCATGACCGGAACTGCGTAGGTGGTGCTATATACCAGTGCACCAAGTCAGCATCTGGGGCTTTCTCAATATAGTTTGCACTTCACATGGAGAACATGTATTGTTTTATGAATGTCGAATGATATGCACTTTGCATATGAGGTAGTGCACGGTTATGATTGTGCTGCTGTATGAATCTATTGGGAAAGGTACCGAAGCAGCTGTGTACCTCATCACCAAGTGTTTGGGCATTTGCATAAGAACCTGCGTGAACATGGTTCCTTCAGAGGTAGCATGCACGACATTGGGCAGCCACGATCAACTTGAACTCATGTCATGGAAAAGGACGTATTGCATGCTGTGGACAGTAATCCAGGCACAAGCATATGTGCGGTTGCTATTGCAGTGGGAGTACCTTGAGCAAGTGCATAGCATGTTTTGCATGTGCAGGTGTGAGGTATGCATCACTTCTAATGATTTAAATATTAAACACTTTTATTAAACTCTATTCTGTGTCTATCAGTTTTTGTACAACTAAGTTTTACCTAATAAAGTGCTTCAAGCGCGCTTCCTGTATAGATTTCTTGCTGTATGTGTCTCTTCTGTTTCCTGTAGGTGGCGTTTTTGGAGATGTTTTTCTAAGTAAATATGGTTCATATCGATGTTCTTTACCTCCGCTCAAAGTTTGTATGTAGACCTTTGAGACACCCTGTATAATATAGTACAGTGGTTCCCAACTTTTCCGAAGCACCGACCCACTTTTACAGTGGCCAAGTAATCTGCTTTCTCTTCTATATTAACCAAAAAATCTGCAACCCTCTCTGTTGCCTCTGAGCCCATTGCTCAGTAGGACAATCCAGCTTCATGCATCCCGACTATGTGACCACATTCAAAATTGTTCAATTGGCTATAAGATCTTTGACAGCATTGTAACGGCATCACTGGTTGCATCTCCAAGGAACTGTAATGCCGACAATGAGAAAAAATCCGTCACGTCCGTCGTGTGAGAAAAACCGTCAGTAATTTTTACCTCTTTTGTATAATGCCCATTGTGCAGTAGAAATGCACGAAGTTAAAGAAAATGATCGAAGTTAATGTTCATTGGTTTTGAAAATTGAATCATTTGCATACTTGATTTAAAAGAATGTGAAATTTTGAGATGATTGGATTATTTTTTAGGGATGCCTCATTTTTTTTTGCAAAAGAGTGTATATTAATGTATATTATAGATATAAAGTTAACAACCATTAGTAGAATATTGCAATGTGTGTAGCCATGTTGTTGTAAAAGCGTTGGAAACATTTGGTATAAAATTCCTTACAAAAATAATTGCAACTAAAAATAGTTGCGGTGAGCCCCCCGAAACCTGTTCATGGCCCTCTTGAGAGTCATGACCCCCAGGTTGGAAACTACTGATATAGTAGTATATAGATATAGTATATTTTATATTAGTTTAACATTATACAAATCTAACAGCACAATCACAAAGTTAAGACTATACTGGTTATGCTTCAATAGCTTGTTAAGTAGAGTATCAAGATGGAAATATGAAAAATCACTAGATCAAGGTTTGTTTAAGATACGGTATTTTTTCCTTTCCTAATTTTATGAGTGTAAAAAGTTTGTGACAGCTATAATATGTAAGAATAATAATATGCTAAAATTAATCCTCACTCAATTAATCCCAATGCCCCTTCTCTAAATCTGATTTATTTTAAAAGACATAGATTTGACAATGTATAACTATAAAATAAATCTCATTAATGAAATCTGGAGCTAAGGCTCAACAATATATTGTCTGTAATTGTCTATTCGCATTAACATTTAATGCTGACTTTGTATAATTTAAACTAAGAACATTTACATACTTTTTCTTTTATAGATATCTATCGAAAACCTTACCATTATTCATTTCTGGAGCATGTGTTACAGAAACACTGTATGTTTTGTTTTCCACATCTTCTATTTCATCTGCATTGTTTTCAGTTATTACAGTCATGAGTTCAGTTATTGTAGTTACATTTTCTGTTGACACTGATTCATACATTTTTGTTTTATAGCCTTCATTAACTGCTGTCGTTGGCAATTCGGTTAACGAAATGTGGTCTGAGTTCGTTTCATTGAGAGTAACATCAAACGTTGAGGTTTGATGTCTTGTTTCAGTGGTTGTTTCTTTTATTTCAGTGGTTGTTTCTATTGCTTCAGTGGTTGTTTCACTTATTTCCATGTTTGTTTCGCTTGTTTCAGTGATTGTTTTTCCTGTTTCAGAGGTTGTTTCACTTGCTGCAGTGGTAGCTTCAAACTTCGTAGTAGGGAAATCATCAAGCAGTGTATCATTGTTCACACCTAAATAGTTGAAGCCTGAATTGTCTTCAAGGATTTTGGCACTTTTAACAAGTGTTTCCTCTTTTGATACATTACTTACAGATAAGGACTGAGTTTGAGGTTTCATCATTACAAAGTCTGGTAATGTATTATTAATTACATTTTCCGTGGTTGGACTTAATGTGGTTTCACTGCTACTATCCTTTATATCTGCAGAGGTGTTAGTTCTTTCTTCAGCAGTTGAATTCAGTTCAGAAACTGAATAAAATGGACTATTAATTGAACGAGCTGAATCTGATAACATAATATCTGAATTTTCAAATCTTACATCAACTGTAGTTGATGAAGATAATGTGGTCAAGCCATCATGAGTTTTTGGGGAAACTGAAGTTGTAGAATCATACACAGTATCAGAAATGTCTTCCATGTTGGCATGACTGTCATTTTTATTTGTCTCATTAGAATCTACAAATAAGCTTTCTGTAATATCCAGACTGGTTACTGGTGATGTCATCTCAGATTCAGAATGATTCACATGAAGCTGACTTTTCGTCATATTTTCAGAAATTGTGAACAAATCATCAGCATGAGATGGTATGTCCGTCTGATTAGACATGCTTACTGATGATACAAATGCATCAGCAAGAGATGGTACGATTGTTTGATCAGTGCTTACTGATGATACTAATGCATCAGTATGTGGTGGTAAATTCATTGTTGCTGGGTAGTCTACCATTGTTTCAGAAGTAGCTGGCAGAGCAGAAACTTCTGCATATGTGTTAGGGAAAGTGGAGTTGTCATTAAGCATTTCTAAATCATTGGGTTGAACCAAAGGTGAAAATTCATTTGTGCCATTTAAAATTCCTGATGGTGCAAATGTTGGTAAGTCATCTACAGTTAAATTCCAAGTTGTTGTTATTTTTATGATGCTTTTGGCATCCTCCGTTGTTTCAATAGACATGTCAGGGCTGACAGTGGAATTGTTTAACTGACCTTCCTTGGAATCACTGGTGTTGAAAGATGGTTCTTTGATATCTGCATCATCCAACATTGTTTCATTTCCATCTGCGGTGCTGCTCTCCATGTAACTATCATGGTCAGCTCTATGGAATTCGGGGCTTAACATGTTAACATTTGCATCGACAGATTCTGTCGTTACAAAAGTCATTGCTGCTGTTGTTTCTGTAATTGTTGTTACCTTGGTAGGACCTACTGTAGTCGGAGGAACGATAACATACATGTCATTGTTGTATGGCACTTCATAGTTCCTCTGGCCTGTTAGTTGATCAATGTCTTTTCTCAAGGCATAGAGGTTGGAGAAAACATCAGGTTGCCATCTGTAAATGCCACAATAGCGTTGATAGACAAGTGTTCCTGCTAGGTACCATTTATTAGGGCCAGACAGGCATATTAATGGTGTTCCTTCATCATTCTAAAAAATAAAACAGCAGATATAAATATATAGTAGAGATTGATCAATAGATTGGTTTTCCGATTAATCAAGGCTGATTTACTCATGTTTTCATAAATTGGTATTGGCAATTGACTGAAAAAACTGAAAATCATCGGTCAACCATATTAGCCATCGGCCGATGTAATGTTCCCCCACACCCCTGACAAAAATCAGGGAAATAGGTCGCAATTTTCGACTTTACCGCCATAAAATTCTCAGTTTCTATCCACAAGTGCCTTATATAATTTTGTAAACATATCGAATGATGATATTTTCACATTTTAAACTTTTTCTCTATGACCTACTGGGATAGAAGTTTGCTATTCATGGGACATATTTTCTCTAGATCCAAAATTGTCTGAGCAATGAAGAATTCAGTTTTGGGTGTCGTTCTACGATGTGTGAGAAGCATCGGATTTTACCTCGTCTTTGCCTTGTGTATTTGTGATTTTTACTGTGCAGTTTTATCTTTCCAGTTTTTATTTATCTAAAAAAACTTTTGTGTGCCTTATGTGCAGTGGTGGTTCTAGGCTAGGATTGGAAGGCCATGGCCCCCCAAATATAAACAAATTTTATTATCCTGCCTATGTGCATGAGTCCTACTGTGGCACCTGTGCACATAGGCAGGAATATTTGTCCCCTAAATTTTTTTGTCTAGAATCAACACTGCTTACATGTGATGAAGTTGAATTTTGAATACGTTTCTAGAGTACTCCGAAGGGAATTTCCCGTTTTAGTTTCAGTACACATGGTTTTGGTTTAGTTCACAGTGTGTTAGGGGAATGCACTGTTTCCCGTCTTCATTTTTCGAATAGCTGTTGCGCCCATTTCATCTATCCATTGAATGCGATGGTGGATTCACGGTTGTTTCATTTTGATTGGATTTTATATCCTGTGTGACATACTAAATGCAAAATTTTTTTTTTTGTTTTGTTTTGCTATACCTATGCAAAATCCTGAACTGCAAAGTTTTGGGTTATTGGATAGCAAGAAAAAAAAATGGTTCAACGAAGAAATCCAGTGAATATATAAAAAAAAGTTAATCACAAGAAAATATCCTTCAAAAATATAGATATTCACATCATAATCTAACCTTTAAAAATTTTACTAATTAATAATAATTGAAAACATCAGCAATCAGCTGATGGAGTATACAAAAATCGTTTTTTCAAACGGCAACGACGATGGTATGAAATTGAACAATCAGTAAAAAAAAAAAAAAAAAATTGGCATCGGTCCATCAGCCAAATTTTGCCATTAATCTATCCCTAATAAATAGGCATATCAAAATTCTTTACTATTTAAATTATACAATGAAAATTTTTACTTATCCTGATGACAGTTAAAAAAATGGCTGATATTTTTACAACCTACATGGAAGGGCTTAGAACGAACCCTGAGAATGGTAATTTTGATTAAAATATCAATCAAAACTGGTAAGAAAGGTCCACATCATACACATACTTATAATAATAATAATAATAATACATTAAATCGATACAAACTGAATAAACTGTTTCCAGAAACATAACACTAATCAGCTTATTAGGGCCTAAACGTTAATCCAAACACATCATCTAACTTTATTGTTCATTCTTTTAAATTCCCATGTAAATCCACACTTGCAGGTGAAAAGGTCATCATCGGTACTAGGTCCAGCACGCCCATATAGGCAAACTAAGCAACCGCCTAGGGCGATACCATGACAGATATGTTTTTTTTAAGATATTTAACACTGTACGATAATTGAGATAAACTTGCTAATAAATAAATGGAAATGAATGGATTATTTTCGATTGAAGGCCTTCACCAATATTTACTATTCTTTATACATGTTTCTCTAGCATTTTTCTATTATCACTGCACGTTTCAGTGGTGCAAGCAGTACTGCAGCTGCACTAGAGGCTTGGAGGATTCTTTTTGATATCTTTGTGAATTATTATAAGCTTGAGAATTACAATTTTCTCCTTGAACAATGTAATACCAATCTATTTTTACACTTTTGATCATTTATTTGTGTGTTATGAAATAATCTGTAATTATCATACTTCGTTATAACCGGAGTTATAGCGATAGGGTGGAATGGGCCCTGTTTTTTTTCACTTTTTTATTGTTTCAAGATGTATTGGGGTGTCAATTTTTCATGAGGTGGGGGGCACACACGTTGTTCGCCTAGGGTGGCAAATTTGCTTGCTCTGGCCCTGGTTGGCACAAATAAGGGTACCACCCCAACTGAAATGCAAAAATAAATATGTGCCTTATAAAATTTTGTAGATCTGGATCCCTAATCACGAATTTGTAGTCAGATTTCCGTGAAAGTCATCCATTCTAATTTTATAGGGCTTCAAAAGTAAAAAATTGCTAAACATTTTTAATTATTTATTTAAAACTGAAATTTAAGCAAAATTAGCACAAATATACAGAAATCAAAAGCCCATAATATGGTTAAATGAATAAAAATTTTAAAAAATCCACAGATACTTATAAATTCAAAAAATCATAGCTTAAAATATGAATAAAAACCATCCAAATTTGGAGAGATTCTGATTTACAAAGTTGGCAACAATAAAAAATCAACACGAAACAAAAACGGTATGAAAGAAACTCATGTAATTTATAATTTTGAATGAGAATTTTAATTTATAAAATTGCTTTTGTTTATTGAAAACATTATAATGATAAGATTATAAACTATACATGATTATTGTTAATTTATTTGCAAATTTATGTAAGTTCTCGTTACAAAATGAAATACAAAATCTCTTCCCTTAGGAGAAAATAAAAATAAATAAAAAAATAAAAAATTACCAACTACTCATGGTAATGAAACTGGATATAAAAATGATCAAAGCATCAAAATTTTTAGCAATGGGCACATCTTAAAAACGGCAATACGTTCCAATTTTCGATGTTGCAAATTAAATTGTTGGGTAAATTAAAACCCATATTTTGAACGTTATCAAAAACTTCGGAATTCACATCTAGGTAATTGCATTTCAACCATGAGCATATTAACATGGGGTGAAATATTTTAGCTTGTAGTTATATAATATTTAGCCCCTAGTAGAGCACATAGTGTAATTTAATTATTTTATTTTTATTTGTACTATCAATTTCAAGTTTGTTGACTACCATTCTATTTGTAATTTTTTTAAAAACATCTTGTACTGTGTAATGGCAATTTGCCATTACTTGTTAAATAAGTATCCAACCGATCGGTTTGAATGCATTTCTATAGAATGTAAATAGATCTGAGGTACTTTGACCTCCTGGGAAGTCCTATGTGGCAAACGTCATGACATTAACATAATATATGTAATGGTATAAAGCCACTATCAGTTGACATGTGAGTGCTTTGCTTGCCTGCTTCGCTTTGTCTGGCTGGTTCCAGTCGTGGTCATGTTGAATATGTCAGAACTCCATAAGAACTTAACTGTTTAGTAGCTTGTCAATTGTAGTTAGTTTAAATATACTCCGAAAAAGGTTATCGCTTGCTTTCTTCTGAGGTGTGTATAACTTGCCTCGTGGCAGTTTATTGTGTGCTAACTGTGAGCTACCTCTTTAAAAATGAATCTGTCGAATTTCGTTTTGGAGAGTAAGGCCTCTATTCCTCCTGATTGTTCAATGAAGGCAGTCTTCAGGAGCCTACATGACATATCTTTACTTGTCTCTCATACCGGTGGATTAGTAGCTACTTGTGTGCCTCATAATGGTGGTTTGCTTAGGCAAGCTGTACATGTGCCGGCTGAACTGTTCGATGGAGTGGATAAATACTGAAGTTAGGACTAACTGTGGCTGCATTTGCAATGATAAGTACTTTCTTTATTTAACTTTGTTAATGCAGGTTTTCTGATGAACTGTGCTTAATGGGCTTCCTAGTTTTTTAAGTAATATGTTCTGAGTTAGAATAGTAATATAAATGTTAACTGGCATTATAGGAAATTGTACTGCATTTGTATATTCAATTCCGTGGGTTGTTTTGACTAACCTTAAATTGTGTAGCCTTGCACGTTGAGAATAAAAATATAAAGTAACAGACTCTTAGATACATGTAACCAATTTTAACATAGGAAGATACGTAGTGTAATTTTAGGTATCTGTTGTGAGCTGGTTTGCTTGAGCCTACTGGACGGCTTAACCCCTACTGCCGAACTCTTCGTATTTATTCGATTGGCTAAGGGCTTGAAAGCCCAGGTTAGGAAGTTTGCTTAACTTTTAACTAATCGTAATATTTGTTTAAATATTATTACTTTTTGAAAGTTCTAAGAGAATTTATTTAATTGTTTCAGCCTCTTCCCTCTTGAAGGGACTCCACTCTATGATTACCCGATATTGCTTAGAAGATACTATTGTTAGAAACAACATGACTATTGATGAGAATTGCCTTGCTGTATTTAGGGAATTTGTTTAATAAAAGTTGATGAATATGACAATTGATTGATTGATAATTTGTGTTTGATCGGCGACTCGGTGATTTCTGTTTGATCAGAAATGGCCCATAAATGATTAGATTCGTATAAGGTTTTATGACTAGCTAGAATTCTATAGTCGAAGTAAGGAAAGCATTATAACTGTCAAAAATGCAGACATCAAGTGGTTGAATGAGGGATGTTGTATTGCATGGAATTTGTAACCTGGTGCAACCTTCTGGGAGGGGAGTATACATAGTTCCATCTGTTGATCCCATCCATTAATCTAATAATAAAATTGAAAATTTAACCTAATTTCTTCCTCTACTTTATTAAAAATCAAATTTCTATAACATCAAAAGTCTCTAATTCTTTGCAATTCGTCTTCAGAAAGGCTTGATGGTAATGTTTCATACTTTTCAATAGTTAAATTTAAAACAGATAGTACAATATTAACCACATTCATTATGCATTGAAACACGATAACGCAACACCCGTAAAGTACGAAAAGGAGATGTACAATAATTTATTAGTGCATTGAATGCCTGACTCGATTTTAAATCGAAAATAAGAATAAATATAGGAAAAAATAAATTATTATGGAACAAAATCCCCACATAAATAAAGGAAATTAAACCTTAAAAAACATTTAAAATTAAGATAAAGGAAATTAAACCTTAAAAAACATTTAAAATTAAGGTAAAGGAGATTTCACTTAAAAACCAAATATTATAATTGCTACGGTTGCAAGTGTTTTATAAATAGTCATATTTTTAACTTGTATCCTTCATGTATTTGTGCTGATGTTCGATATACATAAACTTTGATTTGATTTTATCGCCAAACTCGCCAACATCTCATCAGAATCGCTCCAAATTTGGATGGTTAGAGGGCCGGTTGATAAAATCGTTACTGGTGACCCTGATCACAATAATATAACTTTCCATATTATATGGAATTGAATTTACTTATTGTATGGTAATATGGAACTATAAGTAGAATTCAATTCCATATAATATGGAAATTATGTCAATAATATAATATCAGACTGGCCTGCAAAGGGTTGCTGGTATCTAACTGGAATGAGACCCACACGCTGAACATATGTGAGGATATGTGGAACTGGCCGGGCCAGTAACCTAGTGTCCTACCCCGCCTTCAAGTGGTGCAGGCTGGGCTTTCTATTTATGAGGCAAATTAATATTTGCTACACGGATAGAAAGGCGGAAGGTGAGGGCTAATTCACCAACCCGTTTAGCCAGCGTGGTGAAATGATGGCTAATTCCTCCAATATGCTAATACACCAAAAACCATGGCCCCTAGTCTCCAGGTGCTGGAGTGCTCCTGATCAAGGCAGCGGTCAGCGTGGCATGAAAGCAGGGGGTGCTAAGAATCACTGGAATGGCCCAGGCTGCCGTTTGTTATTGACCTTG
>QLNU02014176.1:163158051-163174876 GCA_006491805.2 Dysdera silvatica
TCCCATGTATAGACTTTCTGCATATGCTAGTGAATCGTAGTGTCCTGTCCTGTCATGGGAGAACATGTTGGATTTTTTTTTTACTCAGTCAGCATCAAATTAATGAGTAGATTTAATTAAGAGAACTGACATTTAACAATGACACGTTCAATCCGCACATGGCATATACATCTAAGCAACATACACACAACTGCAAGAGTGTGGACAAGGGTCAAAAGCTTTTGTCTTTACTTCCACACACCTCGAACATATACTAAGTACATGAACAATATGATATAACACAAAACGGAATGACCAGAACATGGATTAGTACATTCTTCTTTCCAACAGAATAATTCTGTATTGCAGAGTAATCACACTTATGTTTGTTTGTTTTCAGTGGAGAGAACGACTTGTGAATCTGGTGGCCGTTTTTTCTGCAATGATGGACTTTGCATTCCTTGGGCATTAAAGTGTGATGGTGAACCCGATTGCAAAGACAAAGAAGATGAAGGAAATTGCAGTGAGTTAAATGAAGAAAAATAAGATCATGTGGAGAACCCTATTAAAAGTACTAACTGAAAAATTATTATCCTCCCAGCTCGATTCATGAACAATACTGCTCAATATCTCACTTTCCAGAGAGGCAGCTTTGTTGTCATCATCATCATACTAAACTAATAAATCAACAAAATTTTAGTTCTGGGAAACCCTTATTCAGTAGCAGCCCTAGACTTTGTGGGGCCTCTGGGCCATTCACTTTTGTGGGGGCCTAATATTTTGAAAAGGGGTCTTACTGGGGAGCCTATGGGTATGGAATAGACCCTAGAGAAAAGGGGGTTCCACAGACCTCCCCAGAAAAATTTTGAAAAAATGAACTCTTTAAAACAAGATTTTTAAGCCATTTGATGGGAGATGGTAAATAGTTTTGTCTTCTTCTGATCCGTTGTTAATAACAATAATCTTAATTTGATAAAAGTATAACAAATGAATTGTAAGAACAATAAATATCATTTTAGCGTTATTGAAATTCGAATAAATTACGTTTACGTTTTATAATGAATGGGAGTCTACAATTTAATGACAAACAGTTTACATTACACGTGCATCGATAATAAAAGGACCGGCGTGGGGCCCTGGGTGGTTACCCGGATTGCCTAGCCCTGCAGCTGCCTCTGCCCACATTTAAGTATTTTTTGCCATGTACTTTAACACAGGCAGATGAAAGTATATCTAAGTTTCAATACTGTTCACGTTAACCGTGGCCTTCACGTTTTGGGCACAACCAGGGCAGAGCTTACGGTGTTAGTGCCCTGAAAAAAAAAACTGATTTCCGTATGCTTGCAATCCAATTTTGGTGGCCCTGCGCGGCCACCCGGAGCCTGCTTGCACCCCCCACCCCCTAAGCATGACTCTGGGAATAGCACCATTGATCAAAAAATATACAACCTCAAAAATGTCTTCAGGTAAAAATTGTCCTATATGTAGATTCATTCATTTCGCATGGTGCTGACGATATTTCTTGCACTTGATCTTACTTATTCAGCGGTTGACAATATTATGTAGAAACTTTTTCTCAGCGATTTATTTTTATGATTACGTTGTTTCTTTTAACAAAATAGTTTGGATTGTGTATCCACAAAGATAGTTAAAACAAATATACCATGTAGAGCTACAACAATAAAAATAATAATTAATATGTGTGCAGTTAAACATCTGTGGTAACAATAATGAAAAGTAAGACAGAACACAATATTAAGATGGTTTTTACTTTGTAAAAATTGTTTTGCGTATGGGGGGCATCTTCCTGTCTGTTCCTAATGATGCAAAAGAAATTCTCATCAAATTTTTTGTGCAAAAAGCAAACCAACATTTTCCTTTTAGACATCAAGCTAATCGGCCATTTTTCCTCGTTCAGTCTGTGGAACGCAAAAGTCTTGTCGCTTTAATTACTTAAACTCTAATGCACTTTAGCATTATACCAAACAAAATCTGCATTTTCCTTACTACATCTGGAAACCCATTATATGTTGACTCATTAAAAGTGGGTCCTACTGTATATACACTATCATTCATGCATCCATATGTAACACTGTTTGGCGCAGTATAGCCCAGATGCTCTTGCGCCATAAAAAAGCCAAACAATGTAACACTGTGCACCATTTTCTTAATTTAATTAATGAAATTACTGATATTTAATAATTGATTAAATAATTTAAATAAAATTAATTAATTAATTTGTACAAAATATCCAAGAAGATAAATTGTTTCATTGTTTAATGCTGATCAACAGATTTCCAATATGGCTAAGGCAGTGGCAACACAAGCAACAATTGTTTATTGAGAAGTTGTTAGACTGCTTCAATTAGTCTTCTGTTCTTGTTGATAAAAATAAATAGTAGATATCTATTCTCTCTCTCTCTCTCTCTCTCTCTCTCTAACAAATGCTGTTTGGCTAGAATGACCCTTGCTCTTCATGCACTATAGAAATACAACTAACCAACCACTCTAATAAAGCTAGCAAAGTCTTTGATTTTTTTGCACCATTTTTTTTAATTATTATACATTAATAAATTGTATTTACTTGCAAAAACAAATTAAAAAATGGGATAAACATTAAACAACTTTCTGTAATACAACTATAAACTGAAAAGTGCAAATCATTTGTTAATTTTAATGTCTCAATTATATTTTTAAAAGCTCTGAATTTTGGTTTGAAGTGATAGAACATTTGTTTCGGTTGCACTGTTTTCTACATAAAACACACTCTGTATAATGATATCAATGTTTATATGTAAATTCAAATTAAAAGATGAACTGAAATTTGATTTTGTTAAATGGATGTATTACAATTTTGTGAACTTGATATATTAGGTTCAAACGTTTTAGCTTGATGTGTTAAATTTAAATGTCATGATGCTGATACGCAAGTGCAGATCCAGGAAATATTTTAATGGGGGGTGAGACACAAAGCTTAAAAACCAATGTAGAGACATAAATATAAATTCCTTGCTCTCAGGAGAGGGGTGTGATTCCTCCTCTGCACTTCCTGGATCTGCCCTTAGTAGTACATGATGCCTTGGTTAATAAATTTTGAGTTGGTAAATAAAATTTGAACCTGTTAAAATAATGATCTTCTACTGTCAAATTCATTGCCCTTCCCCAATTAAATGCATTTCTATGTTCCTTTAGCATGCTTAGAAGATGAATTCAGATGCAATGATGGGAGATGTTTGAAAAGTTCCATGCGATGTGATGGACACAGAGATTGTCTTTATGGAGAAGACGAACTTGGATGTGTCAAAGTTGATTCCCAAAATATGGTCATGACATATGAACCATATTCCAGTAATTGGGCAATGTTATGTGCTGATGATTGGACACTGGATGATGGACAGGACCTTTGTCAAGAACTCGGTTATGGGTGAGATTACTTTTCACATAATTTTGAAGTTTCAATGTTTGAGCAAACTACAGTGGACTCGTGTTTTTATGAACTCGTGGGGACCGTAAAAAAGTTTGTATAATCGAAAATTCTTAACTGAGAATTGCCTTAAAAAAAGGGAAAAATGCAATTTGCACTTCTTTTATTTATTGCGTATTAAAAAAATTGGTAATTTTTGTTTGTTTCATAAACATAAAAGCAACCTTTACTCACAAATCTAACTGCTCTAGGGTTTGCTACCATCCATGGTTGGTTTTTGAACATATAACCTGCGGATAGAACAATCCTGCTATTTTTTGCTTATTTAGTAACAATAGTTATCTGTATTGATGTTTCTGAACTGTAATTTCTTTTCTTTTTTTTTTTTATGTTAGTATTATACTTTGTCTGCTTTTTTTCTTTTTTTTTAATTTCTGCAAAATTCAAGATTTCCCTCACAACCATCCTGCGAATTTTGCCTTTTTGTCTGTGCAAAAATTACTGCCCAAACCATAATTTAATAATCATAATATTTCCTATTAAATGTAAGACTTTAATACGAATACTTTTTTAATCTGCATGCACTTATTCAGAATTAATGTATATAAAATAATTTATTGCCTTATATGATTTTTTCTTTCATTGAACAATTAGGCGTGCATTATTCACTGAAAAGAATCATGTTTCGTTCAATGGCACATGGATGGCTATGAAAAGAAATAATTTAACAGCTGCATCACTTTGGACAGAAAGAGTGAAATTTGCGGATTCTTGCAGTTCAAGTTTGGCCGCCTCTGTAACCTGTCAAAAATTTGGTAACCATTTTTAAACTTGCATTAAGGTGGTTCTCAAAGGTCATTGCCATTTTCTGACTTTTTTGATACATTTTACGGAGCTTGCACAATTCAAAAATAATTATGGGCTGAGATATTACTAGTTCATTTAAAAATTGTCATGGGCTTGTGTACAGGGCCTTATCTAGAGGAGTTCAGCCTCCCTCCCCCCCATCCCCAGGAAATATTTTTTCTTAAAATAAATTATAGTATTTTTTGTTTTTTTTTTTTTTTTATTATTTTATTTTTTTATTTATTTTTTTTTTTTTTTTTTTTTTTTGTATAAAATTGTACATGAAAATGGAAATTGTTCTTAACGTTAAAAATGTATTCAAAATAGATTTTCACTGTAAATCTTATGTCCATGTTTTTGACAGAAGTTTCAGTCTTCTCTTGTACAAAGGTAAGGAAAAAGGGGGAATTCTTTAATATACCTCTATAAGTTTTCAATGCAAAAATTATGTTAAGAACATTTTTATTCACATTAGATATAGTAGCTAACTTAGACGTTTAGTATTATTAAATACATTAATAAAACTTATCAAAACATTAGTGAATTCTAATCCCCCACTGCAATTTTGGACCCCCCTCCCTGTTAACAGTATCTAGCTACAGCCCTACTTGTGCATGGATTTGGTTCTGTGACTTAGCATACCCCTTCAGAATACACTGTCGAAAGTCTTCCAGCATGTGCTTTATCTTCAAAGCTGCAACGTTTCACTTTTAAATAACTGAAACTGAAGTCTTGCTTTCTTTTTACATACACTGCTCCAGAATGAATTTCCTTTACTGCAACTACAGCTGTAAACTATTTTTTTTTAAGAAAACCTGCAACATACAGATTGCGTATTTTCCATTTCTAGCTGCTGATAGTACAAATTTTTCCAATAAATCATGGCAGCATGTATAACTATTTACACCAACTAAATTATACAGGTTTTCCCTCTGCCATGTAGTATTCTTATCTGCATAAAGCGGAATGACTCTTCGAAATAGCAGTAACTTATGCCCTAATAAAAGAAGGCAGACTATTTTGCATTAGGTAAAGCTCTGAATTTAATTATTATAAATTAACACTAGAACAGGTTTCCTATGTACCTGAAGAATGTGAAATTATCAAGGAATTTGAAATCGCCACTGAAACTCGGGGGAAAATGAAATTTTTTTTGTCAAATCTGGAAATGTCCTTGGAAAACTTTTCTGACTTCTGTTCTGAATCGTTAAATTTAACGTGAATCTGTTTTTCCTTAAAAACTGAAATTCAATTCAAAGTTTTGTTTGCAACTAGTTGGGAAATTCTTTTCTCTAAGGTGAGTGGGGACCTCTTAGAAGATTTAATAATGCATAGAGCTTGAATTTACAGCACTGCACATGACAATGACGTTAGTTTTTTACTATTTCTGAAAATAGCAGGCTCATATGCTTAATAGAAATAATCCTTCATTGTTAATTGTTGAAAAAGAGTGGAATTTTCATAGAGGTATTTGTTCTTTCTCTTAAATCTATGCATTGTTCTCAATAAACTTTGTACCTGAAGCAACACTTTGTACATGTAAAACCAATTTAAATTTAATTTGGGTCTACCCATCATTATGCATGCTAATTGTAGTGTTCACAAGATTTCTGCGAGTCACTGAACACCGAAACTAATTGAATTTACAATTACTGTATTATGAATAAAATGTTGTGTTACTTTTAGATTGCGGAAACTACACAGGGTTGCTTCATCGAAGAAGAAGACGTCAAGTGGATTCTTCATCTTCATCTAATCATTGGCCATTTATTGCTTTCGTCTCAACCTTCAAATCCTCCAAGGGCTGCGTAGCAAAAATACTGACCCCCATTTGGTTAATCACATCTGCTGAATGTTTATTGACTTTAGGGTTGGTATTTCTGTTTTAGTCAATCATTTTTTGCTCAATGCTTATGAGCTGAAGAAAAAATAAACTCTGCTCTCTTTTTTAATTTAATAAATAGCAGTTATTGCATAATATGAAGGGCTCATGGCCATCTATTGTTGATAAAGGCAAGTTCCCAGTTGATCCCAACAATTAGGCACTAAGGAGTGTGGCTGATTTTTGGGAGTGACCACTCTGCACTGGTTGCTGGCAGTGTGGGCTGAGATGGTTGCAGTAGCCTAATATAGTGCTTATTATTAATATAAAACCTTTATCTTATGGGTGGCACAGGATGTAGCCCAACAGATTTACCCCTCAAAAGAACGGGACTGGGATAAGCCCTCTCCCAGCGATTCCCGCCCCCTCTTTCATATTCTTTCCAAGTCAATGGTCAGTTTAGTAGTACAAATGGTTTGATCGTGGGTGATAATGAAACGGATTATGAAATAAGGCCTATTGTGCAAATAGCACCTTCCCCCCCTTCCTCTTTTTCATCTCTTTGCATGAAAGTTAACAACCTACTATTAGATCATCAGTATGTTTCTTACCTTTCACTAATGTACAGAACATGCCTACGAAAGTTATTTGGCATTGTTTATTTGTACTTAAGCACAGCTACACCTCCTTCCTGACCCCATGTAGTGATACTGTCAGGTATCACTTAGGTTGATTTTCATGGGGGAGGAAAGAAGTGATATTTCCCCCATGCAGAACAACAAATTTCTTTTTTCCAGTCCCGTAAGCTAAAGGTTAAATGAACAATCAACAATTCACCATTATCCCAGATAGCAAACTGAAGTCTGCAGGACATCCCGAAGACGTCCTTTTAGAATGAAAAGACGTGTGACAGATGTCCTAAAAAGGTGCCGCTGACGTCCTCAGAACGTCCTGCGCACATCGAAAAAAATGTATTTCGGACATGCTTTGGCTGAGCTTAGGATCTGAACAGACTGTGAGAACCTAATCAGGACATCCCCAGGACGTTAACGGACATCCCCAGGATGATAATAGATAACTCTAGGACATTATGTGGATTTACATGGCAGTGTTTTGTGGTTATATATATGGCCACAAAAAACATGTGTAATCCATAGAATGTCCTAGCTCATAATTGTGTTTTTCAGCACATACACAGGCTGTTATTAATAGGAAACGTTTGTTTTGGAAATTCTTTATAGATTTTTATAATGTTTAATTATATGTTCTTAATGATTTTGAAGTAAACTCATTGTTAGAACAGTTTACAAATCCGAATTTCTGACTAATGAAATGCTTTCTTCAATTTTACTGCGCATTTACTTTTTCTTTTTAATCTATAGCAGTGGCATTATGTGATTTCGGGTAGTAGGTCATCCCCCCCTCCCCAAATAGAACTGTCTTAATTCATATTATATTGTTTGCTAATTAAAATTATATATAAAAAATATCATTTTTATAATCTTTTTACTCAAAAATAAATTTTAGAGTCGAAATATGGTAGACACACTATCTAGCAACTCATTACAATATAATGACAAATTACCAAGACCTAACAGTTCTATAATTACGAAATCAGAAAAAGAAATGTTTGGTATGACGTTTCCACAGTTAGTGTATTTGCTCAGCTTATCTTTATTTAAATGAAAAATACTTCTTGCTTATTTTTATTCCAATTTCACCTTGCTGCTACATGTCGTACTGAATTACACACAGCAGTAGCTGTATCTTTTTGTGGTCAGACGAAGAAAGGAATTTTCTCTTAGATGCTGACGTAGGCATCGTGAATAAATATTATAAAAAAAACTATATATAGAACTAAAATATTATACAATACTGTTAACTGTTAAAGTGAATCCTCTACCTGTAAAAAAATTATATTAACGCAACAAAAAAAAGCATGCGGCTCGCAAGGTTTGGAGGCACGAAAGGAAGGGAAAGATAAAGCAACTGATGTCACAATTACTCACTAGCGTCTCTTTGCACAGATGGCTGTGCGAACTGCGCATACTCCTGGGCACTATAATTTGCTTGAAATACTGTCACGTTGCCATTTTAGCAATTTTATTGCAAAATATAACGTTTTTTTTTGTTATTTTAGTGGTTTTATTTTTAAGTATGTCGCCATGTAGGTTTTTTCACTAAATCGCTAAAAGTGAAATGAATACCAATTCTCAGTGATGCATGTCCGTATCCAGAGAGAGGGATCTTAGGAACCGCTCCACCCCCCCCCCCATAAAACTAAATGTTAATGTGACTTGACTATGGCTTTGCATGTGTATTGTATTGATATACTGTATGTTAAACAAAATTTGAAACCCCCCGAAATTAAAACCTGGCTATGGTCTTTCAGTAGTAGGTTTAAATAACACCACCAAAAAAAATTAGATTCCCATCCACATAAATAAAAAAATTATACTTTAAAAATAATGAGAGTCTCCTTTGAAAATATGAGGTACTTTAAAGTTTAAAGTAGAGAAAAATTCCTTTTAAATATATATAAATAAATTACATATATAATCATATTAACAAATAACATTTTTTAGTTTTTGTTTTAAATTACATGCATTTTTTATTTCAAAGGAGACTCATTATTTTTAAAGTATAAATTTTTTTTTATTTATGTAAGTAGGAATGTACTTTTTTTTCGTGGTGTTTAAATTCACCACTGAGAATGTTGATTTACATTTTCATTTTAATTATTAAATTATCAACTTCCACATTAATTGCTAATTATCTGTAATTTTTTATATTAATATATATGTATTAAATAATGATATATGACATTAATTTATATATGCTATAATTTATATGTGCATAATTTATATGTGCTATAGTATCAATATTGAAGTAAAAATATTGATTGATTCATCATTATCCAAAGAAAGCCATTTCCTTTTAATGTAAAAGTTGAATTATAAAAATAAATACTAAAACACGAGGGTATGGCGGACACAGACTTCCATTTGGGGTGGGGGGTCAAGGACAGAATTTGCCATGGTCTTGGAATAACACCTTTCATTTTTTTGGGGGGGTGGGGGGACACATGACCACTGTGTCCACCAGAGGTACGTATAAGCAACTTCCCAAAGCCCAAATTCCAACTCGCCAAAATTTTTTGTGAGTTGAAACTTAGTGAGCTGTGAGTTACTTTCAAATTTCAACACACCAATATTTTGGCAAGTTTAAATTTGACGAGTTGCAGTTTATTTCCCAATCCCATATAGCCAATTTCCAACACTGTAATTCAATAAATATTGGAACCTGTTAAAAATTGAAATGGTTTCAGAAATTTTAAATTATTTCAATACAAATTTGCAAATTTTGCCACTAAGAGTTTGTCTTCTACCCCTATTTATGTAGTGAAGGAATGGTCCAATCAGTTTAAAATTTTGTATTGGTGACTCATTGAAATGCACCGATTTAAATTAAAATCAATGCTCTAGCTCCCATAGGAGTGAAGCTCCTCTGTGCATGCACACATCGACTTCAAATCAGGAATCCGACATGAGAATAGCTGTCTGATCGCCCTTTCCAAATTTGAAAATTTTCTCCCGTCATTAACTAAATATACTCCATTAAATCCCAATTTGTAATAGAACCCCCCCAATGGAACCCCCCCAGTTAATTAGAATCTTATTAAAATATCAATTATTTTCTATTTTATTATTTTTAATACTATAATTTATTTTTAAAATGATTTGATATGATATTTGATGAAATTAACTCAATAAAATAAGAGTAATATTCAGGACATACTAAGTAAATTGGCCTACCAAATGTGGCCCGATGATGGCTATTGGGTTATCACTATTCTGAAAGGTTTGAATTTTATTTAATATATCATTTTAATTATTCTTATAGGGCTGATTCAACAAATGCGTCTATTTGGTATGTTCGAACAAATATTGCAAATATGGTTGATAATGAACTAGCCCAAAACCACGAAGTTCAGAAAATAATCTTTCATCAGCAGACTTCCAAATTTCGGTCTCCATTTTTACGAGACTATGATGTGGTAATGATTCGACTGAAGCATCCCTTAATGTTCAACGATAAGATTGGAGCAATATGTCTGCCTGAAGAACAAGTGCCATCAGGAATTACTTGCTTTGCTGGTGTATTTGGTTCTGAGAAACCAAGAGGTACGCAATATTATTACATGTAATCATCGTGTAAAATAACATCTCTATTTCTTTCTTTTTCAAGAGCCTCCTCAGGTTTAATTTGGTAATTAGTGGCTATCATGAACCACAATTTCTTATCTCTACAATCGGGATCATTTCCAGAGCTGTAGCCAGGCTGGGACTATAGGAGGAAGAGCACACCCTGGAAATATAGTGAACTCTCCTGGAAAATATTTTTTCTTAAAATAAATCATTGCAGAATTTTTTTTTTATAAAATTGTACATGACAATGGAAATTGTTCTTTGACGTTAAAAATATATTCAAAATAGTTTCCCAGGATAGATTCTGTAAATATAATATTTTTTACAGAGGTCTGAGTCTTCACCTACTTTGTAATAATGATAATGGTAATTATAGAGAGGTATACTAAAATTTATAAGTTTTTAATGCAAAATTTATTTTAAGAAATTTATTTATTAATGTTAAATATATTAGTCTACTTATATATTTAGTGTTATTAAATATATTAATAAAATGCCTTAAAACATTTATGAATTTTAAGCCTCACTATAGCTTTTTGAGCCTCCCCTATAATTTTCCGAGCCTCCCCACTCTGTAACAAGTATCTGGCTATGGGCCTGATCATTTCTTCCTTACTTATTTTTTTACAAGTCCTGAGCAAAAGGAATCTGGATGTCCATCCTCTAAAGAATCAAACCTCGGACTATGGATTGGCAGATAAAACTGGAAAGTGCTTCGTGGTATTGTGAATTAAACCTGGATGTTTCATACGATGATAAGCACCTTAAGACTATGTTACCACAAGATTTAAGCAGAAGATTTAATGTGTTAGCATTGTTATTTTCAAAGTTTTCTTCTTTTTGAATTGTATTCAATCTATTCAAGACTTCCCTTTCTTACGTACAATTATATGATCTACTTAGGGAATGACGCAACCATTCTTTTCTGAGAATACACTTTATCATTCTTTAGAGAGGGAGAGAGAAATAGTGGATGCATTTTTGCACTCATTCTCATTCTTTAAACTTGCCTCAGACTTTGGGACTCATTTACATTAAGAGAAACCCACCATTTTTGAGTCGTGTTTCCCATCATGACTCCAAAATGAGTGGAATAACAACCAGAAAAGCAAAAGATTATTTTTTGAGGGAATGATTCATTATTATCATTCACTTCATGCGAATACATTCTTTTGGCTCATTCTTATTCCTGTTTGTAGAGCTACTATGTAAAGCATTTTGTCTCAATAAGTGATAATTTTTTTTGTTTTCAGAATCCGTCCAGGTCACATCCTTGTCTTTCAACAGTCTTGCTGTGATGCTACTCGATCGAGAAGGTTGTAATAAAAAGGAATATTATGACGGAGAAGTCAACCAGAGAATGCTGTGCACAAAGAGTAGTGACAACCAGCGTATCTGCGATGTAAGGGAAAATTGTTTAACTAACTTGACATCGCTAATGCTGTAAATTTTTATTTTCATGCAAAATAATAATGTTCTGGGTATATATATGCTCTAATTGGATTAGTGAATGATTTTTCCCAACTATTACAAATGGACAGAACCAGAATATTTTGTTCATCAATGTGCATCTTGACACACACACGCACACACTTCCAATATAGAAGCTTTTATTTTACCGGGCCGATTGGCCAGCTGCCTAGTCTGTCCCTGGTTTTGCATATGGGAATGCAACATATAACCCTAAAGCTGTGTGAGGAAGACGATGTCATCAACTTGCAAAGCATCTTATAAAGCATATGACATTGTATGCACATCTAATATGCATGTAATATTTCTCTGTCATTTTACTCTTTAATGCATGATCCACATGTCACCCACTTTCACTCCTCACTGTAAAGAGAAAATAATAAGCTGATGAGGGAAATTGATGCGTTTAATATGCATAGTTTTTCATCAGCTTTTCCACGACAGGAAGCAAGTCTTTATGTACAGTGCCCCTCCTCCCCCCCTTCCTTCACACTTTACGGTATTTGATTTAGTTTTGTCTAATCCATATATCATCATCATCATCATCATATTCAACCATTATCTATCCACTGCTGGATGAAGGTCTCTCCAAATGCTTTCCACACAAGTCTATCCTGGGCCATTCGTTTCCACGTCACCCCAACCTGTTTTCTTATTTCATCCACCCATCTAGTTTGAGGACGTTTTCTAGGTCTTCGGTGGTCTCTTGGAATCCAGTTCAGAATTTCTGTTGTCCATCGTTGATCAGTTCTTCTTGCAATATGCCCAGCCCATCGCCATTTCAGTCCTTTTACTTTAACAATGATGTCCTCTACTCTAGTTTGCTCTCTCACCCAAGTGTTTCTTTTTCGATCTCTCCTAGTTATTCCAAGCATGCACCTCTCCATGCTCCTTTGCGTTGTCTGTAACTTTCGTATTGCTCCAACTGTTAGACTCCATGTCTCTGATCCATAAGAGAGGACTGGCAATACACACTGGTTGAAGACCTTTCTTTTTAGACACAAAGGCAATTTCCCCTTCAGGATAAAACTGTTTCTTCCAAATGCACTCCAGCCAAGTTTAATACGTCTGTTGAGTTCTTTCATAATGTTGCCATCCATTGAAATCAGCTGGCCAAGGTAAATATATGAATCAGCAATTTCTAGCTCAATGTTGTCAACTTGTATTTTTGTTTCCTCTACGAAATTATTGAACATGATCTTAGTTTTTTGTAGGTTCATCTTGAGTCCAACTTCTTTACTTCTAGTTGAGAGCTCCTGTACCATGTCTTGGAGTTCTGATGGGTTCGTTGAAAAAATAACAATGTCATCAGCAAACCGCAAATGATTTAAATATTCACCATTTATTTTTATTCCCTTGTTATTCCAATTTATCTGCTGAAAAATCATCTGTAAAGCTGAAGTAAAAAGTTTTGGAGAAATGGTATCTCCCTGCCTCACACCTTTACCAATTTTGATAGTTTTGGTATCTTTATGTAACCGAAATTTTGCACTTGCATTTTTATACACACGTTTCACCATGTCAATGTACACTTCCTCGATGTCTGTTGATCTTAAAGAGTTGATGACTGCTGATGTTTTAATAGAGTCAAAGGCCTTCTCATAGTCAATAAATGCCACACACAATGGAAGTTCATATTCATGTGTTCTTTCAATTAATTCTCTTAATACTTGAATATGGTCCACTGTACTGAATCCACTTCGAAATCCAGCTTGTTCTCTTGGTTGAGCTGCATCTAATTTTTTCTGCAGGCGATGTGTTAGCACTTTTGTGAAGATTTTATAAATAGCAGGTAACAAGCTAATTGGTCGGTAATTTTTTAAATCCTCTTTATCACCTTTTTTATGCAAAAGAATTACTGTTGCAGAATCCCATTGGTTTGGTATGTTACCACTGTTGAGGCATTTGGTAAAGAATTTTGCGAGTATGTCTTCTACATGTTCTCCAGCTTCTTTTAAGATATCTAATGTAATGCCATCATCGCCAGGGGATCTTCCTTTCTTCATACTTTTTATTGCAAATGCTACTTCTTCTTTTAAGATTTTAGGAGCTGTTCCTTCGACTATCTCAGAGTCTTCGTTTAATCCACTGTTTCCCTCATACAGCTTTCTGTAGAATTCTTCAACTCTTCTAAGTATTTCTTCCCTATTTCTTGTTACAGTGCCATCCTCTCCTTTTAATGCAATGATGTGTTTCTTCCCAATAGACAAACTCCCTTTAACAACCCTAAGGCTCTTGTTGCTTTCAATGGCCTTCCTTACTAACTCACAATTGAATTTTCTTATATCTTCTTTCATGTTTTTGCGCAAAGTTTTGCAAAGTTCTACATACTCGATCTTGCGACTGGTATTTTGATTGTCCACCTTCATAAGTCTTCGCCTTTTCATGAGTTGTTTCGTCTTCTCAGATAATTTGCTATTCTGCTTTTTACATATTACACCACCAATTTCCCCAGCAGTTTCAATTATTGTCTTAACAATGTTTTCATTTGCTTCTGAGATGTCAACTTCTTCAATAAGTCCTTCCAGTGCAGAAAAGCGATTTTTTAATTCCAACTTGAATGCCTCGGTATTTTCTTTTAATTTCTTTAAATCCACCCTCTTACATACTTGTTTCCTAATGAGCTTCTGCCTTTCTAGTTTAGTATTTAAGTGCATTTTACATCTCACCATTCGATGATCACTTCCAGTATTAAATCTGTTCAGTATGCTGCAATCTTCAATAATTGATTTCTTGTTTGCCAGTATATAGTCAATTTCGCTGGTTCCTCCATTGGGGTGTTTCCATGTCCATTTTCTTTGTAGTTTCTTCTTAAAAAATGAATTCATGATGCTAAGATTTTCAGCTTCGGCAAATTCTATGAGTTGATCGCCACGTTCATTCCTTTCCCCGTATCCGTATTTACCAACCGATGTCTCTCCTTGTTCCTGTTGTCCAATTCTTGCATTAAAATCTCCCATGATGAGCTTGATGTGTTGTTTCCCCTTGGTATGTAGCTGTTTGATTTCTTCATAGAATTCCTCAACCTCCTCGTCGGTATGGCTTGATGTTGGTGCATATGCCTGTACTATCTGAAGTTGGTATCGCTGGGTTAGTTGAACAACGAGCCTCGCTGCTCGATCTGACGTGCTTTCGACTTCAAGAAGGTAGTCTTTAATTCTTTTGTTGATTAAGAAGCCAACACCACTTGTTCTTCCAGTTTCCGTTCCTCTATAATAAAACAAATGTCCACTTTTAAGTTCCACCAACTCTTCACCTTTTCTTCTAACTTCACTGAGTCCTACAATGTCCCATTTGATCTTGTCAAGTTCTTCTTCCAATTCTTGAAGTTTTGCTTCAGAAGCAAGGGATCGTCCATTATACGTTGCCAAGGTCAATAACAAACGGCAGCCTGGGCCATTCCAGTGATTCTTAGCACCCCCTGCTTTCATGCCACGCTGCCTTGATCAGGAGCACTCCAGCACCTGGAGACTAGGGGCCATGATTTTTGGTGTATTAGCATATTGGAGGAATTAGCCATAATTTCATCACGCTGGCTAGACGGGCTGGTGAATTAGCCCTCCCCTTCCGCCTTTCCGTCCGTGCAGCAAATATTAATTTGCCACATAAATAGAAAGCTCAGCCTGCACCACTTGAAGGCGGGGTAGGACACTAGGTTACTGGCCCGGCCAGTTCCACACATCGTCACATACATTCAGCGTGTAGGTCTCCGTCCAGTTAGATACCAGCAACCCTTTTGCAGTCCAATTAATATATATAAATATATATATAAATAAAAATATATATAATTATAATTGTAATTTTTTTAATTTCAAGACCAACGTTAATAATATTTATAAAATTTAGCAAAGGTGAATAATTTTTCAGAGTAGGACATTACATTTATAAAGCAAGTGGACACTCAAACTGAAAAGAGACATAGAATTAAGATGTCTCCCCTCTTATACAGCAAAGGTATAATTAAAGTTTACACACACGCACCTTATCGGAAATTAGACCGCCTTGAAGATTTAATAAACTGATTTAAAATTCCTTCCAGTTACGATGAGAGCTGAAAGTGCTAATCCGTTTAGTTTATTTTCTCTTACTAAGTTTCTTAAATATGTTTTCAATCTTGTAATGATGAAAATGTTGTTTCTACCGTTTCAGGAGAAATTGGAATTGTAGCAAGAACCTTTAGTCACATGCATGCGTTTGGACAAAAAAATATTTACGTTAGCAGGTCTAGAAAAAACATCTATTTTTATCAATTTTTCCTCGAAACGCAATATTCAGCTGTTATGGAAGTAAATCAATGTTCACAAAAAATAGTTCCATGATTAACTGTATCATTTATTGACATAAAATTTACATCAAATACAAACAATAAACATGAAAAATGTGTAATTATTGCTTTTCTTCAAAATTCATACCCATTTTTGTTGATATTTAGCATTTATAAATTAAAAGAGACAAGCTTTTTTTTTCAAAAACAGGTTTTATATTTTTTGTAATAGCTCTATAAATTGCAACAAATTACAAAAGTAAAAATGAAATACAAACATAACGTTGAATAAAGATGTATCACATTTATTAGACAGACCAAATTTGAAAACCTAACACCAAACGTAATTGAGAAAATATCCATTTTGCCTTCAGGCATCATCTTGTAATTTTACCATCAAAATTTAACGTTTTATAATGTCCACCCTTTTAAAGAAAATGGTTTCTATAATTTTTTCTTTACGATATTCTCGAATTAGTACTCGAAAAAGTATCTTTAGGTCTTAATTTCTTTAATTGCGAACGCGTTTCCTTCTCTCCCTCTCTCTCTCTCTTCCTCCCCCCGCAATTCTTTACGAGTTTTGCAATGAAATACATTTGAGTATATTTGCAGCCTTATTACAAATTCAATTCAGACGGGGGTATCCCTAAGATCCCCCTCTGGATACCGGCATGTTTTGAACAAGAGATTAACGTTAGTATCTAAGTTTATTAATTAAGAGAAAAAGTAGAAGAACACTTTTCTTAGAGGACAAAACACACTAACCTGACGTTTCTATGGCTCTAACCAATTGCAAATTCCCTTTCTCCCCC
>QLNU02014176.1:163175204-163185234 GCA_006491805.2 Dysdera silvatica
TAAATTCCGCCCTGCAGCCGTCTGCAGAGGCTCATGTTGGACACATGTGTGCGGGCAAAACGTTGGAGAGTTGGTAACGACGATTCCAGTGTTGTGACAGCTGCTCTGACAATTGCTCTGTCTTCCCGCTCTGTTATGGCCCTAGGTCGACCGCTGCCGTCCCGACGCTGACATCTACCATTGTTGACCCACTCTTGCCAGCACTGTCCAATCGCCGCATCGCTTCGACCCACATGTCCAGCGATTCTTCGATTCGTCCAACCAGCCTCTTCCAATCCGATAGCACGACCTCTTTCAAACTCTGACATATGCTCGTAATGAATACGAGTCTCAGAACTGATTTTTCTTTTATTGATATTTTTAGAATTAATTTTCCTTCGACGGACAATATTCATTATTGTATACAGCTTTTTCCTTAAAAACAATGAACTTGCAAAAATATTTACCCAAACCTAAAAGGGAAAAAAAAAATACATACGACTCGGCCAAGAGATATGATTCGAATATTGTCATTGCACTGATATTCGTTTTATTTTATTTTGAATTGTGCACCAATTCTTCTAAGTAGAATCATTTTCCTAAACTTTACATAAATCTCAATTGCAAATAGCACGTTGTGTAATATTTTCCGCATATTTGAAACCTAATAATTTTATATGCGTAATTCTTGCCCCAATTATCGCTTTCCTATGTGGTTGTACCTTTATATGCGCAACGCAGAAATGTCCAAATTTTCATCACTCAGCATTTGACCGAAAGCATACTTTCGTATTAAGAGCATTTTACCAGTTCCATGTCTTTTCCCACACTAAAATACTTTATGTAGCTACCTGAAAATTCTTTCACTACACTTTTGTGTCTGAGCTCATCATGAATATGCAGTTAAAAATTTGGCAGAAAATCAATATTAGCTTGGTTGAGTTTGGTCGTTCATTCATGTGCCGAGGAAGTTTTAAATTGAAAGAAGATTACCCGGGTTAAAATAGTTCAAACCTGTTCATTTAGTTTATATTAAACTTTTGAGTTGGGTTTAAATTCGGACATTGAGCTTCGAAATCCAATCTTCCAAAGCGCTTACAAGCAGTCTAGACCGTATCGTGGATATAATTCCGGGGGAAGGGTAGAAAAAATTTTACAGCATGTACCGATACAATACACAGCTTGCAAGCCCGTAGCCGAGATTTTTCGGTAATTAATAGAGAGAGGGACCTAGTCGCGGGGGGGCACAGTATCTCTGGAAAATAGTTCTTTCAAAATAAATTATTTTAGAATTTTATTCAAAAATTGCTTTAATAAAATTGTACATAACAACGGTAATTGTTCTTTGACCTATTCAAAAGTATATTCAAAATAGAGTTCTATAGGAGATGTTGTGTACATTGTTTTTACAGAGGGATTCGTTTAATCGATAACAAGGACAAGGGAAATTGTAAATTTTACAATACTTTTATAAAGTTTCAATAAAAAATTTATGTTAAGAAATTTATCCATTAAACTAAAATATATTAGACAACTCACATATTTAGTATTATTAATTTATATTAATAAAATACATCAAGCCTTTAAAGAATTTTAAGCCCCGTGTAGCCTTCCGAACACCCTCTGTAATTTTCAGATTCCCCTGTAATTTCTAGCTACGGTACTGATTGTGGAGAGGAATAAAATTGTTGCGGTAAGTATCGATACAAACATATCTTGCACCTACCGTTCAAGTGAAAGAATATATTGATGTAATATATATAAATATATAAAATCATATATAAATATAAATAAATAATTAAAATATATAAATATATATGTAAATAAAAATATATATAAATAAAATAAATATAAATAAAAATATATATAAATAAAAATATATTAAAATATAATTGTAATTTTTTTAATTTCAAGACCAACGTTAAAAATATTTATAAAATTTAGCAAACGTAAGTAATTTTTCAGAGTAGGACATTACATTCATAAAGCAAGTGGACACTCAAACTGAAAAGAAATATAGAATTAAGATGTCTCCCCTCTTGCACAGCAAAGGTATAATTAAAGTATACACACACCCACCTTATGGAAAATTAGCTCGCCTTGAAGATTTAATAAACTGATTTAAAATTTCGTCCAGTTACGCATTAATATTGGGATGAGAGCTGAAAGTGCTAATCCGTTTAGTTTATTTTCTCTCACTAAGTTTCTTAAATATGTTTTTAATCTTGTAATGATGAAAATGTTGTTTCTACCGTTTCAGGAGAAATCGGAATTGTAGCAAGAACCTTTAGTCACATGCATGCGATTGAAAAAAAAAATATTTACGTTAGCAGGTCTAGAAAAAACATCTATTTTTATCCAGTTTTTCCTCCAAACGCAATCTTTAGCTGTTATGGAAGTAAACCAATGTTCACAAAAAATAGTTCCATGATTAATTGTATCATTTATTGACATAAAATTTACATCAAATACAAACAATAAACATGAAATATGTGTAATTATTGCTTTTCTTCAAAATTCATACCCATTTTTGTTGATATTTAGCATTTATCAATTAAAAGAGACAAGTTTTTTTTTTCAAAAACAGGTTTTACATTTTTTGCAATAGCTCTATAAATTGCAATAAATTGTAAAAGTAAAAATGAAATACAAACATAATGTTGAATAAAGATATATCACCTTTATTAGACAGACCAAATTTGAAAACCTAACACCAAACGTAAATGAGAAAATATCCATTTTGCCTTCAGGCACCATCTTGTAATTTTACCATCAAAATTTAATTTTTTGTAATGTCCTCCCCTTTAAAGAAAATGGTTTCTATAATTTTTTCTTTACGATATTCTCGAATTAGTACTCTAAAAACGAGATCTTTAGGTCATAATTTCTTTAATTGTCAACGCGTTTTCTTCTCTCCCTCTCTGTCTGTGTAGTCACTTAACTGAGTTTAGAAATTGAGCGAGGTCCAGCACTCGCTTGAAAGGCGTTCCAGTAAAAAATATATATATTTTGCAACATTAAGGCAAATAAACTAGCTGAAACATTAATACCGTTGTTCTAATAGTTGACCAGCGTCTTTTAACCAATCCATGTTAATAATACATTTTGGCATATTTGGAATGTGGCATATGGCCGAACAAATTTTTCGGAAAGCAACAAGTTTAAAATGCATATTCTATGCTTAATAATAAAATAAAAACACTCACCCAATCCGTCAACTAGATTTTATAGAAAAATAAAATAAATGTTAACGAGTATTTCTCTGATAATACAGAAATCCCTTCCATTTCTCAGCAATGCAAGGTACAATGGGTTATACAAAAGCGTTAACTGGATGTAAATAGCGACAAAAAGTCTTCCATCCTCCTACCGATTTATCAAAGATTATGCATTAAGGTTTGTGATAATAATGTATACATAATACAAGTACAAAAATTGCGATATGAATGCAAAAAAACATGCCTTCCTTATTTAGGTGCATAAACATGGTCACAAAAATCCGATGTTCTATTATAAAAGTTTTACAGATGTCAGTTTTCGTATTTAAGTTCAAAAAAGCGTGGTTCTGCATTCAAAATTATTCAATATAGAAGCAATTTAAAATTTTCAGCAAAAGTTACGTAAGTTAATAAATTACCCAAAAGTACTCAGTTTTGTAATAACGATGAAACTTTGTTTTCTTAGGTTCTTAAAGTTTCCATGGCCATAAAACTTGACTACATGTTTAACGATGATAAAGAAAATGTTCACGTATCTTTCCATGTTGAAACTCCCTAAAACAAAAGCGCGTCCGCATTTTCCGCAAAACAATTGCCAAATTTAGTAAAGCCTCATCAGTAACTGAATCGGTCACTTCGAAAAGGAGTTGTGTCTCATTGTTTTCGGATGGAGTTGACCCCTTTCCAAAATGACCGATTCAATTCTATTCGCAAAACACATACGGAAAATGAAAAATATCTTGAATTTATATACCTCATCATTAGCCAGTATTGGTATACGTTGCGCATTGCATTTTCATATATAGATTTCTATTGGACTCCGTTACCCCGAACTTAAACTGGAGATTTCACTGAAGTTCGCGAAAACGCTTATTTTGTTGGATAGTTTTGAACCTTTCCAAAGGTGTACAATTTGAATACAAGAGGGTTCCAACTAAGCGACTTGAAATCTGCTGTGAGATACTTTTGAATGCTTCAAACGTTGGCGTCTCTTTCGAATGAAGAAACTGTGACCATTCCGTCTTTTTACACGTTTCCTTGAGTAGAAATTTCTACCTACACACATTTCGCATATGCATGCAAAAGAGGCAAAAGATAACCCTAAACCAAACATCAAGAAACAGCCTCCCAAATCCGATAACGAGATCTTCTTACGTTCTGTATAATCGTGAATTCCGCTTTTAATTGAATGCAATTTCTGTCGGAAGATATTGTCTCTGCTGACTTTTTCATAAATACCTGATTCAATAAGTCGCAAAGCAATTTCTTTTACTTTTTCTGCATATTTGTATCCTCTTCGCACAACAATACCTCCGTAAAGATTTCCCAAATTATCATCTGATATGAATAGATGTTGATTTCCCAAAATCAGAGGTGCATATCTTTCTAAAATAGACCGCTGGTTAATAACAACGAAATCCCGCATTAAGAGTTCCTCCCGTTCCAGACCATTAGCCTCAGAATCATGTCGCACTTTGTTTTCTGCAAGATATTTCAGCGTTCCGTGTTTTGCGTTCTTCATGGTGATCCCAACAAACTTGTGACCATTAAAATGAATCTTTATCTGATCGAGTTTTGCGGCCAGCCCAAGTTCTGAGAACGTTTTAATCGGAGGTCTTTTAATTGGAGCCATGAGAAACGAGAAGAAAACGGCCACGAAACAAAACGTCAATATACGCATGCATAAAACAAATATGGCGCAAAATAGTTGAATTCGTGTGCTCTTGCAAATGCTAGAAAAGGCGCGACTGCCAGTTAAAACTTCAAAGGATGATATTGCTTTTTCTAAAAGGAATGTGGATCTTGATTTCGGTTTCAGTTTCTGATACAGTAAGATCGAAAGTATCATACAACATAACGTGATGGAGACGAACATAGTGATCCAGATCGGTATTTGAAAAGGATAGAAGAAAACGAAGGTCTTGCTCATTTCCTTATTTCGAATGGCGAAACAAATTGGCGATGTTGCATATGGAATTGAGAAATCAACGATCTTATATCTCTCATTCGAAAATCCCATATCTACTGCAAAGTCAGCTTTACCTCTTTGAAGTATGCCTATCATTCCATTCCAAATTCCGTTCGCCTGTAGCACACCCCCTATGCCTCCGTCTTCAGGGTAAATGAAGTTTAATTTTTTATCTAATCCCGCGGATAAGAATTTTAATACCTCACAACCAGGACAAATTTCGTAGAATTTAGATAGGGAAAAATTCGAGGTCGCCACATTTACCGACATTTTTGATCCTGAACCGATCTTTTCTTATTTGCACAGTATGATATAGCAAGCACAGTAGTCACGGATTTTAGATAGTTGTCTTCGCCATGTAGTTAATCATGTAGCTGTATACGGAAAGTATTATACAAATTTAGTTCACTATTCAAAGCTGCATTTTTCTAGCTAACATGAAGCAATATCGAAATAATGAACAACAATTATTCACCTATATAGGCCTGCTCTGCAATGTGGAATAAATTTTCAACGATTTATATCCAACGTCAGAACGAATATCATGCCACTAATCGTGAAGCGAGTGATGTTTCTGAATTCTAAGCTCCAGTCTGACAAAATTATCGGGAAATCTACTATAAATGCGCGTGCGTAAGGGAAGCAAGAAACTCGATACCGCAATTACCTTAGATCAACAAAGTTCTGCACGAAAGCTCATTTCCACATAGAAGTTGTTTGTCAAAGTCAATCCGCTTTCATATCAACTTCATTGGCCAGAAGAAAAAATACTGCCATAATTACGATGATTTCGTAAAACTAACAGACAAGATAAAACCAAAAAGCAAAAGTCAACACTCGCATCTATATAGCCTTTTACCTCATATTCGCAGGTTATCTGACAACAAATAATATGGAAAACAAAGGAGTAAAGATAAATGGGTAATATTTAAATTGTCTTCGTTTCACTGATGAAGTTTTTTTTTTCAACTGAGCGGTTATATCTTGAAGATATGGTACAGGAGCTTCCGTCTGGAGGTAAAAAATAAATGTGGACTCGAGATTGGAACATACAGAAAGCTAAAACGATGCTCAATAATTTTATATAGAAATAAAAAAATACTGGTTAATGCCGATGAACAAGAAATTTCTGAATTTTATACAGTGAAATCTCTTTAATGGCACTTCGTTTGAGATGGTCCTGTCATTAATGCGGACAAAATCATTTTTTCTCTTCCGAAGCATGTGAACTGCCGGTGAAACAGCAATCCGAACACCGTTACCCTTCGAACAATAATTACGCTACAGAAAATTCAATGGTACCAATAGATAGTAAACAAAGAAACCTATCAACCCATTTGCATAAAATTTGAATAAGCGACCGTTTTCATATTTAACTTTGCAGCAACTTTGGAAATTACAATAGCAACACCTACATTTGGTATGGTAGTCAGATTCTAGACTATTTAATGAGGATAATTTAAACGTTTAGTGTCATTCTGGCTATTAAAACCCGAGATGATCTAAGAAACGTCCACGATGGTTTCCACCCTGATAAAAGAAAACACATTTGTAGGTCAGGAATCCGATTTTCTGATAACACCTGTTGAAATAAAAAAGTTAAAATACCTTTAAATTTTCTTTCAAACCGGCGCTTTAACTAGTATTAAGCATAAAAAAAACTACTGATCGAAGTGCGCTGAAATTTCTTTACAGTAGCTGCAGCGTCTAATGCTACATTTACAACTTTTTTATTTCAACGGGATTTATCAGACTATTTTTCCCAATGAGGTAAAATTAAGTATAGAACTAGAAAGACTTTATGGGGAAAATAACACGGGAAATAAGAGTTCTGCGAATCAAAAGCAGCAAGAGCATCTTCGAAACAGTCAATAACTTCGGTTATATGATTACTTCTTGGCAGTACGAGACTTTTGAAGCCATCGTTGAATGCGGTGATGTACGCTTTGTCATAGGTGGTTTTCACTTCTGGCAGGATTTCAGCCAATGTTTAATTTCAGATAATCCCGCACCTTTTGTATCGTTATTAGCCAGTTCGCAGTCTCCACGTATTGTCTCCCCGTTTTCTTTTTTTAATTAACAAGCTTTTTTCTATTAAAATTTTTAATTATTGGAATCGGAAATTGGCTACACATATATTTAAACAGCAAAACGGGAATCGTAAAATCTAAAAAGTCGAACCAACACTATAGCGATATTCTGGGGAAAGGAATGAACGTGGCGATCAACTCATCGAATTTGCAGAAGCTGAAAACCTTAGCATCATGAATTCATTTTTTAAGAAGAAACCGCAAAGAAAATGGACATGGAAACACCCAAATGGGGGAACTAGTGAAATTGACTATATCCTGGCAAACAAGAAATCAATTATTGAAGATTGCAGTGTACTGAACAGATTTAATACTGGAAGTGATCATCGAATGGTGAGATGTAAAGTGCACTTAAATACTAAATTAGAAAGACAGAAGCTCATTAGGAAACAAGTAAGTAAGAGGGTGGATCTAATGAAACTGAAAGTAAATACCGAGGCATTCAAGTTGGAATTAAAAAATCGCTTTTCTGCACTGGAAGGACTTATTGATGAAAGTGATATCTCAGAAGCAAATGAAAACATTGTTAAGACAATAGTTGAAACTGCTGGGGAAATTGGTGGTGTAACCTGTAAAAAGCACAATAGCAAATTATCTGAGAAGACGAAACAGCTCATGAAAAGGCGAAGAGATATGAAGGTGGACAATCGAAATACCAGTTCCAGGATTGAGTACATAGAACTTTGTAAAACTCTGCGCAAAAGCATGAAAGAAGACATAAGAAAATTCAACTGTGAGCTAGTAAGGAAAGCCATTGAAAATAACAAGAGCCTTAGGGTTGTTAAAGGAAGTTTATCTGTTGGGAAGAAACACATCATTGCATTAAAAGGAGAGGATGGCACCGTAACAAGAAATAGGGAAGAAATACTTAGAAGAGTTGAAGAATTCTACAAAAATCTATACGAAAGTAACAGTGAATTAAACGAAGACATTGAAATAGTCGAAGGAACAGCTCCTAAAATCTTAAAAGAAGAAGTTTCATTTGCAATAAAAAGCATGAAGAAAGGAAGAGCCCCTGGTGATGATGGTATTACATTAGATATCCTAAAAGAAGCTGGAGAATATGTAGAAGACATACTTGCAAAATTCTTTACCAAATGTCTTAACAGCGGTAACATACCAAACCAATGGGATTCTGCAACAGTAATTCTTTTGCATAAAAAAGGTGATAAAGAGGATTTGAAAAATTACCGACCAATTAGCTTGTTACCTGCTATTTATAAAATCTTCACAAAAGTGCTAACACATCGCCTGCAGAAAAAATTAGATGCAGCTCAACCAAGAGAACAAGCTGGATTTCGAAGTGGATTCAGTACAGTGGACCATATTCAAGTATTAAGAGAATTAATTGAAAGAACACATGAATATGAACTTCCATTGTGTGTGGCATTTATTGACTATGAGAAGGCCTTTGACTCTATTAAAACATCAGCAGTCATCAACTCTTTAAGATCAGCAGACATCGAGGATGTGTACATTGACATGGTGAAATGTGTGTATAAAAATGCAAGTGCAAAATTTCGGTTACATAAAGATACCAAAACTATTAAAATTGGTAAAGGTGTGAGGCAGGGAGATACCATTTCTCCAAAACTTTTTACTTCAGCTTTACAGATGATTTTTCATCAAATAAATTGGAATAACAGGGGAATAAAAATAAATGGTGAATATTTAAATCATTTGCGGTTTGCTGATGACATTGTTATTTTTTCAACGAACCCATCAGAACTCCAAGACATGGTACAGGAGCTCTCAACTAGAAGTAAAGAAGTTGGACTCAAGATGAACCTACAAAAAACTAAGATCATGTTCAATAATTTCGTAGAGGAAACAAAAATACAAGTTGACAACATTGAGCTAGAAATTGCTGATTCATATATTTACCTTGGCCAGCTGATTTCAATGGATGGCAACATTATGAAAGAACTCAACAGACGTATTAAACTTGGCTGGAGTGCATTTGGAAGAAACAGTTTTATCCTGAAGGGGAAATTGCCTCTATGTCTAAAAAGAAAAGTCTTCAACCAGTGTGTATTGCCAGTCCTCTCTTATGGATCAGAGACATGGAGTCTAACAGTTGGAGCAATACGAAAGTTACAGACAACGCAAAGGAGCATGGAGAGGTGCATGCTTGGAATAACTAGGAGAGATCGAAAAAGGAACACTTGGGTGAGAGAGCAAACTAGAGTAGAGGACATCATTGTTAAAGTAAAAGGGCTGAAATGGCGATGGGCTGGGCATATTGCAAGAACTGATCAACGATGGACAACGCAAAATCTCAACTAGATTCCAAGGGACCACCTAATAGCTAGAAAACTTCCTGAAACTAGATGGTTGGATGAAAGAAGAAAACAGGTTGGGATGACGTGGAAGCGACTTGCTCAGTATAGACTTGTGTGGAAAGCATTTGGAGAGACCTTCATCCAGCAGTGGATAGATAATGGTTGAATATGATGATATATATATACACACTGTGTATATATTAAATAAATGTAGCTAGTCATTTCTCCGCCTTCGCCAAAAAAAAGTGTAGTTCCTTCATTGAAAAATTTCTTGGCTGCTGTCTTGATCCTGGCAATTTTAATATGAGCAATTTTGCAAGAAGAGATAGACATAATTCTATTTTTACGTCGTCGATTTTAAAGTCAAAGGCTAAACGTACCTCATTTGCATGTACTGACTTATATGAAGCGCGTTGTTGATTTTCACCAAAGATTTTCTTACATGAACTGATTCACACTGACCATGAAGTGCTAGAGTGTAAGTTGAAGGAA
>QLNU02014176.1:163185334-163207271 GCA_006491805.2 Dysdera silvatica
GCACATCGAGAATTACAGAATAAATTGCTTACTAGGAATCTAAGGATGTATTTATGTCACATTGTGCCCAGTGTGAGCCCAAAATTTGTGCCCCCCTCATTAAATATTGTTCTTAAAATAATTTCTTTTGTGACACATTTTTTTTATTTCTAGTGATTTCCTTACTAGGCTATTGAACCTTAATGCAAAAAAATACTAAATACTATTATAAGACAGAAAGCCACGATAACAAAATTTCCTAGCAACAAAGACCACATGTGACTAAACGATGAGTACTTTTTCTGATGAGTCAAAAATTAAATTGTCTCAATCTAAAAATTAAAGCCTCACATGAGTTTCAATGATCTGGAATGTCCTCTGTATAGTTAAATCATCTATTTTGCTGTAGTTTTTACTTTCTTAATTTTGTTAGTTTCTAATCACCACTAAGGCATTTTGTTTACAGTCCCCCCCCCTCCTTTGACTTGGTGTTCGGCGTGATGGCACTGGTTGCATGGTCCTTAATTCGTTACTATGGGAATAATGAGAATTAATCCCAGTCCAGTTGGCCTGAAAAAAAATGACAGTTATATATATAATCATTAGATCTCAGAGAAGATGTAATTCCGATGAGCTATGCTAGGGCAAGAAAGAGAAGGAAAGCTTCGTTACGATCCCACTATGTCAGCTTCAGACTGTTTACGGAATGTATAAATTTGTGTTTTTTGACTTATTAGGACAAGGTAGTAACTTTTAAATTGAACTGAGAGCTTCTTTTGTATATACTTTGTAATAGCTAATAACTAATGACAGAGTGCATAGCAAAGACATGGGCAAAAATTTTGAAAACCAATTTAGATCTATTCTATAAAATTTGTTTGTGGGTTTAGTTAAGTAATAATAAATGCATAAATTTTAATCCCATGCATTCATGGGTCCACCCTTGATCGAAGGGGATACTCAATTAAAAGAAGTTCGTGAAAGAATTGAATATGGAAAGCAATTTATGGCATTCTGAGATCTTTAGATTCTAACTACAGTGTTGCCTCACAATAAGGGACAGTGATGGGACTGCACATTCTGTCCCTTAAATAGAGGTGCACCTTATTCAGAGGCACATGTGTCCCCATATAAAGGGACTAAGGACTAGAGGAATTATCCCTAAATGGGTGTAAGATGATGAGGATGGCAGGTAACACTGTATACTTTTTTTTTATACACATGAGTCTGAGGAGAAAATGATCGACAGTGTACTCATACTGGATCTGAACCAGATATCTTTGGGCTTCTGTCCCATGTGCTTATGTAACATAAGCGTAATAGTTCAGTGCCTAGTATTCACACATTATTAAACATACATTTGAAAGTATGTAAAGAGGTTTATTAAACTAGAAAAACAAGCATGGAACACAGCCTGATCAGCAATAACTATTACAAGAAAGTGGCACCAGATTTGGTAATTGACCCTACATTGCTACTACAATGAAGAAAAACTACGGTACTAGAATTAATGCAAATTAACACAAAAATCGGAAAAATATGCTGTGAAGCCTGAGGCGACTTTAAAACACTCACCACATCCAACTTCATCACTTCGATCTTTGCAGTTATACAAATTATCACAAATATGAACTGGCTTGATGCAGACACTTCCATCAGTACACATAACTTCATGTTGAGCACATTCTGTTGGTCCTAATGAAACAAACGAGCAAAAACAATTATGAGATCTAATATGCAGTGACTTACGTAACCATATTCAAGTTTATCATAATTAGTATCATACATAAACAGAATTTCTCACGTTATAGGTTAAATGTGATGTTTTTATTTCCACCTTACAGGAAGGAAGGTTTGTTTTATGGCATAAGGGTGTCAAAGGTCATACCACCCTTGAACCTACCGTTTTTTAGGAATATAAACCTCTTAAACCTCAATCATATTGGGCAAGTTCACATGCTCCTCGCTGGCAAATGTACTCTCTGCTGCTAAACTTGTCCGCTCTTAATAAATTTGTCTAGTTAACTTATCACTCGCTAACGTAGTCCTAGTGAAGTTGAGAAGCAGGTTACTTTTCCCACCACTTGCCCTGATTTTCTCGAATTTGATTGGCTGAAATAAACCCTCGAAAGGGGCGGGTGGAGTTGAAAGCCAGTTTAGAAAAATCGCTATTACTAGTCGTCTACTGATCACCTCTGCTGTGCATTTTTACTAAGCGAGTTGCAACTCATTCACACCCTGACTAGTTTACAAGCCAGCGAGGAGTGTGTAAACTCACCCAATGTAACTATAGCTTTAATGCCCATAAAACCAACTCCCTAGACTGCAGTAAGCAGCAAGTCTATAAGCATCATTTTTTTTTACACCATTAGGAGTTAAACCCTGGTTAATACAGGTTTCTCACTCACCTAGGGAAAAAAATTTCCTTTTACAGGTTTTTCCCTGACTTTTCAGACAAAATTCCCTGACCGATAGCAAACAAAACTTTGAACTGAACCTTGGTTTTGAGGGAAACAGCTTCATATTCACGTAAAATTTAGCTATTCAGACCGGGTTTGGAAGGTTTTTCTTGGCTTTTCCACACGTTTGAAAAATTAAATTTTTCCCTAACTTTCAGGGACAATTTCAAATTCCGTGACAATTCCCGGTTTTCCAGGTTGCGTGGGAACCCTGTTAATGACACGCTATGCAAATGCATTATCACCACACAGCCATGGGCGCAGGGAGGCTCAAGCCCCGCAGCTGTTCACAAATTTGATTTCCCCGATTCTGCTATGCATTTACTTTAAAAAAATTTCAGTCACATTTTAAAATAAGGTACTTTTTAGCTCATTACTAATTGTCAAGCAGTATCAATTATTTTTGTAGCCTTTTGGTATCTTGTACATTCACTAAAATTCTTGACAGCTATGAGAAGGAGGTGATTTTTCTCAGCCCCCCCCCAGTAGGACTTGTAATGTTTCTTAGCACCTCCAGAAGTACTCGTATAGGCACCCATGCACACAGCCCATACTGAAATGTGATTCGTTTATTTTGTTTTATATGGCAAGTACAGCTAAGATTATACTGCGCAAGAACCTGCAGTTTCCCGAGGTTACTGAATCTCTGTTGCATTGGGAATTAAGCCCTGGAATGTGGATTGGTAGAAAATATGGAAAATGCTTGGTACCAGCAAGACCCAAACCTGGATTTCCTGCACAGAAAACATGCTAACTCTACGTCATATTGAAATGGGATACAAATAAGAGTTTTCTGTGCCTGTGATGGTACAGAATTAAATGTATATTGACGCAATTCTTGGTGATGGTGCAAAAGGTGCCCCTGAACCTGGGCAGCCAAACATAGTGGCGGTTTGTGGCTATTTTAGTGAGGCAGAACTAGGTGAATTCCCCAAAACAAGTTGCATTACGGTCTATGCTCACTAAGAAACCGGTTTCATTGAGTAAGTAAATAAGTAATTTAATGTATTTTGGCAAATTTGCTTAAATCCCGCCTCACCAAATTTCCGCCATGAGCCGCCACTGAGCTGTAGACCATTTATTATATTGTTTTTAATCTTTGAAGCAAAGGCAATACCAAGGGTCTTTGTTTCATTTTATAAATATAAAAGTATATAAGTACTACATGTATAAAATATTCTTTTAATTAAATAACATTACATTCATAAGGGTGGCGATATTCTTTTTGCACCTGGGTAGCTAACGGCCCAAGAACAGCCAGTGGTGGATTAGGGAAATTTCTCCTGCCAAATCCATAAAAATGTGGGGGGGGAAATCGATCATAACAAGTGCCGATTATAATGATGGAATTTTTACAAAAAGTTTGATTGCTTATTTTATTTTTTAAATTGCTCATTAAATTCATGGTTCAAAAAAGTCTTGTTCATTAAAAGTGGTTAAATTGCTTTGTGTGTGTAATCATTATACCAAACAAAATCCATATTTTCGTTGCTACATCCGGAAATTCATTAAATGCACACTTGCTATAAGTGGGTCCTACTGCATTTTACATTCCCTCCAAAATCTCTTTCTCTCTCACTCTAAATCCTCCTCTGGAAACAGCCTTATTTATACTCCCAATAAAAAATAACATTTTTCATTTCATTCTAAGCTGTACAAATCAATGTAGCAGTACTTACAGTACATTGAATATTAGTAAGAATGTTGTACAGTGATATTTCCAGCAAATTCAATATTGGGTAGGACATAAATTTCAGTGAGAAGAAATATAAAAAGTATTTTGAAAAGGATGAATTTCAAAAATCATACATCGCAGTACATTGTCGAAAGAGTAGTTTAAATTTTGAAAATATTTAATTATTTATCAGTCTAGGTTGCCTTTGCAGTTAAGACGTTTTGAAAGCTTTTCATATTTATAAGCAACCTCATAATTGTGTATATATTATCATAAACATACATCAACAACCTTGTCAATGACCGCAGATCTACTCCTAGTTTCAGCAATGTAGGGAGAAGGTTCTATTAAACTCCATTCAATAGTACCCTCCCCGCTTTTTAAAAATTTCCTTTTGTGCTTATACTTTCAAAGTATTTTCAATCAATAGGTAGTGCTGCTACCAGACAACCAAAAGTAGCATAAAACGGTAACACTTTGTGTTCACCTGGAGTTCACTCCAGTCGATTCCTGATGAAGGACAGCAACGTCTGTCTAAAATACATCGATATGCTCTTCATTGCTGTTAATGATATTTCATGAATTTAAATGTGAAAATGTGTAATATATATCTAGATTTTTCTATGTGTTATTTATAACTTACGACAATTTTCTTCATCGCTACCATCATCACAGTCCCAAATACCATCACACCTGGCCTCATTAGTTATGCACAAGCTAGAATTTTCACACCGGAAATTTAATTGGCAATTATCGGTGCCTAAAGGACAAAATTTTATTGATGATTCAATATGTTAATGTTAGCAAACAAATATAAATGCATATTTGATATGCACGTTTACTTTCAAAAATTGATTAGCCACTCACAGTTGCTTTCATCAAATCCATCTGGGCAATCTTCAATCCGATCACATATGAATGTGTTATTCAGACATGTATTTAAACTTTCGCATAGGAACTGATCTGGAAAACAAATCAATTATTAATTAAAAATCATTTATACATGACATTATAGCCGGCAGCAAAAAAGTCACATGGTTTTCAAAACTTTCTTGTTTGTTTGCTTTAAATGGATAAAACCTTAGAATGGCACCAGCTCCTAAGCATTTTTGAGAAACAAACCTACGTAAATCATTCCCTAGAATATAACTCTTAGGTGAGCAAGTTCATAGCAATAACGAGTTAAATAATATGGTGGAACCAAAGTTAATTTTGTGAGCATATGTATCTCATTGTCCTTGTACCTAAGTTTACAATTTGAATTTAGGTAATAGAAGTGCATTACAGAACACATGCAGCATGTGGTGAAGATAAAGTGATTGATAGCACTGTTCGAAAGTGCTTTAAGATGCTTTCAACCGGAAATGTGTCACTTAATGAAGCTCCTCATAATGGATTACAAGTAACCACTCGTAATACCCAACTCAGAATTTATGTTGAATTAGGCCCACTTAAAAATGTAAGGTACAGTAGATTTGGAATAACAAGGACATTCAGTTATTTAGAACAATTCTTAAAAAAAAAAAAAAGAAACAAATTAAGAACATAACCTAAATTTACTTCACTTATTTGGGCTAATGTGTTACTTTATCAAGGACAGAGACTGGTGATTCAGACTTTGTTCACAGCGGGTTTCAGAATTCTAGCCAAAAGATGCCAGATATGACTAATATGGAACACAAAATAATTTCGGAAGAGCACTATACCATAAACCATGAAAAGTTTTCATTCACTGACAGCAGTTTTAATTGTTGTAATGAAATTGAAGGTTGCATGAATGTAATTATTACACAAATTATATCAATACACACAGGGCTTGGCAAATTTCAGTGAACCATACTTGCTCTTCTCAGTAAGAAAACCTAAGAACCTAGTAAAAAAAACCAAAAGATTGCACTCACTTGCTAGCTACAAGACTAGTCGTCAATGATAAGCAGGCAAACGGATTTGTTGAGCCCTGTATGCAAGGGTGGACACGGGAGTCATGACCCCCAAAATATATTTTTTCACTGTAAAAAATTCCAACTTTCATGATAAATGAAGGGTGTTATTCCAAGACCATGGCAAATTCTGTCCTTAACCCCCCACCCCAAATGTAAGTCTGTGTCCGCCTTCGCGTGTATGTATGAAATTTGCCAAGCAGGGCTTGGCAAATTGCAGTGAACCAACCATACTTGCCCCTCCCAATAAGAAAACCAAAGTATTTAGTAGAAAGATAAAGGAAGATTTTTCACTTGCTAGATACAAGACTTCAATCATCAATGACAAGCAGGCAACAGGATTTGTTGAGCCCTGTATGTATATTCTATAAAGGGCTCACTTTTGAAGTCACGCTATGTCATCACTTTCTTGGTTACTTCATAAATCATTTAGTTAAAAAGTATCAATATACAAACGTGTGTATATTTATTATATTTTTAAATAAAAGTTCAGTGTATGTTGGTACTTATAAATAACATTAGTTAATACATTAATATTTCTTATACATAAACAAGAAAAAGTATATCTGTTTTTACCTTTTTTTGCTAAGTTTCTTCTGCAGCACAAAGTACAGAACAATAAATTTAAGAAATGAAGATTGAAAATATATATTAACATTAAAATTAATAAATGTGTTAATTTGTTTTGATATTTAATTTCTACTTTTGTTATCCATTATTTGCATATTTATGAATTCTTTTATAATATCATATAGTATATAAATAGTACATACCCTCTCGACATACTACTTCCACATCCATGGGACTTAAATCCGTGGCATTTAATGTACTATTATAAAGATCATAATCTTCAAGCGTTGATGAGCTTCCAAATTCAGTGTTCGTAAAAGAGCTAACAGTCATAACATTGGACATTTCTGTTGTAACAAATTCTGTTTCAGAAGAAATTGTGTCCATAGTAACATTTTCTGATGCGACAAATTCCGTTTCAGAAGAGATCATGTCCATAGTAACATTTTCTGATGCAACAAATTCTGCTTCGGTAGAAAGTGTATCTGCAGAAACATTTGCTGTAGTATTAAACTCCCCTTCAATAAAAGTTAAGTCTGTGGTAGTATTTTTGTAGTCTATTTCCTGAACAGTAGTAGTTTCATTTAGGTATAGATCAGTGCTATTTACACTTCCAGTAAATACTCTGTCAGTTGTTGCATTTTCAAGTGAATCCTGTGAGGTCATATTGATTGTTTCATTAATAGATGCATTATTAACTAATGTGTTCTCAGTTGTTTTATTTTCAGAGCTGACCAATAATGGTGATTGGGTTGTTACTATTGTAACAGTGTCTGTAAGAATAGGTGCTGTTGATTTATCGAGATCTAGAATTAATGGAGACATAGTATTGCCTGATGTCACATCTAATGTTATACTGGAATGTTCAACTGATGATATTTCTGATACTGTGGTGAAACTTTCTGCATCCGCTTCTTCCATAGAGACATTAGATATTGTTGGAGTGAAGGGTATGGCAGGTATTTCCGCAGCATCACCCTTTGTCTCTGAAAAAGTAGCATTTTCAATTGGCAATTCTGTCAATGGTTGAAATGTTGTTACAGTCGTTGAAGGGGTTGTCGTTACAATTGGAACAGGAATATCTTCAGAAATCACATCTTCAACTTGAGTTACTGTTTCATGTGCTGGAGAAGTCATTAATGTTGTGTTTCCAGAAACTGGTGAATACTCCGTTTTTCCAATTGTAACATTACTTGACGATAAAGCTGGTTCTGTAACAGAAGTTACATCATCAGATATGTTTTCAGATATAGGAATCAAAGTACTGTTTAAATTTGCAGTTGCATCTGTGATCTCTTCAGAAATTGGTAAAGACCCAGTGGTGATTCTAGGAAACGTTGGATTTGTGTTTTCATTCATTTTTAAGGTTACTGAAATTGCCTCAGTATGATCTTCTACTGATGTTGAAATTTCTGTACCATTATTCATTTCAAGTATAGATGTCACATATGAGCTTTCATTTATTAGGGATGTAGACACATTAAGATTTACTTGTGTTACAGTTAAAGGAGGTTTGGTTACCATTGTACTGAAAGGTGTAGTTGTACTTGCCTCGTTTGTAACATTCAAAGACGTAGTTGTGTTCAGTATATTTTGGGAAGAATCTACTGTAGTTAAAGAGAAAGTTGTGTCATTTGATATCAATATCGGAGGAGATTCTGTAGCACCGTCAGAAATAAGTGAAGAAGGTTCAGTGTTCACGTTAGGTATAATCAAAGATTCTGTTTTGACTTCTATTGTAGTTAAGGATGGAACTGTATCATTGTCATACATAACTGTAGTTAGTTTTTTATCCACCTCAGACGTTGCTAAAGATGCTTCCGTGTTTATTTGCTCAGTTGTTAAAAAAGGTCCAGAATTATCACTAACTAGTGACGTGTTTGGAATTACTGTTACTGGGTGAACCGGTTCTGTTTGGGAAACTGGAGGACTGCTGGTTGAAGAGGTAAAGACAGTCGGTTGCAAATCTGTGACATCCACACTAATATAAACTCCTGGTCTAACTGTAGCAATTGTAGATGTTGAAGTGTTAGATGTATTTCCATGATGAGATTCATCCACTGTGGTCGAAGGAGATGAGCTTTCTAAATCTCCACCTGAGGTATTACTAGTTGGAGTAAAAGGTTCTGGTTTTTGAATTTCAAGTGTGGTGATTTCTTGCTCAGGTATACCAGTTTCTGTAGTATATGATGTTGTGTTCTCAGACATATTTTTACCTTGAGACTCATCAATGACTACTACTTCATCAATATCTCCAGTTACCATAATTGTAGGACTATCTGTTGTAGAATCAAATTGGACGGTTGTTGCATCTGCGTGGCCAACAGTACTCAATGAAATTGTTGCTTCACTTGTAACAGGAAATGTGGTTTTAGATATACCACTTATTTGAGTAGTTTCTGAAGATGATACTTTATGAGATGGAGTTGTACTCAGAAGCATGACATCCTCTGTAATTGAATCCATGTTTGTAGACTCACCTGCAGAGGTGTTTGTTAAACCGGTCCCATTTTTCATTTCATCATAGTTTTTTGTGGTAAGCATGGTAGTATTGTCATTATCATAGGTTGAACTTACGTTTCCTGTTGTTTCTTTAGTATGGATAGTAACATCAATAGATAAATCAGAAGGTATAGTTGAAGGGATCGATTGACCTGGTGGTGCAGAAGTGGTTAGGAGCGCTTCAGTACTATGATGAGATTCATGATCATGGTTATGTGTAGCAGTTTCATTCACAGGGTCTAGAATAGCAAATGTTTGAGAGGGAGTGCTTTCAGTATTCCCAGTTGTAAGCATAGGTCCAGGAAGCTTATCTTCAGTTGCAGACATGGACTGTTCTGTAAAACTTGTGGTAGTTGTGACAGGTTCAAGCTCAATAGAACTTGCTGTGGTTAAAGATTCATTTACAGAAGGGTTAAAAGTAGTTGCAGAAGAAGTTATATTTTGAGCCATCGAGAATTCACCGATGATGGGATCTGTTACTAAGACTTCTGTAGTTGATGTTGATCTTGTAGATGTGGAAAAGGTGGTAATATCTACAATAGACGTAAAATGTTAATATGAAGTGTACATTGAAGATAAAATACAAATTAAAACACATTTTTAATTAATTGAAATAATTCAATAAATTAAAATTCATTTATATTTGGGTGAGCAAAAATATTCCAATTAATATGTAAAAAATTAATATCAAATCAATTTATATTTCAGCGAAACTTATTATTAAAACCAATCTTACTTAGTAACAAAAAATTATGAGTGCTAAAAGAATTTCACAAAATAATAAATGTGCTTTTTAATGTAAGTATATCATATGAAAATGAATGTTCAACCCTTCATGGTGTTTAAAATGCAATAGTAGATAAAATCCTTGATATATTAAATAAAAATATAAAATTATTTTTTAGAATCAAATTTAAATACTTTTAGTAAAGCTATGTGTTTGATCCACATGAACTTTCATTAATTTTAAAATTATAAACTATACATTTATAAGCTATTTGTATTTTAATAACTATTTATATTATAAAAATTTAGTTATAAATTTGCAGTTCTGTCTTAAACCTGAATATAAATATTTTGCCTTGGTATTCAGTGCTATAAAATATATATTAATAATAAATTATAATTATTTTCTACTGGTTCTTTAAGAACAAAACTGGAATATTATGATTATTCTCATAATAAGATACAATAATAGAACTAATTAATCATAATGTTCAAATTTATTTTTCTCTCACAGACAACGTAATATTACAATACCAGTCATCTTTCCTCATAATTAAAACAAACGTACTTAATTGTAACTTAGGGACACAAGTCTTGCCATCCTTCTCTAGTTCCATGCCTTCATCACAAGCACAAATTCTTTTTAATGTCAAATAGCTCCAAATGCAGGCATGTGAACATTCACCATTCTGGATAGCACATTCATCAACAACATCTATATAGCACAGAAAAAGAATCACTAAGTATGTAGATACAAAACTATTAAAATATCAGTGATAATTCCTTATAAAAGGAACATTTAAAATTAACATTTTTGGGTAAAAGCTTAAAACTCACATCAGGGAATAAAATTCCCTGCCTTTTCTAGGTTTTTCTAACAATATTTTCTGACCGATTGCAAACAAAAGTTTTAACTGAATTTTGATTGCAGAAAAAATGGCTTCACCTTCGTAGGAGACTTAGTTATTCGAAATAGAAATTAAAGTTTTCTCTGACCTTTGGGGATGACTTCAAATTTCCTGACAATTCCAGGTGACAAAACCCTGGCTAAACTATTCTCCCCCACCCCCCGGGATCTGGAAAAGTGCACCCGAGCATTTCACCCTGCGGACATTTCTTCCCCAGACATCTCATCCCCCTGTACATAATCAGAAGGCTATATGAATATGTAAATAACACACTCAATTTTTTAACAGTAGAAACCAGAACTAGTGTTTTTTTAGCAAAAACGCCCACATAGTGAAAATCGTTTGTAAAGAACCATGACTATCCAAACCTTACTTAACCAAAATAACCTTCTATTTTTTTTATTAAGTGTATTGTTTGCTTATTTTTTAAGTGTACACTTAACAAAAAAATATAGAAGGTTATTTCAGTTCAGCGAGGTTCAGATAGTCAGAGTTTATTATAAACGATTTCCACTATGTGGGCGTATGTGATATAGAGGATTATTTCAATTAAGCGAAGTTTGGATGACCAAGGTTCTACTGTTAAAAAATTCAGTGTGTTATTTACATATTTATATGGTCTGCTGATTATCGACAGGGGGCAAAATGCTGAGGACCACTTTTCCATAAACCAATACTCCATACATGCAATTTTCATTTTTATAATGGGGGGTTAATTTTTTAGGGGGAGAGCTAAGCCCCTACTTCTGGCTATGCCAATGACAGTTACATATAACTGAAGTTAAGAGGATTAAAATCTAACTCAGTGAGTTCAACGTGGACATGGTTAAAACGAAGGAAGCCATGATGTGAAAAATTTACTTCTGCTTCAGGACTAACCAGAAATAAATAAAAATATTCGTTTTCAATACTGAGCCTAAATACAGTGTCTTCGAAAGAAGGAAGTGGTGGAAATTCTAGTTGGCAAGGCAAATAATTTTTGGGGAAAATACAAATTTAAAATATTACCTATAAAATTTAAATTATTGGCATCAATTTCGTAGTTGAGGAATCGGTTGTTGCGGTTCTCGATATAAGCGCTAACAATCTCATATGCATCTTTAGCCAGGATCACATGATGATTTTTCCATACTGCGACAAACCTCACAGCAATACTTCCAGGGCTAATGAAAGAGCATGCAATTTGAGCTAAAATTCTGAAACAATAATATACTTGAACTAGTATACTAAACAAATTTAAAAACGCATTTAAACAAACTGGCTTACTTGAATTTCAATACTTTCAGCGTTTCAAATTCTCCACCAAATCTTTCAAACAACCTTGAGAACTGTTAAGAAACATTAATTATGATCATGTTACGTATTTAGCTTACAAATACATGCAGTGTTTTATTTATTAATAAATGTAGCAAAACTATTCCAGGGCATATAAACGTAATTATATCCCAAAGTAGGAGTTCTGAAATTATCCTAGACGTAATCTTATTCTTATTTCCCAGTTCAAGTTTTCTCTCATTCTCTCACTTTCTATAGGAGGTAAAAAAACAAAACCATGCCTACATTCATTGTTTTTGTTTTTACGGTGAAAGGACTGCAAAAGGTCATGTTGTATCAAGATCAACATTTTTTTTAGGAATCCCAACCTCTTAGAACCTGTAAGGTAGTCAGCAGCAATGGTATTTTTTTTGCTTTTTTTCATTTGCATAGCCAACTACTCCACAAATTATTATTTGTGTAGCAATTCTGTGTAAATGTATAGCTATTTCACTTTTTATACAGTTACACAGTTCAATTTTGTACTTACTAACAAAAACATATTTACCAATGAAGAAAAAAGTGCAAGGTAGCTGTATGTGTAAAAGTGGAATAGAAATAAACAAGTAAAAAATTGTCTCTTAATCTGAATCAGAAGGTAATGATGATTAAACTGAGTTTTTGAGGAATTTGAAAGACTTAGCTTTTTGAATAGCTGATGGTCAAATGGTTTAATTTTAGGATGGCAATTTTTTTTTAGAGAGAGAGAGGAACAACTCTGTTGCACTTTGTGGGTTGAACTTGCTTAAAGCTTTTCCTTCTACCGATATTCGAAACAAATGATTAAGCCAAATAGTCCTCAATCTGTTTCTGAAATCAGATTTAACCCTTTTCATTGTAGAAAATGCTCTTTCCACCTTCGCATTGGAAACAGGAAATAACCTGAAAATGTTTATGATATGCTGAAGATTTGGATATACATTACCATAATTTTTAGAAAAACATTTCTACATTGCATTTCCACTCAAATGAGTTAAGTTTGAAAGTCAAAAGAGTCTGCCTCTTAAATCTAAAAAGTCTGCCAAGACATCTTCTTTAATACTGTGATGATCTAACACAGTTTTGTAATGCTTGCATAAATATTGTAATTCTTCTACTCTATATGAAGTCAGAGGATTTAAATCAGTAGGCCATATTTTATCTTGGATAATTTTCAGCAAAGAATTGATAAGTGTAGATTTATATAAATCAGAAAATCTATTACAGACTGTATAATGTAGCTCACTTAAAATTGTATTATAAGTGTTTTTGAAAGCTGAGATAGACGAAAGATTTGTCAACACAATAGCTTGGTAAGATGGGGGATTTTCATCTGAATTAGGACAATCAACATCATAATGCAGTAGCTCTGTAAGGGAATTCACAAATTTTTCTTCTTTCATATCTTCAAACATTTCAAGCAGCCTATTTACACAATGGAGTTCATAAGCCATGTGTACATCATCTGATCGTAAAGCGGGAGATAGCTTCGCAAAACAACTTGACACAGTTTTGAAAAACAACACCGACACAATGAATTTTGCAGGTTTTAGTTTTTTGATAATATAAACTCATTTGGCAGTCATGGAAGCTTTCTCAGATACCAAAATTTCCATTTGTTGTATGATGACTCCATAATTTTTTTGTCAGAAGTTCAATGAAATGTGATGTATAAGCCACCCACCATATGCCTTGCACTTTTGAAGTTGGTATTGAAGCAACATGTTCATTTAAAATTGAAGCCAATTCTTCAAATTGGTGCAATCTACTTAAATTCTTACTGTAAAAATTACGGAGATCATTCAAAAGTAAAATCACCTCCTCCAGATAGGTGGAGTGCACATAATCTTTAAGAGCCAATTCCAATCGATGACTGAGGCAGTGAACCGTAATTAAGGACACATTTTCTGCAGTTCAGCAACTCCTTTTCTAAGTCCCATGTTAACTGCATCCCCATCAGCAAGAAATCCAACAAGCTTATATTTAAATTTGGAAATACCAAAGGAATCTAAAACATTTTTAATTGCCGAAAGTACAGCTTCTGCAGTATTCTTCTCCAGTTCAATTATTTTCAAAACTTTATATTCTATTTCATTGCTGCTGCTATTCATGTATGTTTGAAAGACGATTTCTTGTTCTATATTACTTACATCAGTGGACCCATCACAATATATACTGAAGTAATTTCCTTTCTTCAGTTCGTTTTTCAAATCATTTACTTTCACAATGCACTCATTAATTCTTCACACATTGCCGCATTGTTGTAAGAAGATCCAAATGCTACACCATGTCTTTTTTCCAGTTCCACAAACTTAGGAAATTTGTTGAAAGTGATTTTTTCTTGAGCCAAAACATACGATATGTCAACCAATTTATTAGCGCGATGTTTCACATCTTTGCCAATTGAAGTCATTGACTTCTCAAATGAAGTACTTTGAAAAAATTCTTGTACTGATTTGGGGTTTATTTTCGATATTGACGGCATGTCTGTGCATATCGGATTTTGCGTATTTCAAACAGTTACCTTTCTTTATAGAATTAGTAACACCGTCTATAAATGAAGCATTGAAATTTCTCAAACAAAGCAGCTAAATTACTTATTTTTTGCATAGATCGCAATACACTGATGTTACAATGTTTCCATTCGTAACACACGTTTCATGGATCTAATTCCATTTGCCATTTTTTAAACGCAATTAAACGTATACCATCTGCATAGGACATTATGGTAAATACAGGATTGGTTCTTATTTTATGAAGAATATAGTAAATGTTTAATCCTCCAAAAACACCAATAAAAATTCTGATGCAAACAAAGCAGTAGTGTTGTCATATCATTTACTGAAAATTAGGCCAAATAAAACCATCAGATGGCCATATTTGCCCAGTGGATAGTATTCCTGCCTGGGAGCCACAGAGGGTGCCACTTATTTATCGCAGACTTGTCTCTGGTCTTTTCAAATCATATCTTGTGATCCAGTCTTATGACTTTTTGTTCATAATTTTCACTTGACTTTTCGTTAATAATATTTTTGTTCATAAAATTCAATTTTCATTTTTCGAGACTTTTTTCCTGCCATAACCATGTCATATCGCAGTTTGCTATGAAAAATCTTGACGACTTTATCGCATTTTTCACTTTTTGCATCGCAAATTGCGATGCGATACTGCTTATAAAAATGCTGGTCTGCAGTTAATTAAGGAGGGTTTTTCCTACTGTTGAAAGTCAACCCCAAGTTAATGGACAGGGGAGAATTTAGGAGAGGTGATCACATCCCCTACCCTTGAATGAAAATTTAACATTGAAAAGATACAAGGTAAAGGTCCAATGAGGTATCATTTTCAAAAATCAAGTCATTAATCGCCCCTTTTGATGACTTCTGATTCCACCCCTGTTGATGGAACACTAAATGAACATGTTACCAGTGTTGGGCCTGCATACAACACTCATAACATCACATTGTGTCATATATTTGGCATCAGCCATGGTAAAACTGACCTAACCTGACCAATCAGGAGCAGTGGACTAGGTAAATCCGTGTGTGAACATGTGTGCATGAGCATCGTCTATATGCTCTTGGATTCAGGATATTTGTAAAGAAATAAAGCAGTTAATAAAGGAAGTTAAGCTTCTCATTTCAGCAGTTTGGACAAGCACAACATGCTGATTTTATGCTTTAGAAAGTGCATTTATATTGCACTGTAGTTTTGTCTGCTGTTCCGAATGAAGTCCCACAATTTTAAACAGGTTTCAAAATTTACAAAGCATATCCTCAAATGCAGTAGAATCTGTCTAATGTGTTTAATGAATAATTTATGATGGTAGTCAGTTTACCAAGTTTCACCGTACTTTTAAACAGAATAGCAAACACGTTTCTCTTATAGTTTGGGTTTGGCAAATCATGGCGAATGATACTAGCTAGACAAGAATGGCAGTCACCTGCCTCAAGGAGAAAACCGTGGAACCTATCAAGAAAAGAAGATTTTCTACTCGTCAACTACAAAAATTTAGTCACCTAATTTATCCTAGACTGCACTTATTGAGCCCTGCTTATAATTATATAAGCAAAATAACACATTTCTTAATTAAGAACACCCGGTTTTAACTGCATTGTTGTTAATATTTTTGCACTACAACAATATAGCCAAGATTATCACTGTTTCGGATTAGATCATAAAAATAGTTTATAGTATACTTACCTCAGTTTCTATATGCGTTGCAAGAGACTTGTAGTTTGCTGATGTATTGTCATTTAGGTCATTTGTAAAAATGCCATCTAGAATTGTAAATTCTCCCACTAAAGCATTTGGCACTAAAAACAAAAAAGAGACGAAATAATGTTAACCACAAAATTTCTAATGATTAATGACTAATTCAAAAGATGAAACATTTTCTTCAATAGTTCCTTTGAATATTTATAAAAAAAACCCCTCCATTTGAATGTAAAACAGTTTGCAGTATTGCACGAACATATGCAAACAAAAATAAAATTTCAAGTAGTTTATATATATATATTAAAATGAATAGTTAGCGAGCTATTACTTACAGAAAGGAATTAAGAGAAAACTTGGGGGGAATACTTGGTTTTACTACCTAGTGTTATATTACTTTTCTACTTTAACTTTGTCTAAATTAATATATGCTTAAGTGTAGTGTATTTATGTATATTACATTAGAAAGTACTACATGTCACAATCATACTACAATTTTGCTATATATATATATATATATATACATTCAGTATGTTTTATTTACCTTGGCCAGCTGATTTCTATGCAGGGCAACATTATGAAAGAACTCAACAAATGTATTAAATTTGGCTGGAGTACATTCGGAAGAAACAATTTTATCCTGAAGGGAAAATTGCCTTTGTGTCAAAAAGAAAAAAAGTCTTCAACCAGTGTGTGTTACCATTTTTCTCTTATGGATCAGAGACATGGAATCTAATAGTTGACGCCATACTGAAGTTACAGACAACCCAAAGGAGCATGGAGAGGTGCATGCTTGGAATAAATAGGGGAGATCGAAAAAGAAACACTTGGGTGAGAGAGAAAACTAGAGTAGAGGACATCATTGTTACGGAGGGACCCTGGTTCGAATCCAGGATGGGGAAAGCGTCTCTTTTTCTCCAAAATTACATAAGCTCTAGTTTGAGCTGTAATTAATACGTGGGTGGCAAAAATTATTGTATAATAAATTCCCCCACGAAAACTCACAAAAATCTCGCCCCGGAGGCTTTCTTGTGTTGACCATATTTGGCAATTGTGTTATCCCTGCGGAGGGTAATAATATCTTACATCATTGTTAAAGTAAAACTGCTAAAATGGTCAGGGGCTGGGTATATTGCAAGAAGAACTGATCAATGATGGACAATAGAAATTCTCAACTGGGTTCCAAGAGACCACTAAAGACCAACAAAACGTCCTCAAACTGGATGGATGGATGAGATAAGAAAACAGGTTGGAGTGACGTGGAAGAGAATTGCTCAATATAGACTTGTGTGGAAAGCATTTGGAGAGACATTCATCCAGTAGTGGATAGATAATGGTTGAATATGATGATGATGATGATGATACATACACACACAAATCGAGACAGTGGAATTTGATAAAGTGACCACCTTTGGAAATTGACCACCTGGATAAAGTGATCACTTTTTATTAGAGAGAACTGGTAGTGACATGGTTACACTTATACCAAAGCCTGTTGTATATAGTGATCATCTGTTTATGGTGGCCATCACAGTCTAGTCTTAAAAGTATATATATATATATGTGTGTGTGTGTGTGTGTGTGTAATTTACACGTACATGTTGCATGTGGAGTGTTGAAAATCGTAGTGGTGTAAGCAGATGCAGGCTAAAAATTTGCAAGGCCAAGGCAGAGTGTGATATGCAAGTCACATGTTTGAGATGGAAGTTTCATTAAATACTCTTTTTATTTGAAGAGGGACAGGGGATTAAAATACAACAAATGAATCATCTTCAAATCATCGAGGCAGCAATCCTCCAGATTTGGGGGGGGGGGGGCTAGCCCTCACCCCCAATGCTCTGCATATAGCATAAATTTGTAGTTTTAATTTTTCTGAGGGGGATAAGCCACTCCAGTTTCCACTAGCTAAGCAAACAGCTTAAATACTAACCATACTATAATCTATCAATAAATAAGGTGCAGTATTTAGTATGAATGCAGTAATACATGCATAATAATTCTGACACCCACCTTTTTTAGTTCAAACTAGAGCATTTTTTGTTATACGAGAAAAAGAGACGTCCTAACCTAGAGTCGAACTAGGGTCTTTCTGTTAAGCCTGGAGTGCCTTAACCACAAGGCCATCGAATACTGGGATGAAGCTTTTGATGAAGATTTTACGTTTACATCCAAGACATTAAAAGCCACTCAATAATTAACTATATAACAATAACTTAAGTACAGTAAAATTTCCGAACAGCTGACACCTTAGTGACTTGCTATTTTTAAGGTGTTTGCTATTCAGAAGTGTTAAGATTTAACAAGCATTGAGATTGGAAAAGTATCCTTTAAATAGAGGTCTCTGCTATTTGGGAGTGTCTGTTACGAAGATTTTAGTGTACTTTTATACATACATCAAGTATCCCAGTATAAATAATGTTATCAGTTTGTGAAATAAGATTATCAATTTGTGATATAATGTTATTAAATATAAATATGATGTTATCAAGTTTTGACACAATGCTACTAATATTAGTGTTACAGTACTTACCAATGGCACGTGACTGAGAAGCATTGCGAAGAACAGGAACTATAGAACTGACTTGAAGAGTGGTTTGACTGGATACTTCACTGACAACTGGTTGATTGGTCGTTACGGAGGCAGGAACATCTACCGTTGTCAGGATTTTTTGTGGCACTTTAGAAGACGGAGGACCCGAATGCCTGCCTGCTACCGATATAGAAGCGGTAGCAGATTTGTGATCTGACTCAGCTAAAAGAATTCCCGCTATAAAACGAACATACAATTTAAGGTATGTGTAATAAATCATGAGTAAGATTAAAGAAGTTGGCAAAACTGCAACAAAAGGTTTATTTATTAAGTGATTAAAGGTACTAAAAGCATCAAATGATTAAAATGTCAAATATATACACTAGCGTGCAGAAAATTAAGGACGAGATAAAAAAAGAACCATAACAGCAGAATGAACAGACAGAACCAACTGAAAGAATGATCAGGAGACTGCCTGGGGTCTGATACGGTAGGACATTTGCATATTATGTATCATGACATAATGTGGGTAGTCTTGTGAGTAGGGTATAAAGCGTGAGGGCAGTGTTCATGCAGCATTTCAGTGGGAGATATTGCACAGTGTATATCGGTTTGAACGACGGCAAGTTGCTGTAGCAGTGCGAGATATTCAACAGACAGCCCCGTAGACAACATCTGGATAACTTTACTCGAGGTCGAATCATTGGAAAGTTGATAGAATATCGAAGTGTGACGAGTGAGGCCGAGGAGTTCGTAATCGCACACAGCATCGTGTCACGAGCATGGACGGCATTTCGAACGACAGGAACAAAACAGCTGTCCGAAGGTTTAGTGGTCGTTATCCATGAGCAACCATGGCAAAGAAGGACAGATATCTTGTTCTACAAGCGAGGAGAAATAGACAGCTGACATCACAAGCCACATGCAATGCACTACTGGATGGCTGTTATCACATTTTACTGTGGTGGCTAGGAGATTACACATAAGCGGTTTATTTGCTCGGCAACCAGTACAATGTGTGTCATTGACGCTTAGCCATTATGGATGGCGTTTTCTGTGGTGCCAGGAACACAAGGATGAGGAGCTCAGCAATGGGGTCATGTGCTATTTATGGATGAGAGCCAATTTAGTCCTACTAGCGATTCTGGACATCTATACATTTGGAGAGAGTGGAAAACACACAATCACTCCTCCAAAAAAGAGACCGGTTTGGAGAAGGTGGAGTTCCCGTTTGAGGAGACATTATCCTTGGTGGCCGTATGGAGCTTCCTCCAAGGAGGTTCAGTCACTGGTGACCGCTATTGTATCGAAGTTCTCCTGCCTTATACCCATATTTTCCGGGGTGCTGTGGGCCCAGAATTCCTCATCATGGATGACAACACTACACATCATCATACAGCATCTGTTGCTGAGCTGTTAGAGAGTGAAGATATTCATCACATGGAGTGGCCCATACAGTTTCCGGACATGAATCCAATAGACCATGTATGGGAAGTATTCGGGAGATGCCTGGCAGCACATTGCCATCCACCAGCGTCCATCCGTCTGATGCAATTGGAAACGAGACTAGTCAGACCAGGCAACGTGTTTCCAGTCATCAACAGTCCAATGGCGGTGTTGGCGGACCCAGACGAGGCGTAAAGCTTTGTGCCGTGCAGTCAACAATGGTACACGAGTGGGCCTTTGGCTCTGAAAGTCCATATCAATGATGGTTCGTTGAACAGTTCGCACGCTGACACTTGTTGATGCCCCAGCATTGAAATCCGCGGCAATTTGAGGAAGTGTTGCACGTCTATCTCGTTTAACGATTCTCGTCAGTCGTCGAAGGTCCTGTTCTTTCAAGGTCTTTTTCCGGCCGCACCGCTGTCGGAGATTTGATGTTTTACCGGATTCCTGATATTCACGGTATACCCGTGAAATGGTCGTACGCGAAAATCCAAATTTTGTCGCTATCTCGGAGATGCTATGTCCCATCTCTCTTGTGCCGACTATAACGCCACGTTCAAAATCACTTAAATCTTGATAACCTGCCATTGTAGCGGCAAGAACCGATCTAACAGCTTTGCCAGACATCTCTTGTCTTATATAGGCGCTGCCGACCGCATCGCGTTACGCTGATTGGTTGCAAAGCTCCGTTATTTGCATACGCACGCCTGTACCGGTTTTTCTGGCACTTCAGTGTAGTTTGAAATATATAAAGGGAGTGGAACTTTTCCTAATGTAGAGATTATTTCGAAAATATTTAACAATACCAATATCAAATGCAACAGGTGAAAGATCTTTTTCAGTTTTAAAATGCGTTAAATGCTATTTAAGGAGTACGATAGGAGAAGACAGATTGAACAACATGGCCATATTATACCTAGAACAAAAAATTTTGGATGAAATAGATATTGCAAAAAGTAATTGATGACTTTGTCAAAGAAAAGAAAAATCAAGACACAAATTTATATACAAAACATTTTTTAAGCACTGAGGTAACTTACTATTACATTATACAATAATTTTTGCCTCCCACGTGTATATAGGTTACACTAAAGCTTTTTTTTTTTATATTTGGAGAAAAAGAGACACCGTCCTCATCCTGGATTCGAACCAGGGTCCCCACGTTTTTTTCTTCTCCAAATATAAATAAGCTCTAGTTTGAGCTACATAAACATGGGTGCCAAAAATTATTGTATAATAAATTCCCCCACGAAAAACTCACAAAAATCTTGCCTCGAAGGCTTTTCTGTATTGACCATTATTTGGCAATTGTGTTATCCCTGTGAAGGGTAATAATATCTTACATACTATTAAATTTTTTGAATAAATATCTGATTTTTCTTGAAACGTTGAGTTTATTATTAGTTACATATTGCCGGTTTAAGGAACTCACTAAAAATTTACTACTGAAATCTTCCCGAAAAAGTCCTCAGATCCTTACACAATTTTTTTTGTTTTGTTTTAGGGCTTGGGTCTCAAAGCCTCGAAATTTTTACGGCCAGGGGCCCCCCAATAGGTTTAATCCGCCTTTGAATAAGCCATTAATTATAATGCATGTGATTCCGTAAAGAATTAATCAGGACCACAAAATACCATCGTTAAAAAAAATGATCATTAATTATTAGAATAATCTCGAGGGTTATTACTGTTATATGATA
>QLNU02014176.1:163217925-163234979 GCA_006491805.2 Dysdera silvatica
TGAAGGGGATGGATACGGCGGTCAACGTATTCTTGTCTAGAGTTGCTGGATGGACACACAGTTTCAGATATTGGAAGGAGGTATTATGGCTGGTAAAAGCAACTGAAATGAGGCAAACATTAGTGGGGAAGAATCACCTCATTACGGTCTTGTCCATTTGCGTATCTGTTCTGATGCGCTGTAGGTTCTGAGTTCGTGTTTGTGGAATAGAACGTCAGGTTATAACCCAACAGTCACACTACAGTAACACTGTCACCCTGTCGAGCTGCGGCTGTTGATACAGCGTTGGAACAAGGACATTGTATTGGCCTGTACGTTCTCTCGATCTAAATTCTATTAAGCACATCTGGGGATATGCCTTACTGCCCGTCTACACCCACCAAAAAAGGTCCACCAGCTGAAGATGACGTTGAGCCGCAGAGATGGAGGAATGTTACCACAAAAACTTGTCACGAAACTCGTCGTAAGACAGACCGTGTAAAGTAGGGTTGTCCAACATACGGCCCGCGGGCTACAATCAGGCTCGCAGACACAGTGGCGTAGGCAGAAAGTTCAAGGGGTTTTATAGATCTGCAACTATATTCCTACGTTAAATATACAAAATTTCATTGCGATAGGGGTTACAACCCCCAAAACTCCCCTGGCCACGCCTCTACGCGGACAATGTTAATATGGCCCGCCGACAATTGTTTGGAATAAAAGAATTCCGAAACAAAAATTTTAAATTTTTTTTCTCCAGAAATAAGATAAAACCGGGGGAACAGCATAGGTGACTCCTTTCTATAGTATCACAAGTGAACAAACAAATGACTGGAAGAAACTCTGAAGGGAGGCTTTTAAGTTTTTTATTTATTTATTTATTTTTAAAGAAACCGCTGGCCCGCAAGATCCGTGAAAATTCTTTAAGTGGCCCGCTACTCAAAAAGGTTGGACAACCCTGTATCGCCGTTAGGGATGGTCATATTACCTGCTGAGGATTTTTTTTGATGGCGCAAGAGCATCTGGGCTATACTGCGCCACTGCTGAAGATCACCTCTTCCCTTTGTTCTATCTCTGGTAATGATCCATCCACTTCATGTCAGTAATAGTAATGCAGCTATTTCTGAAATAAAATCCTACCATAACGTTTTGTATCTACTACTGTGTTAATGTTGTTTCTTTCATTATTTCAGTACCTCACAACATACCATGGGTATGCCTTTTCCATATCCAGGCCACTCATACCAAACTCCAGGTGAAAACACTACAATGCATATATCTAAATGGTTGTGCGTAAAAACGTGTTTGACATGAGTGCACTTGTAGAAGAGTTTGGGACGAAATAAAATACATATATAATAAGCACATATCATCATCATCATTTCAGCCGTTGTCAATCCACTGCAGGATGAAGGCCTCCTCCGCATGTTTTCAACTAAGCCAACCTTGGTCTTTTTGCTGTTAATTTGTTCCAACATACTTAGTAATTGCGCCAATCCATATCGTCTTTGGCCTTTTCCTTGGGCATGTTGTGTCCAGTGGAATCCACTCTAAGACCTTTTTGATCCATGTGTTGTCAGTTCTTCTAGCAATATGGGCTGCCCACTTCCATTTCAAACTTTTTACCTTTACAATGATATCACAAACTTTTGTTTGATCTCTTATCCAACTACAAGCCTTTCGATCTCGTCGCGAAATATCAAGCATCTGTAGCTCCATATTCCTCTGTACCACTCGTAGCTTTTGAATACCCTTAACATTTAATGTCCATGTCTCACTACCATAAGTCAGAACAGGTAGGATGCATTGATCGAAAACTTTCCTCTGCAAAAAAATATTGCAAGTTTGTTCTTAAAAGCTAATCGAAGCCGATAGAATGTTGCAAACCAGGCTTGACACGACGTTCAATCTCTTGATTTGTATAACCTCCCACTGTAATTTGTTGGCCAAAGTATATATAATTATCACCTAGCTGTATTTCTTCTCTTGAAATATAGATTCTCTTAAATTTGCGCAAACTTATTGAACCTAACGCCTTTTTTCAAGCTAATTTTTAAGCCGGGTGTTTCCTATTTTATTCTCTAATTTTCAATGAGTATTTGTAACTCTTCTGGGTCTTTTGCAAAAATAATGATGTCGTCGGCGAATCTTACATGGTTTAAATAAGCACCGTTGATTTTCAAGCTTTTTTGATTTCAGTCTAACTTGTGAAAATCTTCATGAAGACAAGCTGAAAATGGTATGGATCAAATTGCATCTCCTTGTCATACATCTTTTGGTACGTTAATTTCAACTTTGTATTTATTTATGGATATAGCAGCTTTTGCTTTTCCATATATGGACTGGAGTAAGCTAACATAAGCTGGGTTCACACCTTGGTTACCTAGTGCATTTAAAATATATGGTTTGAAAATTGAGTCAAAAGCTTTTTTAAAGTCGATAAAAGCAACCTGTAATGAATAGTAAAGTGTATTTATTATGTCTTTCTATTATTTGCTGAAGAACACTTGAATGTAATCAATTGTACTAAGCGACTTTTAAACCCTATTTGTTCTATATAGGTTTGGCATCATTTATCGTTCTATAAAGTCGTTTTGTAATAGTTTCGCTAAAAACCTTGTTAATAACAAAGAAAGCTTTCAATTGTTTGTTTGTTTGTTTCATAACATGCAATATGCATACAATATTTAGCTTTGAATTTACTTAAATTTTAATAAAAAGAAGTATATTATTACTACTTGAATTTCAGTACAATGAGTTAATTGAAAAAAAAAAATTATAAAAGAACTTAAAATTTACAATAGTAATTATTAACGAAATGAACTTCACATGAAGATGATAAAAAAAAGGGGGGCTCCGTTGTCGCTTGCCCCGTGTTGTAGTATCCGTATTCACCAAATTTTCGTCGCAAAATACATTTAGCACATTAAATGCATAATCGTCAGTTTAACTTAGTGCATAAAATTAATTAATTAAATTACTATGCATTGTGAAAGGGATGAGATTTCTCAGTGATTCTTAAGTTTTAAGAGTTGGGAAGTTTATTTCATCATTTTCGCTCTAGTTGAAAACACATTATTGATCACTGATTCTTTTTTATCTTTCAAATTTTGTCTTTTCCTTAGAATATTTTCAAAAAAAATTTTTTTTAAAACTAACTCGCCATTTTGTTCTTACTAAATCTGTGGTCCTCAAAAATCTTGTTCGCTAAAAACGCTCGAATTGTACTACACCTAATTATTGCACCAAACAAAATCCTTATTTTTCTCGCTAAATTCGGAAACTCGCTAATTGCGAGCTGATTATAAGCGGGTCCTATACAAGGGCGGATTGGGCCGCCGGGCCGTTGCGCCTTCATGAGCGATAGGACTTGCACCTCCGAATGGGCAAGGATACGCGCCCATTGAGAGGATCCAGTCCGCCCCTGATCCTACATAGCCTTTACTGAGAATATGGTTTACATGATCGCTTCTGTTAACAAACTCGTATCTAGTGTAAAAACCATGTTTACACAACGAATGAACTGATTTCACTTACCTCAACTGTCGTAGAGAAATATTGCAACTGAATCTTCTCTTTTCCACAGTCATTCTCGTCACTATATTCACTGAAATTAGGGCTGTTTGCAGCATTTTTAGATAAGCGTGTTCGCCCCGTATTAAAGTTGATGACGGCATCTTCAGGAATGGCTATCCGAGTGTCGTTCGAATTGAGTTTTTTACCGTCAGACTCGGCGGGAACGTAATGCCGCAATTTGTTGTCCAACGAGCACTTGGACAGTTCTTTCTCTGTCGAGTTGCAGTTCAAGTTGAGGTTTTCGTCTTTATCGGAACAATGGCCATTGACGATCACAGACGTGTCGTTCACGACGTCGTGGCCGTTCAGCAGCGCCGTACCATTGTTTGTTGCACTATTTGTCGTTGTCGGCGTTGTAGGAATGTGGCCGTTCTCAGTGGTACGAAGGTTTGGTTCCTCCTGCTCTCCGTTCAAGAGCGTTGTTGTGGTCATTCCCTTCTTTGGTTTGTCCGATGGATGGAACCCATCGTTGTCATAACCTCCATCTGTCTGGTCGTTCAGGACCTACAACAAACAACGTCAAAATTAAAAACAATTGGTGATTGTGAACATAACAATTGTAAAAAAACAAGTTTTTGATAATAAGTCCTGAAATTCTAAATGATTGCTATGCGCATCCAAATTTAGCTTGCGTGTCTTCAAGGTTGTTTGTTCGCAGGCGACGCACTTTGAGAACCTTTGTTCAATTTGAAATATACGCGCTGTTTCATAAAATCTTTTAGCAAAATACGTAATTTTCTGTGATGGGGAAAAAGGGATACCATCTTGCTTATATTTCCACGTAGTCAATATATATGCACCTTGCGAAGGCATTAAACAGTTTTCACAAGGAAATTTGAATTTGGTTTTTGGTTTTTTTCTGTAAATCAACTCAAGGTAAAGTTCGTTCCCGAGAAGTTGGCGTGTAGTAACTGGTTTTTCGCACGCGAAAAACCAGTTACGAAAGACGCACTACCTTTCATCAAATGCAACAACCCATCTGTGATGTAAGTCTGGCGAACGGCACTGCCCATGCCAACTTGTTTGAACGAACTATATATATATATGTCAAAGACGAAAATTTTGAAATTTCACAATTTTTTTAAAATTTGTCTCTGTTTACTGGATTCATAGCCAAAATCTAAATTCTTCGAATTTTTTATTTATATTTTGCTTATTCTCTTTATATGAGTCACGTCCCTTTTACATGGACCTCTACGCTAAGAAAGCAAATTGAATTGCTACATTAATGAGCTTTATTTTGTTAATTTGAGAAAAAAAAAGACGATAAAAAAAGAAAGGCTGTCCTATTATAAAGGAGGATTTTAAGTTCAATAAAAAATATAATGAGTGTGGATGTCTCGTCTTCAATATCTAAATTAGGTACGTAAACTTTAAATGCGCTTTTTAGAGAACTAGTTTTTGAGACTATACAACTTACGACATACTTACTAACATACTTATGACAAACATAATATTTTTAATTTGAATAACTGGAGTTACAAAATTGTAAAAGTATATTACAGCCTGTAAATGTGTTCCCGGAATGTACCGGGATATGGGCGTCGACAGCAGAAGACAAGAGTGGTCACGTGACCTCCCTTGAATTTTTTTAAAAAGAATTCAGTGTTTTTTTCTCTCGAGCAAAATTTATGCAACCTCTCTATTTAAACTAAATAATACCATTATTTAATTAAACAAATTAACTATCACTTACTTAATTAAATAAATTAACTACTTATATTTAATTAAACAATTTATTTAAATAATTTAATTAGTTATTTAAATACTCTTAATTAATTATTTAAATACTTTAATTAATTATTTAATATTTTAAATAATTATTTAGTATTTAAATAATTATTTAATTATTTAAAATAATTATTTAATCAAATAATTTAAATAATTATTTAATCAAATAACTTAAATAATTATTTAATCAAATAATTTAAATAATTATGTAATTAAAAAAATTAATTATGTTATTTTTGAATGGAGGTTTTATTTCTGCCATGCACCTTTGCTCCACCCCCTACAAAAATTGTCCTCCTATGTACCGGGATAGTAAATATTGGCCAAAAAAATAATTTCTAATTTCACCACGTACAATAAAATAGTTTTCTCTAAAAACAGTGACTTTTACGTGTTACATTTGGAATAAAAAAAAATTCTAAAAACCTCTGTGTAGCACAAGTCTTATTATACATTTCAAACAATATGAATATCAGTCTTGAAACCAAAGTTTAAGCTGCGCAAGTTTTTTCACATTTTGCGAAAGGATATTATATTTTGTGAAAAAATTTAATCCTATTTTCGCTAAAAAGCAAAAGCACTGAAAATTAAAAGTTTCTACAATTCTATGTCAGTGGCCGTCATACAACAATCTTGAAGACCTTCTATGGCATCATGAATCGAAATCAGTTTGATTTTGAAAATGCCTACAAACTATGGTGGATGGTGGATGGCAAAGAAAAGGAGAATTGTACAATTATGTGGCCGATTGTGTAATTTTGTACAAAATAAAAAATGTTATTTGTAGTTCTAAATTTTAATTATGTTATTTTGTTTAACGTTCTCCTAAAGTACAACATTTTCAAAACTATTGCAAGCATGTATTTACAGTAGAAAAAGAGAACTAAAAGAAATTTAAAAATAAGAGAATTTTATTTGTACATTTTAGCTAAAATTCTAGAGAAAAAAAATCTAGTTTAAACCCTGCTTGAAACGACCGAGTGATTTAAATTCCATACTTCGTGTAAATCTATACTCTCATTATAAAAATTATTCTGTTCTTTATTCCTAACTTACCGTTCTTTCCTAATATATTCCCAATTCCTTTTCTTTCCTAACTTATTCATAAGTTTTTTTTTCTTTCCTAACTAATTCCTAAATTTCTGTTCTTTCCTAACTCATTCCTAAATTTCTCTTCTTTCCTAATTCATTTCTAAATTCCTATTCTTTCCTAACTTTCTGTTTTCCTTAACTTATTCCCAATATTAATTTGTTTAAATTATTCGAAAGTTAAGGACATTTTGCTACTTATTATTTAACCGCTGATAAAAAAAAAAGTATAATTATATTTAGCAGGCAACACATACCCTTGAAAAATCCGCGAAGCGGGAAAATAAAAACAAGAAAATGTTTTCATAATTCATGGTGACTTTTAATGTCGCATATAATTGAAAACATGTTTTATGGTTACTAATTCATTAACTCACGCAAGTTACAAAAATACGATGTTAAAAAGAAGCGCACAACTTTCTGTTAATTAAAGATTACATCACATGGAAAGTAACCAGCTGGAATGGCATTACATTCGACTATATAACGACATGAAAATCAATCTGAATGTAATAGGCACGACATTGAAAATCAATTTGAAAGTGATCGGCATGACATTGAAAATCAATTTGAACACCTTTATTTCCGCCGACTTTAGTAAATTTTTCTCGGTTCTGAAATAAGCCTACACGCGTGAAATTCGAATTTATTTCCCTATAATACGTTTTACAATACACGTTGGTACGCGTTTAATACACGTATGCTCTTTGGCGCTAAGCCGCCAATTCTGGAAGTCGCAGTGGCATTTAATAGCCCATTTTGTAATAAACTACAGCGATTGTTTTTAAAACTGAAGCTGCAAAAATAACACCGTTTGAAGTAAGCGTCATACTGTCATACAACTTACTCTAAATGCAGTGTTTATTGTAAAAATAACATGTTTGAAAGATAACTGGCAAATTGTAAATATAACTCTTATTGTGAAAAACAGCAAAAGTCGATAATCGAAACTATCCGTTAATGAAACTAGTCTTGTTAGCGAGAAATTGTCATCATTAAGATATCATCATCATCAATAATCACCATGAAGCTGGCATCAGCGTTTATTTCACCTGTACTTCTATATATTGCCTGTAGTTTCAAAAATTATAATGGATTCCATTAAACACAATAGATATAATTTTGATACAAATGAAGTTTATTTTTAATCAGATTTTTTCATATTTCACATGATGGGAGTGTTCAATTAGTTGTTCAGCATCAATTAATTCCGGCGCTCTCTGTGGAGCACTTGCTTCAAGTACAAAACTTATTCAAAATTATCCATTTATCTTACGTTCTTACGATTTTTACTTCGTGTAAAAATCTTAGCTTGATTTCAAAATTCGTTACAGATTAATTACTTCTAGACATAAACGTTAGATTTAGACCAGAGCAGTAGCTAGAAGCTTTTTATAGCGGGCTCAGAAAGCTACAGCATGGGGCTTAGAATTTGAAAACGTTTTGATGTAGTTTATTAGTGTATTTAATTATACTAATTATCTAAGCATAGTAATATCTAACATTAATGAATAATGTTAGATATTACTATGCTTAGATGTTACTATACTTAGATAACATTAATAAATAAATTTTTTGGCAGAAATTTCGCATAGAAAACTTATAGAGCTATATTAAAATTCATAATTTTGTCTATAATGAGGAATAGAAGAAGATTCTGTTTGATCTTCGTAAAAAATACGATATACAGGGTTTGTCCCAAAAGTTCCAGGCATGATTTTTTTAAAATCATTTATTCAATATCAGTTTACAATCTTTTCAGAACTTTTCAAAGTATTCTCCCCCTGCTTCGATGCACCGTTGCCAACGCTTCACCCAATCATTGAAGGCGCCCTGGAAGTCGTCAACGGGAATCTCCTTCAGTGAGGTCGTCGCGGCTGCTTTTACCGCCTCCAGCGTCCCATGCCGAGTTCCTTTCAGGGTTCTTTTGATCCTTGGGAACAAAAAGAAATCCGCTGGTGCCAGATCGGGGCTGTACGGCGGCTGGGGCAGCGTTGCCACACCCATTTTGGCCAGCAACTCGGAGACAATGAGCGCGGTGTGGGTTGACGCGTTGTCATGGTGCAAGATCCAATTGTCGCGAATTTCGTTTCGGACGCGTCGAACCCTGTTGCGCAACCGTTTGAGCACTTCACAGTAAAACTCCTTGTTGACTGTTTGTCCTTGTGGCACGAATTCACTGTGAACCACACCTTTTCTGTCAAAAAACACAATGAGCATTGCCTTGATTCGCGATTTGCTCATCCTTGCTTTTTTCGGGCGAGGAGACTCCTTGGTGTGCCACTCGCTGCTCTGGCGCTTTGATTCGGGATCGTACTGAAAAATCCACGTCTCGTCCCCTGTGATCACTCTGTCCAAAAATTCTGGGTCCGTTTCGTAGCGTTCATGCAATTCCTGGCACTTCAACAAACGCTGCTCCTTCATCTCACTCGTCAGGACTTTTGGCACCATTTTCGAGCAGACTTTCCTCATTTGAAGATCCTCCGTTAAAATGCGATGAACGATTGTTTTGGGTATTCCACACTCCTCTGCAATCATCCGAACACTTAATCGTCGGTCATTGTCCAAAACTTGACGCACTTTTTGCACCGAGTCGTCCGTTTGTGATGTCGACGGGCGTCCAGAGCGGTCGTCGTCGTTGACGGACTCCCGACCTTCCCGGAACCGCTTGTGTCATATGAAAGTTTGGCTTTTTTTCATCGCCCCGTCACCGTAGGCTTTCCGAAGCATTTTGAGCGTCTCCGCCCCGTTTTTACCCAGTTTCACACAAAATTTGATTGCATAACGCTGCTCCAAAAACTGGTCCATTTTTTGATCGACGAGGGTGCAGTAGATACCTCTGCGCGGAACGTGACCCTGCCTCAACAACTGCATGCAGGCGACTGATACCGGTCTCGTTTCCAAGCTTAGATCCCCCACCAACTTCTCCGCCCCGTCAGCCAGCGTTGCCAACTACAAAAAGTCATCCCGGGAACTTCTGGGACAAACCCTGTACATAACTATTACCATTGAAATATGTTTTGAATACATTCTTAACATTAAAGGACAATGTCCACTGCCATGTACATTTTTATACAAAACAAAACAGTAAAAACAAAATTGTACAATAATTTATTTTGATAGGAAATATCCCCCCACCGGGGGGACCGAGACTACATTTCCAGGGGAACTGAGTCCGGTGACGGATTTACGTATGGGCTAAGTAGGCCTGGCCTGGTATTTAAGTTTAAGCGTCATTATAATCCTGTTTATGTATAACTGTCCCAGAAATGTTCATTGCTGATAAACTTGATCATTAAAGTAATGAATTTCAAAGAAAAACTCATGATTTGTTGACTGAACATTGAAAGGGCCACACTTTTTAGGGCCCCCCTTTCTATCCTTCCGACCTAGGGCCGCATAAAAACTTTGATCCGGCATTGACTGAGTCTTTCTGGCCTCAGCCTAACTAAGGCTCTGAGCAAGGTAGTTACGTTGGATCCAGACATAAACTTTGGATCTAGACATGAATTTAGGATCTAGACATGAACGTAGGATCTAGACATGAACGTAGGATCTAGACATGAATGTAGGATTTACACACAAACGTTGGATCTATGCATCTGCTTAGAAACTAATCGCCTAAGGCGCATTTTCATAGATGCGCATATTTTGTGGCGCGATAGTGAAAAACGTCGAGAACTGACTCAAACAATAGAAACCAACGGAAGAGTTTTCCTAGAACGTGCAAAACGCTTCCATTAGTTTTTACTGTTTCGGGTTTCATCTCTGCGTTTAATATTATTGCGCCGCAAAATATACGCATCTAGCAAAACGCTCCTTTAGTGCTTAACCAAAATCATTGCATTCTGTGCATGTGAATCCGGGAATGAATCAAAACCAGAGGTCAGCGTAATGGCGTAGGGTAAACACACAAAATGTGTATCGTGGTAATGGAGCTATATATTAAAAGGCACATGTACCAAATAAACTATAAAATGGTAGCTTGCTTAAGTTTACTGCACACTGCGCACATAGTTTTTAATATCCATGTCACAAGGCAGAGAGGGAGAAAAAAAGTTATGCCTTTTAATAATGCCAAGTACGCATTTCTATCTCCGCCAAATCGAAGCCAAAATAAACATTAATCATCTGAAGATACACGCAAAGGGGTATCACGCAGTCGTTTGGTGATTTTTTGAAATTTATTGGAACTCCCTGCAGGAACGCGCCATACCTCTATTCACGTGTCATGGGCAGTTTTCAGAATGTGCGTCGACTTTTAATAACCGTCAATTAAATGATAATATGCCAGCAGTGACGATATTTAGGTCAAATGGGGTACAAGGTTACCAAAACTGACCTTGAATTTGCGAATGGGCTTTACTCAATTTAAAATTAATGAATACTTTAATAATATGCAAAATCGGAACGCTTACGACATCTTCCAGCAAGTATTCAGAAAATCGTACGAGCAAACCGACTTACGAAAAAAATCGTAAGTTTAAGAACAAACGTGAGTAGTTTTCGCCAGTATATACGATTTTCAATGGAATCTAATTTTTTACTTCCATTTTTCCCCTTTGTTCGTAGACTTCATTAATCGGGAAAAAAAAAGCAGCATATCCCATTGAAGAAGCTGGAAAAAATTTTAAAAATCGTATTCTTTCGACAAGAAATACTCAGGGTGTTCACAAAAAAGTTATTTTGAAATTCCTTCACATTTCCCTGATTATTCAATTCTATTAACACCCAATTATTCAATTTTATTAACACCCAATTTTTTCCCCTGATTATGTTATGTTAAAACAACAATATATATATATGGCCTGCAAAAGGGTTGCTGGTATCTAACTGGAAGGAGACCCACACGCTGAACGTATGTGACGATGTGTGGAACCGGCCAGGCCAGTAACCTAGTGTCCTACCCCGCCTTCAAGTGGTGCAGGCTGAGCTTTCTATTTATGTGGCAAATTAATATTTGCTGCACGGATAGAAAGGCGGAAGGGGAGGGCTAATTCACCAACCCGTCTAGCCAGCGTGGTGAAATTATGGCTAATTCCTCCATTATGTTGACACACCAGAAACCATGGCCCCTAGTCTCCAGGTGCTGGAGTGCTCCTGATCAAGGCAGCGGTCAGTGTGGCATGAAAGCAGGGGGTGCTAAGAATCACTGGAATGGCCCAGGCTGCCGTTTGTTATTGACCTTGGCTACGTTTAATGGACGATCCCTTGCTTCTGAAGCAAAACTTCAGGAATTGGAAGAGGAACTAGACAAGATCAAATGGGACATTGTAGGACTCAGTGAAGTTAGAAGAAAAGGTGAAGAGTTGGTGGAACTGAAAAGCGGACATTTGTTTTACTATAGAGGAACGGAAACTGGAAGAACAAGTGGTGTTGGCTTCTTAATCAACAAAAGAATTAAAGACTGTCTTCTGGAAGTTGAAAGTACATCAGATCGAGCAGCGAGGCTTGTTGTTCAACTAACCCAGCGATACCAACTTCAAATAGTACAGGTATATGCACCAACATCAAGCCATACCGACGAAGAGGTTGAAGAATTTTATGAAGAAATCAAAGAGTTACACACCAAAGGGAAACAACATATCAAGCTCATCATGGGGGATTTCAATGCAAGAATTGGACAACAGGAACAAGGAGAGACATCGGTTGGTAAATACGGATATGGGGAAAGGAATGAACGTGGCGATCAACTCATCGAATTTGCAGAAGCTGAAAACCTTAGCATCATGAATTCATTTTTTAAGAAGAAACCGCAAAGAAAATGGACATGGAAACACCCAAATGGGGGAACTAGTGAAATTGACTATATCCTGGCAAACAAGAAATCAATTATTGAAGATTGCAGTGTACTGAACAGATTTAATACTGGAAGTGATCATCGAATGGTGAGATGTAAAGTGCACTTAAATACTAAATTAGAACGACAGAAGCTCATTAGGAAACAAGTAAGTAAGAGGGTGGATCTAATGAAACTGAAAGTTAATACCGAGGCATTCAAGTTGGGTGTTGGGAAGAAACACATCATTGCATTAAAAGGAGAGGATGGCACCGTAACAAGAAATAGGGAAGAAATACTTAGAAGAGTTGAAGAATTCTACAAAAAACTATATGAAAGTAACAGTGGATTAAACGAAGACGCCGAAATAGTCGAAGGAACAGCTCCTAAAATCTTAAAAGAAGAAGTTTCATTTGCAATAAAAAATATGAAGAAAGGAAGAGCCCCTGGTGATGATGGTATTACATTAGATATCCTAAAAGAAGCTGGAGAATATGTAGAAGACATACTTGCAAAATTCTTTACCAAATGTCTTAACAGCGGTAACATACCAAACCAATGGGATTCTGCAACAGTAATTCTTTTGCATAAAAAAGGTGATAAAGAGGATTTGAAAAATTACCGACCAATTAGCTTGTTACCTGCTATTTATAAAATCTTCACAAAAGTTCTAACACATCGCCTGCAGAAAAAATTAGATGCAGCTCAACCAAGAGAACAAGCTGGATTTCGAAGTGGATTCAGTACAGTGGACCATATTCAAGTATTAAGAGAATTAATTGAAAGAACACATGAATATGAACTTCCATTGTGTGTTGCATTTATTGACTATGAGAAGGCCTTTGACTCTATAAAAACATCAGCAGTCATCAACTCTTTAAGATCAACAGACATTGAGGATGTGTACATTGACATGGTGAAACGTGTGTATAAAAATGCAAGTGCAAAATTTCGGTTACATAAAGATACCAAAACTATCAAACTTGGCAAAGGGGTGAGGCAGGGAGATACCATTTCTCCAAAACTTTTTACTTCTGCTTTACAGATGATTTTTCAGCTGATAAATTGGAATAACAAGGGAATAAAAATAAATGGTGAATATTTAAATCATCTGCGGTTTGCTGATGACATTGTTATTTTTTCAACGGACCCATTAGAACTCCAAGACATGGTACAAGAGCTCTCAACTAGAAGTGAAGAAGTTGGACTCAAGATGAACCTACAAAAAACTAAGATCATGTTCAATAATTTTGTAGAGGAAACAAAAATACAAGTTGACAACACTGAGCTAGAAATTGCTGATTCATATATTTACCTTGGCCAGCTGATTTCAATGGATGGCAACATTATGAAAGAACTCAACAGACGTATTAAACTTGGCTGGAGTGCATTTGGAAGAAACAGTTTTATCCTGAAGGGGAAATTGCCTTTGTGTCTAAAAAGAAAGGTCTTCAACCAGTGTGTATTGCCAGTCCTCTCTTATGGATCAGAGACATGGAGTCTAACAGTTGGAGCAATACGAAAGTTACAGACAACGCAAAGGAGCATGGAGAGGTGCATGCTTGGAATAACTAGGAGAGATCGAAAAAGAAACACTTGGGTGAGAGAGCAAACTAGAGTAGAGGACATCATTGTTAAAGTAAAAGGGCTGAAATGGCGATGGGCTGGGCATATTGCAAGAAGAACTGATCAACGATGGACAACAGAAATTCTGAACTGGATTCCAAGAGACCACCGAAGACCTAGAAAACGTCCTCAAACTAGATGGGTGGATGAAATAAGAAAACAGGTTGGGGTGACGTGGAAGCGAATTGCTCAGGATAGACTTGTGTGGAAAGCATTTGGAGAGACCTTCATCCAGCAGTGGATAGATAATGGTTGAATATGATGATATATATAGTCTTAACTTAAAAACGTGGGCTTTCAAATAATAATGATAATAATTCCATCAATTGCTCACGAAATTATAAAAACATATGAGGTTACCCATGAGAAGTGTAATAATATCCTGAAAAATAAATAATAAACAATTCGTCTATCTGTGATAGTTTAGAAAACACATAGAGTTCAGAAGAGATATGTATATTGCATAATGCCAGATTGGCGTGAATAGTTTTAATCAAAAAGACTATATACAGTAGGGACTCGTTAATATGAACTCTTTTTTCAGTAGGTTGGATGTTGTTCTCAACGAAAGCCGACCGACTAGTCTTAAATAAACAGCGCAGTGTGCGGGTTGTCAACTAATTGAAATTTCCCGTAGAGGAAAATTTTCCGTCGTCTGTTGCGCACACCAAAACACACACACACACACACACACACACACCAGACGATTATAACTTACAGTAAATTATATAGCAAAGATTTCGGTTTATCCGAACATGTCTCGGCTTCAATTTGTTCGCATTTATGAGACTTTATACATGGTTTTACATATGGTATATAATGTAAACTTTACAGTTCACAGAATATAATCTATAAACTTAGAAAAAAAAATTTTATCTTTCGCAAAATGTTATGTTGAAATAAATAAATCGGTTGTACATGACAAGTAATCATATCATATTTTCATCCTGCAAATCATCATGCTATATTGCCATCCAGCAAATCATGACATATTTTCATTCTGTAAATCATCATACCATATTTTCATTCTGAAAACCATCATACCATAATTTCATCCTGCAAATCACCATACTATATTTTCATTGTGCAAATTATCATACCTTATTTTCATCCTACAAATCATCATACCATATTTTTTACCCTGCAAATCATCGTACTATATTTTCATCATATGAAAATCATCATACTATATTTTCATCATATGAAAATCATCGTACTATATTTTCATCATATGAAAATCATCCTACTATATTTTCATCATATGAAAATCATCGTACTATATTTTCATCATATGAAAATCATCGTACTATATTTTCATCATATGAAAATCATCATACTATATTTTCATCCTGCAAATCATCATGCCATATTTTCATCCTGAAAATCATCATACCATATTTTCATCCTGCATATCATCATACCGTAAGTGATAATTCCAATTTTTTTTACCCTACAGTTGTCACCATGTATTTTACAAACATGTTTTACATTCATGACGCATGTGAACACATTCACATTGCATCTTACGTGTCATTTTGTTGCACATGGCAAGGTCAGAGTGATTATCAATGCAGTTATAACCGTATCAACCTTCCGTTGACTTTGAAAACTTGGCTAATTACGCTTTTTTTTTTTTTAAAGCGTGTGACCTTAGCTGTCTTTACGCCACAAAGATTCAGCTGACAATTTTTGGTTTCATTCCCAGGTTGTTGTTTTAATGAGTGAGTGAAAGCGTGAGTATATAAGTAATTAAGTTACCATGACGAATGAGTCATAATGAACTTGTGATTTTCTTTATTTAAATAAAGAGAAAGGCCACCTAGCCACTTTCTTTGTAACAAGGACAGGCAGGGATGCATACGAGAAGAAGGGTACTAGGGACTGGAACCTCCGCCCATGACTACGTTTGAAATTTTTTTTTTTTATCCACGATCAGGGCTGTCGCCGCGGTGACTGGCATTTGACTTGTCGTCTATCGTCTATCCAAGCCCAAGGTGGCAGTTACCACTTTCATCAGTTTTTCATTCCTCTCCTGGTCGTACGCAGGATATTATTTTGAGGCTTGGGGGAGGGGGGTCCTCATTTCCTTATTTGTTTCCATTCAGGTTTGTAAATGCTGAACTGTATTGAAAGTTGCCCCAAAACCAGCAAATACAAAAACTTTCTTGAGACTTTGAGAGTATGCGGCACGTTCTCGGCATTTTTCAAAATTTCTTGAGAGTAAGCGGCGCACACAGCGCTTACCCTTTGGGGACAACCCTATCTAATAAACGAAAAAATAGCTTGGAATAACGCGGAGGAGAACAGGTCGGGATAGTCATGCATGGAGGCATCTGATCATGGAAACATTTCATCTAATAGCGTAGTGATAATTGTCCGAAGTAATAATGATTATATCCTGGTGATAAAATGAAATGGTATGAGACAGTCCTTCAAAGTCTGCAATTGCCGTATGGAAGGAGCATGTCCATTCGAGGTCTTGAACATATCAATATGGCAATCACGAGGTCATCTTGCCTATGTTGAACACAGACATTACTGTAACATCCATTATGAAGTTGTCGAAACGCCACACGAGCTCGTAGAACAGGCGAATAATTGAAACACCATATTTATCGCATCGGGGAAAAAAATTATTCTTCTAGCACGCAATATTTGGATGCTTCGCGGAGATGGCACTGTTTTGTAGCATTTTCCTTTCTGCTGTTCCGGCCGTGGCTGGTAGAGATGGCTAAAATGCTATTCATCTGGCAGTTTTGCCAGTGTTTCCATAGCGGATGGGGAGCTGGCGACATTGAAGTTCGTGCTACTGATACACTATGTAAAAGCTGTATATGTTTACAAGCAGACATACTTGGACATGGGTTTTTAAAATCCATCTTTATTTCCTCAATTGAAACGTCGAATGCGGTACAGCGTTTCATTCAAAATATGGTTTTTATTGCCTCTCTTTCCTCTTAACAGCGCGTAGAGCACGCTCAATCGATAATACGTCCTTTTAAGATCCAAGTTTATTCTTCCAAAATAAATTATGGCAAGACCTTGAAAATTCCCTTGCAGTTGACGTTGACGTTTTTGGAAAAGCCTAATCACAATGCTTTTTTAAGAAATACGTCAGCGCCAACGTTCCAAGCGTCATTCCAGACAGGCGCCAAAAATTCCCCCAAAATTACCAAAATTCTCATACCTTGGCCTGAAAATTCTCAGTTCAATCTGACGTTTTCTTACGGATGACCACCCGTCGGACTTTTTTTTAATGGATGGAGCAAGGACA
>QLNU02014176.1:163235079-163249926 GCA_006491805.2 Dysdera silvatica
GATTTTAAACACAAACTTTTGTCCACCTGAATATAACTAATATTTTATAGGATTAATAGAGAACTATGAAATTGTTATTTTGCTGCAAATGTGTTATAGTCTGATTAAAAACTACAATTAATCTTGGAATTTATAACATCCACGAGTATTAATTATGACTGGTGCGTCTATGATTTTTAAAATATTAGTTCTCGTATAGCATACAGTATGAGCATCTTGTTCAAATTTAAAAGTACCTTTAATTTTTGTTGGCTTTAAGCATTTTATGCAAAATTGTTGTTGCTTTTCAGTTTCTGTTATTACACCTCTATATTTATCATCATATTGACTAACCTTTAGATTACTGCTATACACTTTCGAAGGCTATTGGGAAGACAACGCTTTGCTCTTGAAATAGATTATAAATTTATTACGATATTAAATTCTTGAAATAGATTTTCCTAATGCTCATTTGCTTCCAAATGCTTTTTCAGGGCTAAGCATTACCTGTTCAGTTTTTTTCTTCTCCTTTAATTTATGTATTCTATGGTTAACTTTTTCTTATCGTATTACTCGTTGCATCTCAGTTTCACTATTACGTTGTTCTTTCCGTTGCACTTTTTCTGTTCAGTAGCTTTTTGTTTATCCATTTCATATTTACCAGCAATATTAAGCTTTCTCCGTCTCTCCTTCTGTCTTTCAGCGGCTGTTTCTGCCATATGTAAAATTAAGAACGGAACTTTTAAAATTTAAGACCTACGGAAGACTAAGAATCTATGTAACTTCCAGCAAAATTATGCAACGTGGCATACATGAAATCACATGTTTTGAGGGCAAAGAAAACTTGCTGAAAGTAGTTTACTTCCTCGGAAAATTAATTTGTGTTGCCCATAGCAACATTTTGATGAAATTTTTATTAAATACTTTATCTTTTCACAATGAGAAACTTCTGACGAATAGGGCAAAGCGTGACAGACATGACACTTTTTAATCTTCATTTTTTCAATTCCTGATCAATATTTTTTTACAATTTTTTACGACTTATTTTAAATTACAGAAAGAGAATATGATGTATTGTATACCTTGTGGTATTATTTTTTATTTAAAATAAAAAAAAACATATTTTTTTGTGACAAACATGACAAGCAGATTAAGACTAAATAAAACTTTTATATTAAAGAAACACATCTACTTAAATTAAAAAAAAAAAAAATTTTTTTTATGTGAATACAAGCTTTATAGATTTATTTTCAAAAAAGAAAAAAATATATGGAAATTTAAAACTAAACAATTTACAGTGACATGTCTTTTATGTGTTAAAACGAACTTTTCAGTAACAGGTAAAATGACTAGAATTAAACATCGGCAGAAAAATAACTGTTTGAGAAAAACTTTAAATTTTGTTATTTTTATGAAATTTGAGTATCTGTTATTTAACAGAAATAAAAAACGTGAGCAATATTTACATTTCAAAAATCATGTGTGGACTGACCTTTTAATTGACCTTATGCTTGAAAACGTTAAAAAGAAATTTATGTTGTTTGTTTTCAATTACAGGCTATTTGGAATATATAAGCAAGAAAGTAATAAGCTTATAAACGTAGCATCATTTGCATATATATATATTTATGATGTTACAAGTTTACTTAAAATTAGTTGTAGTTCTTGAAACGCTAAAACCATAATTTGATGATTTAAACTACCTATAGTTAAATAACATTAAAATAAAAATGAAAGCAAGATATTTTGTAAAGACATCGTCTTTTTATTAGAACTATAACAAAGATATTAAAAAAAACATAACATACTGTTATAATTTTTTAAAAATTCTGACAATTTTTAATATTACGTAGATGGATAACAGCAAATTCAAATGGCAAGAACTTTTAGTATATTAATAGTTTTAAAACTACAGTTCAACATTTTCAGTTTATCTTGTATAAAATTGGGGAATTTAAAAAAAAATAGGACTTGCTAGTCAGAAAAATTTACTATTTATTCAATTCAACAACTAACGGTAACTCAACAAAATTCAATTAATGCAAACTAAGTCTGAAAAATCAAAACACGACAATATGAAATATATGGATAGTCCATTAACACACATCATCGATTATCTTTGTTATTTATTACCCAAATTCCATGAAATTTGAAATTTAGCATAAATTGGTTACAGAGAAGTTTTCTATGAAATAAAAAAGTGGGTGTTGCCAATAAAAATTTTAAAGTTGACGTTAAATTAAATATGAAGACGGCCCCCAAATATTTTTCATTACCATATTTTTATAGAATTAGCCATTCTAGATAAAGTGGCGTTGAAATTTTTGTTCTACGTTCAATAGTTTTTGAAGGTATAGGTGATGGTTTTTAACGACTGTACATTGCATACGATACTACGCCATGGGTCGCCTGGAATGGAATCAACAGCTTTACATAACTTCCGTGTGTGTGTGTGTGTGCGTGGATAAGGAAATAATTGGAAAAGTTGGCCAAACCAACGGCACTGTACCTCCAGAAGAGGTTGGTTCTAGAACCAATGTGAGAAAGGGAATATATGCTCCAAACGGAGAACGGCTTATTAATGCAAAGGTGGTCAGTCACATGGCTTCCTGACCATGATCCATTGACGCACGGCTGGGCTTGTTGGGGGTTGAATTTAGTCCACCGGCTTTAAAGGCGATGGCCTTAGTATTTCATATTGTATTATATTATTAGTATGTCATATTGAATTTTAAATTTCCCTGACTTGGACCTTTGCACTTCAATTTTTTTCCCACCAGGCTTCTCTAGTTTCTTTCCATATACTTCTCCGGTCAGAGTTTTTTCCCCAGGTTTTCCATATGACCAGACACACTGTTAACACTAAAATTTCTATGTATAGTAAAATCTTTGAATAGCAAACATGTCGGGACTTGATTACTTGCCCGTTATTCGGAAGGGATGGGGGATAACGATCATTGAAATTAGAAATGTGTCCGTTAAATAGGTGTCCGTCATTTCGAAATATCCATTATATTGCGATTTTACTGTATAAAATCCTATTTTTCTATGCAAGCTCGTAATTTTAAATTAAATCCCTATTCAAATTTTACACGCAAAATACTTCATTGAAACCTCCTTAACAGACTCCTGACTCCCAAATAACTGAGTTCTCTATTTAACATACTCTTTCCAATTCCCAGTCATAATGCTTGACATTTCCTATCCCTCCTGAGTGAAGAGCACCAACCATAACGGACAGATACTTAAGTTCCGAGGTGTCCGCTGTTCAGAGGTTTTACTGCATTAGAAACCAATGCTAAGCCAATTTCGTAATATCTGCATGCAAATTTGATTTCCAGCCCCAATTAATCAGCCAATGCAAATATACCGAGAAAGGTCATAAGCGGATTCACACAGCTATTGTTCAAAGCCAGACATATGATGACAAGCCAGAACAACCATGTTCAGGTGCTACGAGGAACGCAATGCTATGTTGCCATTTGGAAAACCGCATCTTCCCCTGAGTCAGCAATCTTCGTATTAACAGCTGTCTAATTCAAGATGGTATCTAGCTTCCTGCCCTTTATTTATTTCAGGCAACTATTTCTCCGGCAACAATTGACAAAATAACCATTTGGCAACCGGTTTTACACAAGAGCCCCACCTGTCCAATCGACTAACTGACGTTACCATGAATCAATGGCTCCATAGAAGACGAAAAAACTAGGTGTCGCGGTTTTGTCGAAGATATAAGAGATAATAAGGTTGCTGTGCCTGTCGCACACATATATATATCAAGGGATTTTTCGCTTTATTTTATAGATCTGGATGGTGTTTACGCATGAGCAAACTCACATTGCAAGTCAATGCTCCTCAACAGTACACTGTCCAGTACTGGGTTTTGACATCCATCATACTTGGCTTCGAGAACTTCTCGAAATTTGCCACTAAGTCTTCTGAGTATATTTCGTGAATAAATATTTTAGAGTGGAAATACTCTGAAGAGAATAGTATTGTATTGGTTGAATTTTTCTGGCTCAAGAACCATCTGCACCAAGGGGAATGATATTGGTAAATGCGTCGACAAGCTCAGACCAACTAATAAGATACCTAACTAGGAACTATGTAGAACATATCAGTGACAAAATTGTGTGTTTGTGAATATGGAAATATTCAAGAAAGATCGGAAATTTTTAGGCTTCGAAATCTTTCCACATATTAATGAAAATTACCACAAATTAATTTAATGATGTTGACTTAAGGCAACTACAAGATGTATTTTTAGATTGTCATATTTTTATATTGCATTTTTTACATTGTCAGCATGTCATATCTTATGCACGTGTACTCTTTATAATTATGCCATAATTAATTATTAATATATATGTTAGTTTAATGCATGAACTTTAAAAAAAAATTGGAAAAGCACTTATGGAAGAAGATTTGTTTTGTTTGGACCCTCGTCTTGGAAAAAGAAAATACTGAGTCGCGCTCTCACACATGGTTGAGAACCACTGCTGTCGGCCATTTAAAATGCAACACCAGTGAAGACGAGCCAGACTGGCACGAAGTTTAAAAGCTGGATGAATTAGAAAAGAGGACGTAAGTGAGTCATCTGTATTCCACTAGTCTAACCAAGTTATATTTATAATCTTTCTATCGTTGTAACATAAGCTATGTATTCAATACACGTGGTTATAATACCTGACCCTCTTGGTGTTGCACTCTTAATGGCCAGCAGGGTACGTAACTTAACGTTAAATGTTCGTAAGAGGAAAAACTTAACTATATTTAGAATTGAGGCTTTGACCGTATTTTACTTTTTGCGCAGTGAGCTCAAATGGAAGAAAGCACTTAGTACTCTGTTTCCACAAGAAGGGCAACAATAAATTTGTAATGCATGGGTCAAAGAGCTCTTGTTTGAACCACAAAACCTGGGTGCTAAAATTTAATTTCGTAATCAATTCTCCCTAATCTCCGCTTTAAAGATCTCAAGATCTAAACTGATAAAATTCGTGAATTATAATAATAATAATAATGTTTATTTGTCATCATCACAAATAGCAAACTGCCATGAATTAAAAAAAAACATATGCCACATAAGAAATAAATCACAATTACATAACTGTAGATGCTCATGAAAACAAATGACAGCCCTCTAGTATAAAATAAATTTAACTTGCTGGAGACCCAACAACTCAAGAAGACACCATAATACTATCAGACAAAAATTTAAATAACCTTTTTTTTAAATAACTTTTAAATATTTATGTCTTTAATATCACAAGTAATTTCATTCCAGTATTTGATTGCCTTGTATTCAGTTCCCATCGTGACTAATTTGATCCTAATCCTTGGTAATTTTATTTGATTTTTTTCTTCTCAAATGTACATTACTATTACAATATTCAATTTTTATTACATTCAAATGTTTATTTTCCTTGATCATTTCATACATTATTTTCAGTATACAAAATTTATTAATTAAGTCAATTAGAAGCGTGCCATATTTAACGAATACTTCATTCCAATTTAACACATTTCTTTGCTCAATAATTCTTAAAAATTTAGACTGCAATAATTTAATAATATTCATATTGCCGCTATTTAAATTACCCCAGATGCTATTGCAGTATATTAAGTGGCTGTACACAAAGGGAAAGTATAAACTCAGTAGTACACTTTTAGGAACATCATTTGATTTTTTTTTATAATACTTAATCCTGAGCTAATTTTTCTACTAATTTTACTTACCTGCTTATTCCAAGACAAGTCCTCAGTTAAAGACACAGACTGAAAGTAAATTTCTTGACAATTTCAATTACTGTGTTGTTAATAAGGATCTTTTTAAGTACTTCGGATTTGTCAATTTTTTTAATTTTTGTTTTAAAAATTACCATTTTTATCTTATATTCACTTATTTTCAATTGATATCACTTAAACCATAACTCAAATTTACCAATTTCTTCTTTCCCAATTAAAATTAAACCTTTTAAGGTATTATCTTAGAAAAACGCATTGTATCATCTGCGTGCAGTATAAGTTTTCCCTTATTGGAAACAAACATAATACAGTAAAACCTCTCTACAACAATATTATACGGACCGAGAAAAATTATCCTTATAGAGAGAGTTATTGTTATAGGGAGGGTTCATTATACAGTAAAACCTCTCTACAACACTATTATACGGACCGAGAAAAATTATCGTTGTAGAGGGATTTATCGTTATATCGGACATCGTTGTAGGGAGGTTTTACTGTATTATTAATAAATAACAGAAACATTAAGGGGCCATGAATAGACCCCTGGAGAACACCATAACAATTTTGCAATGGTTCTGAAACAATATTGTATATTAGTTCATTAATTAGTGAATTCATTTCATTAATTAGTGAATTAATTCATTAATTCGTGAATTAGTTAACAAAAATGTATAAATTAGTCTTCAATGGCAATGTCGAATTCGTGGAGCAATAATCATGTCATGCGTGTTACAGTTTATTTAAAATTGAGTTGTCGATGATAAAGATTTAATCATTCAAACGACTGGAAACAGCTTGTCTCATCGTTGAGTCATTTTTTATCATCGCTAATCAATCGATTTCCCAGCATGATCAATCAATTTGCCATTTACTGTTATGAACCAGTTGCCGCAAGGCGTGTGCAGATTGCTAATGAAAAGCATAAGTTATAATGAATGCATCATCATCACTTATTCATTGTTGTCGGAAAGCCTTTTTCCGAGTGTCATCATGAAGGAGTTTTGGAAATACTGGCCATAATCTAGCCAGGCTATTGGTCAATCTAGGACCAGGAGAATTGGTCGATCTAGGACAAGGAGAATTGGTCGATCTAGGACCAGGAGAATTGATGAATTCGGGACCTGGGGTATTGGTCAATTTAGCAGTCCGATTTTTATTGTCTATGATTCAAATACAACAGAACTCCATTTTCACCACTGGCGTTCATATTGGGGGGGGCTGATCGGGTTATCTAGTAATTATTCAGGCCGTAGCTAGACACTTGTTACAAGGGGCTCAGAAAGCTACAAGGGGCTTAAAATTCGTTCATGTTTTGACGTGTTTTGTTAATATATTTAATAACACTAAATATATAAGTAGACTAATATATTTAACGTTAATAAATAAATTTCTTAAAATAAATTTTGCATTAAAAACTTATAAATTTTAGTATACCTCTCTATAATTTCCCCTGTCCTTATTATAAAGTATATGAAGACTCAAACCTATGTAAAAAAAATTACATACACAAGATCTACAGTAGAAAGCTTTATGCAGTAAAAACATAATATACACAAGATCTCTACCGTAGAAGCTTTGCGAAAAGCATTTTAACGTCAAGGCAATTTCCATTGTCATATACAATTAATCAAAACAAAAATTTGTCAAATTCTATAACGTTTCGTACGGGAACAAATATTTTCGGCTTGGGGTGGGGTGACTACATTTCCAGGGGGCTCAGGTCCCTATAGTCTCAGCCTGGCTACAGCTCTGTAGTTACTGATGGGGGTTGTAACCCCTATTGAGATGACATTTTGTAAATATGCATACGAATGAGTTGTAGCTCTGTAACCTCCTCCCGCTGTAAGTCTGTAACTCCCCCTTATGAACTTCCTGCATACGCCTATGGTCTTCCCCATTTCATCTGGTACGCTGTCTAGTCTTCTCCTGGTAATCCATTTTATTGAAAATGATACACTCTTGTAAATCGCTCAACTTTAAATAGCGGTGAATACGATCACGTAGTATGATGGCATCAAATTGATTGATACTCCAGCTCCCTTTTTTTTAGGAGTCTTACCCGTATATATTACTTCATACACGTTCAAGCTGCATACATTTTAAGAAAAGCTACGGACCCGATAGGTTCCATACTTCTTCACTCCCATTTGACGTGGAGGCTGCCATTTGTTCCGATATTAATAATTGTTGCCGTAACTAGCAGCCTTAAGGCTTGGTTGCAAGGAGGAGGCTTGGGTACAAAGTCTTCTTCCTAAGTTAAATACTTATGCCAAGCAAGACAACCGTCACTACACATTACAAATATCAACCAACCTTACATGATTTATTTTGAATTTTAAAGATGTTTCGTTAATCGAAGGCCGATAAAACCTTTAATGTCTAGATTGTTCAAACTCACGCGTACACACCAGAATTGATTGAACTAAGAAAGTTGCCCAAATAGCTTAAAAAGAATCAAATTCCGGGGGAAAAGAAAAAGAAAGTGGGTGATCCGTTTTGGCCTGGAAGAATTACTCCAATAAAAATTTGGAGTGCTTTAAATTTTACGTTAAACTGTTGGTTACGCTCCTTGGCGTTTCACAGTCAAGGACGTTCAGCTCGTTTAGTCATCCTAAAATAACAACGTTAAGGACTAGAATTTCATAGTAACGTCCACAAAAAATAGACATACGACATTTCTTTAACTCTTTTTTATTTTGATGAAAACTTTTTGTTTCGTTTTTAATTGATTCGAGGAAGATTAAAAGTACATATTCAAGGCCTTTGGCGATGTTATTTTCAAGCCAAGGTGCCAATTTTTTTTTTTTTTTTTTAATTATTATTGTTGAATCATTCCGTGTTCACCCTTGCCTATGTTCAGTGTTGTTTACTTACCTCTAACGCGTACTTTTTTCGAAATTTTGCCTCAACATATGTATTTAAGTAGGCAGTCAGTGAAAGTAAACTCCCTCTATGAGTAACTCAAACTTAAAAAAATTGCAATAATAAAAGAAATATAAGCAGACGATGCGAAACGTTTCGTACATTATGTGCTTTTGTTTTTCGATTAAACATTAAAGGTGGCCTTCGTTTGCGTCACCACCATCAATTTAAAAAAAAAAATGCCATGCAGTCGAACCCGTTTACGAGTATTAAGATACCAGCATGTTGATTTACTATATTTGGGTTTTCGTTAGAAACGGATTTAAAAAAAAAAAAAAGTGAGAATATCTTATGCGCGTTTATTATGTATCATATATTTAAATATCAGAATTTTACACATCTTTTTCACACTCTGGTACCATTGTATAAATAAGTTGATAGTAGGTTGATGGGTAAGCCCTCATTGTATGGTTCTAATATTCAGGATCGTTTGCAGCTGATATCTCAGCGACAATATCTTCAGGAGTAAGAATATCGGATATCATAATTTTGTTTCCAATTGTCTTAGATTCTTAGGAAAAGAGTCCATCTCTGTCTCATCTCGTCTAGCATTTTTTACTTGTTCATCTTCCTGGTTTTCCACAGCTCTGCAACGTCCCTTCCAATTCCGGGAATATAGCGCTGGTTTGCAGTGGCCAACACTCCCACAAAATTTTGCATGGGTCAAGTCAAACTCTCTACATTCAATCGTTGCCTCCGTAATAACTACAAGACCGGAAAATTTCGAGTATTTTCGGCAAAAACGGCCGACAGTTTGGTTCACTAAAGTGACCGCTAGGATCGTGTTTATTTCCTGCTTTTTATCGGTTTTAGTGTAAACAATGATGCACTCGTGAGTGATTGAGAACGTTTTTGGTAAAGCTTTTATTCTAATTTTATATTTGTTATTATTTATTGCATTATACCGATTTTTATAGCATGAATATAACAATATTGCTCAAAAATAATTCAGTGAAAATGGTACATTGTTGTGTACCATATTGCAATTCTGATTGTTCTCTGAAAGAAAAGGTTGGTTTTCACACATTTCCTAATGATCCCATTTTAAGGGATAAGCAGCGGGTTGCCATTTTTCTTCAAGGAAATATGGACAAGTCCCTTTGGTGTCCAAACCAAGCTTCAAAAATTTGCAGCAAGCATTTTACTGTTCAGGATTTCAGCGTGAGTACTACGAAACGAAGATTGTTACCTCATGTTGTACCTTCGGTATTCACAGAATATCCAGAATATAAACAAAAAGTAAAGAAAAGTCCGAAAAAGAGATTAGATTCTAGTAAATTGTCCGAGTCTAAGGTTAAAAGAGTATGTGTTAGATCTGCAAATTTTTCTTTTGAAGAAGCAGGTCATGATGTTTCCACCTCTTCCACTGTGAATATGGGAAATACTTCAAAAGCCGGTAAGATTTACAATTTCTCTATTAGTAATTCTTAATATATATATAGGGGTCATTTAAGTACAGTAGTGCCTTGATATTTGTCGTTAATTGGTCCCAGAAGGCACTACGAGTGGAGAACAAAATTTTCCCACAAGGATCAATGTATATTAAAATGGGGGCAGACAAAGGAGTTGTGTTGCGGGGAGGGGCAAAAACTTCAGCTATAAAATTAAACTTTTCCTTAATTTTTTTAGCGTAAAATGCAACCAAAATAACTTGTCTACCATTAAACTTTCTACAATCTTGTTTTCAAGTAGTAACTGATTTTACAATATGTTTGATCATTTATATTATTTAAAATATATATTATTTATATTATTAAATATATTTTTTTAGAAAAAATTTTTTTTTGAAAAAATCCACTCATTTAAATCCCACCAACCATAACTTTATTTGCAAAATTAAAATTGTATAATTTTATTTTTAAGGAATTGATTGCAGAAAAGAAATATCATAAATTATTCGCATTTCAAGATACCCTGATATTGTGTGTTCATATTTTGTTTCAAAAATATGGTAACCATATAATGTAGTTTTATTTAGTAGTAACAGATTTATTCCATGCAGTAGGCTACCTTGTTTGTAACTGATGAGTCCCAATTAATAATCTAAAATATTTAATTTGATTTTGAATAAAATAGTTCTTACATTTTTTATATTGTGATAGGCTGGTAGTTTTTATATTAAAACGTAAGTACTTATTTTTTAAATAATAATTCTTTTAGAACTTTTCTTTACAATTCTTTTCTTTGTGGACTTTAAACTTTCTTCGCTGGCTATGATCGCTGGTTACTTGGTTCGAGTTGCTGAAAAACAAACCAACTGTGAAGCTTGGTTAGAGCCACTGATGAATCTAATTAAAATGCAAGACCGATTACGTTAATAATTAATTTAATAAAATTTTAATAATAATTAATAATGTTTCGCTTTTTTAATTTACTAAACAATAAAATGTTAAAAACAGTAACTTTGTACTTTTTTTTTAATTTACAAAAAAATTTTAATTTACAAAATGCTCTGCTTTAAATAAAAAAAAAATGTATTTATTAAACAAATAATGCGCAATTTAATGCATATAATACGTTATTTAATAATTTAAAATCCGCATCGGTTTGCGTGATTTTAAATTATTAAATAATGTAAAGAAATCTAAAAATACAAGGATTGCAAGGATAGCATTGAGGGTAATAACTCAGCTCTTACAGAAAATAGCAGCGCCATCTACCAATTGTTGTGGAACCACACATTCCTCCCTTTCGAAATCGAAATTTCCCGGTCTTGTGTTTATTACGTAAGCAACGACTCAATGCAAAGAAAAGCTGCTGCCAGATTCAAAATGAAAACATTTTCAAACTTACGTGGTTAAGTGGGTTTCAACATAAATTTCACTTTTAATTAAGTGTTTAAAACGAAAAAAAGAAAATTGTAAAACACTTTCGACGTTTAGTTAACTGCTCATATGAGAGTGTTTTTGTAATTTTCAGAAATTAGGCTTGCGGGGAGGAGCTACATTCTAATGCAATACCAGAAAACATAAATATGTTGAAAATACTATATGTTGAAACGCGTCTACGTTTTAACATATTTATATGAAGCAGAAACGGTGGTACGCAACTTTATGAATATAAATATAGAAAAGGGAATAATTTGAAGAATATTTAAAATTTTTATAATAGCCCCGGAAGCTATTGGGATGTCCACACTTTACGAAATGCGCGTGGTTGGGTTAGCAACAAGTATAAATAACAGAAAGTTTGGACTGCAGACACAGGTAAAGTTGGTAATAAAATCAGGTCAAACGTGGCATGCGAAGCCAGTTATGAATAAGTAATCATGAATTGCAAACACACCTGACTTGCAGATTTCTAATTGCGGGATTCATCCGAAAGCAATTAAAAGTCCAATGCTATCTGGGAGCTGAATCTAACCCAGCTCACCCGAAGACGACGTTTATAAATATTTGACAGGACTCTCATATTGGAGGAAAAAAATACCTGACTTTTCCCCGATTTTTCCGGCAAAATATCCTGACCAATCAGAAGCAACATTGAACTGAACTTGATCTTCTGTTGGGAGGAAAATGGCTTCAGGTTGGTGGGAGATTTAGCCATTCGAAACAGAAGTTAAGAAGGTTTCCATAACTTTTTCAGGTTTGATCAAAAAATCCCGTTTTGCTCTGACCTTTCGGGAGGGCAAATTCCCTGACAATTCCCGATTTCCCAGATGTGTGGGCACCCTTGGCGCGTTTTTAAATCCACGATTTTTTTTCCGATGGACCAACTGTATTTACTTCTTAACAAGCTTTCAGAACTTTTTTAAAATCTCGTACAAGGATTGGGCATGAAATTAATTAATTTATTTATTTATTTAAAAGTATTCACAACGCATTTTTAATCGAGTAAAATCAATAAATTAATTTAAAAACTACAGGATTTCAGTTTTTAGGCCCTCTCATTTCAGTTGAGATTCCCTGAAGAGAAAAGGGTATTAGTAGCCCCCACTACTCTAAGGCTACTCAATGAATCAAACTGCAACATGCTTATACTGCCAAGGCTATCTGCGCAATTTTAATCGCGTAAAATTAATAAATCAATTTAAAAACTGCAGGATTTCAGTGTTTAGGCCCTCTCATTTCAGCTGAGATTCCCCGAAGAGAGAAAAAAAGCGTTGGTAGCCCCCACTACTCTAAGGCTACTCAATGAATCAAACTGCAACATGCTTATACTACCAAGGCTATCTGCGCAATTTTAATCGCGTAAAATTAAAATTAATAAATCAATTTAAAAACTGCAGGATTTCAGTGTTTAGGCCCTCTCATTTCAGCTGAAATTCCCCGAAGAGAGAAAAAAAGCATTGGTAGGCCCTACTCCAAGGCTACTCAATGAATCAAACTGCAGCATGCTTATACTGCCAAGGCTATCTGCGCTTGAAAAGACTGCTCAAGAGCGTTTAAGGACATATTTCTTTATTAATTCTGTTATTACATTTATTCGTCTACTTTTTTTCATGGCCTTTCTTTATCAAGACCTGCATAATGTATCACTTGAACAGACGTTTTATTTCAATTTTGAAAGTTGTTTAAAAAAAATAACGAATTTATTAAAAAAAAACTTTTCTTCAAGCAATAACATTTTAATTAACCAACGATTTAAATTACCCATATATTGCGCTTCGTCTTATTTCGGATGTGGGAAATGTTGAACAATTGGAGATTATCGTCTGTCTGGGGTCAGGTCGCGCCGCTGCAAGACAGCTATTCGTTTCGGAAAACGCATACAATGAAAACGTAGCGATGAAACATGTACAGATGTCACAAAATTCAGGTAAAAATAAATGCATGGAGACAAATGGCGACCTTTCGCTTGCGATTGTAACAACTATCCCGTGTCATGTAAATGGATAAAACAGGATCAAGAGCGACGCCTACTCGCGACAAGTTTCGCTGTCGTTCTGGTGATAACGATCTCCAACATTTTTCCCTGTAGGACTCATTCATAACCTAAAATCCTGCCTTGAGAAATGACCTACAGGTAGCTACTGATGCCACGAGGAAACCACGAACATCTGATTGAAAGGAGGGAAAAGTGCTTTGTCTAAAACCCACACAAGACGCCTCTCACAAAAATGGTTCAATTGACAAGGAACAAAAATCTAGATTGGAAAAATAGACCGAGAGTATCTTAAAGGCCCAGTTTTTCAATTGTTTATTTTTATATCCTATTTTCTTGAGATTTAATCGTTCTTTACTCCGAATTAAATATTATTATTATTTGCGCACAAACTGCTTTACAGTAAGTAAATTATTTACTTCAAGCTAGTGTAGATACAATTTGTTGGAGTGATCTAAGCAAACCAGTTTAATATCGCTAATTATGGAACAGATTCGTCAAGAGTTAGGATTTGTAGTTTGGCATAAACTTCAAATCAAGCAAAATAATTGGTGAAAAAAAAAAATCAAACGTTTTAGAATTTCATTCTTAACCTAAAGGAAAAGGAGAATTATTGGCTAAATATTCTTCGTACGCATACAAATGTACGTAACAAAAGGAAATATCAGGGTATCTCCCCAAATTCTATTTCAAACTTCCCTGACTTTTCCAGTTTCCAGACCAAATGTTAATCGATTACCAGTTACTAATTACAGTAAACAACACACAATGCACTAAAATTTGCGCAATCACAATAAGTTTCAAGGCCATAAAATCGATTAATGCAAAGCCCAAAGCCATTTATAACTCAATTATAGTGAATTTACAAATTCAAAAGCTGTATTAAAAAGTGTATTTCTTTACACTAAAAACTTGTACTAATTAAATATTTACAGCAACATTTCCATTTGGCCCTTTTTGGGTTCATTATAAAAGTGTTTAACTATATATGATGAAAACTGTCTAAGGCGGAACCTACATAAAGCGGAAACTTGCTCAACACGGAATTTTTTTACGGTCCCTTCAAAAGTCAATGGTAGTTAACATTAGCTACGGAAACTGTCTAACGCGGAAGCGGAAAGCACTATTTAGTCCCGTCAAAGAGAAAAACCTGCATAAAACGGAAAATCGTTAGCAGGAAGAAAATTTTCTCAGCAGAAAAAGGAAAGAGGGTTGTAATACAATGCAAATAGCAAAGTGGGGGATGACAAACAAAAGACATTTTACAGATATAGAATGCCCTTGTCCGCATAGGCGTAGCCAGGGGGCGGTTTTGGGGGTTGTAAACCCCCCCTGCAATGAAATTTTGTATATTTAACATAGGAATATATGAGTTTT
>QLNU02014176.1:163250026-163273988 GCA_006491805.2 Dysdera silvatica
AATAAATATTTTTATCAAAAGGAAAATATAATCTTAAAGTTCGCAAGATGAGACAAAGAAAAAAAAAAGCATATCCAGTCATCTCTTACCACTGAATTTAACTATGTATGTATTTGTTTTGCATGTAACCTCCATAAGGCGGAAACCTGCATACTACGGAATTTTTTCCGGTCCCGTGAGTTTCCGCCTTAGACAGGTTTCACTGTAATTGCAAGGCTGATGCTTCATCTTCTATTTCATTTAAAATGTGTATGACTGTATATAAGGCAAAGGAGATTGGTATGATCAAAATTCCTTACAGATTAAATAATTTAGCTAAAAACACTTTTTGTTTTTCAAGTTTTAGTTATATATTTGGCAAACATTTTCTTCTGAAAAATATATAGGCTTAATAATTTTATATAAATTATATTAGTTTTGGTGAAAAATGGTAACTTTTGGAAGAAGTTTAGTCAAAAGTTTCAAATTTTTCAGTAGGTAATGTGGTATGAAAAGCACAGTTCAGGAAAATTATTTTAATAAGTTATTTATTATAACAATGACTTTAAAATTTCCCTGACTTTTCCAGGTATTCCAGATGAATAAATAGACACTCTGGAATATAAAGAAGAAAAAACTTCTTGGAAAAAAAAAAAGATTCAAAATTAAGGGAACTCTGAACCACGCCATAATTTTAGTGAAGTTATGATTGCTGTTGATTGTGCAAATGAAAGAGTGGGAAAGGTGGCTGTCAATACGGTATTCCCAGAAAAGGGTATTGAAATTAGGAATTGCTTTCGTGAATGAATAGAAAATAGTTGAGAAGTGTGAAAATGGATGAAAATTGCAGCCTGAAGTTGCACAAAACCTCCAGAAAAGGATGGAACAAAGCATTAAAATGTTTGTAAGCGTCCAGATAATTCAAAGCTCAGTTATTGATGCTGTAAAAGAAAGGAGTTGGAAAAGATGGCCGCCAAAATCTGCGCTGTATTATCAGTTCAAAGTTTAGTTCTGATTCGAGAGATAAATCTGCAACGCCTGTAATTGGTCCTAACGCACGTGGACATGCAGAGTTTCCTTTAAAATTTAAATTTAATTTATTCACCAACCAAGGAAAATCTTGTGCGAAAACGCAAGGTCAATATTCACTTAACAATGCCTTGCGTTGTCAAGGGCAAAAGCAGTTAACTACTCAAAGTCATCAAGTCATACTAATGTTTTTTAACACTAAATCATCTCACTTCGTGTTGAAGCAATTGTGTGGAGCACACCACGGAATATATATATATGCAACACGTGCCCAAAAATCTTTTGTTAAAGTCTGAACAAAAACATTTACTAACAAAACTAAAATCCCCTTTAAAATTCAAAAACTTCAGAGCAATGATGGCCAGTAGAAATGTGTTACGGGCCGTCAATTTACAAAGGTTACCATTAGAAGGCCAGACATAATTTTTTTATTCTTTTTTTTTAAATTTATTAAAAATACAGATGTTATCAATTGATTATAACCTTATTCAAAGGTCAGCGATTATGCCTTTATTTATAGTTTGTAATAGTACAATTTATTTTTAAAAATAATTTATATGTCATTTAACTGAATAAGCCATGAATTTAACTGAATAAACGAATTTAACTGTATAAATGAACTTAACTAAATAAATGAATTTAACTGAATAAATAAACTTAACTGAATAAATGAACTTAACTGAATAAATGAATATACCTGAATAAATGAACTTAACTGAATAAATGAATATACCTGAATAAGATATGAATTTAACTGAATAAGCTATGAATTTAACTGAATAAGATATGAATTTAATTGAATAAAATATGAATTTAACTGAATAAGCTATGAATTTAAGTGAATAAGCTATGAATTTAGCTGAATGAGCTATGAATTTAGCTGAATGAGCTATGGATTTAACTGAATAAGCTATGAATTTAGCTTAATTAGCTATGAATTTAACTGAATAAGCTATAAGTAATACACTGGTCGTACTAAATAAATTGGCGCGTCGGATGTGGTCCGAGGGCCGCCATTTGACCATCAGTGCTCTATATAAAAAATAACACAATGCAAAATAAGCACACTACACTTTCAACGGTAAGTCAATCAAATGCATAGACGTAAAGTTATATGGGCCCAAGCCCCCAATAATGTAATTAAACAAATTGCAATTTTACATATAGTGTAACGCACAAATGTACATAATTTGTGCTTGGATCGCCCAATAATTTTGAAAGATCTACGTTACTGATCACACGCGACAGTTTTCGTGGATCTTCCCACTTCACAGAAAACTACGACCGCCTGATCAATAATAATAATAATAATAATAAGAAGAAGAAGAAGAGGAGGAGGAGGGGGGGAAAAGAAAGAAAAGAAAGAAAATTGCCTAAGGTCGATATTTAAATTTAGCGGGTTTCAATTAACATTAATTCGCAACTCTCTAATTCGCAACTCTCTAATCCACAACTCTCTAATTCGCAACTCTCCAATTCTCAAGTAACTCGGTAGGTTTTCAACGTTAACAATAGCCATCATTATTGCTTTTAAGGATGACCTTTGTCTTACCCTTTTTATTGCGGGCAGACATAGAGAGAGAGAGAGAAACCAAAAGCAATAGCGGGTTCAATATCTATTGAAACCTGCCAATATTAATAATATAATAAATATTATTATTACAGTGAAAATCGGTTATAACGACCTTCAAGGGACCGTGCAAATTCGGTCGTTATAACCGATAGTCGTTATAAACGATATCTTTTTAAAATCATTGTAGCCTATAGCAATGCCCTCTAGAGTTTTATAAATTATTTTGATAGTAAAATTTACTAAACTTTTTGATTTCAAAATTAAATAAAAATATACTTAATTATAATGAATTTAATTTCCGTTTATATTATGTTATAGCCACACTAAATACATAGTACTTTCTTAGTTTTTTAAATTGAAAAAATTGTAGAAAATACTACTAAAGTATATAATGTAGAAAACAAATCTAATGAATAATATTTATTATATTATACTAATAACTTCCGAACAGTGCAGGTTTAAGAGCTTTATGGGCTCTACGCTGAAAAAATAGAATGAGACCCTTAAGAATATGACCCTCGTGATATTCAATTAATAAATCACTTTTTAAGTTCACTATCTTTAATATTCAGGTTTAGCAGTAATAAAAATTTCTCAGACATTTGTAAATAAACAAGATTAGAATAACGCTTAAATTTTAATAACTAACCCACATTGTTCCGACTTATGACTGTTAAGTCGCGTCGTTATATCCGATACGAATTTCCCTAGTTAGAATCTACGTAGACTACAAAATCGTCGTCGTTATAGCAGGTTTCGTTATAACCGATATATTTAGTATGGAGTAGAATAGCAAACCAAACTTCTTGTAAAAATTCCGTCGTTATATGCGATTGGTCGTTATAAACGATTTTCACTGTATTTAAAAAATAGATGTGCTTGTTCCTGGTCGCCCAAGAATTGAGGATAAGGAATTTGATAAAATCGCCAAGTACAAATATCTGCAAATTGAAATCGAAAGGTTAAGGGAGGAGCAGTTGTCATTTCCATAGAAATAGGAACACTAGGCGCAATCCCATATAAAGTTTTGAAAGTTACCTGAATACAATAAAAATTGACAAAATTACAATACACAACATTCAAAACGTTGCCTCACTTGAAACGGCGCCGGATTAACATATGGGCCTGGGGCCCTTTGATTTTAGGGCCTCACAAAGGCTTTAAAGGTACTTTTTAAGTGTTGTTTTAATCGTTTATTTATATGTATCCAAAAAAATTTGATTATGGATAAACCTGAATATTGAAGTAACATACGTCAGAGACAATCGCATTATTTGTTGACTAAATATAGCAAGAATCACAGTCTTTAGTGGCCCTATTATATCCTATATATATATCCCCTAGGGCCCATAAAAGATTCAATCCGACACTGACAGAACCGCCGACATCTTACGAAAATACCTTTGATCTTAAGCCCTTGGGAAGGGCCCGATATTAAAGGATATTGCCAGTCGTCAAATCCAAGATGGACGATTCGCTTATATCATAACCAGAGGCGGACAGTCCTATGCCCATGAGGACATACAGGCACAGTCCGCCCCTAATCATAATATAATAATGATCACCTTTATTAATCTATTCTCTACATAATTCGATTAGTACGATGTACATTTACATCGATTATACATATCAATCATAATAATAGGTATTCAGTCATTCTATATCGTAAGTATATAGGGGGAAAAATGGGTGTTTTAGTGATTTATATGTTTATTCAATGTTGTTAATGCATCTAAACATACACCTAGTTATTAACATGTGTATCATGCGTGCAATACCCCATATGAGTCTGTCAATCAACAAGATGGACGGTGATCACCATTGACATTACATTAGTCAACATTATAAGCGTCAAGGCCGTAACTAGGATTTAATTTCAAGGGGGGGTTCATAAATTTTTACAGCATGTATCAATACAATCACAGCATGCAAGTCCGTAGCCAAGTCCCATTAAAAATTTAATTTCGGGGGGAACCGGTCCCTAAGACCCCCCCTCCGGATACGGATATGATCAGCGTGAAGTTAAAATGTTGATTTCCGAACACGCGTTTCATGATCATTTGGCTATCTGAAACGTCCACTGAAATCAACTATTGATCTTTTGAATACGCTTTTATATTACTGACCTCTACTTATAAATCTGATGTGTGTAGCGCTACATCAAATTTATCTTACATCGTTGTCGTAGTAAAAGAGTTAATTTGCGACCAGGTTTATTAATCAATTAATACCTGATGTGATTGTCCAATGCAGAATTAGCATGGATGTGCAATACAGTTCTTAAAAAAAAAGATAAGCAGACGATACAGGATGTTTACTGTTACAACAGTGTATTTCCCTGGTTTCCCTAAACGCCATACGGATTTCCTGGTTATTTTTTGTTTTCTCCGCGATCGTATCAGATGTTAAGCCAAGCATGGTAGCTTCATTTCATTCAGGCAAACAACGAGTGAGTGTTGAAAAAGTCACTCTTCGATACAGAAAGCATGATGCTAAATCTCCCTTGTGGAGTATATAGGGCTTTCTATATTACTTCTTGTAGGGTAGTGTTTTCTGTATTATTCCTTGTTGGGAGGTGTTTTCTGTATTATTCCTTGTTGGGAAGTGTTTTCTGTATTATTCCTTGTTGGGAAGTGTTTTCTGTATTATTCCTTGTGGAGTAGTGTTTTCTGTATTATTCCTTGTGGAGTAGTGTTTTCTGTATCATTCCTTGTGGAGTAGTGTTTTCTGTATTACTCCTTCCGGAGTTTTGCTGTCTGTATTACTTCTTGTAAGGTAGTTTTCTGTATTACTCCTTGTGAAATAGTGTTTTTGCATTATTCCTTGTTGGGTAGTGTTTTTTGTATTATTCCTTGTGGAGTAGTTTCTGTATTACTCTTTCTGAAGTTGTGCTTCTTATATTACTCCTTGTGGAGTAGTGTTTTCTGTATCATTCCTTGTGGAGTAGTGTTTTCTGTATTACTCCTTCTGGAGTAGTGTTTTCTGTATTACTCCTTCTGGAGTTTTGCTGTCTGTATTACTTCTTGTGAGGTAGTTTTCTGTATTATTCCTTGTTGGGTAGTGTTTTTGTATTATTCCTTGTGGAGTAGTTTCTGTATTACTCTTTCTGAAGTTGTGCTTCTTATATTACCTGCTGTAGGGTAGTGTTTTCTGTATTACTCCTTGTGGAGTAGTGTTTTCTGTATTACTCCTTGTGGAGTAGTGTTTTCTGTATTATTACTTGTGGAGTAGTGTTTTCTGTATTATTCCTTGTGGAATAGTGTTTTCTGAATTACTCCTTCTGGAGTTGTGCTGTCTGCATTATCCCACAAATGGTAATGGAGAAAGCATTGTTCCAAAGGAGGGTTCAGCTTTGAAAGACTATTATAAGAATAAAAAGAACTGAAAGAACAGAATAAGAATAGAAAGAACAGAATAAATAAGAAGAGAAGGAATGTAATCCATTTCTTTTTATTATCAATTTCAGAAATTATTATAATATTATGAATCAGCGAGTAGCGACAAAATTTCTTAAAAATTTGTGAATGAGTAACCTGAGGTTAGACCCACAGCCTAACGTGAACGATTTTACTAGGATTTGACACAGATCTGTGAGCGTTTCAAGATCGCTGTAAATAAGGGGCCCCCAATCGCTGTCTCTGTCTACGACGAGAACTATCTGTCTATTGCATTGGAGACTTACCTTACACCATTTTCAGTTAGGGACGTTGGAAGAAATGAATTCAGGTTTTAGCACCCCCACATTCAGACGCGGACTGGGCCGGTGCGCTCTCATGGGCGATAGCATTAGCGCCCTCTGATAATCCAAGGTATGCGCCCTTTGAGAGGACCCAGTCCGCCCCTGCATACGCATGCACGCGCACACATACACACAAACGCACTCGTTTTTGCTATCATACAGTAGAACCTCCTTATATCGAAGTCTATAGTTCCATAAAAAAAAAATTAGGATATACAGAAAATATATTTTCATACAAATGTGTTGCGTAGTCAAGGGCAGTTCGCCCTCATGGGTGGTAGAACTCTTGCCTTCGAATGGACAAGGGCTCGCGCCCTCTAAAAAGCCAAGGTATGCGCCCTTTGAGGGGACCCAGTTCGCTCCTGCCTCCACTGAAAATTGTCTAAGACAGTGGCTCACGAACTTTTTACCCCTAATTAATAATAATTTTGTGTAAGAAAAATGTCACGTCCCCATCCCCCAAGCAACTGCCGGACCCGGCAATTTGAAAACCCTCGGTTAAGTCTCATTTCCACAGCAATTGACAGGCGCAGTCTTAGCGGCGATAGGAGTTCTCGTGATAGACAGACTATGTCTACGCTAATAGTGACGTTCGTCAACATACTGGACTATTAAAATATTTTTTTCTTACGCCCGCCATTGAGTTATTTTACCATATTGGTGTTTGGCAGTATTTGTTGCGGCGATATGCCGTCAGTCTTTCCTCCATAGGGGCACCATACAGGCGATTGGCATTACCCTACGGTACATATATATATAAAAGCCTATGCTTACTTGAGTGTAGGACCTAAACCAAGCGAGTCTGAAGATGATGGTTTGGACCACTGGGGCAAGACTATGAAAACATTACGACCTAATAATATTAGAAGTACTATGTGTATATTCTATTCGATGTATATATATTATATAAGAAATGATATTCTGATTTTTGTAATACAAGCCATTCCTTTCTGCTCAGGCGGAGTTTCCAATAAATACGACATGAATCAGAACATGAACAAATGCTTAAGACAATTAATTCTAAGCAAAGGTTCGTTTCAGCAGACATAAAATATGCAAGCAAATACGTATAAGTATTTTCATTAAAAACGCAATCAATGAATGTACAATGAAACCTACAGCAATACTCAAAGGACCAGGAAAAAATACCATTATAGACAAGGTCGACTATAATAAACCCTCTATATCCGTCTGGAGCAATGGACAATACCTTTATATACATATTTTACTGTATAATATTATGACAGATATTACAAAATAGCAAAAGTAAACACTTTTTGTTCATTAAAAAACCGATTCAAAGCATACATTGTATATGATGCATGAATGACCTGGTGAGGGAGAGAAAGATTAATAATACTCTAAAACTCACGAGCGCTCATATGAGTGATTGTAGGGAGAGGAGGCTGAGAAAAATTATTCTATTTTCTCAAGGCTGTAAAACAGTTTAGTGAATGTACAAGATACTAAAATGCTACAAAAATAATTGATACTGTTTGACAATTAGTAATGAGCTAAAAAGTACCTTATTTTAAAACCTACTTGTAAAACCTTTGAAACTAAATGCATAGCAGAATTAGGCAAATAAAATTTTTGAACGGCTAGGGGGTGCTCTAGCCCCTCTGCCCCCCTACATGGGCGCCCATATACTCTATACACGTAAAAGCTAAGTGACGGGAAAGCGAAAAGGTGTAAAGCTGGAATTAGTCCGTATTCTGTTAATGTATGCACAAGCGTATGGTCTTTAGAAAACAATATTATTTCTCTCTCTCTCTCTCTCTCTCTCTAAAGGTACACGGTATCTTGTGATGACAATTCCCTAAAGACGTAAAAGTGGAAAGACAGAAAGACAAAAGACGCAAAACGGGAACTCTGTATCCTATCCGTGTGTGCACACCGTCTTCGCAATGGATGATTATGCGAAGATACGCAATATCTTGGTATAGGATGGCTTGCTAATTTTTAAGGAGGTCGTTATTAATATGAAAGGAATGCGTCCATGAAAAAAGATGAAAATCCACGATTATAAGAACGACCTTCTATCTGAATGGGCGCTCTAATTATTCGAGAATTAAAAGCCGTTTCCGCTAGCATTAGTCCCAAACAATATGAACTGGCGTGTGAAATCGATTTTGAAATCGATTTAAACTTCCCGTTTAGTGAGAAGAAAGAGCCATTACTTGTCATTTCAAAGACAGCAAGCTGAACATTCGTTCAGTTTCCAATTATTTAGTACCATTCCACACCTCTTTCGAACGTGATATTCAGCGTCTATTTCACTGACGCAAATCAGATCTCCAGAATCCCCCGAAGCAAAAATTAAAACGGTTTGTCTGCGGTAATAATTATTGTAATGGGACGTATTGCAATCTGTCCTCCCAGACTTGCTTAACCCATCGCGACAGCAAGTCTCATGTCCCCTTTCCATGTTCAATAAGGTCGCCATTTTTTTTTTTAATCTCATAATTTCCCGTAAACTCGGAGTTAGGAATTCTCGAAAATCTTTCACAATCCTTCCATGAGTGTGTGTGGCCTACTTATAGGGGGCGGCTGACGAATACGGTAATCCAAAGCGAGCCAGTTTAGTGACGAATAAAAACAGTGAAGGCATACTTTACGTCTTTTTATTTGAATAACGGCTTTCTGTTTCACCGAAATGTCAGCGTGCATCAAAGACAAGCTGGGTATACAAGCGATGTTACCTATTTGGAGATAAACAAATAGAGCCTTTCGCAATCATGTGACCATAAAGTCAAATTATCGTCTAGAACTGTGTTTTACAAGTACGGTTTTGACACGGTCTTCCATTATCACTATCAGAAAAGTTAAAAATGCTACATGACGCTGATGTTGATAGTAATTATTATAACGCAAATTTAAAAAATCGATATAGTAGCGTTTTTTTAAGTCTACAGTCGTTCAAAGCCTTTTCTACTATACAACGATGTTCTAAACCCTAGTTGGCTGTTCTTGGCTTGGGCTCTATAGTTCTTATCCAACATCTTCAAGTTATTCCAAACGTTCACATAACCTTAATTTAAGAACAACAACGTTTTAGACGTAGCAGAAAATTTCAAACACACTAATCGACGTACGTTTCGGACAGACGTTGGCCGTCCCTCGTAAGAAATTCGAGTGATCCAAAACTAAACAGCACTGAAGTGTTGCCGTAAACACGGCAACACTTTAGCTTCGAAACGGCAACACTTCAGCTCTGAAACGGCAACACTTCAGCTCCGAAACGGCAACACTTGTTCCGAAACGGCAACACTTGTTCCGATACGGCGACACCAATGCTGTTTAGGTTTGGATCACTGGAATTCCTGACGAGGGACGGCGAATGTCCCCACACGGTAACACTTCAGTTCCGATGCGGCAACACTTCATTTCGGATACGACAACACTTCAGTGCTGTTTAGTTTTGGATCACTCAAATTCCTGACGAGGTAGGCCAACGCCCGACCGAAACGTACGTCAATTAATGTGATTAAATTTTTTTCCTACGCCAAGAACGTTATTCTTTTTAAATTTATTTATGCTGCGTAGTGTTACGTCACCAATCAATCTTAGTTCACATAACCATTATTTTTTTTTTATCTATTTTCAATTTCTGTATTGCGTTTTCAATAGACTTTTAATTAAATATATCGTAGGCCCCACTTATAATCTACCGAGTTCCGTAATTTAACGAGAGAAATATGGATTTTGTTAAGCATAATCATTTAAGTGTAATATACAATTTAATCGTTTTTAGCGAACAACTCTTGAAAATGCCGGATTTAATGGATTAAAAATGGCAAAATTCTTTAAAGGAAATACAGAAGATTCTAAAAAAAAATAATTAAAAAAAATCAATGATCGTCGATGTCTTCAATTGAGGCAAACATGATAAAACAAACTTTCCAACATTTGGGGAATTTTTGAGAACGCTAATCTCAAGTAAGGGACACATACCCCTTAAGTGTTACGAAATGCCTTCTGATAGGCTGAAGTTCAACATTCTATAACTTTTAAAATAACACATATCCAAAAATAAAAATTTGCACATAGGATTATTGTATTATGAGCTTACTAAAATCATTAACAAAATGTATTTACATATTGCTATTTTTTTATAATAAATCAAAATATTATACTAGATTTTGCTCGTTAAAATTTTTAATACCATTTTGCGCGCATAATATAATTGGTTGTTATTATCTAATTACCAAAAGTAATGTGCTAAATGATAAATAATGAGTATAGCATTCAACTAACGAAAAATCTTAAGAAAATAATGATACTTAATATTTTTTAAAACAATAAAAAATAAAACTTTTAAAATTTGCCATTTTTTCAATATTAAAATGCATCTAGATAAAAATATTATTATTTAATCTCTTATCTTTTTCGTCATTTTATTAATTATGCATGGCTACAAGAGTGTGCTAATTTTTATTATACTAGTGTAAAAAGTTTTTTAAATATCTTGCGCGCAAGGATAAAATTTACTGTTTTGAGAAAAACGCGTTTAAAGAAAAATATTTGTTAACATTTCAATTATTATCAAAAGACTTTAGTAAAATAACACAATGACCACAGTTTTGAACTATGTTTACTTTGCTTTAAGCATTTCTCGAAGAAGGTTACATAATACTGGAACTATTAAGACTAAAATAATAATAAACAAAATTTTCACATACTGTCACACTATCTAAAGTCACGTACAATTGACTAAAACCAAATGAGTTTAATAAAATTATTAAAAATACACTTAAAGAAAAAAGTAAACAACCAAACACAAACAATAATCTAAAATGGAAAAATCTAGTGTAACTTAATGTGTAGGAAATTAGTCCATGCCGGATGTAATTTTGTGCTAATATCCATGTCATTGACCAAATTAGTCTTATACAATAATTTCTGCCACCCACGTATTAATTACAGCTCAAACTAGAGCTTTATTCGTTTTGGAGAAAAAGAGACGCTTTCCCCATCCTGGATTCGAACCAGGGTCCCTCCGTTTAGCCCGGAGTGTCTTGGACCGCTAGACGAATGAGGACAGGAAACAACGCTCTCTTTCTCCGTATGTAAAGATGTTAAGGTATTATTACCCTCCGCAGGGATAACACAATTGCCAAATATGGTCAACACAAGAAAGCCTCCGGGGCGAGATTATATTTAGAAATTAGCCTTGTTTTGGTGAATAATGAAAGTTTCGAAAAAATTTAAATCAGCCGGATTTAAAGATTATTTTTGCATGATCAAAATTGAATTTATGGTCATAAGACCAACAATGATCAGTTTTATGAATGATTTTGAAAATTCTTGTTTTTTGACGTACGCTTCATGTTCTTTAATCCTGAACTTAAGCGCACGACGGAAGAACGTGAAGTGTACGTCAGAAAACAAGATTTTTCAAAATCATCCATATCTGATCATTGCTGGTCTTATGGTTCCAGTATTACGTAAGCTTCTTCAAAAATGGCTAAAAGCCTTCGAGAAAACGTTTTAAAGCTATATTAAAACATATAGTTCAAAAACTGTGCCCATTGTGTTATTTTACCAAGTTTTGTGATATATTCAGCACAGTGAGTCATTTTACTTCCATCAGAGTTATCTATCAGCATCAACCTACCTTCATAAACTTGTTTAGAATACAACAGAAGAGAATGTGGAACTTTCTTTTTATATAATTTTAATTTTTTGCAACTTCTGATAGCTTTCCACCTAATTATAAGTTTTCGCAGCGGTCTTGGAGCGGCGATCCAAATACGATATTTGTTTTTTGTCCATTATTTTTTTAATATATATAAAAAAATATTTAATTTCCAACATTTTTCATCATTTTGTTGATCATGTATCATTACAAGAGCATGACAAATTTCATTGCAATAGCACAAACGATTTTGTAAATACCTTGTGCGCAAGGCTGAAATATACAGTTTTGAAAGAAACATGATTAACAAAAAATTTTTCGCCAACTTCGAAGTTATTATCTATACGAAATAACATACCTTCCAAAATACATTTAGAATACCCCAGCAGAGTATGTGGGACCACTTTTAGATGCTATAGTCTTTTTCTTATTTTTCTGTAACTTTTGTTGACTTTTCACCTGACGACAAGTTTTTATAGCACTTTTGGTACGATGAACAGAATATGATATTCACTTTTCGTCCATTATTTTCATAATAATATAAATAAATTAATAAAAATAAATAAATAAATATAAAATATACAGAATTGGAATTTGTTCTGTGGATATCGGATGCAAAACATTCGGCTGATAGTATGGTGAGTTGATTTTAACATTTCTTTCAACTCTTCTTAATTTTAATTTATCTTAATTAATTGTAGAAGAAACCTGCGACAATCATAAACCCTTACTAAAGCTTTCTTTGCACTCTCTGAACCAGGTTTGTACATGGTTTCTCCGCGCTTGTGATAGTAAATGGACCTTTTTTTTTGTTACACTCATTTAAGTAAATCCATGCTTCATCAAGGGTCACAACGTATTTCCATTTATCTCCTGCTTGATCGATGAAAATGCTTGAAAATCCTGCTTGAAAATAGTTTTCATTCAGGATTCTACAAAATGTTCTGTGTTGAGCCACATGCCTCAGCAAAAGCCAGTGAACATCATGTTTTCAGCTTGTTTAAGCTGTAAATCTAGGTTTAATATTTTGTTTATTGTTGATACAGATGTCTTAAAAGATTTTGTAATTCATCTCTCTGCGTCGGAAGTTCTTCTCTTGCTGTCAGTGATGTTACTTTTGAAGCGTTTGTAACGGTGTGTGCCTTTGGAGGGTATTCGCTTTGAATCTTCTTTCCATATAGAAGTATATAATAATGGGCGGTTTCTTTCTTTCCGATTAAGAACGTTGCTTTTTTGCACTTAAAAATCTTTATACCATGCGTTTCACAATTTTTTAAATAAGAATTCTTTTCTTCGAAAAGCGCAATAACATATCCTTCAACCCACAGCTTGTTTGCTTCCGACATTTTGAAAGCCGAATAAATTTTAAAGTCTCACACGATATTTTACATTTCAAGTAAGCAGCTGTTGCCGAATTTAGAAAAACAATATCCTTTATCGAAATCGTCCTAAAAGTGTGTAAATACCCTCTATACAAAGCTGAATACTATTGTATGCATGTTGCATGCAAGGGTCGGCACAGACTTTCGTTTTGGGGTGTCAGGGGCAGAATTTGCCATGGTCTTGGAATAACACCCTTCATTTATCATGAAAGTTGGAATTTTTTACAGTGAAAAAATATATTTGGGGGTCATGACCCCTGTGACCTCCCCCTGTGTCCGCCCTTGGTTTCATGCACTACGTTACCTATACAGACTGCATTTTCAAAGTGTGAAATTTTAAATTCCAAAACGGATTTAACTATGGGTCGAATATAACTAGTCTTTTTGTTGATTCTAAGATCACACTGTATTTATTAGTTAGACCCCCATATATCGAAGTTTTAATGAAGCCCCGTGATTATAGAAAAACCATATACGATTTTTTTATATCGATATTATATATCGATTTTATTCTCTCGAGATAAAGCAAGTTAAATCTGTTACTTTAAACACTTGAGTGAGTGGACGGGGGGGGGGGGGATTTGGAAAGGTGGCCGCCAGAGGCCCGGCGCTGTAATCGGACAGGACGCTCAAACAAAGGAACCAACCGCCGCACGGTAGTGGTCAGAAGAAAATTTAGCGCGAAAAAAGTATTAAACCTGAAATCAGTGGCCCGAAATCATGTATGATTTGGGTGCCAATAATACCAATAACGGAAGGATATATATATTTTCCATTTAGTGAATATATTTCGCGCAAATTTTACAATGATTTAGTATTTTATATGAACACGAAATGAAGGTAGTGTGTGAGAAATATCTTCAAATACCTTGATATATATATATAAAAAGAAATACAATTTCAGCTAATTATGATGAATCTAACTAAATGAAAAAATGTAAAACACAAATTTATATAGAAACAGGGGCGGTCACAGAGGATACCCCTCCCCGAATTATAAGAAAAAGCATTTGGTAGTACAAATTTTTTTGGTAAAAAGTTTATATCACTCCCCAAAAAAATCTGAGACCGCCACTGCATAGAAATATAAATACATATTAACTTACAATATAATGGAAATTAAATGATGTGCAAAAAATGGTTTTTAAACTGACTTAGTTCTATTCCGAAATGTCACTTTCACTGTTTCATCAATATACTTCAGGTTCTTTTTATAAAAACATAATATCTGGTAAAATAACCTGCTGTTTGTTCCTTTTCATATTTTTATGTGCCAAATGTGATATTCTTGGATCCGAAGATAAAATAAGATAATTCAGCAAATCTTCATTTTTAGCAACTCGACAATTTTTTCCAGTATGATGTTTCTTAGCATACTTAAAAAAAAAAATTATAGCATACTTAAAATCTTTATTTTTTGCTTCCTGTGCTTCTTCACTAAGTTGTCCAATCGGTAGTATGACATGTTTTATAACTTCCGCTCCATGTAAAAGCACTATGCATATTAAACCACGAACACTTCTCTATGAATAGTTTAGCAGTTCCCTTAGTATAATTGTCAAAATTTTCAGGATCGATCGTGTAGCTAGAGGATATAGCCTTTAAAACCACTCCAAATCGTTGAATTACTGTTTGGTCTATTCCCGTAATTTTAGAAGAATATTTTGTATCGCGAAAGAATGTCCTGGCTGTATTTCCATCGTTTGTTGACCCATATCCAGGTTTTGGTTGGTCAACTATAAGCCCAAATTCTTTCCGGAAGTTATTGAGATTTTTTTTTCTATTGTTCACTAATATTTTATTTTTCCCTCTTACTTGCCATGTTTTTACCTCCAAGAGGTAACTAATGTGGAGACAGCATTCAAAAATTCTTATCCATGAATGAATTGATGATAAGCCAAAATTATAATTTTTTTTAATTGGAATCTTTTGAGATACTTTTTTCACGTCATTTATTTCTGATGGCTTTGCTTTATAAATGTAGCAAACTTGTGTCGAAGTTGTGTGTCTGTCAATGAGTTGCAGACCTTACTGTCTTCCATAGTCAAGATAAACGTGTAATTGACAGCTATATTTTCACTCACTACAGTTGGATTGAGTGTATTTATTTGTTGCTTGATAGCATTCGTCTACTGTTTTCTTATATGCGAAGTTTCGCGCGAAAATATAAACTTCATAGGTCGGCAGAATCGCGTCGATGATGGGAAAGGGTTTTGCTATACAATCTCTCCGTTTTGAGGGTCATTAAAGACTCGCAATACAATTGAAGAGGCACAAAGGAAGTAACAAATACTGATGAATTATCTTATCTTCTGAAAAACTTTGTTTGAAATTGATTTGCACTAAGCTGCCATCTCATCCCCATTTACAAACCATTGTATACTTATTTTGCTCAGGTAAGGATATTATAAATTAATTTCGTAACTGACAAATTCGTTTTGTCGTGATATCTATTATATTTTGCAGTCTTATGCTTGTTGACTTTAAGTCTATTTCCACAGAATTAGGTTCTGGATAGCACTTAGTTTTAGCTTCCATAATTTTGTGCAATGAAGGATAAATATGTATATTGTGCATCTTTGCTTCCGATCTTATTAGCAAGTACTGCTCTTTGCTTAATTTAGCATTGATGATTAGTGATAAGGCCTCATCTCCTGAGTAGACAACAAGCTTGTTAGAAGAATTTTCTAATGACCTATAAGCTTTCTTATATTTATGCGCGCGTTTCGGTGATGTTAAAGTTATATCCCCCAAGAACAGATGCAGCAGTACATTTTCCTGATTTTCTCAATTACATCTGAGTTGCAAAAGACAATTCGTCGAGACCTATCTCACTGGATAACTTCTTAGCTTTGATCTATTTTCCTCTCAAACTACACTTTTCAAATTCTTTTATTGGACGACTAAATTTCAACGTACTTGGCTCACAAATACTATCATCTGAACTTTGTAAAACAAATAAATAGTTTAGCTATGAAATATATTTATGTTTAAATGCTGTCATGTTGCGACTGCAATTTTTCCAACGAATTTCAACGTTCGTTAGGAATTTGAGCACTTTAACTTGTACGATACTTTTGGCAGCATCTGTTTTCATGGGCACGATATCTTTTAACTCCTCGCACAATTCATCTCTTTTCAACTGCTTACGTTCATGACATTCAGTGAGTAGTTCCAAATGGCTAATAGAACCGGCTACACTTAGAAAAGATACCATAACATCTGATATCGCGCCCCTACGTAGCTTATTTTTTCTACACACATATATTTCAATAATGTCATAATCGATATATAATATCAAAACCTGCAAACTCCTACGTTTTTTATAAGTCAAAGAAAAAATGTCGATGGTGAAAAAAATGTACAATTGCATTGTATCTAAGAAAAAAGTGGTTAAAACATAATATAAGTTAACAAAATTCTAAACATACCTTTCACAACGTTCGCCATGATAGAACATAGAAAACTAATACGCACAGCTATTATAAACATCAGTCAAAGCGAAGTGAAAAACGAAGACTGTTTGACTCAGACGAAAACATATGCCAGCATCTCCCGATAGGGGGCTGTCGTGCGTCACGCAGGGACCTGTGCTTGAGGTCTGGTCTACAGGATGGAGTGGTTTGAAATGTTTACTACCCAAAATAATTGAAATTGTTTAAAATTACCGTGAGTCATTTTGAACAGTTTTTTTGCGCTAATTATTCAATTCGGACCACTGTGCACAGGGGCGGTTAAGTGAAGGAAAGGGAGGTATTCGCGAGTCGACCGTGAACACTTAAAGTGAATGCGTTTAAAGTATTGACCAATCAAATCACATCCATGCAAGGCCCTGCGGTGGTAAAATTTCTCACGCGCCGTTATGCCGGGTTTGATTCCTAACGCTGCCAAAAAAGGAGCGCTCTGTGTAAAATGCATTTTAGGTTGCATTAACAATGATGGAAGACATGTCCAATAATTTTAACTTATAACTGAAAATCAAATTAAAATATAAGGTTTAGGTCATTCACTGTCATATTTATTTTATATTACGGCTTTATTTAAAAGTTACCAACGTTTAAAAGTACAAAGGAACATCGTAAACACCCTGTATATGATGTTCAAGTTTGGTTTGAGTACTTCGATAATGTTTTGTTTCAAAGTAGTGAAATTGCGGTAATTGGGATTTTAAATGGTGCCATTGATGTCGAGTACCTTTTTACCTCAATGCTTTCATAATTTCGATGTTCAAGATCTACCCTGACCTTGATTTAAGACCCTATCTTAACCTAAGACCCACTAACTACCGTTCCCAAAAATTTATCGATTCACCAGGGGCAGCACGTATTTATAATTGTACGCCTAATTGTTCAGAAAACTAGGTGGCATTCTATAAGTTTTCAGCATTATCAATACCAAAAATAAACAGTACAGGTAGAAAAAAATATATAAAAATATGTAAAAATAACAGGTGAGGGGGGCGTTTTTCTCTCTTTCTTTCTTTTTTTTTTTTTAAATCTGACTAGAGACCATTTGAAAGACCATTTAAAAAAAGGTGAAGGTTTTCCCTAACCTTTTCAGGTTTTACTCTGACTTTTCCGGCTACATTCCCCTACCAATCGTAAACAAAATTTTCAAATGAACTTTGACTGCTGGGAAAATGGCTTCACATTCGTGGGAGATTTGGCCATTTAAAAAACAGGTGAAGGTTTTCCCCTGACCTTTTCGGGTTTTATTCTGACTTTTCCGGCAAAATTCCCTTACCAATCGTAAACAAAATTTTCAAACGAACTTTGACTGCTGGGAAAAATGGCTTCACATTCGTGGGAGATTTGGGCATTTTAAAAAAGGTGATGGTTTTTCCCCTAACCTTTAAGGACGGTTTCAAGTTCCCTGGCAATGCCGAGTGCGTGGGATCCGTGTGTGCATGTGTAGATTATTTTCAGCAATGTTCAAAAATGAAACCCCTTCCCTCCTACCGTTATACTGCCATTTTGTAGCTAGTTGCCATTTTTAAGCACTTTCGTGCAAGCTGGCAGTCCGTAAGTGGCGTGTTACTGACGAGGAACTCACAAGCCAAGAGGAAAGTGTCAACCTCTTTGTTATGACGGCGTTGCGTGACGTATTTTAATTTGCAACGTCATTTGTGAAAATTTGTGTTTACATAATACCGTTCCTATAGCAAACCCGTTTTTTTTTTGTTATATACATCGATATTGAAATAATAAAATATTATTGAATTCACTTCTTTTCTATCACGTTTACAATACTAGATTTGTAGCTCTTCAAAATTTAAAGTACGGCTTCATGAGTTACAGAGTTCCCATTTATATGGAAAAAATACTGACTTTTCCGGTGGTCTATCCTGACTTCTCCGGCAAAATTCCCTAAGCTTAATTCCGTAGATTCAACTGGGCGTCGAGACAGACAGACAGACGGACGGACAGATATAGATATCTTTCCATGGTTCACCAAATAGGAATTATTCGCATTTAAAAAATCGAAATACTCGAACATTTTGGTCTTTAATTAGAAATTCGCTTGAAGTCTCTAAAATATTCGTTTCATCTATAAAGTTTGTCTTTCATACAACAAGAAACCTCAAGCAAATTTCAAAAAACTTCGAGCAAAATCTTTTCACAAACTATTTTTTTTCTATTTTTATGAGTTAAAAATGTATTCTTCTCGTTTTTGTTTAATAATAAATTGTCTTCTTTATTGTTAGATACTGCTAACAATACAGACGATGTACCATATCTTCTCTTAAATTGTTGGAAGGTACGTGTAAAGTTCATTGTTAGTAGGTGTGCATACGTAACTGATACGCACTCGTTTGTTTATTCTTGCATGATTGCATTCACGTACTTTATGTACGTATATGTGTGGAGCATAAAGCATGCACAGAAAGTTCATAAAAGGGGTTATAGAGCTAAAACCCCATATACGTATGTACTTATATGTATATATACAAAATTTCATTGCAATGGGGGGTTATAATCCCCCATTAACAGCCCTCTGCTTACGTCAATGGTGTAGGGGTAGGTAAGCAGGTATGCACTGTAAGCAGGTATGCAGTTTGTTTTTCGATATACTTGATGAACATAACGCAAGCTCCAATACAATTTCTTAAGGCACATCTTTTTTTTCAATAATACAGATTTTGTGGTTTGGTGAAATTAGCACACAATACGAGTTATAGTATTGCTTTAACATGCAGCATATTCTCTTGTAAAATGTGCTCAAAGTTTGTAATCTGTGGTACTATTTTTTTTTTAGGCAAAGTTCTCTTAAAAATACGTATAAGCTTTGTTGCTCAGTGTAATTACCACATGATGCAAATTGTGGTAGTGTTTTCTTAAACCAAGTTCTCTTGAAAAACAAGCATAGAGTTTATTGTTTGTTGCTTGACGCAATTTGTGGTACTGCTTTCTTAAACCGCATAGTCTTGCAAAGTATGGATGTGCTTGCAGTTTGTTGCTTAATACTTGACGACAGTTGTGGTAATGCTTCCTTAAGCTGCATTCACTTGACGAAGCACGTCTTGTGGTAACACGACTTGTGCAATGAACTAAACATGTAAGACAAAAATTGGGGTATGCTTTCCAAAGCCACATTCCTTTGAAAAGCACGTGTAACGCTTGCAAACATCATTTGACCCAATAAATACATGATGGTCGAAAATCGCGATAATGCTTTCTGCAGCTGGATTTGTTTAACCAGAAAGCATGGACAGTACCTTCTCAGTTCAAGTTTTTGAAACCATGATAAGTTAGTCTCGAAAGGTGGCCAACAATCCGAAATGCAACAAGTCGAAGTTCGAGATGGTACAAACGGTGGGGATTTGGCTTTGTTCCTGTGCTCGATACGTGTAATCACGTGACAACCTTCCGTTTGGTGTGCTACCATTTTTGTAATTGACCTATGTCCGTTCCTTGAAGCAAAAAGATGAGGAGGTCAAGGACATCAGGCGAACGAAGGTCATACGTGGACGGCCATTCGACAGGTAGAAAGATGGCTCGTCTAGAGAGAAAAAAGTAAAATTAAAAACGAGTTCAGGATGACGGGTGACTTTGGCCTTTTTTTTATACCCTCGTGTGGCACATTCTCAAATTGTCTTTTATTATTTTTCTTTTCGTTCTTTTCTTTTTCTTTTTTTTCTTTTGTTCTCATTGGCAGAATTCCTTCGCTGTTCATGACTACGTGTTACGATAGGTCAAAATACAACCTATTAAAGGGTCCAGTCACGTTTACCCCTTGGACACAATTCTGACTATAGAGGCGCTGGAAGATAGATAGGTCAACTTCACTCGTAAAAAAAATAACAAAAAATATATATTTCACTGGTATAGTTTCATGCACCGACTGGCCCGCTACATAGTCTTAAACTGCGAGAAATCTTTAAAGCTGAACCATTTTTTGAATGGTAAACACTCTTGAAAGGCAAGCCGATTTTTTACCTGTACTATCTTTTGAAGAGTTTTGAAACGTAAAAAGTATTTTAAACAGTCTTGAACTGTGAGCAATACTTTAAATTTAATCATCTTCAACTGTGAACAATACTTTTGAATTTAATCATCTTCAACGGAAAGTTTAAAAACTGAACTATCTTCAACTATGAGCAGTCTTTATAAACTGAATTATCTTCAACTGTGAGCAGTCTTAATAAACTGAACCATCTTCAACTGTGAGCAGTCTTTAAAAACTGAACCATCTTAAACTGTGAGCAGTCTTTAAAAACTGAACCATCTTAAACTGTGAGCAGCTTCGAACTGCTTACAGTCTCTCTTAAAACTAAACCACTTTTAACTGTGAAAAGTATTGAGCAACAACTGGTGTTCCGAAGAATACTCTATGATGGATGCACACATGGTGTCTCGACATGTATCTGCAAATGCAGAACTACCATTTTTACCAGAACTATTTTTTGAAGAGTTTTGAAATGTAAAAAGTATTTTAAATTGTCTTGAACTGTGAGCAATACTTTGAATTTAACCATCTTCAACTGTGAACAATACTTTTAAATTTAATCATCTTCAACCGAGAGCAGTCTTTAAAAAACTGAACTACCTTCAACTGTGAGCAGTCTTTAAAAAGTGAACCAGTTTAAACTGTGAGCAGCTTCGAATTGCTGGCAGCCTCTCTTAAAACTAAACCACCTTTAACTGTGAGCAGTATTGAGCAACAACTAGTGTTCTGAAGAATGCTCTACGATGGATGTACACATGGTGTCTCGATATGTATCTACAAATGCAGAACTACCATTTTTTTTTAATAATAAAAATTGAAACACTTCTCTCAAAATATTCCAAGGAAGGTTGTATATGAATCACAATATACAGCCTAACCCTGCTATAGGGAACCTCAAGGGACTGAACTTGTGACTCACTATATCCGACCCAATAACAATAATAGATGATTGGACGGAACCAAAAAATTCGTTCGTTATAAGCCAGATTCGCTATAGCGGAGTTTGACTGTATTCCGCTTAGTAAACACGTTTTGTAGCAAGTGTTTGGGAAATGGGTGTCGCATTAAACTGTAAACTGACAGGGCAGTCGTCAGGGTAGGGGCATAAGATTAAGAATAATTGCCTTTCTTTAAGGAGGATTTCCACTCTTCTTAAGGAGGATTTATTCTCATTCTTCAAGGAGAACCAATACCCCTTCTTTAAGGAAGATTCATTTTTATTCTTTAAAGAGGATTAATTTTTTAGATCAATGATTTTCAAAATTTACACCACTGCGCACCCCTTCATACACGTGAACGTCGTGCACCTTCACCCTGTTTGTTTGTTTTTTGGTTTTACGGCTCAAAGACTACAGTGGTCATGCTGCGCCGGGACCTACTGTTTTCCGAGGAATCCGAACCTCTTAAGGCCTAGGGAACCAAACCCCGGACTACAGTGAGCAGTGCGATCTTTATGAGATCTCTGAGTAAGCGTTCTTTTTGCACTGCTGGGAGTCGAACCCGGATTAGCGGCGCACTAGGAGAACGCGTTACCACACTGCGCCACCGCAGGGCCGCACACCAGCGTAGTATATGAGTAAAGATGTTTCGTTGGTTTAATATACGTATTTTCGCACACATGTGTATATGCGCATTTTAATATTTTATTTATAAGAAAACGAACAACATATCGTTCACATTGCAACTTTCTTATTTAAATAAATTCAATGTGTCTAAGTCAAAAGAAATAATATTTTAGTTCTTAGACACATCAATCATCATTTTAGCTTAAGTTGAAAGTAATAATTTCATGTGTGGGAAATATCGGCTCCACAGTTTGATAACTTCTGCTTTAGACTATCTGTTTCTCTACAGTCATTCTTCAAAAACAAATAAATAAATAAATGAAATAAAATAAATAAAATGAATAATTTTTTTTGACTCATTTCAGTTCTTTAAAGATAATTTATTTTTTGGACCCATTCCCATGAATCAAAAAGATCCATGCTTTGGACCTACTCCCATTCTTCAAATGCGATTCAGCCTTTGGGACTCAATTAAAAGATTTCGTTCATTTCTCCGTTCACTGAACGAGAATGGTTATTTCTATTCACTTAAAAGAAAGCGTTCATTTGAGTAATCATCGTTCCCTCTTGCCTACCTCTACACCCTAGATGCAAAATTTCTAACACGTACTAGTTCAGCAGTTTTATGCACTACTGAGATATAAAGCAGTAGAATACCAGATGCTGATTAAACGCATGACTAAGTATGTAAAGAAGATTCTAGAAAGATACAGCTGAACAAATAAACATGCACGAATTCGTATTAGCAGAAAAATACGAACGTTTATTTACTGTTTTGTTATTTATTTTTTTGTTATTTATTAACGTTGAAAACGTTTTTACGGAGGTCAAGTAAAAAAAAGCGTCACATTTTTTCGTTATTTTTTTGCAGGACATTTTCATAAAGGTAGGATGTTGTTGCCACTTTATTATGATAATATTAATAATATTATCATTTGTGTTAAAACCAATGAAAAATAATTGTTGCCACTATATTCTGGTGGAATCAATAATAGCTACATGAGGAAATGTCAATTGAATTGGAATTTGTAAAAGGGGATATGTTGTGTGTTAAATAAATAGCACATATCCCCTTTTTTACAAATTCCGATTCAATTGCGCTTAATTCTTTACTTTTTAATTTTGGTTGTCATGGTAACCCGAAAGGCACGAAATGCCAGAGGGTGCTTTTTCTCTTTTGGTTTATTAGTATTCATTCAAGTTTTGACGGGTACGCACGTAGTTTTTCTATTCCACTTAAATTCAAATGTTGTTCTTTATTTACCAATGACAAAACTGCGAAGAAAAAGTCTTCAATGTTATTGAATACATTTTCAACGTTCTAATATTCAATAACATTGAAGATTTTTTTTTATTATTTTATAATTTATTTATTATTTTATTATTTATTTATTGTTTTATTATTTATCTATTTAAGTTTCACTAACATACCATTTGTGCAATACTAAGCCAATGGTTTTCAGGAAGTAACTCCTCTGTGTCCCATTGCTGTAATGAATCTGTGCGAATTTCTTTAACATATGCAAATAATCGTAACTTTCTTAAGCACTGATTAGACCTCATAGATGGCATAAAGAATTACTTTTAATTCTTTATGCCATCTATGAGGCT
>QLNU02014176.1:163286697-163303471 GCA_006491805.2 Dysdera silvatica
GCATTTCTTCATTTATCGCGAACCACCGGGAGGGGGATTTTCCCCTTATTAAAAAAGTATATTGCCTGAAATTAAGTTTGCCAACGTATGGTTAATAATATTAAGCACTACTTAGCCACCATCATACTGATTACCCCCCTCTCTCATGGGAAGACATAACCAAAGGCACCCCGATTTTCTTTATTTATTGGCAGGCTTTATATAAAAGTATATAATAGTCTCGGCAGAAGAGATGTATTCATCCCTTGAAATATAATTTGTAGTTAATTTTAACTTCTTTTATGGTAAACTTTAAGCTTTTTCAGTTTTTTTTACTTTAAAAAGGCACCAGCTTTTGACAGAAAATCTCTAAAATCTCCAATCATGTTTTTAAAACATGGGTTGGTGGCCAAACCCACCTGAAACAAAATAATTTTTAGAGTAACACTATTTGATAAGGAGAGTATAAGTTACGATCTTATTTTGTCAAATTTACAATGAAAATGACATTTTTAATTTAATAAAATAATAATAAGCAATGTAGACAGCACGGGTGTATTCAGAGGATTCAAATCTTTCACAAAATGCCGTAAAGTAACGTTTATAACAAGTAATATTTATGAGAAATTCCTTAAATCTCACTCGAACCTAAATTCTAGCGACGCCTGCAATTTCTAGTTTATTTATTTATTTATTTATTTATTTATTTATTTATTTTTAAATTTGGTAAATGATTCTGAGGATTACTTAATAAGCCGTCGCACACCACACTTTGAGAAACACTAATGTAGAGTAACATTAAAATTTATAATTTTGAGAATGGTGGATTGATTTCACTATCACTGGCGCTCGTAAGTACACATCATGTCTCTTATTATTGATATATAATATAAATATTAATTTAATATTATATAGGTTAATATTAATTTATAAACTCCCTTATTATGTGAGAGTTACTTGATTTTACAAAAAATTTTTTGCTTTGACATCCACCAAAATTGAAATGATTAAATGTTAAATTAAAACGAAGAATTATATTTCTGTTTCAGGAGTAATATGTTTCTAGACTATAAAGCATGATGAAAATCCTACAATGCTTCTCAAAAAATTTAGCTACATAATTTTCATTTCATCGCAATTTTTGATTAATTAAAAGCAGTTATTGAAAAAACACAAACATTTTCAATCTTTTCAGAATGAAAATGTTTACAGATTAATCACAATAACAGTTTACCATCATTCGCCACTAATTTTTAAAAATTCTAAAAAAAAAATCACATTTATATAAAAATTAAATTACGAAAATGATGGTACGTATTAGGGTGCTCAATGCAATTTTTAAACTGCTTAAAAATATTTGTAAAAATACATACAGTCAAACCAGGGGCGGACTGGGTCCTCTCAAAGGGCGCATACCTTGGATTTTCGGAGGACGCGAGTCCTATCGCCCATGAGGGCGCACCGAACCGGGGGCCAGTGGGTCGGCGGCCCAGTCTGCCCTGCCTATGCTGAACATGATTATGTTACACCTAATTATGTCATGAATAATGGACTCTGTATTATACATGATTATGTCATAAACAATGCTCTATCATACATAATTATGTAATAAATAATGCTCTGTCATTCATAAATATGTCATAAACAATGATTTGCCATTCATAATTATGTCATAAATAATGAACTTTATGTTATGCATAATTACGTCATAAATAATCAATTTCGTAATGGACTATGAGATGTTTCAAAATGTAGATTGATACTACTTACTCGTGTAGTAAAACATCCTACGTGATGCGTACTAACCCATAATATACATACCCATATACAGTTAAATCTATCTATACAGTGAATATATACAATGTATACAGTCGGTATATATAGTGTGTATAGTGAATATATACAATGTATACAGTCGGTATATATAGTGTGTATAGTGAATATGTACAATGTACACACAGTGGGTGTATATAGTGTGTATAGTGAATATGTACAATGTACACACAGTGAGTGTATATAGTGAATATGCACAGTGTATACAGTGAATATATGCAATATATACAGTGAGTATATGTAACGTACACAGTGAATATATACAGCGTATATAGTGAATATGTACAGCGAATATATGCAATGTACACAGTGAATATATACAGTGCAGACAGTGAATATATACAGTGTGGACAGTGAATATATACAGCGTATACAGTGGATGAATACAATGTATACAGTGAATATATACAGTGTATACAATGAATATGTACCGTGTATACAATAAATATGTACAGTGAATATATACAGTGAATATATACAGTGAATATGTACAGTGTATACAATGAATATGACAGTGAGATATGACAATGAATATGTACAGCGCATATAGTCAAATCTGTTTATAACGATATTTTCCCTATATATGAGCGTTATTATGTTCAACTTTGTCCATAACGCTATCTTCCCCTGTCTCTTGAGTACAGTCATGAACAGGTTTCACTATATGATAATTGCAACTACAATATAACCTGTCTAAAGTGACCACCTTTGGAACTGGACTGCAATAGTCATCACAGACAGGTGGTCACTATACTCGACAGACTTTGGCATAGGCATTACTAAGTCCTTACTAGTTCGCTCTTATTCAGCCAGTCGGTTTACCCAGGTGGTCACTTTACCAGGTTCTACTCTATTTTTAATAATACACGTAAATATGCTGTTTTTAAACTTAATTTGTACCATACGCCCGTGTGTGTACTTATAAATGTCTCTATTAAGGGAATAAAAAAAATAAAAAAACGCTAACCACAAATATATGCGGGACCCTCATGACCATTTTAACCTAGCAGCATTGGAATAATATTTTATTTTTCTTTTAACGCGTAAGAGGTGTTAAAATGGGTCTTGTGGGGGGCGGGGGAGAGAGTGACGAGTGAACATCCGCTTAAAAGGACTTCACTTACCACAAGTCCTTTTCAAAAAGCCCCCCACTTCCCACGTCAGGGAGTCCCGCTCCTTTCGTAATAGGAGCTTTTGCTGAAAATGCCCTTTTGTGGAGTCCCGCTAATGTTTACACTGCAATTTGTTAGCACTTTCAAAAAGTTCTTTTCAATTTAACACCTCCTTTCTCCCTGCGCCCCCGCCCCTTTCTAGTTCCACTTCCCATTCATAGAATTCTGACATTCCCTAACAATTGAGGTTTTTATGTATTCTATTTGCAAATGCCTTGTTTCCTTTTCATAAAATATTTATAAAAATTGAGCTTATCGTATAAACACAAGTATATAGAAATTTAAACACCGAAAATTGTGGATATCCTCCGTCTCACCTGTGGTTGTTGCACATGGATAATTCTTTGAAGTAATGAAAAATTTTATTAATTCTTTGGAATTATTATTATAATTAATCAATTCATCGGAATTCGGTGTTTAATTTTTTTAAGTTTTTATGAAATTTTTAGGGCTTTTTTTTTTTTTTGAATACTCGAAGAAATGTATTTCCAAGAAAAGATTTTTAAACTTCAAAAAAAGATTTCTTTGAATTTTATATGTATAATACAAAAATTATTGGAACTGAACAATAAAAAACTTTAGGCTATCCGAAAAACGTGCAAATTGGCCTTTGGTGTCACGAAGAATGGAGTTATTTAAAAGCATGGTCTTGTTTAATAAGTTCGTCCAAACTAAGAAAATCTTTGTTTCGGAAGAAGAAATACAGTAAACTGAAAATTATATTTACCTTGGTCAACAAATTACGATGAAAGGCGACATAAATCAAGAGATCGAACGTCGTATCAAGCTTAGCTGGCAAGCATTCTACCGGCTACAAATAATTTTTAAAAAAAAGCTCCCTATTTCTTTACAGAGGAAAGTTTTCGATCAATGCATCCTACCTGTTCTGACTTATGGTTGTGAGACATGGACATTGACTGCCAAAGGTATCCAAAAGTTACGAGTGGTACAAAGGAACATGGAACGGCAGATGCTTGGTATCACGCGACGAGATCGAAAGACCTTCAGTTGGATAAGAGATCAAACAAAAGTTTGTGATATCATTGCGAAGGTAAAAAGTTTGAAATGGAAGTGGGCAGGCCATATTGCTAGAAGAACTGACAACAGATGGACCAAAAACATCCTAGTATGGATCCCACTGGACACCACACACCCAAGGAAAAGGCCAAAGACGAGATGGGTGGATGAAATAATTAAATATATTGGGCACAAGTGGCAGCAAAATGCACAAGATCGACTTCGTTGGAAAGATGCAGAGGAGGCCTTTATCCTGCAGCGGATTGACAACGGCTGAAACGATGATGATGAATGATGATATCATCATCATCATATTCAACCATTATCTATCCACTGCTGGATGAAGGTCTCTCCAAATGCTTTCCACACAAGTCTATCCTGAGCAATTCGCTTCCACGTCACCCCAACCTGTTTTCTTATTTCATCCACCCATCTAGTTTGAGGACGTTTTCTAGGTCTTCGGTGGTCTCTTGGAATCCAGTTCAGAATTTCTGTTGTCCATCGTTGATCAGTTCTTCTTGCAATATGCCCAGCCCATCGCCATTTCAGCCCTTTTACTTTAACAATGATGTCCTCCACTCTAGTTTGCTCTCTCACCCAAGTGTTCCTTTTCCGATCTCTCCTAGTTATTCCAAGCATGCACCTCTCCATGCTCCTTTGCGTTGTCTGTAACTTTCGTATTGCTCCAACTGTTAGACTCCATGTCTCTGATCCATAAGAGAGGACTGGCAATACACACTGGTTGAAGACTTTTCTTTTTAGACATAAAGGCAATTTCCCCTTCAGGATAAAACTGTTTCTTCCAAATGCACTCCAGCCAAGTTTAATACGTCTGTTGAGTTCTTTCATAATGTTGCCATCCATTGAAATCAGCTGGCCAAGGTAAATATATGAATCAGCAATTTCTAGCTCAATGTTGTCAACTTGTATTTTTGTTTCCTCTACGAAATTATTGAACATGATCTTAGTTTTTTGTAGGTTCATCTTGAGTCCAACTTCTTTACTTCTAGTTGAGAGCTCCTGTACCATGTCTTGGAGTTCTGATGGGTTCGTTGAAAAAATAACAATGTCATCAGCAAACCGCAAATGATTTAAATATTCACCATTTATTTTTATTCCCTTGTTATTCCAATTTATCAGCTGAAAAATCATCTGTAAAGCAGAAGTAAAAAGTTTTGGAGAAATGGTATCTCCCTGCCTCACCCCTTTGCCAAGTTTGATAGTTTTGGTATCTTTATGTAACCGAAATTTTGCACTTGCATTTTTATACACACGTTTCACCATGTCAATGTACACATCCTCAATGTCTGTTGATCTTAAAGAGTTGATGACTGCTGATGTTTTAATAGAGTCAAAGGCCTTCTCATAGTCAATAAATGCCACACACAATGGAAGTTCATATTCATGTGTTCTTTCAATTAATTCTCTTAATACTTGAATATGGTCCACTGTACTGAATCCACTTCGAAATCCAGCTTGTTCTCTTGGTTGAGCTGCATCTAATTTTTTCTGCAGGCGATGTGTTAGCACTTTTGTGAAGATTTTATAAATAGCAGGTAATGTGCTAAAAGCTAATTGGTCGGTAATTTTTCAAAACTTCTTTCTCACCTTTTTTTTTATGTAAAAAAATTACTGTTGCAGTCCATACTGTTGCAGAATCTACATACCATACCATCCATCCATCCATCCATATATATATATAAAATCCATTAACCCATTCAAGCTCAAACCAACCAACGTGAAAACAACCAGTTTTCTAAAGGTGAAACGCAGAGCATCGCCATTTCACAAAATATACCTAATATACTTAAGTACAATAAACATATAAACAATATTCGATCCTTGACTCTTTTAGCAACATTAATTTTAAAAGGTGTTGATGTATCAATGTTAAGGAAACAGAATAAACTCATGATTTAAATAAAATATAATACAGTTATCATTCGCTAATAACGTTTAAAAATTGCCACCTCCTGGAATGTTACTTAGCAAAACAATTAAAAATTTCGTCACAGGTGAATGACCTTTCCTTGTGAATGTTAAGAAGTGCTAATCTAACTAGTCGATCCTTACTCACACGATTTCGTAACCACAGGACTACACGAAATCCAAAATAATAATAATAACAAAAAAAAAAGGCATTTATTTTAGTTCAAAAATATTTTTGTAAAAGTGACAACCAATATTATTCTAAGTAAAATGTATAATATAATTTTATTATAATATTATATAATTTTGTTATATTTCTTAAATTTTTATGCCATATAGCCCATGAAATCTTTACGATAGTTTTAGTTTTTCTTTAACTTTTTCTTCAATGGGGGGCCCGGACCCCATCGCCTAAAACTGTGTATAGAACTGCCCATTTCGTTATATGGAAGTTCTACTGCATTTAATTAATACACTCTATAACAAAACAAAATCGACGCACCAAGAAGGGGTTGTCCGATTGTAATGAAATTTCGTATGCAAAGACATTTTGACCGAACATGCAAATGATTAAAATTTGGTGTCCAATGAATGAATAGCGGGAACTCCAGCGCATCGGAACTGCGCATTCAGCAGGTGTATATAAGGAGCGATTCTCAATATGTGGTCAAAATTTCTGTTGCATTTTGACTGCGGATATCTTACATCGACTGTAACAACGCCCTCTCGAAAATATTTACCAATGCCAATCCACTAAAGACATACAGGATGTGCCCTCTAAAAAAATGACACGACGAGATTAATTTAACGAGAAACAGGCAGCCCCCCCAACTAGTAGGGAAAAATAAACATTTGCCGCGCACCATAGGAGAACAAATAAACATCTGTAGCTCCCCCTATAGCAACCAATAGAAATACCCATCGAAACAATAAAAATTGAAATCTGGTCCAAAATCTGCCACCGGCGGGGTAGGATCGCTAAGAAAGTTGGCATGTCACCGTCAGATATGTATATACAACAACCAATAGAAATATCCCTAGAAATAAAAAAAAAATCTAAAAACCGCCATCAGAGGAGAGCTTCGATCGCTGAGAAAGGTGGCATGCAACCATCAAATATGTACATACGATAACCAATAGAAACATCCCTTGAAACATTTACAAAAAGTTCCAAAAACCCCCTTGCGGAGTTGCAATCACCTAAAAAAGTGGCATGTAGCTATTAAATATGTATATGCAAAAACCAAGAGGAATGCCCCTGGAAACAACAAAAATCAAAATGAATGCCAAAATCCGCCACCTGAGGGAGCTAAGATCTCTCATCCATATATATATCATTTCAGCCGTTGTCAATCCACTGCAGGATGAAGGCCTCCTCCGCATATTTCCAACGTAGTCTATTTTGTGCTTTTTATATATATTTTTTGCTTATATTTATTGCTTATATATTTTGTGCTTATTTTTATATATATAAGCTCTAGTTTGAGCTACTTAAACGTGGGTGGCAAAAATTATTGTATAATAAATTCCCCCACGAAAATCTCGCCCCAGAGGCTTTTTTGTGTGTAACGGTCAAACTCTGCAATAAATCATTCAGTTATTCTGAAATTTTAATCCTTTCTTTTTCTATGTATGTTCTTCAAATCCACCAATTTTTATCGCAATCGGACAACCCCTTCTTGGTGCGTCGATTTTTTTGTTTGTTTGGATTTTTTATGGCGCAAGAGCATCTGGGCTATACTGCGCCAAACATGGTAATTTTTTTTTGTTATAGAGTGTATACAGCGTGTTCCAGAAGTCCCGTAACGGTCTAATGTTTGGGGGAGGATCTTGCTGTTGTGCTTATTTTCCTATGTTAGCCAATGTTAATTTTTGCTTACCAGGGGTATAAAATGGTAATGGACAAGGTGGTATAAAATGGCCAAAATATTGCTTACGTAATACTTGAAATCTCCCCCATATAAGATATATTTATAATAGATAACATTATTATAAATATGCACATTTTGTAATTAATTTAACGGGAATAACAAAATTTTCTCCCTTTTCTTTCTCTCACCCCCTCCCCTTTTTATATTATCATATATGACCACTATTACATGGGTATAACCACTATGATTGGTTCCCGCAAACATCAAAGGTTTAATTAGCCAATAACCAATTTATTCACTGGCGTACGCAGGGGGTGTTGATGGGGGGTTGTAACCCCCATTGCAATGAAATTTTGTATATTTAACATAGGAATATATGAGTTGTAGCTCTGTAATCCCCATTGTGAACCTATAACCACCTTTATGAACTTTTTGAGAACACCTACGAATTTATTATCCGCATTCGTTATCTGCTATAACCTCCTCAGCAGTAATATATCAATTTTATACTTAAACAAACCAGTATTTCTGCCTTCGGTGGGACCTGAACCCACGACCTTCCACTTGCCGGGCGGAGGCTCTACCCACTGAGCTACGAACGTTTCACCATCTAATCACGCCATACCATCGGCGTTGGTATCACTACGCCAATAAACGTTGATTGATTGACGTTGTTTGATTTAATCTGCGTAGTGTTCGATTTATATAAAATAAAACCAGTATTGTTGATGTTTTTAAATTTATATGGTAATTTGTTCTGTTGTTCCACTTCTTTATATTCTGTGCTATTTCTGTGTATTTCGATTACTTTTGGCCAATTTTATGTGATGTACTTCCTTTACATTTTTTGATTATTATATTGAATTATGATTGTTTCCGTTGTGTACTACAATTAAGGTACGAAGAACATAATATTCGTTAATATATTCTATTGGCAATATTTTATATTATGCAAATTATCTATTTTATATGTTATTGGAGAATGCTTTTTTTATTGGGGTTGTTTTTATCAATAGTGATCAACGTACGATATTTTTATATGCAATATTTTATACATTTATAATATTTATAATCAGTCATAAATGTTAATAATTGTTTTAAATAATTGTATATAATATTTTTTACAGAACAATTTGTATATTTAGTTCTATAAATAAAAACTCGTCCGTATTGACAGTTGAAGTACAATTTTATAAACAAAAGTGCTTTGCACGTATTCTAACTTTACATATAAAATTCATTTTCTACAATTTTGTGAACAGTATTTTGTAACATTTTATGAGAGGTGGCGTGTTTTTAGTATTTTATGTATATAGTATTATGTATTTGTATGCATAATGTTTTTATATATAGTATTGTGTATTTTTATGTATATAATATTCCATTTTTGGTATTTTTGATGTCTGAGTTGTTTTATACTTTTTAATTAATTTTTACTGTTATTGATAAGTTTAATGAATTCTTAGTTTTATTTGATTGGTTAATTTAATTTATTAAAGTAATCGATTAATTAATTCATTCGTTTATTTATTATATTCATTAATTCAATCTTGAATTAATTCTTTCTTTTATTCTATATAAAAGCAGTTAATATAAGTTTAGTATGTCTTTTGCAGGTTCCATAACCATGCTAACATCAAGTTGTTGCTCTTTGGCCACTGGTTCTTGCCGATCCAGTTGTGAAGAGGTAAGATTTGCTTTATTTGTGAGCATTTACAGTGTTAGAGAAAATGATTATTTCTGAAAATCTATGTGTTTACATTTCACTTTGATTTTCTCATTATATTTACATTTCTCACATTACATTTCCATGTTTCATGTTCCATTTTCCATATACTATTTTCATTTTTCACTTCACGTTGCGTTTTCATTTTTCATATTACATTTTCATAGAATACATTTTTCACTTTTAACATTACGTTTTCATGTTTCACATTACATTTTCATTTTTCGCATTACATTTTCATTTTTCACATTACATTTTCAACATTACATTTTCATCCCCTTTTTCTTACCACACATGCTTAACCAGGGAACCGCTCTATAAATGTTTAAGAGGAAACTTAAAGGGCTGTTATTTATCACTGATTGAACATAAAAATAGGCAGTAAACCTGTATAAAAAGGAATGTAATATAGTAGAACCTGCCTAAAGTGACCACCTTTGGGACTGGACTGCAATGGTCATCACAGGAAGGTGGTCACTATACACGACAAATTTTGGTATAAGCATGACTAAGTCCCTACCAGTTCTTCCTTTTAAAAAGGTGTCATATTATACAGGTGGTCGATTTACCAGGTTCCACTGTACTTTCCTGTTGTTGCTGGATATTGGTTATGATCAAGCAATTTTATCTAGGAGTTATTATGAGGGGAAAATTTACAATTATTCTTGGAACAGGGTTCCCAAGCAACCTGGAAAAGTTAGAGAATTTTGCTGCACGGAGACTGAGGCCCCACCCATAGCCCCATAGTCCCCACCCCAAGCCAGGCCCACCAGTGCCGCAGAAACCCCACTTTCTCCCTACTCACAAACTTCCATTTTGGGGGGTCAAGGACAGAATTTGCCATGGTCTTGGAATAACACCCTTCATTTTTCATGAAAGTTGAAATTTTTTACAGTGAAAAAAATATGTTTTGGGGGTCGTGATCACTGTGCCCCCCCTGTGTCCGCCCTAGCCTGGGACAGGGCCCACTTGGCCTATACGTAAATCCGGCACTGACTAACATTATTACAAATAATAATATGATAACACGCAGCAATTCCACCAAGAATCTCCATGAAACACCAGCCATGTGTTCAAAACCGTTGTTCCGATGTAAATTACGATATTTTGGTTTATTTACGACCAGAATCCCAGTTGTTTTCGATCGAATCGTAAGCAAGTGAGTGTGTTGCCAGACAAAGCGTCAATTCAATTGCCTATTTCTTTGTTGGCCGTCTGCCGAGTCCAAATTTGGCGGGATTATGCTCAATTATCATTGGATGAGAAAAAAATTTCATAATACACGTCTGACTTTATGATGCTATACCTGTTGTCTGCGCAGAGTATAGATGGAGTCGTTGGAAATTTTTTCACGCTTCGATGCCTGTATGGCATTAGAGGGCACATGATAGGGGGGAAAATAGGTATTTTTCTTTTTGTGTGTGTCATACAATACCTAAATTATATGTGTGAGCAATTGTTTCACACAAAGGGAATTTTGGCAACGAAAAACAGGAAGATAGGGAAAATTAAGCCAAACAGTACAGTGGAGTCCCGATTATACGAACTTCGTTTTACTGAAACAAGTCAATCGAAATAGCCTGCTGGACTTTAAATAAATATTTATTTATTTATTTACTTATTTATTTATTAAGCGCTCGTTCATTGTTTTCAACAAAATGCCCATGTCTGTTTCCGAGTATACAACTTCGGTTTAAAAAATTAGAATAATCATAGAAAATTTGGTAAAAGTGATTCATAATTCTAATTTATTGCATAAAAGACAATTAGCAACAAATATGATTTAGCATCACCTGAATCTGTGTACTTTATAGATTACGTAAACCCATAAAAATGTGCTATAATTACGTAAGGAAACTTATTTGGAAAAATTCGTAAAATTAGGATAATTTTTAACGTGATTCAAACTACTCGAAGAATGCGAAAAAACATAAAACTTGAATTAATAGGAAATAACGTGCTAATTAACATTTCGTTGCCACGGCCTTAGCTTTTGTGACAGTTTCTAATTGGCGTATTATTTGTTAGCATTTCACAGCCGTCCTTATCAAAACCTGTCCAAAGGGCCTTCAGACCAGAAGCAAGTTCATTTTTTTCTCTTGGACAAATTTTCGAAAACGTTGCTTCATAATTCCCCATAAATGTTCAATGCAGTTTAACCCTTTAAGGTTTTTAGTCGGCCGAAACGGCCGAAGAGTTGCTGTCCTTTCAAGTTTTTAAGCGGCCATACGGCCGAGGGGTGGTAAAAAAATCTACAGGGTATACCCTCCCGATTTTCACATACCACACCCCGACCGTACGGTCACTTAAAACTTGAAAAAACAGCAACTCTTCGGCCGTTTCGGCCGGCAGAAAACCTTAAAGGAGTTCTGGTGTAACCACTGATGTTAAATTTTTAAATTTTATGCACCTTTGTTTTCTTCCAGAAACTGCCCATTACAACTTTCCAATTTTTTTTTTACTATAGAAGAATAAAATACTTTCAAAGCAACATCTTCCATAGATTTTTCAGAAAAGGAACATCAGCTATAAAAAAACACACATTTTGAGAAAAAGGGCTTTAAAAAAACTTACCCAAATTCCGTGGTATTTTGTAACCTTACAAGGTCTTTAACGCCCTATTTTGTACGACCTTGGTGGATTTGTAAATTGAATCGGAATTTGTAAAAAAGGGATATGTTGTGTGTTAAATGATATCCTCTTTTTACAAATTTCGATTCAATTATCCTTTAAATTTTGTTAGCAACAGAATGTATGTTAACAGTTAACAATTAATGTTAACAATTAAATAATCAGTGTCAATTAATCAGTTGAATAATTATTTAGTGTTAACAATTAAACAGTTAATAATTGTTAACAATTAAACGGTTAATAACAGTTAACAATTGAAAGTTTTGATGCAGATATTCTATTATCTGTCCGGATTCGAGTATCTACCATGGTCAGAATGTATAGCTAAAGCAATCGTAGCATCTTCTCCATAGAAGTTATTACAGTTGATCCTACTGCACTATGCAGTTCTCTACTAATTGATTAACTATCAATAATTCACTTTGTATCCCAAATTTTTAAGCTGCGAAATTTGATAGTTGTCTCAAACGTTGTCTCTAAACGATAAAGATTTCGGAGATCTGTTTATATATAAATCAGTATGTCCATCCTTTTAAAAAAATGGGTTAATGATTGAAAACCTTGGAGAAACGTAACTTGTGCCTTTACAAAAGAAGTGACCACTTCCTAGATTTTCTGTTTGTTCCTCTGAAAAAAAAGCCTCGCAAAAAGCTTTATACTCTCTTTCACTTTAAACCAATAAAAACGAAATATATCTACATTAATTCAATATATTTATTCTTGCAACTATTCATAATATGTAACCTCGCAGCAAATATTTCAAGTTAAATAAACATTATTATTAGTGGTCATTTCAAAATATCTGTTTGTATTGTTAATTATTTTTTAAAAAATATTATAAAGATTCCTTAACGAACTTAAAAATACTACATAGCTTAATTATTAATTGAAATAGTAAAAGGCAAATGAATAAAAGGTAAGCTAATAAAAACAAAATAAATGAATATTTACTATTTGTCTGCTTGACTTCTGCGTCTTAAAGTTTTATATATGTAAAGATAGACACGCAGGGTGGGAGAGAGAGATTAGATGCCAAAAGGTTCGACGTTGCAATTTCTTTTCGGTTAATTAATAAGCACAGTGGAGGAGAAGAGACATTTATCTCATGAATATCGTAATTTATTTGAGGGAAGAAACCCCGCAATTTCATTGAATAATTTTTTGCATTGACAACAAATTAAATAACAATTCTGTATAATATAAATCCAGTTGCGATTAAAAATAACCTTAAACTCAATCTTGGTTTTTACTAGATCTTTCACTTGTTAAATTTTAAAGAAATTTCCATAACTTTGCACTTATTGCAAGTGTCTGCTTACAGCAGATCTGCTCACATATGAGCTTGGAATCATCTTAGCACTACGTAAAATACATTAAACGTTATTAACGCTATGGAACGTATTTTTTATTTTGTGTTTGATAGAGCGGTTAAAACAGGCGCCGTTGTCCTATTTTTCGGCGTTCAATGTTTTTTCTTCTTAATTAGGAGTGGGGATTCCTGTTCCATTATCCTAAATGCTCCGGGTGGACATGTTAACACCTTTTGTTAAGAACGTCCCATCATGTCCAGAATTGTTGAAGTGGGGTGAAAATGACTGCCAGGGGCTAAGCCTTTTACCCAGTGTTTCTCAAAGTGTGGTTCCCAGTATTATCACCAAATTTCAGAAAAAAAAAGATTATAAATTGTCGGCGTAGCTAGAATTTAGCTTCTGGTGAGATTTACAGAATTTCTCATAAATATTACTTGTTATAAACTTTACCTTACGGTGTTTCGTGAAAGATTTGAATCCATTGAACATATCCATGCTATCTAATTGCTTATTATTATTTTATTAAATTAATGATGTTTTCATTGTAAATTTGACAAAATAAGATCGTAACTCATTCTCTTTATCAAATAGCATTACTCTAAAAATTATTTTGTTTCAGGTGGGTTTGACAATATGCCCATGATCGGAAATTTTAGAGATCTTCTGCCAAAAGCTGGTTCTTTTTTAAAGTAAAAAACCCAAAAAGCTTAAAAAATTTACCACAAAACGAGCTAAGATTAACTACAAATTATATTTCAATGAATGAATAAGTCTCTCCTGCCGGAGCTTTTATATACATAGGCTATATAAGCCTGCCAATAAGTCACATAAATCGAAGGTTACTTTGGTTGTGCCCTTTCCTGGAGAGGCGTGGGGCACGTCGGACACCGGCTAAGCAGCTTTATATATTAACCATAGTTGGAAACCTTAATTTCAAGTAATATTTTTAATGGGAGGATATACCCCACTGGTCCGCGATAACATAAAAATATTTAAAGTGGACCGTGAGCGACAAAGTTTGAGAAACACTGTTTGAAATATTTTTATTCAACCCGATATACAATATTTCGTGATACATAGCTTGAGCAGTATAAAAATTATAGAAATGTAAGAGAAGATCTATATTAAATTATTTTGAGTTTTGAGGTTAGAAATGGAAGAGAATATAAAGCCGAAGCTTGTTACGAGATTCTCCTCCAGAATGCGGTGATGTTGACAAGAGAGAGGGTAAATTTTCATATTTCTGAATTATGCTTATTTTAAAGAGTTCAGTTGTTGTATATCTTTGGTAGAAGGACGAGAAAAACCATTATAATAATTTAAGAACAGACTAAGCGTCGCTTTTACGAATTAATGAGCAAGAAATATTATTGTTATTTGGGATTTTTCATGGGCCTCATTTGAGAAAATTGCGGCACACGCCTGGATAAAGCTTACGAAATTATGTTTATCAAGATTCAAGACAGAAGTGTATCTGAGAGTCAACATATCTTATCTGAAATTTTGATTCAAAAAATGTTAAAATGTTTGTAAAACAAACGTTAATTAACAAGTTAGTTGTACTATTAAGAGTTACATATATGAAATTATACTATAGAAGTAGATATGTGCAAAAACTAGTTTTGACGTGAAAATAATGTTAAAAATTCGAAAGAAAATCGAGCATTGAAAAGAAAACTGATTAAAAGGATGACTGATTCCAGCTAAGTATTTTATATACCGAAAGTTGATTTTTCATTTATTTAATTTAAAAAATTTATTTAATAAATTGATAAAAATCGCTTATATTAAATATATAAAAATTATTTATTAAACTTGTGTAATAACCTTATTTAGTAAATTTATTATATTATTATTTATTTCAAGCAGCTTCCTTAAACCAATATATTTCATTTCATGAAAGCCGGAGTGCTGACGTACTACACGCAATATCAAAATTTAAAATAATAATATAAATTACAACGAATATATTTATTGCATATAAAACGGAGGAAAAACTTTCTTTCCTTTTTTTTTATACGCAATGAATGTGTTGTAATTTGTATTATTATTTTTAATACTTCGTTTCTTTTTAAATCTGTTAATTTACAATGCGACATTTTATTTAGACTAAACCGTTCACAAAACGTTGTCGCGAAGATCATCCATTATCATTACAATAATATCCATAATAGCAATATAGAGAGAGTAACAGAATTCTAACAATAGAGTAATGCCTTTGGAATCATCATGGGAAATCATTTGGTCAGCTTTTTTGTTAAACTAAAAAGCTGGTTTAATAACTATTATATGACACATATACACTATATGCCTAAAAGTATCCAGACACTTTGGATTTTTTGTTTTTTTTTTCGAATTTCTAAAAAACTACTCGGCCAATTATTCTCTAACTTTGGAGATATATAGAACATGCTCGATTACATACTTTACAATAAAGTTTCGGTGACTTGTGCATTTAGGGGACCACCCACATATTGACAAAGTGAAAAAATATATTTGATCACCCTGTATCATAAAAAGCTGAAAATTATTTGTGACTTTCAGAAAATATTTAAGCAGTTATGCATAATGCCAGTGTGCATTTTCGTAAACCAAACATGTATATTCATGAAGATACAAACGTTTCTCTAAGAAAACCCAAATTTTGTCACATATTTTTTGCTTATAATATCCACAATTTTCAGTCAAATTTCACGAAACTTATAAAACATTTGTCAACGTACAAGAAAAATATTATACTTAAATTAGAAATTAATATATTGAATACACGATGAGATATGAGCATTTGAAGAAAATAATTTTTTACTGCGCATGCGCGAAAGATATGAATAACTTTCTTTCATAATTTTGTAGTCAATAGTATAGGGCAACTTAAAAAAAATACCAGTGGGATATCTTGAAAATTCAGAAAGTTATCGACGATATAGTGAGCCGTATTTCTCTAATTCTCTGAAAGTAGCTAGATGATAAGGGTTTTTTCCACAAATTGTCATGTTCCAAATTACCAAACACCCCTGTTCTGAAAATGAAATATTCCAGATTTATGCAAATAAGGACCAAAGGTATCTGGACACCCCTCTACGTGGTGGATTCTGTTAGTGACGTCAAATTTCTAGCTCTCAGACAAGTATAAAAGAAGTCTGACGAGTTAACAATTATAATTTCAAAGCTAGAAAAGTAAAATGGGAGGAAAGGGCGAGCTAAATGATTTTGAACGTGGTGAAGTCATTGGTTGTCACTGCTGTGGAAAATCTGCTCGTGAGATTTCAGTGATGTTACGAGTGCCCCGTTCCACCGTTAATGATG
>QLNU02014176.1:163314113-163327813 GCA_006491805.2 Dysdera silvatica
AAATTGATTTTCCGCATTATCCGACATTTTTCTAATTCGAAATAATAAGGTCCGCCCCTTTATTTCGGTTAATCGATGTTCTACTGTATGCGCAAGTAAACGGCTACGCTCCTGTACAGGGGCGGACTAGGCCGCCTTCCAATTGCGCCTCATGGGCGACAGGACTTGCCCTTTCCGATAATCCAAGGTATGCGCCGTTTGAGAGAAACCAGTCCGCCTTCTCCTGTATATCTAAATGAAGTATTCAACTTCCCAGAAGGCAGTTTGGATTATCATGGGCCATCAGAAAAATTCTTCACAGAAAGCCTGGTTAGCATTCAAAGCATGTTGTTAAGATTATTACTAAAAGGCTATTCTGAAGGTAAATAGCAGCTGACGGAAGGTAATGGTGTTGGGCAAGAGCCTTAAAAAGGACATAAATTCGTCTCGGGGAAATTTACAAGATTCGTCGCAATTTATCTGTCATATCGATATCGCCAAACGTCCCATTGTTCTTGGCGATTTTGGCGGATGGCAACCCTGCTCCGAACAAAGGTCTAGACGCTGAAATTTGCATTTTTGTCGCCAGGAAGATGTAGAATGATCGATGACAATTTCAGTCATGCGAAAGTCATCTTCATCGCGAGGTGGCGCTACTGCTGATAACGTGACATTCGCTTAATGGTCAGTTTCCATTAGAGACCGGAAACTAATGATGATTATCGAGTATCGTAAAATCAACTCAAGACAATCATTTTTTTTTTGCGTTGGAGGAGATATCATTAAATTATCCAACAATTTACTGAATACACGATGTAAGGAACTCCGCAATTTTCTATAACTTTCGTAATTGCTCTGATTGCAAAAAAGGTACCACTCCTCTCCGGTCAAGCTTAACTCTTTGAGGCACAGGATGTCAGAGAATAAATAGACCCATGTTGCACAGAAATTTTGTGCGCATGCAGCTATTGCAATATTACGAGGTGGGTCTAAAAATGTCCCACCATGCATTACCGTACATTAAAAAGGTGGGACGTTTTTAATCCCACCGTGCTCCAAAGAGTTAATGCGCCTCTGCCTCAAAATTACTCATTCGCTGTAAGAAATTTAACGCGTATTTATCCGTTTTACGCGGACACGCACACGCATGTATTTCTTGTGGAATAATAGGACAAATGATATCTGATATCATTTGTCCTATTATTACATATCATATTATTATATATCAGATATCACCGAACGGAGTTAGCTTTATTGATAACTAAACAATATAAAGTACCATTAAGAGATTCCGTAACAACTGCTATTTTGACACTAGTGTAAAGTTGAGAAATACGATGAAAGAGATCTACAACTTAAAAAAATCGCGCCATAAACGTTCCGAAATCTCGACCAAAACTTCCCGAGGTTCTGTTCAAACCTCGAGTTTGTAGTAGCTCTCTTGTCAGGGCCGTGCTTAGCGGGGTGGAGACGGGCCACCCAGGGCTGCTAAAATTTAAAAGTGTAGTGCAAATACCAAGAAATCAGTTTTTAGCGGCCCCATATACTTTCAACAGAGTATTTGGTTAATTCACCTTTTACGTGTGACGTCATACTTCCCATAATGCAACCTCTAAATGGTGGTCAAAATAAATACGTGTTGTGTTATTAGTCAAATGCGTTAGCATCTGTAGCCTATGTTGATTGTGGTTGTCTATAACCACTGCAGACACTCCTGGTTTCTGAAACTTAGTTGCAGAAAAAAGCTAGAAAAATTACTTTGTAAATTCTAATAGTACAATAAAAGCGGCTTTGTTCATTGAGTTAGCTTTTTATTAATTCGTTATAATTATAATAATTGGAGTAATAATAAATTACAATGATTCGTATTTTATTTAATTAATTTTTATCCCCTATTTTCAATTTAACTTCATTATCTTCTTTTTATCTTTATCTACAGCGTTTATACCAGATTGGAGAACTTTATTTTGTAATGCTAAACCCAGATCAATCTTGTTTTGTTGTGTTAAGTCAAAACGTTTTTAAGAGCCGCTAAAATCTGCTTTGCCCAGGGCCGCTAACACCGTAAGCACAGCCCTGCATCTTGTATCACCATGCTGGAGGATTTCGCAGACGGGAATTCATATATAAATTTTGGACTTTTACTTCATTTTCATTTTTCGGTAACTTGACAAAATATACCATTGGCTCCAAAAACTTCGTGTTTTTAAACTTTACACCAGTGTTTAAATAACAGTTGTTAGTGTTATTGGTGAAACACAATTTTTCAGTTACCGTTATTGAGTATTGTTAAGCTTGCTATAAAGTAAATCAGCAATATTATGACTTCCGTAGCTGAGAGCGCCAAGTCTAAAGAACCCGGATCCCTTCGCCCTTTCAAACAATATGGGTGGGGGGGAACCCTCCCAAAATTTATAGACAATGAAGAAATTTGGAATACGTTATAACGTGTAAAGCAACATATAATTTAATTGTTATCGTTTATGTTTTCTTTATCTCTGGTTAACTCACTTGAATGGTCTGTTCCATTCAAGACCCCCCCATTATTTTCTTCAAAATGACGTCCCTGTCTATATGAAACTTACTGATACTCTTAGGGCTGGTGCTAGATATTGTGCCTCTCAGAACGAACGTGTCTTTCCGCCCCAATATGGTTTTATTTTTTATAATAATCCCATTTTGCCGCCCCTAAAAATATGCCATTCAGTTCGAATGCCCGGTTCGCTCTCCCTTTGCGCCGGCCGTGGATACTACTAAGAATCGCATTTAAATGTAAGATTATAGATTAGCATTTTTACTTTTTTACGTTTCAAGACATTTCATAATGTTGGTTGAGACAGGACTGATGGCCTAGGGGAATTTGTGAACCACTATGTCTTAATAAATATCTCCATTTTCTCCAGGAATCGAATCTAAATTCATAATTTGAGACTAAAGAAGAATTATAGAGTAGAATTATCAAAGAAAAATTATAGAGTAGAATTATCAAAGAAAAATTATAGAGTAGAATTATTAAAGAAAAATTATAGAGTAGAATTATCAAGGAAGAACTGTAGAATAAAATTATCAAAGGAGAAGTACAAAGTAAAATTATCAAGAAAGAATTAGAGTAAAATTATCAATGCAGAATTGGAGAAAAATTATCAATGCAGAATTGGAGAAAAATTATCAATGCAGAATTGGAGAAAAATTATCAAGGGAGAATTATAGATCAAAATTATCAAGGGAGAATTATAGATCAAAATTGTCAAAGAAAAATTATAGATTAAAATTGTTAAGGAAGAATTGTAGATTAGAATTATCAAGGAAGAATTATGGAGCAGAATTTTCAGAGTAGAATTTTATTCCGCGAATAATCATTAGAAAACATTTTTATTTCGAAAAACTGTTCTTCGGTATTGGCAAAGAATCACTACACAAGAAACTATTGGACAAAAACAACTCGGCATAGAATTCTGAGTTACACTTGTTTCGTAAAAACTGGCCTTTCCTTCCTAAGAAGAATTTCTCTACGAATAATAGAACTGATTCTTCCACAAAAACAAGAAAACCACCGGTGCATAGTCGGTTAAGAAGTTGTCACCATTCATTTATCCAATATCTGCCTTTCAAAGTTAAATTCAATAAACGCAGTTCGGACTTGGGACGGCTGCACGACTGTCTTAAATACATCCTGTTTAACCTAGTGAAGTTCCTCAATTAACGGTCAAGTTCTATTATTCTATGCCCAATTTAATCCAACAGCCAGGTTGCGAAGCTTTTAGCTTCTTGGAAAAGTTTAGTTTTCATCGTGGGAAGGGATTTAACGTCGTTTATCTCGTCAACAGGAGGGTGCTGGAGAGTTGGCTTATCCAACACTACATGCCATGCTGAGCACGTCTTGAAGTCTATTGTCATGCAGCCATCGGAGTTCTTCTCTTTTTTTAAGTGTTCGTTTCCGGTGATGTGATGCTGCAGCGATTGCGCAGAATGGAATCTGATTGGACCATGATTCCATAGCCGGCCAAGCAAGGCAGCGGAAGACGACCATGGCACGATCCTTCATGGCAAGACCCATGTGAAAGATGATTGTAGGAAACTGGTTAATTGAATTCAAATTTTCGCTCCACTTATTACGTATTACCATAGGTTTAGGCTTCTTCTGCCTGAAGATATTTTTTTTACAGGATACTGAAATAATATTAAATCTGTTGTGTGGTCTCAAAGTCATTTGACAAAGGACCATTTTTAAAAATGTTTCTCGTCTGTGGTTCTCCCACAATCCTAGGGATATGTGAGATTTAGGGATTTCACGAAAAGAATTTTTGTATTGTCAATAAATTTTTCATGTTATATGATAATATAAAGTCCTTTTTTAAACCAGCTATTAGAAAAATATATTGTTTTCCTTATGAACTCTAAGTATGATTTACAAATAACTAAGTATATTTATAAATAACAAATATTTTAATAGTTATATGGTTTAACCGTTTTAATATACGAGTTCCATCGAATACGAACTTTAAGTGTTCTACAAAGGTAAATGGTTGAGAAATGCTGATTTAAATGATATTTCTGTGCACCTTATAAATATATATGTACTTGATACTTTACCACAGCGTTATCTCCCAATAAAGGACACCCGCGGGACTGGGTATTTTGTACTAAATTTATATAAAGGTGTCCCTTCTTCAGAAGTACGTGTGTTGATACATATATGTACTGTGGACCAGAAGAATAGTCCTTTAAATAAAGGTGTCCCTTTCTAGGAAGTGTTCTTTATATGGAGGGTAACACTGTTATATCGAGGGGACAGTACTGTGAGCAGGGTGTCTAGCGATTTGTAAAACCTAGAAAAGGCAGGGAAATTTGAAGTACAAAAGCCCAACTCAGGGAAATTTGAAATTATGTATTTAATTTGTAATGTATTTGTTATGTATTTAATTTGTAAATTATGTATGTATACTAAATGTGACCTAGTAAAATAATTTCCTGAACTGTACTTTTCATATTGCATTGCATACTGAAAATTTTCAAAAACTTGACTAAACTTCCTCCAAAAAATTATCTTTTTGCACCAAAACTAATATAATTTATATAAAATTATTATGCATGTATATTTTTCAGGAGAAAATGATCGCCAAACATATAACTGAAACTTGAATTTTTTTTAAAAAAAAAGTGTTTTTAGTTAAATTATTTAATTTGTAAGGGAATTTTTTGATCGCACAAGTCTCCTTTCTCTTATATATAGTTATACACACTTTTTAACTGGAATAAAAGACAAAGCATAAGCTTTGCGATTATATAATTGAACTCATATATATAATGAACTCAAAAAGGGGGCCAATGAGAATGCTGTAAGTGTTTAAATAATGGAAATTTTTAGTATAAAGAAGTGATTTTTTTTAATGCAGTTTTTGAATTTGTAAATTCACTGTAATTGAGTTATAAATGGCTTTGGGGTTTACATTAATGGAATTTATGGCCTTAAAACTTATTTTAATTATGTAAATTTTAATGCATTGTGTGTTGTTTACTATAATTAGCGACTAAAAATAGAGTAAAATTTGATCTAGAAAACCAGGACAATTTAAAATAGTTTAATACAGAATTTGGCCTGGTATAATGTATGAAACCCTCTAATCCGGCCACTTCTGAAGCGGCCAAAAGCTTTCTAGAATGGTTCGAATTTCACTATAAAACTTAAAAGGCGGAGCAAAAGGTAGTTTTATATATATATATATATATATGGCCTGCAAAAGGGTTGCTGGTATCTAACTGGAAGGAGACCCACACGCTGAACGTATGTGACGATGTGTGGAACCGGCCAGGCCAGTAACCTAGTGTCCTACCCCGCCTTCAAGTGGTGCAGGCTGAGCTTTCTAAAGGGGCTTTATAACAGGGGAATAAAAATAAATGGTGAATATTTAAATCATCTGCGGTTTGCTGATGACATTGTTATTTTTTCAACGAACCCATCAGAACTCCAAGACATGGTACAGGAGCTCTCAACTAGAAGTAAAGAAGTTGGACTCAAGATGAACCTACAAAAAACTAAGATCATGTTCAATAATTTCGTAGAGGAAACAAAAGTACAAGTTGACAACATTGAGCTAGAAATTGCTGATTCATATATTTACCTTGGCCAGCTGATTTCAATGGATGGCAACATTATGAAAGAACTCAACAGACGTATTAAACTTGGCTGGAGTGCATTTGGAAGAAACAGTTTTATCCTGAAGGGGAAATTGCCTTTGTGTCTAAAAAGAAAGGTCTTCAACCAGTGTGTATTGCCAGTCCTCTCTTATGGATCAGAGACATGGAGTCTAACAGTTGGAGCAATACGAAAGTTACAGACAACGCAAAGGAGCATGGAGAGGTGCATGCTTGGAATAACTAGGAGAGATCGAAAAAGAAACACTTGGGTGAGAGAGCAAACTAGAGTAGAGGACATCATTGTTAAAGTAAAAGGGCTGAAATGGCGATGGGCTGGGCATATTGCAAGAAGAACTGATCAACGATGGACAACAGAAATTCTGAACTGGATTCCAAGAGACCACCGAAGACCTAGAAAACGTCCTCAAACTAGATGGGTGGATGAAATAAGAAAACAGGTTGGGGTGACGTGGAAGCGAATTGCTCAGGATAGACTTGTGTGGAAAGCATTTGGAGAGACCTTCATCCAGCAGTGGATAGATAATGGTTGAATATGATGATGATGATGATGATATATATATATATATATATATATAAACATGATAAACTTGAAAACGAATATAGGGATCTTATAATGAGTGTCAATTTGTTACTTTCGGATGAGCGCGCCCTATGACCTTCCCCCCCCCTAGATCTGCCCCTGATAGAACTAGTGGTGCTTTACTTGTTATGCTACGTCTATCTCTGTTTTCAAAAATATACCGTAGTGGGGGAAATTACACATACACATTTATACATTACAATATATGTAAAATTGCAATTTATTTTAAATTATTGGGTGAGAGCTCCGGCCCCCACGGGCCAATGTAATTCTACGCTTATGTAAATAAGATGAAATCAGACTAATCTTTTTCAATACTCAGGATTGATGACGAGCAAAATCTTATTCTTTCTATTCTTTTCTTCTCTAGCATTGCGAAACCAATCTTTGACATACTCAGGGCAGGGACTTACATTTTTACGGAGAATCCGAACCTTGGATCCAAACGTCAGCGACAAACGAGCTATCGACACACGGCTACGGTCACCAAAAAACAAACAATGGAGCCAACCAGTCACATGATAAAGGGGTCTAATTAATATCGCTTAGATTATGTGACACGGTTGCCAACGTACGTGAAGTGATTATTAATAAGTCCTTTTCATTCATGGCAACACCAATTACACTTTGTTTTCAACAGAGGATGATGATGATAAAAAAAAAGTGAAATAAACGCGGGAAAGTGAGGAGCTTATTAAACTACCAACTCACCATTGTGGCTCTGGCGATATTTGGCGATAAAATGTCATTCACACGGGTCAGATGGACACCAAATCAAATCACCTGCCTTCCCTCCTTCAATTGTTAAGGCAGAAGAATACTAGCAGTGGTAAGAAGACAGATCTTTCAGGTTTGTTTGTTTTGAGTCCTACGTCTTGAGACAGATCTCGAGATTATCTCGAAGATCTCAAGACAGAATACAATCATCGATATCAGCGTGAGATAATTTTAAAAGTGATGATTGAAATCTAACGTTATATCGTGCGGGTCTTTGCATACCTACATAATACCATGAGGTTGCTTTGTATGATTAGCAACAATGCGACTCAACGTGTTTTTAATGGAGGGGTCACCTCGTTTGACAGAGCATGAACTTTGTTGTCCTTGCTTCAAAATAAATAAATAAATAAATAAATCAACCAACTTACCGATGGAGGAGGAGGAGCAACCAAAAATGATTGACATCTGAAACCTAGATTAATATTTTGTTGGGTTTCTCTCAACCGGCTCGTTTAGATAGACACTTGCTCCACCCTCTTCATTAGTTCTTCGATGCTCGATCACTCCCATGCTATTATTATTATTATTGTAAAACAATAAGATGATTCTATAGCGTAGCAATTCAAAAGTTACGAGGAGGTCAAATACCTTAAAAGGTCACTTGATACGGAGTTAGTGAAAAGGGTGTGCTTTGATATTTTTTGGGAAGGGGGCTTGAGCCCCCCTTTCTCTACGCCCCTGCCTCTATAATTGAATGGTGAAATAATAGATATATCCGCTATGATAGAGGCACCAAATACAAGTGGTGGCGTCGAAAAATAATAATAATAAAATGTTTTAAAACAAACCTATAACGTTTTTACAGTGCTGTAATGGATGGTTGATAGGCAGGCAGGTGCGTGGTGAATTCGATTCCTAGTACGCTTGGCTGTATATCAGTGGCACAGAAATGGGGGTCAAGCCCCTTCCATTATTATCAAGTCATAAGTTTCTCTAATGCCGAATTGCATACTGTTTTCAAATCTATTTAGAACCCTCCCACAATTTTTGATTTGATACGCCCTGACGTGTGTGTGTGTGTAAATGTATGTGGGGTCCTCTAACCCCGATAGATCTAGTCCCAGATGATTCATAGCAGTTTCTTGGGGAGTAAGATATACAAACAGACCAGTGACGTAGGGAAGGGGGAGTGTCGGGGAAATCAAGCCCCCCCCCCATTCATTGGATTAAGAAGTATATGGCTCGCCTTTACACCAAATCACTTAATCGTTTTTAAAGCTGCTTTTGCCCTCCCCCATAATTTTTAAATTGTTACGCCCTTAAAATATGCAGTCGTCTGCGCTAAAGTATTGCTTTTAGAACGCATGCGCAGTAGCGGCACTTTATGTTTAATCTGTTATGAGTTGGACTTTTTTCTATTTTTTCATTTTTCCTCAAATGTTCACCATTTTCTGGTTTTCATGTCCATTCTGGCAGCTGGCAGTTTTCAAATTAACAGATAAAAGCATAATTGTCGGTGGTTTTGACATGGGGCGTTATGGTAAGCGACTGTCGCCACCCCACGATACATCACAACCACCCGAGCTCTATTGGGAGTCGAGTCCGAATCTAGCGAATTTGAGGGCGGCAGACGAAGACCCTGCTAATGCCGTTATAATCAGTATTATAACAAGGAAAACTTTTAAGCTATCGCAGCCGTACAACGCGAAGAGGTGAAGAACACGGACGCACCGAAACGTAAATTAAGAAAATAATTGTTTGGTTATAAGAACCTTTGAATATATAAGTTGAACTTGTGCAGCAGAAACGTTTTAACCTGTAGTTGCTCCTGAAATTATTTCTAGGTTATAATCCCCTATGTAAAAATTATCATAACTTTAGCTCACTGTGTAATTAGTAAGATTTTTCTAAACCATAGTTCGCAGAAGCAACAGACGCGGGGACGGACTGATGGCAAGTTAACACCCACAAACCCCAGGAAAATTTTTACGGACTATTTTGAAGAGTCTTTAGCCTCAGGCACTGGCGTACGCAGGGGGGTGTTGATGGGGGTTTTAACCTCCCCATTGCAATGAAATTTTGTATATTTAACATAGGAATATGCGAGTTGTAGCTCTGTAACCTTCCATTATCAGCCTATGATCCCCCTCACGGACTTTCTGCGTACGCCTATGGCCTCAGGTCTTGTGAACCTAAATCAGTGAATCAATATTGTCCATATCCTCAACCCAGGTCTCTGGCTATCCCTTGCATACATTGGCGTCCGCAGGGGGGCGGGGTTTGATGGGGGATGTAACCACCATTGTGATGGAATTTTATATGTATATATATATATATCGAGTTGTAGCTCTATAATTCCTCCACTAAGCCTATAATCCCCCCCCCAATCCTTTATGAACTTTCTGCTTACACCTATGCTTTCATGGAACTCTTGTTAAGGAAACCCTAATTTAAAAGAATATTTCTGTGGTTATTCTAAGACTTATAGAGTAATTTTTATTAACATTAATTATTAATATTAATTCTATTGTGTAAGATATTAAATTATGGTGTCAAATTTATTAGTAATAAAAAAATCCCCCACAAAAAACTCGCCCCGGTGGCTTTGTGTGTTGACCATTATTTGGCAATTGTGTTATCCCTGTGAAGGGTAATAATATCTTACAACTTAATATACGGAGAAAAATGCGTTTGTTCTTGTTCTCATTCGTCTAGTAGGTCAAGACACCGCGGGGACCCTGGTTCGAATCCGGGATGAGGACGGCGTCTGTTTTTTCCTAAACAAAAATAGCTCTAGATTGAGCTACTAATACGTTGGTGTCAAATTTATTTGTAATATAAAAAAAATTAATTCTATTAACGTTATTAATAATAATTCTAGTAATATTATTGTTATTAATTTATTAACATCAATTTTATTAATATATCAGTCACGCATGTCTTAATTGATGCATCGAAGAAACACCTTGTACATTTATAAAACAACAGAGGAATCTAATGGCGGCATGCCCAATCGTTCAGTAATCAAATCATTGAACGAGTTCGTTTATGCTAGACGAGCAAAATCATTCGTTGCCCCCCCCCCATTTTAATCGGTCACCCTTTAATCGGCCGTCACTTCAATCGCCCCCTCCTTGCGCCATAAAAACACAACCAAACAACCAATTTCAGTTGTTTTTAAGATATTGCTCCAACATTTTGCTATTGCATCTTTATTCTCATTTACTTAACAATTACGTCATTTTAAAATCAATTGATTTAGTTTTCGTTAGAGTAGATCAATTTTACCCTTCTTTTTTCTATGAACAATTCAATTTTCGGATTAACAGAACAAGGTTCCAGTCCCATCATGTCCGATTAAGAGACACTTTACTGTATGCGGAGGGGTGGGAAAAAACATTCGATTGATGCCATTAATTCGTTAGAGGGATAATCACTTTCTTGGTGTTTATGCAGTGCGTGACGTCGCACAGAATTCAGTCGAACCGGAAATTCAATACATCATGTCTGTTTCCTGTAAATGGATTCTTTTCAGTTGGGGCATCGCCCCTTTACGTCATGATAGCCGCCAGGAATGCCAACGCATTTCCAATAAGATTATTAGTAAACGAAAATATGTGAGGGGACTCCCCCGCAGCATCGTTCAAACCGTAACCGCCAACAAATCCTTAGTAGGCGGGAAAAATGGTAATATTTAAAAATACTTAGATAACGTCATGACTTTAAAGCCTTGTATTATGCGTAAAAAAAAAGTCAAAAATAACGATTATGTATTAATTATGCAATTCGGATATATGGGTTGATTACCATGTAGGTTCTCTGCGCGTGTTTGCACAAATTTGTGTCCATTGCAATGTAAGCAGAGATGGAAAAAATCGTTCACTTCGCGTGAATGCATTCTTCTTCATTCCTATTCTTTTAAAATAATGCATTCTTCTTCATTCCCATTCTTTTAAAAGAATGCATTCTTCTTCATTCCCATTCTTTTAAAAGAATGCATTCTTCTTCATTCCCATTCTTTTAAAAGAATGCATTCTTCTTCATTCCCATTCTTTTAAAAGAATGCATTCTTCTTCATTCCCATTCTTTTAAAAGAATGCATTTTATTCATTCCCATTCTTTTAAAATAATGCATTCTTCTTCATTCCCATTCTTTTTAAATAATGCATTCTTCATTCCCATTCTTTTAAAAGAATGCATTCTTCTTCATTCCCATTCTTTTAAAAGAATGCATTCTTCAACCGAAAGGAGATTCCTTAAGAATTAAAGTTTGGATTAGTCAATTAAGTTTTGACACTCCACATTTTATAGGGTTTTTACTATAACCTATGTTTATACGTAGAGGGAAAAATATACCACACGCACACAAGTTAGAGCCGAACCAGCGACTTTTGGGTTATTGTCACATTGCTTTAACCGTTGAGCGACTGAAGACAACCATGCGTGGGAGGCTGGGGACTCCACACCACAGTCGGTCGCTATTGATTAGAAAATAAGTATTCCAGTTTAACTTCACGCCATGAATCAGAAAATGTCATTCTGAAAACAAAAATATTTCCCTCTTCGGAATATGGGCTGAAAGTTGTCAAAAAAACAACTCCATTTTCAAATTTACGTCTCATTATTTTTAGAAATGACAATTGGAGAAACATGCCATTTGGTATACTTAAGCCGAATATGTAACTTAGTGGATTATGAAATTAACAGCCTCATTATTTAATTAAATATGGAGATATTGCGCTACAAACATGCTGTAAGAAACATGCCATTTGGTATACTTAAGCCGAATACACAACTTAGTGGATTATGAAATTAACAGCCTGATTACTCAATTACATGTGGAAATATTACGCTACAAATATGTTGTAAGACACAAAATCCTCAAAAGTGACTTAGGTTCAGCCTCAAATATCGAAAAATGAGCCTTCTCAAATTCTAATTTTTTTAGCATCATTAGAAAGAGCAGATTTTGAACTACTTGAAAGAGCTTCTCCATTCTAGAGACTGTTCTTCTAAGACATCGAAAACAGGGTTAAATATTCTTATGAAACATGCGCTGTCAGAGTTTATGCATATGGTTGCTTAATTCCAAACAGCACTAAGTAACAATATTATTAATAAAAATCAATATTATCAATAAGCAATAATATCATTATTAATAATTATTACTTCATCAAGTTTGATTTTTCTTCAATTCTGAGCAAAACGATTTCTGTCAAGCCGTATTGCCCTGCTGTTGAAGTAATGGAGCTGAAATCTTCACAATGATGTGCTGTTCATGAATCCAGCAAGTATCACGCTTTTTCGGCTACTGAAATGATTGCACACGACAAAAAGAATGCACAAAGCCGGATGAAAAACCTTGGTGGGGGACTGCTCTGTGTAAAAACCCAGTATCTGGGAAAGGAAAACAAGACATTTTTACCTTCTTGACATTTCGCTTGATAAAGAGAATAGTAGTTCACGAAGGTTTACAGAATGTTTTCTTGTTTATTGGATCATTGGCTTAATTGTTATCAACTGAAAAAATAGAAACTATGAGGGCAGCATAAGAACGGCTCGAAGGTTATAACACAATTCCTGGAACATGAGATAATCAGCAGTTTATACCTGTTGATACAAAGTTTATCCATGCCAGCCGTGTATCAAATGACGAAACTTTTTTTATTGCCTCTATCGACTAATCTGTTGAAAGGCATATTCCTTTTACATCGATTCTGAACCTTACCCCGATCTACATGTAACTGGTATTTAAGACAATCACCGGTGCATTGGTAGCGTATATGACATTTCCAATGAAAAGGATGATGCATTTATCATCTTTGTGCATTCTTTTGTCAGTGCATCATTTCAGTAGCCGAAAAAGCGTGATACTTGCTGGATTCATGAACAGCACATCATTGTGAAGATTTCAGCTCCATTACTTCAACAGCAGGAAAATATGGATTTGACAGAAATCGTTTTGCTCAGCATTGAAGACAAATTCCACTTGATGAAGTAATGATTATTATTAATGATATTTTATTACTTATTGATAACATTGATTTTTATTAATAATATTGTTACTTAGCGCTGTTTGGAATTAAGCAACCATATGCATAAACTCTGACAGCGCATGTTTCATAAGAATATTTAACCCTGTTTTCGATGTCTTAGAAGAACAGCCTCTAGAATGGTAAAAGCTCTTTCAAGTAGTTCAAAATCTGCTCTTTCTAATGATGCTAAAAAAATTAGAATTTGAAATGGCCTATTTTCCGATATT
>QLNU02014176.1:163327913-163344937 GCA_006491805.2 Dysdera silvatica
TAGTGACCAAGCCATGTATTTTTAAATGTGTGAGTATTCATGAATGGTGGAGAATTTTCAGACATCCAAATCTTTCAACGTTCGAGAAAGGGTATTATGACCCTTCATAAAAAGTGACCGCAAGCCGATTACAATAATGTGCGGTGTGTCCTTAAAATGGAAAGATATAGCCTAGGTATTGCGAATGCCAGTGACCAATCAGCAAGGAAGTGCATCAGCAAAGTGTATATTAATAGATAGAGTGTACTAATGCTCTTTATGATTATGCCATAATTAAGGATTCATACTCATGAAAGTTTAACGCATGAACTTTAAAAAATTGGAAGATATTTACGAGTAAATTTGTTGGGGCCGGGCCCTCGTCTTATTAAAAAAATAATTTGCCGGGCCAAGGCCTCTAAAAGGCTGAGAAACACTGCTCTAAACCATCACTTTAGTACTCATGATGAAACAAATTTATCTTAAGATATAACAACTTGAGACAGAGATATAACAACTTGAGACAGAGATATAACAACTTGAGACAGAGATATAACAACTTGAGACAGAGATATAACAACTTGAAACAGAGATATAACAACTTGAAACAGAGATATAACAACTTGAGATAGAGATATAACAACTTGAGATAGAGATATAACAACTTGAGATAGAGATATAACAACTTGAGATATAGTCTGCCAACCTGAGATAGAGATACATATAACAACCTGAGATAGAGAGATATAAATAAACCTATATATATATAACTTAGGATACAGATATAATAACGAATATATAACCATTTGGAGATACAAAGATATCTTAAAAATATATGTATCTTAAATATATATCGTTATATAAAATTGCATCTTCTCAGAAAACTTATATCTTTAATTTAAACAAATCAGGAAACATATGATGATCTACAAATGCCCAAACAGAAGATATTTGAAGTAAAGATATACCTTACAAACTATATTATTTAGACATTGGTATATCTAGTTGTGGGGAGAAAATTATTACCTCCTCTGTCAAGTCTGTAAACATTTTAATGAATATACAAGATACCAAAATGCTACAAAAATAATTGATACTGCTTGACAATTAGTAGTAAGCTAAAAAGTACCTTTTTTTAAAATGTGACTAAATTTTTTTAAAGTAAATGCATATCGGAATCGGGCAAATCAAGTTCTTGAACTGCTGAGGGGGGGGGGCGGCTCCATCCCCCTCTGTCCCCCCCACATGGGTGCCCATGGACATTGGCGTAAGGTTTAAAAACGCAATGTCGTGGACAGCACTTCTTTATATCGTGAAGGTATCACGAAGAGAGAACGAGTAACTTTTTCATTCTTTCCTGATTTTAGTTTCGTTTGATAAAGGAAACAGACGTCCAAAATGCTATATTTGTCCATCTTACGTCATCAGTGTCTAAATAGCAGTTATTGAGGAATTTCCTGACCACCCTCATATTGATTTCTAAATGCATTTTAAGATACAATACATCTTCAGAAAGATGTACATCTTGAGATAAAAATACGTTTATAGGTTTCGAATACGCAGAGCAATATTTAAACTTTTTTTTTCAAGAAATTTAAATTTGGATTTCTACATTTCTAGATTTCGTTGGTGTCCCTTGCAGTGAACGACGACGATAGGTGGCGTCATTTAAACAAGCTGTCATCATTTTGTCCTCCACAACTGGTGAGTGCCACTATTTTGCTTTTATGTCTGTTTCATTTATTCTTGTAGAAAAGGAAATTCATGAGAGAATTGTGAGTTTATCCCACATCAGACTTTTCCACTTTTACCAGTGGACATAACAAGAAGATTAACAAGTATGCAATTAAAAGACACCACCAGCAGGTTGCATATAATTAAGTTTTTGTTGTTTCATATTTAAAACTAAATAAATAAGTAATATGATGGGTGGATGGATGTAAGCTGGGCTCATGAATATGATGAATGTGAATAATAAATATAATTTTATCAAATTCATGGATATAATGAGGAATGTTGAGGGATTAATGGACGTGATGATGAATGTGTGCATGATCCATGAATACGATGAATGCAAGCATGGCTCGTGACTATGCTGATGAATAAAAGTGAGATTCGTGAATGTAATTAATGAATATAAGTGTGATTCATGAATATGATGATGATGATGAATATAAAAGACTAGTGTAACACGTTCATACTAAATTTAAAGTAAACAAAAAAAAAAGCAGCAGTTGATCACAATTTAATAGAAGTTTTGTGGCAACAGCCCATTTACTGATGGATCGGTCTGTAATCAGGGGTCTTCCACCAAAAACCTGTAAGGACACAATCTCCTTCGGAGCTACTGAAAGAGACCTAAAAAGAAACCCACGCATTGCGGGATTGGCAGAAAGAAGCATGTTCCCCCAAACTCAAACGGTTGTCCCCAAGAAACATGGAGTAGTTCACAATGTTCCGGAACAGGATAAATATTAATAAGCACACATATATCTCCTTTTAATTAGCAGGAAAAGGTACCCATCAGTAAAAACAAGATATGATATCTTCAAGCCTCCACTCTCCACAAGTCTAACTGATGTCTCGCATGAAATGCAGCCTTCACAAAATTTATACATCACCGTCCGTAGCCACTCCGGTTGGCTTCGCCTCGCAGAGTCTGTTCCAAAAGGACTCGCAGAATGAACACGAATTTTTGGAAAACCAGGATAATGGATAATGAACTTTGATGAAAACTTGCTATAAAGATAAAACGAAGATCTGATATCGCACCATGTATTGTCATTTGGCCCAATGTAGGTATTGCGTGCCCTGGTTGCACAATAACGGCTAACTTTGCTTTTTAACCATCAATCATAACAGGAAATGGTTTCAGAGGGGTGGTTCTGGGAATGGTGGCCGCCTACATCGGAGGAGATACGCTACATTCATCGTTATAAACTTCAGAGTATTGAATGCAAATTTCTGTGATTAAATGCCTAAATCTTTACCAGAGGCGTGGCAATTCAAAAATTATGGAGTGGGGAAGGGGTGGCTTGGGAAAAAATTGTGTAATTCGATGTTAAAGAGAAAAATGTTCCTTGATATCTAATGAGAGGGGTTTGAGCCCTCCCCCCGTTTCATGCGCCACTGATCATTATCAACACAAAGGATTATTATCGTGTTCAAAAGTAGAACTTCCTTTTTCAAAAATGCTGTTTGAGGAGAAAAGCGTGTAGGCTCCAAATCTTTCCATACTTACAAAATTATTAAAATTAATAATTTAATTTGACTGGAAGCACATTAGGAAAGTCCTGCATATGATTATATAATGCTAATCTTGTGCTCTTCCAGAAAGAAGGATAAACATAATTATACGAACAAATTAATTGATTGCAATTCGCATTTTATATAAGCAAATATGTTAACATAATTAGTGTTTTGTAATTAAACGCATATAAAAATTAATCAGAATTCTCATTCGTATGTGTTGTTTAGAATTCCACTTTCCTCCATTTCTTTGCATAATAATTATTATAAATTTGAAAAGCTGTAGCTTGTATATATATAATATATTAATATAAATAAATCAATGTACGTTGTACCTTATACAACGTGTTTTCACTTTCTTCCACTGGTATACAACAGATTCGATAATTCGGCCCCCGACTATGACGTAAAAACGGGGGCAGGGTTACGCATCCATATAACGTCACTAGCGAGGGTTTTGTTTTGCACTTCGTGCAGTAAACTTGTAGCATTAAAAGTTTAATAGCGAACAAAATTGTTTATTATTCACACCCGGAAATCCGGCACTCGTCTGTGTAAGGAATGACCGCATTAGCGGAAGTCTACTACTCTACTCACTCCTATACTCGCCGCCACTACCTCCAAATAATGATTGCAATACATATTTTTTTTATAAAAAACGAAACGTTTCGCCTTATCAAAGAATTAATTAATACATATCTCCAAGAAACTAATAAATAACAACATCGTGGCTCGAATTTGCAAAAACGATCTTCTCAATTTCATACGCTTATGTTCTAAGAAAATGAAAGAAAAAATTAAAGGCAGAACGTGGATGAGCAAAAGCAACTGTTTTAATTGGGCTCGTTAAGATGTCATTGGGCTCCTCCACGTGTTCATACATCCCTAACAGTAACGTAAGAATGAAAGCATTTCTCTGTTGCCAGAACCCTAAACCCTTTTTATTCCCGTCTGCTTGTACTGTTTCCATACTGATGCGTCGTCTTTTCATTAGTTGATCGTTGACAGAGTTCCATTGAACGACACAAGACTTTTAGTCCCAAATTCATGCGAGTACTGCTGCCAAATCCCAAGTATCAATGTGATAATTTATTTATTTTTACGTTTTGGCAACAGGATACATAAAGCCTTGTAATTATCGTCTGCTCGAAACCGGCGGTTATGGCCCTCTTAAGACGCAAAGGAACGCCCTCATCCGGCAATTATTGGCGCGAAAGTTTGCGAGATTAAAAAATTACTTCCACGAAAATGTCGTCCATCAAGAGATCATGTTGTGCATATACAGGCATGGAGAAGTAAACAGGGTAGTCGCTTTTTAAAGGGCCCATTCCGAACAGCAGAATTTCCCGACCGCGGACGGGGTATATCGATGCCATCGATTTAAATATTCGTCCTCGAAACGTTATCGTTTTTTGCTGCCTCCATTTACGTCGATTAGTATTACCTGCAGTTGAGCCTAAAATCACATCCATTTCGGCTTTATCCCTCCGTCGTCTTTTAGAGTGCCATAGAAAAATTTAGTATGAGATTCTATGAGCAGAGTAAAAGAACAATTTCCACTTCCTATTAGGAAATCCCCCTTTTACAGGAATGAGCGAAAGTTATTGGCGCTATGTAAAAGTATTTTTTGACGCTGATTACGAACAGGGACGGACTGGGTCCTCTCCAAGGGCGCATACCTTGGATTATCGGAGGGCGCGAGTCCTATCGCCCATGAGGGCGCATCGGCTCGGGGGCCGGCTGGGCGGCTGCCCAGTCCGCCCCTGATTACGAATATGTAAAGGCTTTGAAGGTGCAACCTTGGGAAGTAACTTTTTTTCTTGTCTTCAAATTACAACGAGAATTTATGGAAAAACCATGGTTTTTTTTCCTGCGATTTTTGGAAAGGGTGCCAGAATGACCTCAATTTCATTTGTAAACAAGAAAAAAAAAGAGCCACGATGCATCTAACGCACCTAGAATAATACCCGGGAACTGTGCGGAACATATTCAATTTTAAAACATTCCGGGGATTTCAGCAGAAAAAGTTTCATATGATTTACGAGTATGTCAAGGAAACCATTGATCTCATTTCCAATTTGATACAAGAAGATACAAGCTATTGTGAGTCTTAGGCGTTTGGAATAATCAGTGCCGAATTTACCTATGGATCAAATAGGCCCGGACCTAGGGGCCCTGCAGAGGTCCGATATTTAAGTTTAAGCATCATTATAACCCTGTTTATTTAAAATTGTCCCATAAATTTTTATTACTCGTAAACTTAAATATTAAATAATAAACTTCAAAGATAAACATGATTTGTGGACCAAATATTACGAAGGCCACATTTTTAAGGGCCCATGAAGGATAAAATGGGCCCTTGAAATTTTATCCTTCTTGCCTAGGACCTGTAAAAGCCTTAATCCGGCACTAGAAATGATACTCGGTGAAAAATCGGGCAAGTATTCAAATTTAACTTTAAAAAAAATCAGGTGATTATAGGAGAAATAAATTTTATGTGACTTCTGTAAAGAAGACTACGGGTGACCTCAATTACATTTTGAGACGAGAAACTATACTCAGGGCAAAGCTCACCTGGTGCACTGCTAAAGCTACGGCAACCTACTCACGCCCGTGCAACAATCATTCGTTCACAAATTGGGACAAAATGAGATAACTTATCATTAGGCTATTTATCGCCTAATTTGGAATGCAGAAAAACGCGGTTGCCAAAATTCCAGGCGCCAAATTTCCTGCCAAGCAAACGAAGTCCTCTGAGTGGTCAGTTACTTAAATGACGTCAGCGCTCGCTATAATGAGTCTTTTTCCTAAATTTAATAAATACCAGATTTTAATTACACAAATATGCCTATGTTTTATGTATTTGAGCATTATTTTAATGTTTTATGTACGAAATGTATCTTCTATTAACTCTGTTAACGTAAGAAAGGGCGAACTATATTGCACTGGCGGAATCATACTGCTCTGTGCCTTGTCAGTGTACCAGCTTAACTTTGCCTCGATTATAGTCCAGGTGTTGGTTCCCCAGGTCATAAGATGTTCGGTTTCTTGGGGAAAACTGTAGGTCTCGATGCAGTGGCAGACACAGATTTTCATTTTTGAGGGGGGCGGCAAGTCAAGGACAGAATTTGCCATGGTGGAAAGTTGCTTGTTGAAAAGGAAATAACTTTTGCCCTGTGTCGCTACTCACCTCCAGCACCAGGAGGCGCCCTACGGGGGGCAACTCGAAAATTTCAAATGGCAACCCCCATTGAGTTTATTTAACATGCAAATTACAATTTTTTTTTTTTACAGTGAAAAAATGTATTTGGGGGTCATGACCCTTGTGACTTCCCTCCTGCGTTCGCCCTTTTCTCGACGCAGCATGGCCCTTGCTATCTTCGCTCCATGAAACTCGCAAACAGTTTCAACAATGCGGAACACTTCACATTGATCACAATAAGGGAAAACTCTAGCAGATAAATGCACAAACAAGCCAATTTCAATGACAAGCTCACTGTGAATTTATTTATTATTTCTTCTTATAATTCGAGCCGTATCACCGTTCTTCGCTCGCAATACGTGTATTTTAAAGCATTTTCAGACCTTGCAACAGCAATGGGAGCAACATAATTGTCATCAATTTCTTGCTCAATTTCCACTTTGGGCCTTTAAACTGGTCCACTCCCTCGCACATACATAATAGCTCTCGGGCAAGGAAATAAATTTGCATATGGTTATGTCATAAACATTCTTCTGAAAATGACTTACAACCGCCGGAGGGAAGTACATACTCTCACGTGTTTGCCTTAGAAACGGCCAATTGTCTATTATTCTCGTATTCAAGGTAGCTAACTTGAAGAAAGTACTGTGGGACACAGATAAGCTGCAATCATATTTACTTGCATGGTTTATATATATACAAGATGTCCCAAAATGTTATAGACAAATTTTAGAGGTAGCAGACGAATACGAACAAATTTTAGAGGTAGCAGACGAATACGAACAAATTTTACATAGGAAGTTGGAGTCACAAACGCGAAAGCCAAATGAATAAAGACATCGGAGTAGTGGTGCCAGATTAGGCTACGAGTAGCGAATTGGACGACTTCGTAAGGGCCCTCGCTACAAAAATCTCGAATTGGGAGACAAGCTACTTTTAATTATCTTCAGGCTATAAATCTGAAAAATACGCTACTTTTTATTTTCATATATAAAATCACAAAACATTATTAGTATTACATAATACAATAAAAATTTTGTTTGTTGAACATTTCTATTCGCAGTGAACGATAGTTTTACTAAAACAGCATGTTCGATACTCGTTCAGTTCTTGTTTTGGTACTTTTAATCTTCAGATCTGGCATCACTGGACTTTTATTGAATTCGCGCCGCTGACAGTGTTCCTGTCCCATTTCAGAGCCGTGCTTAGGGCGGTGCAAGCTGGGCGGCCGTTCAAGGCCGCTAAAATTTATTGCCGCCAAAAACAGTTTAATGCAAGTACCAAGAAATTAGTTTTATTTTGTCAAAGCGTTTAAATCTGCTTTTCCCAGGACCGCTAACACCGTAAACCCAGACCTGCCCCTTTAGTACCTAGTAGTTGAACGGTGTTGTGAAAACGTGAACATTGTAAATTTAATTGTATTGCTGTATAACCCATATTAACATTGTGGCCGCATAACTTGTTTAATATAGCCATAGAAATGTAACTTAAACAATAATGTGCATCCGATCTAACACTCAGTTCTTTCTGAAACAAATATGCGAAACTGGCCATTTCTTCTTCACTCTATAAACCATGTTTAGCCACAATTTACGTTCTACCAAAGCGGCGGTGCCGTTTCCTGTAAGTTTCAAAATCAGCAACTTATTTTTTTTTTTAATCAACATCACCAGGGTTATTAATGCTCAGATTTGATTCGTCAATCTATCAAAGAACCAGACGAAAAGTCATTGGCGTACGGAGGAGGGTGCTAATGGGGTTGTAACCCCCATTGCAATGAAATTTTGTATATTTAACGTAGGAATATATGAGTTATAGTTCTGTAACCCACCCCGATTGAGCCCATAACCAACCCCCACTTGCGAACTTTCTGCGTACGTCTATGCGAAAAGGAAAAAGAGGAGACTGCCGAGATTCTGTTATACAATTTTAAATAGAAGATAATAATTTTGCGCGTATTATATTATTAATTAATTTACGAAATATAAAAATATTAATGGATTAGATAAAAAGAATATTGGTTAAGCTTATTTGTTACGGAGCTCGTATCGGCGCATGTGATCTTTATTTCGGAAGAACTAATCTTGCGTTCATTAAATTGGTATTTTATATTGGTTTAAAGTTACTTGCGGAACATGAACAACATAATTTTTTATTTATTTACTTATTTATTTATATATACATACGGGGTGATTCAAAAGTCAGTTCGGTTTGATGTTTGGGCTACAAATAGTTCAAATCCGCTACTTTTGGAGCACAGTTTGCTACTTTTTAATCTTCAGATCTGGCAACACTGCATTGGAGGCTGTTGTATTTTCGCTGTCTTATTTTATGATTGGTAGTTATAATTATCGTATTTCCTTTTACGAGTGGCAAATACACACACAAGTTTCGAAACGAAGTATTTGAAGGATTGAAGTGTGATGTTTCGGCTACTTCAGAATGACCTCCCTCTTTTACAGAAAAATTTTCTGTTCGGCAAGTGTCCTCTAATGAGAGGTTTCACTGTATAATTCTTTCATACATACCAACATAATTCGTTCAGAAATATCAATACAGTTATTTTATTACAAAAATATCACTATCTTGTAATTGATATACAACATTGTTAATACACCATATACAGTTCTTTAGGAAGTGTCTAGTATAGCTGTTTAAAACTGTTTAATGTTTCAGAGTGAGTAAGAGAGAGAGGAATTAGAGATGAGTTCGGGCTCAATTTGGGAAGCCCTATCCCACCCGAGCCCGAAATATTTTGTGGAAATTTGAGCCCGAAACTGAAATATAGAAAAATCAATTTTCAGTTTCATCCGTCTGATGAGCCCAGGCCCGCCCGAGCCCGAAATACTTTGTGGAAATTTGAGCCCGAAACTGCAATATAGAAAAATCAATATCCAACTTCAGTTTCATCCGTCTCATGAGCCCAGGCCCGCTTGAACCCGAAATACTTTGTGGAAATTTGAGCCCGAAACTGAAATATATAAAAATCAATATTCAGCTTTAGTTTTATCCGTCTCATGAGCCCAGGCCCTCCCGAGCCCGAAACTTTAATATACAAAAATCAATTTTCAACTTCAGTTTCATCCGTCTCATGAGCCCAGGCCCGCCTGAACCCGAAAATAATATGAAATAGAGAACGCAAGCCCGTTTCGGGTCCGGGTTCTTGGGCTCGGGGTGAACCCGCTTCATCTGTAAGAGGAATGCGGTGTGCAGGGCCGTGCTTACCATGATAGCGGCCCTGGGTAAAGCAGATTTTAGCGGCCCTTAAAAATATTTTGACATAACACAACGATAAAAAGATTTACCGACGTCCTTTACTGGTCTAAACGATGTAGGTAAAAATAAAGAGCAGATAATGAAGTTAAATTGAAAATAGGGGATAAAAATTAAATAAAATACTAATCATTGTAATTTATTATTACTCTAATTATTATAATTATAACGAATTAATGAAAAGCTAATTCAATGAACAAAGCTGCTTGTTTTATAATATTAGAACTTACAAAGTAATTTTTCTAGTTTTTTGTGCTGCCACGAGTCTCTGCAGTGGCCGTATGGCCACCACAATAAACATGATAATGTACATGGACTACCGATGCTAACTCATTTGACTAATAACACGTGTATTTATTTTGACCACCATTTAGAAGCTGCATTATGGGAAGTATGACGTCACACACAAAAGGTGAATTAACCAAATACTCTGTCGAAAGTATATGGAGTCGCTAAAAACTGATTTCTTGTATTTGCACTACACTTTTTCGGCAGCCCTAAATTTTAGCGGGAGGCCGACCAGCTTGCACTTCCCTAAGCACGGCCCAAGCGGTGTGTTTTTATATATGAAAGTAATGGATCTTTTTCAAATATGTTACTACAGAATTTAGTTAAATCTTTTGATAATAGACTTTTATTTATTTCTAGGTCAGTTTTTGGACGTGTTTAAATGATACATTGCAAGGTATGTGTTTTTGTTTTGTTTTTTTCTCGGTCTCATTTCGGTTTTTTGTTTTAAAACATTTTCAGAAGAACATTCTGTTTACAGAAGGTTAAACACTGGTAAAATAGCAAATAAATTACCTGTGCTTTCGGACTCTTCAGGGGGGCGAGTACCTTTTAAATGGTCAAAAATCGATTTTTCAATTACACTTTTTTTTTAAAAGCCTAAACAATTTCGGACAGTTCAAAAAATCCGCATCAAAATATTCCAATTAGTCACTTCACAACAAGCGAAAACGTAACACCATATATTACTTCTGAGAAGAAGGTTTTGTTTACTATTTCATTGTTTTTCTCAAAATGGTTTTTTTTTTTTTAAATTGCACGCTGGGCTACTTTTAAACCGTTTGTGCTTTTTCCATAAAATTTGGTATTTAGTTTGGCATAGTGATTGTCTTTCAATTCTCCCATTAATACTTTGATATTATGTGAAATTACCACCAGGGGGCGGTGTTGTTGTGTATAAATTATTACGAAATTTTTTTACAAATTATGGAAGGTGTGTTTTAACATATTTTCATTATTTATATAACAATTATTTTAGGGGGATTTCTAAGGTATATAGCTTAGAAATATTTTCCACTTTCCATGGCAATTCTAATTTCAATATAACTAGTTTTATCTTGCTCGTAACAGCATAATACATTTTTATTTTGCTTGAATTTCATGGTTTTAATTAAAGTAATTAAAAATAATTATTATATCCAGATATTTTTTCGTAAGTGCATTAAAAAGCTAATAAATTGCTTGTAGCTCACAAAAAATTCTTGTTAATTATGCAATATTTATATATTAATACTTAAAATTAGTGGAAATTTTCTTCGATTTTTGAACCTGAAGGTACTTACTCCTATTCAGCAGACGTCTTTCATCGGGGTAACGACTGGGGAGTATACCTGCATCTTGCTGTATCTCAAATTTATAGAAAAACCATTTCCAGTGCATTCATTAGTCCTAATGAAGGATGTATCTTTAATCTTCCGAAATCCCCGGTGATCTTGTATTTTACCAGTGTTTAACCTTTTGTATGTAAATTTCCTCCCTGGTACTTTGTATTTTTATTTCAAGAATATTTTGTTCCATTTTTCCAAGAATATTTTTTATGAATTTTCTTTTTATGATATCTGTTTCTAAAATATTTTTCTTTTTGCCTCGCTATTTTTAAACTTTAAAACTTTATTCGTTATGATTTTTTTTATTTAATTTTATTTAGAAAGTACCTTAAATAAAGTTAATTAAAATTACTTTTTGTGGGTCTATTTCAGCTTTCAATTTGTTCTTTTTCAATACAAGAGAAAAAACAAAATTTAAGTCTTCGCAGTACATAATGAATCAACTTCGTAATATCCTGTTACATATTAAAAAAAATCTCTATTTCTAACAGGATCTTTTGAAACTTTTCCCCCCTTTTCTTTCATTTAATTCTTTTACTTATTGAATTTTTTTCCCTTTTTGAACGCTGCTCTATTTCACAGGATACGTGTTATGTTATACATTAGTTTAGCTGAAATATTTCTGTTAAAACTATTGAAGAATTAATTTTGTCTTGAAAAGGATTATAAGAATTCGAAAAATCCCTGCTTGTTTACACAACCAATTATATTGATTATCAACAATTGTAAAGCAAACCGAAGTAGAATCCAGTGGCAGCAGGTACCAAATCCAGTATGGCAACAGTACAAATCCAGTGGCAACGGAGTACCAAAATTAATGGCAACGGAGTACCAAATTCAGTGGCAACGGAGTACCAAATTCAGTAGCAACGGGATACCAAAATTAATGGCAACGGAGGCGGATCCAGATAATGATTTTTTGGGGGTGTAATGTAAAATACAGTAGGACCCCTTATAACGAGCTCGAATTTAGCGAGTTTTCGGATACAGCGAGGACACTATGAATTTTGTTTGGTATAATGATTACGCTCCATGTAAATTAACCGTTTTTGGTGAACAAGGTTTTTTTAACCCCAGATTTGACGAGCCATTCAAAGAATAAAATAGGAAATCAAACGTTTGAAAAAACACTGGGACTGAATGTATATATTGTAAAAATTTCGTTGTTATAAGTGGTTGGTCTTTATAACCAATGGGAGTATTTGCACATGTAGAGTATTCACAAGCATGGGAGTATTTATACATACAAAGTGATCGTGAGAGTAGTATTCATGTATACATGGCGGCCGCTAAAGTTGAAATATTTATGCATACAGTGCGACCATAAAAGGTAAAAATTGTGAAATAAATGGCTGTGAAATTGAGTCTGCTGCAGAACTACCAAGGAAAGTTTGAAGTAGGACCCGCTATTGTCGCAAATTTTAGAACATTGGCAACACTACTTACAGTGAATAGGCATTTGTCCAAAGGGCACAAAGGCCGTCGAAACGAGAAGCAGACTATAGTGCTAAAATGGCGCAGTAAAATTGTAAGACCTACAACAAGAGAGAAAAGCTGAAGAACAAAAAATAAAACTGACAGCCCTATCATTAACTGTGTTATGCTTTTTTATCACCCATAGACCAACACTTTTTCTAAAACACTTCGTGAAAAAACTCAACAATTCACTTTCGTTTATGTTTTTTCCTTCTGAGAATCTTCGTGGCTGTGAAGCATCTCCACAACCGGCCATTATTATCTAGATACTTGAAGCGTGGCACAATCAGCAGAGCGTATCGTTACTGGCCGAGCAAAGAGTGAATATCTTCTAATTTCGTATGACCAACGTCACTGTCGCCAGTGGCTAAGAAACGCCACTTTAGTTGGTTTACCTATGTTTTTGTCCTGTCTGGGATTACAGCGCCGCCTCCGGCGGCCACCCTTCCCAATGAAACCCTTGCACAATTCCTCCTCCTCTTCCTGCCTATGTTTTTGGCTATTATATTTTAATGCGAATACAGCATAACCTCCTTTTGGACCTATCCTGCTGGTGAGAAATGGCCTTTTTCGAGAGGGATGTCCGCAGTCTTGTAGGAAAGGAGGAAGCTTTCAAGGTCTCAAGCATCTTTCACTGGGTATTAAGCCGCTTTTTCTCTCTTCAATGTTGAATCACATAATCCAGGGATCTTCAACCTTTTTCAGTCCAGAGGCCAATTTTGCTTATTTCTTTCGACCCGCGGGCCGCACTATTGTAACAGCCGTATCAAGACTGAACAAAGGCGAATTTAGGGGCCACACCACCCTACCCCACATCAGTATTTGTTGTCTTTTTTCTCCCCCTAAGCTTTCTGTATTAGTTTTGCGTGCCCACCCGAAAATATTTTCAAGATTCGCCTCTGGGACAGTATATATATATTACAATGTAAAATATGTATGGACGCAAAAAAACATTTACAATACTTTTAGTTATTAATATATAAAGCGAAATCAAATCTTTTAGCGAGATTTTTGCTGCTGCTTATTTTTAATAATCCTGCTAATATCAGGTCTTATTTTTGATGCAACCCTAAGAGTGTTTCCAAGGTGGACGTCAGTTATTCTGGTCCTAACTTTTGATTTTACAAACTTCATTTTTTAAGAAAAAGGCTGTTTGGATGCATACGCAAAGGGGGTCTTATGGGGTTGTAATCCCCCCCCCCCATTTCAATGAAATTTTGTATACATATCAATATATGGAGTATAGCTCTGTAAAACCCATGGCAACCCTGCAACCCTTCCATTATGAACTTTCTGCATATACGCCTATGCGAGATGTAAGTATTCCCAAATAGTAACATTTTCAGAGCATGCAGTCAGATGGTTGGGAAGATGTTCTTATCGATTTATTTAGAATAGAATTCAATGAGTGGTAAGTTGAATTTTGTTTTAAAATCACTGTTGCACTGCAAATCAATAAAACTACTCCTAATGCCCATATACGCTAGAAAACTAAAGTAAAACACGACTGAGGGAAGACCGCGTATTACTTTAGTTCTCTAACGTTTTAAAATATTTATTACAAAATGTGAAAATACGAACGGAATAAAATACGTAGATTTAAGACTCAGAGAGAACAGGGGGCGTTATTTTTGTATAAAATGATCTGTATTTTTTCATGAGCTAGCGGGCCGCATAAAACATGTCGGCGGGCCGCAAGTGGCCCGCGAGAAAACCCCTGACAATCCTTTTAAAGCTGCTTCAGCCCTACCCTCAATAAATTTTAAATGATACGCCACTGGGTGTCCGCGAAACGTTGAATTTAGCAACATTAATGGTTTTAAATTCATCTTGTTCTACAACATTTTTGTGGCTTAGGGAGAGTTCAAGTATTACGCAAGCACCTTGGGGGAGGGGTTGTCGCTGGTCTTACTTTCCTATGTTAGCAAATATTAATTTTTGCTTATCTTGGAGGGTGGGGAGTGGCAGTGAGATGGCCAAAACATTGCTTACGTAATACTTGAACCTTCCCATACCTTTAGGAGTGGACGAAATAGAGAGTTGCGTTATATGGATGATTGACTCCTTTTGTCCTCTATTTAGCACTGTTGCTGAAAATTAACCTACACATCCCATACATCTTTGTTTAGAACTGATGAACAGCCTACTAAACTGGTAAATAGTCTAGCAAACAACTAGAAACCGTCCAGTAAACATCTAGTAAACAATTATTAAACAGACTAGTTAAAAGCTAGAACCGTCTAGTAAGTAAACTAATAAACAGGCTAGTAAAAACTATCAACCGTCTAGTAAGTAAACAACTAGTAAACAATCTAATAAAAAACTAGCAACCGTTTAGTAAGTAGGCAACTAATAAACAGGCTAATAAAAAACTAGCAACCGTCTAGTAAATAACTAGTAAACAGGCTAGTAAAAAACTAATAAGCAGTCTAGCAAACAACTAGTAAAGTCCAATAAACATCTGGTGAACAGTTTAGTAAGCAATTATTGAACGGTCACGTAAACAGTCTAGTGAGCAATCAGGTAAACAGTCTGGTAAACAAATGGAAAATAAAAAACTATGAGAGCTATCAGGGGCGGCTCGAGGTTGATTTTGAACCCGGGCGGCCTGACACAGATTGCTTTTTGGCGCCCCCTCCCCTCCGGGTGGGGGGCGCCAAAATTTTCACAGATGGACAGTGAGCCATATACACTACAAAAGTGGCCAAAAATCTCTGAAATAATTTTTCTAGCGGTATCTCTAAAAATTTTTCTAAACTTGGTTTTTTTTTTTTAAGAGAGATTTTTTGTTGGGCCAGTTAAAAAAAAAAAAATTTGAACTTGACTTCAGTTTGGCGCCCTCATCCAAACGGGTCTCCTGACCCTTAAGCCGCCCCTGAAAGTTATGTAACTATCCGGAATAATCATGCATTATATCAACGTTTCAGAAACACTAAGTGAAACAACTTGCTTTGTGCTTCATCTTCGCAACTCATGTCTGTTTCATACTCCCCGTTCTTCTGCACTTAGTATTCCTGAAATCATGTAGTTTTATAACGTTTCGGGAAGTTTTAGTCCTTTATCAAACAAAATGAAATTTTGTGATGATATGTATTGATTGCAAATCTTTATTGGCAGAAGTTGACAAAGGGCAAGGATTTTTTGGTAGACCCTGTTGCTCAATGCCATTATCTCAAGCATGCGCCCTAGTATGTTTGCAGGTAACGTTTATTTTATGTTATTAAAATGTATTATAATATAAAGTATATATTGCCATATAGGTAGTATATTACCTATAGCAGTGGTTCCCAACCTAGGGGTCGCGACCCTAAAGGGTGTCGCGAATAAGTTTCCGTGGGGGGGTGGGGTTCGCTGCAACTATTTTTAGTTGCAATTATTTTTATAAGGAATTTCATACCAAATGTTTCCAACGCTTTTATATTTCAACATGGCTACACACATTGCAATATTCTACTAATGGTTGTTAACTTTATATCTGTAATATAAATTAATATATATAATTAATATAATATATTTTTATATTTAATGTGTTTTCTTTACTCTGTTAAAAATGCTTTTATTATGCAAATGTGGCGGCGGCGGATCTTTTGGTTACTATAAAAGGGGGTCGCGGATTACTTGGTTACTATAAAAGTGGGTCGCGGCTTGAGAAGGGTTGGGAACCACTGATCTAGCAGATAATTTTTGAACAAAATTCATGAAACTTATTCTATACTATCAAATGACATATGTACTATAAAGTAACACATTATATACTATAAAGTAACATTATATACTATAAAGTAACATTATATACTATAAAGTAACTTCTTCTGTATTATGAATTAAGTTCTGTACTATGAAGTAACCTTTCTTCCTCTGTACCATAAAGTAATTTTTCTTCCTCTATACTATGAAGTAACCTCCCTTCCTCTGTACAATAAAGTAATTTTTCTTCCTCTGTGCTATAACATAACTTCTGTACTAGAAGTAATTTTTCTTCCTCTGTGCTATGAAATAACTTCTGTACTAGAAGTAACTTCTTCTGTACTATAAAATAACTTCTGTACTAGAAGTAACTTCTTCTGTACTATAAAATAACTTCTATACTAGAAGTAACTTCTTTTGTACTATTAGGTAACTTCTTCTGTACTAGAAGTAACTTCTTTTGTACTATGAGGTAACTTCTTCCGTACCACAACGTAAATTCTTCTTCATTGTAAAGTAACTTACTCCGTACTATGAAGTAA
>QLNU02014176.1:163348268-163369986 GCA_006491805.2 Dysdera silvatica
TGGTGGACTATTTTCGCTACTTGATCGTGTCTATGTTTGTAGTCTGACTGCGCAAGGATCTTGCATCCTGCCATCACGTGTTGGATTGTCTCCGATGCCGCATGACAGTGTCTGCATTTGTCGCTTTCTATGTCTTTTCTCTGGATGAATTTCTGATTGTTCCTTGTTGCGATCACTTGGTCTTGGATGGCTAGCATGAATCCTTCTGTCTCTGGCTGGAGAGTGCCTTTGGCCAGCCAAGAATTTGATGCCTTTTTGTCAACGTGTGGTTGTTGCAGGTCATTGTAGTGCCTGCCATGTAATGGTTTTCCGGCCCAAGTTCTCAGTTTCTGTTCGTTGGCTGTTTCGAGGACACGCTCTTCGGTACTACACAGGTTTAGTGGCGTGTAATTTGCATCTGCTTGTATTATGGCTTGGATGAGTGGCGATCGGGGACTCTTCAACTGGAAGTATTGCCTCATGCTCTGGATCTGCTTGTCATGTAAGTCTTTGAGGTCCGCTTGTCCGCGTCCTCCTTCTTCCCGGGGTAGTGTTTGCCGTTCAATTGCCGTTGCAGGGTGTAGTTGTCCGGCTCTTCTCTGGATGGTTCTCATTTTCCGCTGGAGTTGTTCTAGTTCAGTGTTGGACCATTTGATGATCCCGAAGGAGTAGGTGAGCACTGGTACCGCATATGCGTTAATTGCTTGCGTGGTGTTCTTCCCGCTCAGTTTCGTCTTCACAATGCTTCTAAGTCTTTCTTGGAATGCTTGCGTGAGCTGGACTTTGACTTTCTTGTGCTCCTGCTGCCGTTTTTGCATTATCCCTAGGTATTTGTAGGTTTCGCCCTCGTCCAAGGTCTTCAGTAGTCTCCCGTCTTCGAGTTCGATGCCTGGTAAATCTTCTTTGCTATTCTTCTGTATTTTGCACTTATCGAGGCCGAATTCCATTCCTATGTCCTTGGAGAATGTCTCTGTTATACTGATGAGTTGTCGGAGTTGGGTGATTGTTGGCGCGTATAGCTTGATGTCATCTACGTACATGAGGTGGGAGACTTTATGTAGGTTTCTCTTGTCTTTCTTCAGCATGTATCCGTATTTACTTGTGTTCAGCATCCTTGACAAGGGGTTTAACGCCAAGCAGAACCACTGGGGGCTTAGTGCGTCTCCTTGAAAGATTCCGCGCCGGATGGGGATCTCGGCCGTTTCTATTTTACTGTCTGGCGTGTTTAGCTGTAACCGGGTTCTCCATTGTTTCATGCTGCTCTGTAGGAATCGGATGATTGAGGGATGCACTTTGTATATGCTGAGTATTTCAAGGAGCCACGAGTGCGGAACAGAGTCGAAAGCCTTCTTGTAGTCTATGTATGCGGTGTTGAGTTTTCGCTTTTGTTTTCTTGCTTGTTCCAGGATAACTGAGTCGATGGTAAGCTGCTCTTTACATCCCAGAGTCCCTTTCTGGCATCCCTTTTGTTCTTCCGTCATTAAGTTGTTGCTTTCGCTGTGCCGGCTTATTTTTTCAGAGATGCACCCCGTGAGTATCTTGTACAGGGTGTTAAGGCACGTAATGGGTCGGTATTTCGCTGGGTTACTGGTATCCTGGTCCTTCGGTAGGAGGTAAGTTATTCCCTTGCAGAGGAATTCAGGCATTTTGCTGGGGTCTTCAATTATCGCCGTAAGTTCCTTGGCTAATGGGCCATGGGCGCTGGTAAATTTCTTGTACCAGAAGTTGTGTATGCCGTCAATACCGGGTGCTTTCCAGTTGTGCGTACGTTGGATTACCTGCTGGAGTTCCTCTATCGTGATGCCCGTGTACTCCATCTCCTCTATTCCTCTCGTAGCCTCCATTTCTTGCTGAATCCAGGGGGCGCTTTTGTGCTGTACTTCATTGGACCATAGTGTCTTCCAGAAGGTCTCTATTTCTGCTGGCTTTGGGGCTTCGTACTTGTCTTTGTTCGCTGGGGTCTCTCGAAGCTTCCTGTAGAAGGCCTTCTGGTTTGCTTGGAATTGCATGTTCTGTTGTTTTCTGTTGGTACAGTCTTTGTATCTTCGGAGTCTTCTGGCGTATACACCCAGTTTTTGTTTGAGGGTATCCAGATATTCGCTGATATGTTTATTGGGCTCTTCGTGTCTTGTGTGCATCCTGAGGGCCATCTTTACTTTCTTACTTCTGTTTCCCTACGCGTACTGAGTTATTCGCCCTATGCTGCTGCGGAGCTCTTCTATTCTTTTTTGCAGTCTCACTTGCCATGGTGGTTGGGCTTTGTTTCCTCTGTTACTTCGGCCTTCGTTCCTTACTTCGTACCCATTGGCGCGTGATGCCGCTACTGCTGCACAGTATATGGCGGTGTGTATTTCCTGTAGGGAGTTGTGGTTCTGTAGGTGTAGTGGTAGAGTATGTTCATTGAGGATCTTGGTTGCTTTGCAGAGTTTCCAAGATGCCGGTTGGCGTGGTATTCTTGGCCTTGTTGCGGCATCCGAGCCTTCATATTCCGCCAGGGCACATTGGAAACCTTCTTCCATTTTCTCCACGTCCCTCCTCTCTTCTTCTATGCTTGGTTGGAGCGGTTCTCTTACGCTAGTTGGTGCTTCTGCGTTGACCTCACTGGTTGGAGTGTTTGCTAGATTATTGGAAACGTCATCTGTTAACTTTTATAGTAGGGGCTCAGCTAAGAGGTTTCTGATTATTACATTCCTGCGCTGAGTTGTTATCCTTTCTATACTGATGTCCAGGTGTGGATACTGTTTTGCGAATTTGGCGTGAAGTGTGGGCCTGTTCATATACCTATACTAGGCTGCAAAGCACTTTGGGCTGTGTTGGTTCTAGTAGCCGTACAGTTGGAGGCGCCGCTACAACCGCCGACACCTCCAAGGAGAGACTGTTGCATATTTTTCGAACTGGCCCCTCTGCTTAAAACTCGAACGCGGTTCTGATTTAAGAGCGTGACAACCGATGCTCCATTCATATTTTCATTATGGTTCATATCATCAGAGTCTGAGATAGCCTTTTTCACGTCGCGGGGTTACCGAGAGTTATCCCAACGGCGTTCCGGATGCTGCTGTTGCTTCAGCTGGCTACATGTCCGGTTTTTCATCGTCTAGTGGTATATTTCATTGGTTATTAGTACATCTCGCGATTACTAGATTGCTCCAGCAGTGCATTATTATTTTTTGTTTTTTAATTTGTTTCTCTTCTGGTTTTTGAGATTTTTGAACTTTTCACATTACACTAGACAGATGACATTGTGCTTTCCGTTAAGCAATTTTTTCCGTATCAGGAGTCGAACCTTCGTCCATAGCATACACCTTCTGGCTAGAAGACGGGTGCTTTTACCACTGGGCAATTCGCCATACATACACACACACACACACACACACACACACATATATATATGCATAATCTTGCATTGAAATAAATTATAAAATTGACATATTCTTTTCCACAATATTAGGCATCCATTGCTGCGACAAATCTACAAATTCCGAGTGTAAAATGGCGTGCAGGAACATCTTAAAAACTCAGACCATTGGACAAGAAATTGTAGATAATTTAATAGCAGCAGGGTGCGGATTACCGATGCCTCATGTAAGTAATCGCTGAAATTATTATCTTAAATTAAATTATTATCTTAAATGAAATTATTACTTCAATAAAATTATTATCTTAAATGAGATTGTGCAGCAAATAAAATTATTATCTTAAATGAAATTATTGCCTTAAATTAAATTATTAATGCAGTCAATAATTATCTTAAATTATTATCTTAAATTAATAATTATCTTAAGTCAAATAATTATCTTAAGTGCTATCTTAAATTAAATAATTATCTTAAAATTAAATAGTATTATCTTAAATTATTATCTTAGAATTAAATAATTATCTTAAATTATTAATCTTAAATTAAATTATTATCTTAATTAAATTATTATCTTAAAATTAAATTATTATCTTAAATTAAATTATTATCTTAAATTAAATTATTTATCTTAAATTAAATAATTATCTTAAATTATTATCTTAAATTAAATAATTATCTTGATTAAATAATTATCTTAGAATTGATATCTTAAATTAAATGGTTATCTTAGAATTAAATAATTGTCTTAAATTATTATCTTAAATTAAATGGTATCTTAAATTATTATCTTAAAATTAAATAATTATCTTAAATTAAATAGTATCTTAAATTAAATAATTATCTTAAATTAAATAATTATCTTAAATTAAATTATTATCTTAAATTAAATAATTATCTTAAATTATTACCTTAAATTAAATTATCTTAAATTATAATCTTAGTATTCCAAAGACAATTAGCTTGCCTGTGAAAAAATGCATAATTAATTTAGGAAGCTTTTCGTGAAGAAAAGTTTCGTGAAAGTTTATAAATTGACCGCATCAACATTACAAAACTAACGTTAATTTTTCCCATATCATATTCCGTTTTTCAAAACGGCCAGTTTATAATAAAACTATGAGTGGTCGCTTTATGAAAGTTAACAATTAACGTTCTTGTTTAAATTTATTGAATATAAATTCGAACTTGTCGTAATCCACTATCCATAGCCAGCGAGCACTTTTTGAAGACGATTGCCTTCCTTCCGCAAACATCATTAAACTTCATGATCTGAAATCAGCAGTTGCTGAGCATGATCTTCAAAACAATCACACAATTCAATTGAACCACAATAAATTGAATATTTTAGTGCATTCCAATTAGTTTCTTATACAAAAAGTTCCTTTTCAAATAAACATTCAATCTGTGTTAATTATCGGACGAAATATTTTTAAAGAAACTATATCTCTAAAGGGACCTTATCTTCAAAGGAACAACGAACAATTCCGCAAAACACGTTATGAAGCTGGGTTGATCTACTTTTTAACCAATGTGTATCTACTTTATGTAAAGCATCTTCCTGATCTGACGTCGTTGACTCCATTATCTATCTCAAATTAAGCAAAATCTCTTACAATAAATTTTCAGTTATATTTGCCTTTTATTACTATTTCAAAAATAATTTAATGTATCAATTACGACTCTATAATATTTATTATTTTCTTTTTATGCGTCCTGGAAACAAATAATGTAGTCACATATAATTATTTATCAGAATGGTGAGCACTGTATGCAATTACTAATTACTTAATTAATTTCAATTTTGTATATTTGCGCCATATCATGTACCGTATAAATGATTCTCCTTGTCTGTCCGACTGATTGTCTGCTTATCTAGTAATGACCATTTTGTCGTTTGTTGAACCAGGACAAATTATGGCAGTGTTTTTTGGCTAATGCTGATTCCAAGCAAGCTGATCCTAAATCTACATTACATGTAGACGGTCTTGGAATGGACAGTGCCAAACTGCAATGCTGTTTCAAAGCTGCATCTCTGACTTGCCAACGACTCTGTATAAAGGTAAAACACGTTAAATTATTTATTTGAAATTTTTCAATACATAGAAACGATATTTTTTGCGCACGTGTATTTTATCGTGTATTATATTTGGAATCAAATCAGCGCACGCTTCTATATAAATAAATGAATATGAATCATAACATTGTGTGCATGTTCATATAGACAAAAACAAGAATTAACAAGCCAAAAATGTATTGAACATTCGTTGAAAAATATCATGTTTATGCGATATTCATGCGCATTTATATTCGTGTTATGAACTTTTTAATGTCTTCTTGTATAACAAATGCCGATGCTGATTCTTTATAAAGGTGTTTACGCTTATTAATTTCGTAAAATACGTCGACAGGAACGTTTTCGATGAATTGAAAACCACAACGTTTCCGAATTACTTGAGAATTAGAGAGTTGCGTTTCCTGTCAGATGTAACGTCTTTAAAGGATTTTATAACAAACTTTCGGTTTTGTATATTGTACAATTGTCGACACCTTACTCTCGGAGAGGCGACGTTAAATTTAAGAGGAGCAACAACTTTTTTTACACAGTGTACTGTGTTTACGTTCTTCAACAATCCTAGATTTTCTACAACATACCAGAGAGAGGGGATTTTTAACCATCGGAAACACGGATTATGTCTTGCAAATAACGGGTGAAAAATATCGATTTGTATTGAAAAAAATTTGATATATATATAAAAAAATTTCACGATGTATCAAAGCACTTCCTTCATATAATGATCACAGTGATTCGCAAAAACTTCCAATACGTATAGATTTTAGATATACGAAGGGTTGATATGTGTTCTATATTGTATGTACGTGTATAATTTATTTTATATCTAGACATACGGAAATGAATGGGAAAAAACGTGGATAGAGTTTGATCAACAGTGTCAGTATCAACCGTCAGAATCAGCACTGTTGCAATGTTTAGCTGAAGGTATGTAACTGTATACAGGTATGTTATATTTGTGATTTGTTACATTGGTTATGTCATTCATTAATAATATAGGGAGAAATTTCAAAAAAAAAATCTGGATTTTTTTTGCCAGATTTTTCGGTGATTTATAGATTGCATTCTAATATCATGCGTGTAACACTCTGCCTGCCTGTCTGTCTCATTCATTCATTTATTTCATTTTGACACTACTTTCGTCACATATTCTATCACTATAGTTCTGTAGGGTTACCATAAAGCTTTAAGGCCCTAAAGTACACTGAAGCTTCTAAAATATGCCAAAACGTGGACAAATTTTTATATAAATGTGAAACTCTCCAGAAGTAGTTTCGCACCTACCTGTATGCACGTTTGTTACACTGTCTTAACTTTGTAATAAAACTATATCGAGCTTTCTGTATAAATTCATAAGTATAATAAGATTTCCTTTTATAAATATTCGTTAAAATGATAAAGATTTCCTCTTAGAAAATATTTGTTAAGATTATTAGTTGGTGTTAAAAATTATGCCTACTAGGTATTTAGCAATGTTTCTACTATGCAAATACTTAATGATTTTATTCAATAAGTATTTAGTGATATGTCTACTCTACAAATAATACTGCTACTCAGTGAGTACCTAATGTTATTGTTGTTGTTATTGTTATTCAGTAAGTATTGAACATTACGGCTACTTACTTAGTACGTACCTAACGTTGTTTCTACTGAGCAAATATAATAGTAGTTCTACTGAAATCTTCATTGAATGTAAACAGAAACGAAGAAAACTCGTTAATGAAGCTAATAATAATAATAATATTTTAGTCAACTTCAAGAGTGCATAGTATCAAACATGACAACGATCAATGACATAACAATTCAAAAATTATAGAGGGCGCTTAAATAGCTTTAAAGAAGATCAACTGATGTGGCGCTGGAGAAGATAATGTGTTTTGATATCCAATGTGGAGAGAAGGGAATTCAGCCTCCTTTCTTGACGTCACTGCCATGGGCGTAAGCAAAAAAAATTGATAAGGGGAGTTATGGGCTCAATGGGATGGGGTGTTACAGAGCTACAACTCGCACATTCCTCTGTTAAATATACAAAATTTCATTGCAATGGGGGGTTACAACTCCCCATCAACACACCCTGTGTACGTCAGTAGTCATTGCATACAATAAGTGAATTTATATGAAATTATTTACAGCTTATAATAGAGATCACGGTAAGTTCTTTCTGATGGCTAAGTTGAAAAGTGGAAGAGAGTAAAAAAGCATTATCTTGTTGCGGGACTCTCCTCCAGCGTAACGAACTGATTGGAAAGAAAGTAAATTAACTTTCTAACCGGATTAATGATTAACTGATTGGAAAGAAAGTAAATTAACTTTCTAACCGGATTAATGATTAACTGATTAGAAAGAAAGCAAATTAATTTTCTAACCGGATTAATGATTAACTGATTGGAAAGAAAGTAAATTAACTTTCTAACTAACCGGAAGCCTATTGATAGGCTGTATATAGTTGCAACCGGTAGGTAAATGTTAACTGACGTTAGTATGAAAGTGAATAAAAATTTATAAAAGTAGATCAAAGAGAAATCACCGTTATAATATTATTAGCAGCTTTCAATAGATATCGAACTTACTTTTGGTTTTCCTGTCTGTCTGTACGTACGCAATAAAATGGGTACGGTAAGGTCTTCCGAAAATGACTATTGTTAAAGTTGAAAAACTACCGAATTATTTGAGAATTAGAGAGTTATGAATTAGATAATTTGCGGATTACAGAGTGGCGAATTAGAGGGTCGCGAATTAGAGGGTCGCGAATTAGAGGGTCGCGAATTAGAGGGCCGATAATTAGGGGGCCTATAATTAGAGGGTAGTGAATTAGAGAACCACGCATTGATGTTAATTGAAACCCGTTAACTTTAAATATCGACTTCTGACGATTTTCTTTCACTTGCTTGTTATATTCCATAAGATGTATAATTGAAGCAAAAAAATAAGTTCGAGCATCACCAGAAAATAGATTCGATGGATATACCGTTGGAAAAAATCTTTCATTCAACAGGGGACCGACCATGTATGGAAAATAAACATAGTTCACATTATAGGAAAATAGCCCCATGTTCGCGTGAAATTTAGCTTTTTATAACAGGTTAGGAAGACTTTCCCTGAATGTTCCAGGTTTGACCAACAAAAAAATTGTTTTTCCCTGATTTTTTGGGACGATTACAAATTCTCTGACAATTCCAGGTTTTCCAGATGCAGGGGAACCCTGTTGTATATCTAACGACTACCATTACAATGTGAAAACGTTTATATTATATCATAGGTTTTCGTTTCAGTGGAAGAACCGTGCGAACTCGGCTGTGAGGGACTCAGTTACTGCAGCAACTTCAACCACAGATCTGCTGAACTGTTTCGGAGCTGCAACGCACAGAGAGATCGAGCGGCTAAGAATGATGTGGAACTTTGGCGCCAAGGTATCATAAGGATGCCAATGGTAGATATACCAGTTCTGGACATTGCCACCTGTCATCCAGACACATGGAAGACAATTGCTTGCGCACTGCAAATCAAACCATGCCACAAGAAAGCTCATGTGAACATGATTTGCAAGTACGTGCAGTATTGAGATTCTATTAGTTTATTTTCACAGCGTTCTGGCTGGATTTCCAAGTTGGCAAAAGCTACATATTTTCTATCCTCTACATAAATTTTACGTTTGTATCATGGACGGAAGGGGCTGAACACACCAACCAGTTAAGCCAACACGGTAAGCGGATGGTGAGGACTCGCAGGATGCTTTCATATATATTGTGAAAAACAGTATCGGATCTGCAAATTACAGGGGAAAGGGACTTCGCCCATTCCGATATGGAGGAGGAGGAGGAAGAGGAGCCATATAAGAAAAAGAGTGGATCCTCTTCCTCCTCCATATCGGAATGGGCTAAGTCCCTTTCCCCAGTAATCTGCAGATCCAATACTGTTTGCACAATATATATGAAAGCATCTTGTGAATCCTCACCATCCGCTTACCGTGTTGGCTTAACAGGTTGGTGTATGTTGTGTTCAGCCACTTCCGTCCATGATACAAACATAAAATTTATTTGGGGGATAGAGAATATATAGCTTTTGCCAATTTGGAAATCCAGCCAGGACGCTGTGTCAGCACCTGTAACTTTGCGCTGACCACATACGAAGATGCTTAAAAGTAACAGAAATAAGCACAAATAGTATTTAGGATCTAACTAATTATGGACATTATATAAAATCCGATCTTAACACCATTAATTAACTCCTCAAACGAAAATAATGGTAAGAATTTAAGAAACAACTGCGAAAACTTAGTCACCAAACTAACAAAATGAACTCCATGTATCACATGCCATGCAGCATATTTCACTTGGAAACAAGAAATACGTAGAATCTATGCAAAAAAAAAATGATAAAAAAATAAATTAAAAATAATAAAAAAATAAGGAAATAATAAAAAAAGTCATCTTTATTGATCTATGCAAAAGAAGTCAGTGATACGTAACCTGAAGCTTTCTATATTTAAAATATTAGTGACAACGTTATAGAGCATAATTTTTGATGTTGAGTAGAACGTATTCACGGGTTTCGAAAAAAGGTCGCTGTTCCTCATCATATACCAACTAAAGCGAACTTCAACTGAATACAGGGTGTTGGCATTTCATACGACTTTTTCTGACGTAAAATATTGGAAGAAAAAACAATGGAAAGGAAATGAGACGAGGAAGACGTGGGTGTTCGTATGTGTGTAGGGTCGTAAAGAGCTTTCCACGCAATACTGAAGAAGGGTGTAGATTTATGATCATTAACGAAGTTGTTTAGCTATTCATAACTATGGAAGGCTGCTATAAGGTCTTAATTTCAATGGCTATCTAGATGTTGATTGGCATGTAATAGAAGGTTCCAAAAACTTAAAAATATGATTGTTCTCCCAGCAAAAAACAGTGATGGAAGAACTTTGAAATTCGGCCTTTGCGAGGTATCTCTTATGTTCGTTGAGCTGAAATTGGAGGGAACGTGTAGTCTGGCCGATATATGAACGATTACATTCGCACAAAGTTTGGTACTCTTTTACACTTTCCATATTCTTTACTTCAATTCCATACACCCTAAAATTTGACTTTCAGTTTCATGAGAAAAATTCCTCCTTTTTCATTTCAGGTCAGATTGTCTGAACCTTTTAGGTCAATGTGTTGATAATGGCCGACTTCAAGAAGGACAGAATGCCGCATCGCTGTGTGAAATTTTGTCTCCTGGAATGGACCAATCATGCATATCTCTTAACACCTATTTAAGTAAGTTAAACAAATAATTTTGAAAAGTTTATATATACACGCATACTGAACCCTCGATAAAATGATCCTCTGATTGTATCCATTGTCCATATATTCTGGCGTTTAGGTACATAAAAAAAAATTCGTAACATATGTGGAGTCTGGACGCTCTTCCAGATCTAACATGAGGCCCCAACAAGATGTTAAGTCTAAAGACTGTTTTGAGAATGATGCTATGAAGTGTATACACGAGGAGAGGCTTGAAAGAAGAAGAAAGAGGACTCTGAGATGGGGATTGGATGGTACACGGAGATTGTAACAATGAACCAAGAACCGTAAAGATAATGTGAAAAGACCACAACAAATGAATACCGTGACGCACTTACGCAGTGATGGACATTAGAACGATGTACGACAGACATTAATAATCAAAAATGCGATGTCACACGCAAAGATATTACCGAAGTTGTTTTATTGAAGTATATTAAATCCAGAACTTGCATTTCAAGTTGAAGTTGAAGTCCCACACATACAGAAGGACTCCATTCAAAGGTGGATACAGAAAATATTTTTCGGGTGAGGGCAAAGTTTGAAAACCAATACAAAAATTTATAATGAATGTAAAATTGTTATTTTCTGAGGGAGCGCTTTCCCTGCGTCCTCCCCGTAAATCCACTTGTGACTCGATTTACCCAAACATAATTATATTCAACACACGCGCCCGAGACTTCAAAAGAATTATGACCCATTGCATTAAAAATATTAAAATGGCAAAATGTTTTATGTGTAAATGTAACACAATTTGTAATCTATTTAGATGAAGTAAAACCAGCCGAACCGATTGCTGATGTCACACATCCTTGCAAATCCAACATCTGCAGCAAGAACGAAATTTGCTTGGTAAATCGATCCTGCCATTTGGGAGATCCGTGCTTTGCTCATACTTGTGTTTCAGGTACGATTTCTAATTTAAATTCGCAGAGTTGAATCTGACTATTATTGTAAAATACTTCGGATAATTCATCTTACTTCCATACCTTGTCTTCTGCATGTAGATTGCTGTAGCATGTGTGTGTGTATTGTTGTTGCGTGGGCTTGCAAACACTTCACAGCTTTTTCCCTTTTTCAAATGTCTTCCCCAATTCGAAGATTGGTACCCAACTAGGACCACAGTTTCCTATCCTTGATGGCACCGGCCACCCTTCCCAATTCCTCCCTGCATACAAACATACACCTCTTTGCTTTCACGAATAATTTCCAATCTTGGACTTACCAATTGCAGGACAGACAATTTTACAAAGAATCCGAACCCTGACCGACTCTTTCACTTCAGGTGCTGAATCTGGGACTACTGAGTCTTAGACAAATGCCTCCTCTCCCTCTCTCTGCATTGTAGCACCCACCGCCATTTTGTGCTTTCAGAAGTTCTTGGAAACAAAAGCATCCATTTTTAAGAAGTCCTTCCACCCTCACGAATTTTGAAAACGCGTCATCGCTATTACAATTTTTTTTTTTACTTCATTTTTTTTTATCTGGAAAAAAAATGGCGTGTCTGATTGAATGTTTCAAAATAAATCTGGCAATAAATCTCATATTGAAGAGCTTCGGTGATTGGATGATGTCATGCGATCGTAAGGCTGCCACAAGTCCTTCACTCTAATTTTCTTTTCTCGCACGCATGGATTTGTTTTGTGACGGTCCGTTGGATCATGGTCCTTTCAACATCTGGAGAGATCTTCAGCTTTGATATCTTACTTAATTTGAATTATATGTATTCTATTGCCCAGGTGTATGACACACGTGTATGAATACGATTATACACGTGTGCTTACATACATTTAGCTTCGATGATTACTGCGATTTACATAGTCCGTGGACCACATATCCCGTTTCGACATACTGAGACACATCATTGCTTTTTTACCACGGATATTTCCCGGGGTGTACTGAATCGCAACTTGCAACAATAAACAAATTCACAACATCAAACATGACTTACTACAGTAAAAATAAATATACCCCAAGAAATGCAACTACTTTTTACAACAATAAACAACTATACTATAGTAAACACGACATACTACTTGAAAACATAAACTTACTACAACCTATAAACTTGACATCTGATAATAAGCATGAGCCTATTGAGAAATAATTTTAATGGAATGCCTATCTTTTAGTGAAATTTTATGTAGCGAAGAGGAATGCACACACACACACACGCTCTACTATACACCAGTCTGCGCAGGGCTTAATTTCTAACAAAAAAAAAGTGCAGGAGCCCTAATATTATGATAAATCGATTAAAAAATTGAATGGCTGCAAAAGAATCGATAAATCATATCAATTGTTTATGTCCATTTTTCTGGACAACAAAATGCTTGACCTTAATCACAAATTCATTACTTTTTCATAATAGAGAATAATTAGGCTCCGGCTGATATTTAAATAATCGCCAAAAATGAAGAAGTATAGACTGGTCGCGAAAAGTTGGCGTCCAGATCCCGTTAGCTGAAGTAGCAGGCGAGTTATTCCCTTGCAGTAGTGGGAAGAGCGTCTTGGCATAACTGGTTTTTCGCGCGGAAAACCAGTTACGTAAGACGCCCTTCCCTCTACTGCAATGGAACAACCCGTCTGCTATATTAGCTAACGGGACCTGGACGCCAACTCTTCGCGACCAGACTATACCAGAGACGAGTTCCGGTGGGTTTCCGCCCAATTTCAGCCCTTAATCAACATCCAAAGAAGGGGAGGGGGAAATTTAAGATGAACCATATATAGAAAACTTTCGATAGCTGTTTAATTTCAGGTCATAATTTTATTTATTTATTTTATTTTATTTATCTTTTTAACGAAAGGTTTAACCCCAAAAATCTTTCTTGTGTATGGCTGTACGTATAACAGTGCATAAATTGTCGTGACTATAATTTACACACTATTATATACATATAAGTCTCAGTAATGTTCATATCTTATTTTATCGCATATGAATATTTTAATTTAATTTCAGGACTTCAGCTTCGTTCGGGATGAATTAATTTCCTACAATTGCTAATGTTTTTTCTAATTTTTCAGGTTGTAAATTGGGTCCAATGTCTCACCTTGTTGTTCCCGGAAATTCCTATATTCTAGTTCCACGAATATTCCATGGCAAGTACTGTCACAGAGCTTGTTACTGCAGCAAACATGGATCTCTTGAAAAGTGTGCTGCAATGCCTTGTCTCACAAAGGGACGATGCGTAGTACAAGGCACCGAAATTGGTAAATTCAGTGATATATATGTGTGTATAATAATACTGCCTAAAACGATGGTTTATCCCGGTGCCGATAGATATAGAGTATCTAGTACACCCTCGTCTATAACGATATATTTTCCCGATTCCTTAAATGTCGTTATAGAAAGGGACGAATTTACGATTCTGATGCCTGTGGGTTAATATATTTTGCCGCCTTTTCTTACTAAATATAGCTAGAGGCGTAACTGAGATTTTAGCGCCCCTGGCGATTGTTTCAAATCTGTCTTTTCGCAAGTATTAACGCATTTAGTGCCTCTTTAGTCGCGGCATCCTTGGTAGCTCTCTCTTTTTGCCAATGCCTGTTCACGCCTCTAAACATAATATTTAAAACTGGAAATAAAAGACATAAATAGGAAAACGTTAAATCTTCATAAAAAAAATAAAATCAACACATACAGTAGAAATCCTTAACAATAAATAGAACTTCATGATATAACAAAATATTCTTTTAATGCAAGGCATTCTTGCCTTCCACAGGATTAAAACAATTACCAAATGATCAACACACAAAGCCACAAGGGCGTGTTTGTTTTTGAGGGGTGGATTTTATAGATAACACACACACACACACAATTCCTGCCAGCTAGGCTTAAGGTCAAACTAGAGCTTTATGTATAGGAGAAAAAACACATGACTCTGACCCAGGTCGAATCGGTGACCCAACGTATGAATGCCGAGTAGGTAGAGGCACAACGGGTCATATGCGAAGTCCCTGGTTCAACTCCAGGTCAGGGTGTGGTCTTTTTTCCTCCTATACATAAAACTTTAGATTGAGCTTAAGCTAGGGTGTCAGAAATTGTTATCTATAACAAAATATCACTCACTACCAGGGCTGTCCTGAAGAAAATTATTGTCTTAATTAAAGAGTATTGAAATTGCGGGGTTACTGGACTTGGTGACGTTACTGCGCAGCGTTGACTGGCATTTGGCTGGTCGTCTATCGTCTATCCAAGCCCAAGGTGGCAGTTGCCACTTTCATCAGTTTTTCATTCCTCCCTTGGTCGTACGCAGGATATTATTTTGAGACCTGGGGGATTCACAGGAGTTTTCCTCATTTGTTTACATTCAAGTTTGTAAATGACTAGAAAAAAAAAAGGCTGAACTTTGTTGAAAGTTGCCCAAAAACCAGCAAATACAAAAACTTTCTTGAGACCTTGAGAGTACGAGGGTCACACTCTACATTTTTCAAAATTTCTTGAGGGTACGTGGCGCACCGTTTGGGGACAACTCTGCTCACTACATTTTAACAGTATAATCCGATAATATAATAGTATCACCAATTAATAAAAATTATCATTTTTGTTTATTAAAGACTATTAATGCAGCTCTTAAAACCTTAAGTTTTAAGAGTTGTGAGCCGCAATAAGATGCGTTCTCTGATAACCCATTGGTACTTAAAATTATTATCGTTGACATTTGTTTGCTACAAAATCTTTAATAATAGTGTCAATTGAAACTGATTCCAATATAGTCGATTCAATCCATAAAATTGCTGAGTTTTTAAATCTGTTTTACGACATATAGATTCAAAATATTTTTTAATTCGTTTCAAACAAGAAAAGGATCTTTCAGAAGAAAAATTGGTTGCTTTCACAGTCTTTAAGGTCGCGTCCACACTTGCAACAGAACACCGTATCGTAACACCGTCGCGTATAAAGTCTGGACCGCACTCCGTAACAGAACATCGTAACATTCCCACGTTCCACCAGTTGTCGGTTTTTACCCCGGCGCATCAAAGGAATGTCACGGTGCTATGTTGTAACCCATGTTCCTGTATTTGGGCCGGTTTACGAACAACAGCGTTTTGTCAGTGTAGGCTGGATATCGGCGTGAACTGATGGGACGCAGTCATGTTACGCACTGATGACACGCGGCAATGTTTGCTCCTTAACATCATTGCGTAACACACGATGTTAAGTGACAATGTTCTGTTGCATGTCTGTACACAATCTAAGGTGCTGAATTCTTCTTCCTTTGGTTTGTCCGCAACTTGTTCAGTGGTTGCGATGTTTTTACATGAGAAAAGAGGGGCTTATTCGCCGCCTGTTTTCAATTAAATAGATGGCGTAACGGATGGAGAAATCGTGCTGCATTTCGATACGCATAAAACTGTTCCGAGACATTTATAATTCAATCGTCCAAAAAATTAAATAGCGCCTTCCCTATTTTTTTGCTGTCGAAAATTTGCCGCCTTAGGATCTACAACTTGCCTATTAATAAATTCCCCACTAGTTATAGGCACATTATAATACCGTACTGTACTTGAGTATTTATTTAATGACGTGTATCATATTATATCACGAAGCAACTGTTATTTAGGCACTGATGTAACATTAAAAACAACTTGATAAAGAGGCAATTGTCTCTCGGAATATTCTTCTGTTTTACACCTTACACCAGTGATTAAATATCGGTCAATGTATACAACTGAACAACCTTTATATTTATTTATTTATTTATTTACAAATTATAGCACACATGACTAGATACAACGGAAATTGTTCTACTTGCTTTTGTCATGCTGGTGAACTCAGGTGTGCACAGAATTGCAAAGAACCAGACGTCTACAACTCATATGCTACTGCAGGTATATCAACTTCATTAGTATTTTATGTTGTGTTATACTTCTTCATCAGCATTTATTTATCATTAACGCACTTCGCCATTATCAACCCATTATTGTGAATATAACTCTCTCTTTTCTCTCTCTCTGTAAGCGTCCTTCGCGTCTTCTCTAGGTTTTATATACTCTTGTTTTATTCCAGTTAGCATATCTGAGTGAATTAAGTTTCAGCGTAAGTGAGCTTCAGTCAACATATCTGAGTGCATTCAGACTAGCACAAGTGAGCTTCAATCAACATATCTGACTGAATTCAAGTCAGCCTAAGTGAGCTTCAGTCAACATATCTGACTGAATTCAGATCAGCCTAAGTGAGCTTCAGTCAACATATCTGACTGAATTTTGGTCAGCCTAAATCAGCTTCAATCAACTTATCTGAGTAAGCTCCAATCAGCTTATCTGAGCGAGCTCCAGAATCGGCTTATATTTCCTTGGACTTTACACTTCCTTTGATAATAATCGAGTCAGGCTTGTAGCCAATCCCGGGACAGCGGGGGTTTGGCCTTAGTTGCCCCATCGAGCTATTTATATATAGAGAGTAATCCCCGGGTGCCCTTACCCCATATGCCCTTGCCCCATAAGCCCTTTGCCTTGCCCCAGTTTCCCCTTCATCCTGGCTACAGGTCTGAATCTAGTGTACAAAACCGATCTCAAAGATTTTTTCAGCTTCGCGAGCCCATTGTTAAAGCTTTAGCAACTCAACACCGATTTTCTCCTATTGTAAAAATACGCTCGTTCATGCGCAGAATAATAAGTACTAGTTACCATTTCTAGTGGGAGCTCTGATAATCTCCTTTGTATATAAAAAATATTTCTACACAAATAATATTTTTAAGAAAACGCATTTAAAACGTCCGTAATTCTAAATGGCTTGATAAAAATATCCTGGTTATCTGCAATATCTCCATATATATCACGTCTCCTTTTATAAGAATGGCATGTTATTTGATTGTAGCGTATGAATCTGTACACTAAACGACACTCTGAATGACTCTCCACATGTATTGTAGAGGAGCTGAGTCGTTCCGCATGAGACTTTAACCTTTCTCTGTTTTTATGGCGCAAGGGCAGAAAAGGTCATGCTGCGCCAGGATCTATAGTTTTCCGAGAAATACGAACGTCTGTTACCTAAGGAGACAAACCCCGGTCTACGATGGGTAGAAAAAATATGTAGGGCAGTGGATCTACATATTTCCAAGGAATTTGAGCCCCTTGAGGCCTGTGGAGTCAACCCTCGGACCACCAGTGAGCTGCTAGTCGGTAAGTGTTTATTCATTCATTTTGGCCCCGTCGGGAGTCGAACCTGGGATTAACGGCACGCCATATGAACGCTTTACCATTGCGCCACCGCAGGGCCTTATTTGGGTGTGATTGAATGCAACAGGATTCTGTGGTTATGATTCTAAAGAATATTTAATTGTCAGGTAAAGTCGGGCAACATCGTTCATTCGGGTGAATGTATTCGTACGTTCTCATTCTTCTAAAAGAGCAAGTCCTTGGGACTCGTTCTTTTTAATTCGTTCATTAAGAATGATATTCTTTTAGACGCACGAGGCGTTTTATTCCATTTTAACATATGATCATGATACCCATGCCTCTATTTTAAGGCCTACCTTTTGACTGTCCACAAGACTACGTTTCTGTCTTCTGCGCCAATGGAAAAACTTATCCCAGTGCTTGTGTTGCCAGGTAAAAATCTTGCATTTATTGCTATTTTTACCCACAATTCCCTCATTATTTCTTTCCTTTTAGAAATAGTGAGAAGCTGAAGCCAGTTCGCACTGGCTGACGCCAACCGGTTGTCAAAGTATTTTTGAAAATAAGAACCAGTTGTTAACCATTTTTTCTTTTGTACTTAATACTTGCTTTTTTTTAATATATGTATTTTATATTTATTGAGTATCAGGACTTTAACCAACCGGATGTAAAATTTTTTGCAATTCATGAAACCAAATTCATCAAATAAATGGTGAGCTTTTGGCTACTGACTACCGATTGAAAATATGTTTTCCATTGTCTCTCTTAGATGCGTTGGACTAAAAGATGTGCAAATCGCGTCTGGAACCTGTTTTGCAAACGATCCATGTGAGAACAACAACTGTGGAAGCAAGAAGAAGTAAGGAAATTTACAATGCTGTATATGCATCTATGTCCATATATATATAAGCACTTGTATACAATTCCTTAGCTTCGAGAGTATTCTGAGACACGACTTGTTAAAACAAAGAAAGTGCTAGCAAATTCCAAATTTTTTTTTTTACAGTGAAGAATTAAAAAATTATGTCCTTATCCTTATGGTAGCTTGAAACACCAATTAATTTTTGTACTGGCAAACAGTGGCAGGGATAAGAGTTACGGACCCCTGAGGAGGGGAGAGAGAATTGAGAAGGGTGACGGGCAAAGGTGGGGCTGTAATCCCAAACAGGGCGCACAGTCTGCGCAACCACCCACCAAAGGCAAACGGAGAAGGGAGATAGTCGACCATTTGCAGAACTAGATGTGCCCACACGTCATGATCGTCTTTATGTCAGGGACCCTAGACAATTTAGCAGATCGGGTCCCCCCCCAACCAACCAGTTATGTTTAATGACAAATTATTTGATATTATTATTAAAATTTCGCACCGGGTCCCTCGGCATTTGTTCTCGGCCCCGCTGGTAAAATGTAAATATTCATCGTCACCCTACCAAACGACGTTGTCATTGACTGACACAATGGGCGAACAGAGAGCTATCTTTTAACCTGTTAACCGGGGAATAAAATTTTGTGAAACTCGTTTCACACTGGGGACTTTTTTTTTGTGGGGGAGACATTTTGGTAGTCTTCCGGGCATGACGAAAAATGTCGTCATACCCAGTTAACAGGTTAAGTGTGGTCAAAACAATCAAACGATGGCTAGAGAGTTTTGGATCCAATTTAAAATAAAATTTCCACACAAATGATGATTACGAGCCCTGCCTTTAATGTCATTGGAGTGAGTTCAGGTGGTAATCTGGATCAGGGGCGGACTGGGTCCTCTCAAAGAGCGCATACCTTGGATTTTTGGAGGGCACGAGTCCTTGCCTATTCGGTGGCATGAATGCTATCACTCATGAGGGCGGGGCGGCCCAGTCAGCCCCTGATCTGGATTGCGCAAACATTTTGTATGCTTGCAAATTCTACAGTGCAGGGGCCACGCTACTTGACGCCCTTTGGGGTTGTTTCAAATTCGTCTTTTCGCAAGTGTTGGCGAAGTTGGCGCCCTCTCTTTGCCAAAGCCTAGTTACGCCTCTAAACACGACAATTCAAAATTGAATTACGTGCCAAAAAATTCAGCCACGCCTTCGCAAATTTCTCGGTGGCAAACTTTTCATGGAAGACTTGCTGCCGCCCTATTTAGCCTATTGGAAAATCCACCGCTGTATAAATAATAATTTCGATAATATTAATATTTAAAAATTACAAATAATTTATATTCGCTTTAGGTGCCTACCAAGAAGACAAGTGTGCTTAAGTTTGAAGAGAAAATGTCCTCAATATATATGCGGTTAGTATATACGAGTTTTTAATTCTTATTACAGTAAAACCTCTCTTAACGACCACCTCTATTCAGAGACCACCATCCTTAACGATCACTTTTATTGGAAATAGATTTCTTCTCCGCCATAGACCTAATGCTAAATTTACTTTCAGAACCACCTCTCAGAGCAACCGCCTTTTCACGGAACCGACGATGGTCGCCTTAAGGAGGTTTTACTGTACACTCTTATTCGGCCATCTATTCCTATCTTTATGCTTCTTATTATTATTAATATTAGAGGAAGAGAAAAACAAAGTCATCTAAACGAACTTGCACATCTTTTTATTGCCTTAGATTAAGAAAAAAGTCAGTCAGTGTTACCTCCATTTTGAGTGTCATTGTAAGGTAAATTCCAAAACTAATAATAGTAGTATGTTTTAGTTTATAATAGTATATTTTAGTATTATGGTACTATATTTTAGTATTATAGTAGTATATTTTAGTTTCCAATAGTATATTTGTGTATAGTAGCTTATCTGTTTGTCTTTTTACGAAACAAGGGAAGTGAAGATCATGCCGTGATAGGACCTACAGTTTTTGGAACCTTTGCTGCCAAGGATATCAAACTCCAAATTACAGTGAGCAGAGAAACGACACACGCTTCATAATAGCAGTAGAAGTCAGACCTGTGTTAATGGCATAACAGACTAATAAATGTTACCACTACACTATTATAGGAACCTGCATTTTCCCCGAGGAATTTGAACCTTGTAAAGCCTAGGGAACCAACACCCGTACTATAGTGAGTGGTTCGTTGATAAGCTTTCCTCTTCTTCTTTTATCCTGTTTTGTTTCGCCATTAGGAGTCGATTTTTGATGAACGGAGCGCAAGGTTAGCACTGCGCCACCGAAGTTCTAGTAGTATTAGTAGTAGTGTAGTAAATTGTGCAATTAGTAGTACAGTAAATTATACAATTAGTGGTATCGTAAATTATATAATTAATAGTATAATAAATTGTATAATTAGTAATATAGTACATTGTGTAATCACTAATACAGTAAATTGTGTAATTAGTGGTATAGTAAATCGTATAATTAGTAGTATGGTAAATTGTATAGTCAGTAATATAATAAATTATATGATTAGTAATATAGTAACTTGTATAATTAGTAATATAGTAAATTGTGTAATCAGTAATACAAAGTAAATTGTATAATCAGTAATATATTAAATTGTGTAATTAGTGGTATAGTAAATTGTATAATTAGTAGTATGGTAAGTGTATGAGTGTGTATAATAAATTGTATGATGATTAGTAATATAGTAACTTGTATAATTAGTAATATAATAAATTGTATAATTAGTAGCATAGTAAATTGTGTAATTAATAATATAGTAAATCATATAATTAGTAATATATTAAATAGAATAATAATATATTGGAACTAAAGTATACAATACCAGGGAGGAAATCTGCAAACCAAAGGTTAAACGCCAGTAAATTAGCAAGCGAAGATATAACTCGAGCTTTCGAATGTATTGACAGCAACCCTTCATCACAGTTTTACAATAAAAACTTTTAATATTTTCTTTCGTAGTTCCAATAAATAACAGCTGCTTGAGTCATACCCTGATGCCAATCTGCGACACCGACCACAAT
>QLNU02014176.1:163370086-163405756 GCA_006491805.2 Dysdera silvatica
GCGTAGCATTGTGCCACCGGGACGAAAGCCGCTGGCGCAAAATTTCAATATTGGACTGATGGAAGGGAGTGATAATGTGTTTTAGCGGGCACAATGCCAGCTTGTCATGGTAACCCATGCTACAGCGTTGTATCAAATACAACGTTTACTTTGCAACCCTGTGATATGTATAGCTAATAATTAGCTAATTAAATTATAGCTAATAATAACTATCTGCGTTAGTTGCAAATTAATAAATATAAATTATGTATATAGCATTATATTATATAATTAGAGATGAGTCGAAATAAATTTCACATGAAACTGCTACTATAGGGTGAAATGAAATTGTTTTATTATCACACACTGTCGTTTATTAAATATACAGGGTGTTCATATTTAACATGAGGCCATCTGTGGGATGAAATTGTATTTGACGCAAAAACAAACATTTATTTGAAAAGTTATCGCTAGGACAATAGATGGCGCTGTTTCATATTGCATAGTCCATTATTCAAAATGATATGTTGGGCATGTTGTATGAGTACTCAAAAATATGTTTGATTATCAATACGCTCTTTGGCTACAGGGATGTTTCACGGACTTTGTCTATAGCAAATGCAGCCAACTTACGGATATCAAGCCCAGTATCACAGGCCCCACATTCCCAAAAAACTTTCTTTTGTTATATACAGGGGCACCGAGAGTTAACGTGTGCCCCATAGACTCACTTTGACAAGCCCCCATGGCCCCTTCCCTGGACCAGCCCTTCCCCACAGCATAGGCCCTTGATAGCGTGGACCCCTAGATTTCATCCAGGCCCACCAAGCCACAGCCCCTGCTTCTCCACCTGTCATCGGCTCTGGTTATATGGTTTACAGGTTATAAAAAATTACAAATGGCCTGAGGGGGAACCTGGGGAAAAAAGGGCTTAACCAGTTCCAAACGCCCCACATTTCATTTGAAACTGTGCTCTATGATTTCAGCAGGTTACTTACAACGGAGGAGAGCATGTCAGGCACTTTTTGTGTAATAACACAACCTACAGTGTATATCGTAAGTTTTGTAGTGTTTAAATTTTTCCATTACATAATTTTCATCGCCGTGTTATAATTTTTTTTTTACCATAAAATGTAATTTATAAATCTTTTAAAGAGCATCCTTTTTCAAAATGAAATCTTTGAAACTAATTATATATAAAATCACCTTATCAATTAATTTTTAAGACAAAGTGACTTCATTGTGATTAAAATTTTAAAATTTAACAATATGCTTAGAATTGTAACCACGACACAATAAACTACAGTATAATAACCTTTAACCATGTTTATAACATAATTATAATGGTTTATTTATTATAATCTTAACATTTCCTTCTGTTTGATGCAAAAATATTACCATTATTATATTATAAATATATAATTATTATATTACCATTATTATTTTTTTTTCGTCGTAATTTGTTTTATATTTTCTTAAGCCACGATGCCAAAGAAGAGGCCAAGTGTGTGGTCATAATGGACAAACCTATCCTAGCGAATGTGCGGCAATGGCTGATTATATGATCATCGACTATCGACAAGCTTGCATCCACCCTTCACCAAACTTTGCAAGTAAGGTTATTTTTATGTCCAATTACTATATACCAAATAATATATCTGTTAAATTTAAATGATGTGAGAAATGATGTGAGAGATGGGGGGGCTTGAGCCCCCCTTATCGTTTTGCAATTTTATAATTTTAAGATCGATTTTTATGAAAAAATAAAACACTATTCTTTGAAAGCAACCTGTCCCCTTTGGAAAATCCAAATGTACACACATGTATGAGGATTCTTTAAAATAATAAGAAAAAATGCATGAATGCTTGCATACAGGGTTTAAGCTGGCTCAAAACATGCTGTCGCAAAATGCTAAAAAATATTAGTTGCTTTCGTTGCTCGAAAAATCGTATCAATGAAATTATTTATATCAACGATGCTTAACAGGTGCTGTTAAGAATTTTGAAGAGGAAACAAAAAGGAACAAGAAAAGATCGCTGAAGTACAAAACGGATATTCTGGAATCGAGAAATCCTGTTTTCAGAGAATAAACTGTGGTTAAAAATGCCTGTCGCATTTTCGCGATGGGCAATAATTTTTTCGTCGCATTTTCGAGAAATTCGTCGCATTTTGCGAAAAATGCGACTGCAGCTTAAACCCTGCTTGCATAGGAATCATAAAATTAAAATTTCAAGTTCTCTTTTTATAAACCTACGCATGGAGGTGTATAAACGTTGAAATAACAACATTTGAGTAACAATATGTATAATCATTAAAGTAACAACATGTATAAACAATAAAGTAACAACACGTATAAACATTAAAGTAACAACATGTATGAACATTTAAGTAACAACATGTATGAACATTTAAGTAACAACATGTATAAACATCAAAGTAATAACAAATATAAACATTAAACAACATATATAAACGTTAAACAACATATATAAACATTAAACAACATGTATAAATATTAAAGTACCGACATGCATAACGTTACCCATTCCCCTGATGGGGAATGGACTCCATGTAATGGAAAAAATTCAGTACATCAATCAAACATTTTCAATAGATTTGTATATTAACACTTACCCATTTAATGCGATTTTCTGGATTTGCAACATTCATTTCTTCCCTTTTTATTCTGGTAAGTAATTAATATGTGTGCATCTTTTCTGTTTGATTCTGTTATAAATTTGTAATGAACATGTATCTGAAATGTACATAATACTATTTTCTGATATCCAGGGACCTCTGCTGAAAACCACTGCTCCAAAGTACAGTGTGCTCCACTTACGTCTCCACATTGCTCCGAGGCAATTCCACCTGGCTCCTGCTGCCCCATTTGCGGTGAGTGTTTCCATTTCCAAGTTGACATTTTCAGTTAATCAATGTACAACCAAAACAGGGTTGTTTTAGAATGCAAGGACAGCAGATGCCATTCTGAGCCAGAACCAGCAGTTTTCCGGAGAATTTCAACCTTTTAAGGCCTAGGGAATCAACCCCCGAACATCTTATTTTGGCATTATTGGGACCAGTGTTAATGGTATGTAAAATAAATCCGTTACCATTGTAAACCACAGAATCCAACCAAAAGAAGATAGAAAACACAACATGAACATACACCCTAATAAGAGCATGTAAGCATTGGTCAATGATGAAAGACCGATTTTTTTTTTTTGCATTTTAGAGTAAAAAGACAGCTACAGTGATGCTGTGTCGGGGCCTACAGTTTCCCGAGGAGTACGAACCTATATGGACTAATCCCTGGACTTTATGGGCAAAAAAACAGCATTTGTTCTACACCATTAGGAATTAAACCTGGGTTATTGGTAAGGTAGACGAATACATGACTGCTATGCCAGGTAGTAAGAAGTGGACCTACATTTTTCCATGGAAACCAAATCTCGTAAGGTCTAGGCAGGACTGTTCCGAAGAAAATTATTGAGAGAATACTTAATTAAAGAGTATTGTAATTACGGGGTTACTGTACTTGGTGACATCACTGCGCCATGCTGACTGGTCATCTATGGTCTATACAAGCACAAGGTGGCAGTTGCCACTAATGGCACAGCATGAGGGTTGCCACCTGGGCCAAAGCTCTGGGCACAAAATTTCGATACCATACTGATGAAAGGAGGTGACAAAAAGGGTTTAATGGGTGCAATACTTCACTTGCCTGGGGCGCTGGCAACATACGCTACGCCGCTGGTTTCCACTTTCATCAGTTTTTCACTCCTTTCCTGGTCATACACAGGATATTATTTTGAGGCTTGGGGAGGTTTTCATCATTTCCTCATTTGTTTCCGATTAAGTTTGTAAATGACTAGAAAAAAAAGGGGGGAGGGGCTAACTTTCTTGAAAGCTGCCTAAAACCAGCAAATACAAAAACTTTCTTGAGACCTTGAGAGTATGCGGCGCGTACTGTAAGCTTAGGGTCTGCTAAATGACATCTACGTTCCCCTTTGAATGGGAGGCGTGAATCTCAGAAGAACGAAGCTTACTTGAAAGAACGGCTATCTCTGGCCAAGGGGAGTGCCAGGTGATCACTAATGGCTTGCAAATAATTAAAAGTACTATTTCAATTACTAACATAACTAGAATAAACGCAATTTGAAACAATAACTACAAGGTTAGTTAATTAATAACTACAAATATTTATTACTGCTATTATTTATTGCTACAAATATTTATTACAAACTTAACAAAATACTCTACAAACTATAAGTGAAGTCTTTGTTAACATTTCAGTGAATTACAATTACCTATAAGTGCATTCACATATAATATGAGCTCATTCTGTAGTGTAACTTTCATTAATATCGAGCTTGACATAATTGAGCCTTCGTCGTGAAAAGGAGCTTCATAGCCCTCAAATATTTCTACAAACATGATCATTTTTAACCGTAAATATGCGGCTGAGACTATCTTTTCAACACATATACTATACTCAATTTCAACACATAGCGGAACACGATATTAAATAAATACAATATTCAAATGAAATACTGGCATGCAAATTTAATACTTAGAATGGTTATAAGCTTTCTATATTCTAATCGTTCTTATGGAAATGTGTTTTTAGAAAGGATCTGAATGAAAAGGATATTTTATTTCTTACCAAGCAGCCACTTGTAGATACCTTTGACATCACGGGATTTGGCTCTGGCTATCCACATGTTGACAATCATCTCGTATAACACTTATTATGGGTCCTATCTCACTAACTTATTGATTCGGGTTCAAACTTTGCATCTTTCTTAGCGGTTGCTCTTAGGCAACCATCGTGAAGAGTAGTTCCCATCGTCTCTCGCTTAAGACTTAATATTCTCAACTCATCTCGTCAAACTTTTTACTCAAAACTGATTAAACTTTGACATCTTCTTTCGAAGTTCTGAGATGGTGTCTTCAACCTGTGATTGGTTATTGGGTTGACCAGTCAGAATTGCATGCATGTCTTGCCGTTTGGTCGGCATGGAGGTCCAGGTTTTCCCCTGCGGCGGTCGCTTCCGAAGAAAGGCAAGAATTTCTGCTGACATTTACGAGTTTTCTCGTATAGTGATGTAAGGCGATTTTAAGGGTATCTTTGTACGTCCGGGCCTTTGAAGATTCCAATTAGCAGATTTCTAGTGTACTGACGCAACTCCAACGAGACGGCATGTCCAGGCGCGGTGATCAAAACCAGGGCAGTCTTTATGCGTCTGTTCTTTACTTACGCCATAAAATCTTGGACTATTCTAGAGATTTTTAGGTTGTACAAAAGGATGAGATCTATTGCAGGAAGGGTATTGTGCATAAGAATATCTTCTTGGCGCCGTTGTTTGTAAGGGAAAGTGAGTGCTTTTTCTTTTATGGCTTAAAGTACAAATTTAGGGGAAACTATACAAGTTAAAACGAAACTTTGTTACAGGACAATCTTCCTGTAACAGTACTTGGCATTTTGCGGAAAATTTTCCTGAGAGTACACGGCTCACACAGCGCGTACCCTCTGGAGACAGCCCTGGGTCTAGGGAACCAACCTCGGACTACAATTAGAAAGTAAATGTTTCTCCCCGTCATTAGGAATCGAACCCGGATTAAAGGTATGCTGGTGTAAACACGTTACCGCTTTAGGACTCAGGCCATTAGTACTGTGATACCTTCATCCAACAATATAGTTAGAATTGGGAATATGGTGGACAATAAAGAAACTCATTTTTGGAATACATGGGATAGTTTTACATTTTACCTTTTTTATAAGATACGCTGTGTCAAAGCAGGAGCGGATACAGACTTTCATTTGGGGGGTCAAGGACAGAATTTGCCATGGTCTTGGAATAACACCCTTCATTTATCATGAAAGTTGGAATTTTTTACAGTGAAAAAATATATTTTGGAGGGTTATGATCACCATGACCTCGTTTATATCTGCGCTTGTGTCAAAGACTCCATTCTGGATTTTTTGTTTAGTAAACCATTTCCAAGAAAGTTTATGAATGATTTTATCATATTATATATGAATGAATATTATCATTAATGAAAACTAATCATTAATGAAGCTAATGAATTATCATCAATGAAACTAATGAAGTATCATTAATGAAGCTAATGAATTATCATTAATGAAACTAATGAATTATCATCAACGAAACTAATAAATTATCATCAATGAAACTAATAGATTATCATTAATGAAACTAATAAATTATCATTAATGAAACTCATGAATTATCATTAATGAAGTTAATGAATTATCATTAATGAAGTTAATGAATTATCATTAACAAAACTAATGAATCATCATTAACAAAACATCATTAATTAATGAATCATCATTAACAAAATCAATGAATTATCATTAATGAAACTAATGAATTATCATTATTAAAGCTTATGAATGATTTTATCACTGAACCAAACATTGACTATACAAAATGTTTTGAACTGAGTAACCATGAAATATGGCAATGTAAAGTTGCCACATCAGATTTCATAAGTTCCGCCAATTAGCACCAAATTGTGTAGAGGCATACTGTATCACAAATATGCTCTAGTTGTAAAGTGTATGCCTTTGATTTTGAACCCAACTCTTCAAAAAAATATGTGTTCATAAAATGTATAAAGTCTTATGCATTGAATAAAGAACCAGATTTACATTTACTTATGGTATCCACAATTTTTTTTTAATCAGATGGTTATCTTTCTATTACTTGTTAAACATTTTGTTCGCAGCCTATTCTAGTGAATAGGCTGCGAAAACATATTATACAAAAACACCAGTCTACTGTCTGAAAAGATTGTAAAAAACAATGCCGCATGATCATACCATATATATATTCTATAATTGCTCTACATGGTTTAGCAAACTTTGAACAATATCATTGTCTTCAACTTGCAATAATCTAGTTTTTAAGCTCTAATAACAATCTGTTTCATTTCTTATTATTTCAGGAACAGTTCTGAAGCTGGTATACAGCCAAATCTTATTAGATAGAGCTATCGACGCCATACAGGATAATCAGCCGTCTTTGATTCTAACTCTGAGAGAAAAGTTGGAACAACACATAAAAACTGCAGAATGTAGCTTATCCGCATACTTAAGTATTGATTCTTCCATTGTGGTAATTATTCGTCCAAGTTCAGCTCATCCGTCTGCACTGCAAGTAACGGCCTGCTTGCATGAAGCGCAGAATATGCAATCACTCGTAGAACAACTGAGTCCGACACTAGTTACCGAGTTACCTCTGTCAACACTCATTGGAGGATTCATGGTAACACCTGTAGTAGATAGTGCAAGTACTGTACTGCTCGCCACTTCTCCAGGTATCCTGATACTGACCATATCAGTAATGTTACATATTTTATAGCAATGTTTGCTCTATAGACGCACATGGCAAGCAACACAACCAACCTAGTCTTTTAAACAAGTTTGGATGAATAAGTATTAACTAATGGTGAACTGTGCAAGACATCAAGTACAAAATATGTGCAATTAAAGACGATCTCATAGCTGTGGATAACAGTAAGCCACGTTATATTGGAAGTTGACGAATCCTTCCGAACATGTATAAGCAATTTTAAGCAATTATTATTATATATTATATATAATTTATTTCACAGAACAAGGCAATGATCACTATAGTAAATAAACGAATGTAAATAATTAAAAGTATTCTGGCCCAGCAGTACCAAAAAAAATATTTTAGACTAATGATCCCTATAAAAGAGGCAGTGTTTTCTTATTGACATAATGAATTTATTTATATGTGTGTACTTCGTTGATATTTCTATAGGGAAAGACATTTTCTCCTAAGTTACACCCTTTCCTGCTCATTTCTATGTATAAGATATATAAATTGAAGACAAGTTAAATCTAATACAAGTACATGCCAACAGGTATACTATAAATGTGTGTGCACATACACACTTATTAATATTTACTCTTCATTAGCAAAATAATAGAACGAACTTTATGCATTGTATGTGGTACAATATGAATAGTAATATATAGAAAACACACTCAAATTACTGGTCTATAGGAAATCAATAAGTAGAATAAGGCATATATGCTTTATGTCTACTTCAAGTTTGAATTGATATTCTGTACTTACTGATATACTGTAAAAATTAAGTAATATTTGTTAATAATTGCAATACTAAATCAATGGCTCTTTCCCTAGATTGCAAATATTAGCAAGCAAGGGTATAGCAAGATAAAAATTGGGAGGACAGCTCAACTAGGTTGAAAAGATCAATATAATTTGGCACTAAGAAATATGTGCATTCATGTCCATTGGGAGGGGCCTCGAACTCCCCTCTTTTCCTATGGCAGTTATCAAATGAAAATATATAACATCTTCTCGCACAATACTTTGTGATGTGAAATCTGTGTATTAATCTTTTATTAATTCAAGATCATCTCCTTGCTTGTGTTACCCATCTTATCGCTTCAAGTAGCAGATTTGATTGCTTGTAAACTATGGCTTTGGAAAATTCAATAATAAAATTTCGAGCATGTCTCTCAAAAGCGATTTTAAGTGATGGATTTTAGAAACTGGTGTATATAGGCCTGTATTTATCTCATCGAATACATCAGAACTTCAAAGGAAAGGTGACATATTCTATTAAAGTTGTATCTCATGACCATTAATACGCCCCCCTCTCCACATGAGATAAGAGGCCAATAGTACTTATATTTGAAAGTTAGCTACACTGGAGAAGAATTCGAGATATATCCCTGTGAATATGTGTAATAATTTTTTTGCCTGCTTTAAGCTCTAGTCGTCATTCATTTACTATTTATTACCTTCGTATGATTTTCTTAGGAAACCATTTTAAATAACTCCAATTATTGGTAAGTGGAATGTAGTAAATTTTTTTAAGCGGAAATGGAGCCATTCGTTTTCCCTGTGGTCATTTTCAAACTCTACTTCGCAGGAATAAAAGCATTTTTTACTTTTATATCTTAGCATAGAGATTGCAGATTCAACGTAACTTTATAAATCGATATAAGATAATTCATACAATGGCAAGAACCTAATATTCATAAACAGCGATAAGTGTGTGATGTAAATAATTGGAATAAACCATTTGTCTCCATGTTTGTGTTACTGTTGATGGATATAGTATTTCGCAATTTATGTGGTCTACTAATTATTTTTTTCCAATCGGTGCTTGAAAATGTAATTTACCTGTGAAATTTGTACAAAAAATATGTAAAAAAAATTGTATATTTGTACTTTTTGTATGTTTGCTAACTTGTATATACTTCTCGACAATTTATGTAATGACTTATACCGATGAATTTTACTATATATACATTTTGAAATAAATTATCATTGCTCTAATTCAATTATTGTTTAATTGATCTGGATGTTTAATGTTCTGAGGATATCAATATGCATACTTGATTAGTTCGCAATTTTTGCGTTTTATGACAGGACTGCTAAGATTTTGTTGCAGTAATCCTGAGGAATTTGAACTACTCTTACTTAGAACAGCGATGGTCACTTGCTGAGTGTACGTGGGCCAACATGTATATGATGGTGACAACATGTATATGATGGTGACGACAACATGCATTTTATTTAGCCAATATTTAAAAATGTTCTCTAGAATAATAAATGTAGGTTATTTCACAATAATTACAGTTACTTCAAGTTGCAAGATTACATATGCATAAGCAATTTTTTAAAAAAAATGCTATTTTGAATATGGTTTTTACTAAAATATTGATGGTATTGAAATTTAATATAAGTGAGAATAATGTGTATGCTCATGTTGACATAAAATGTGTCAAGTGCACAAAAGTAAACTTTCAATAATGATTCTAACATTTTTAGCAAGTTCTGAAGGTCTTGACGTGTACATAGTTTTGTGGGAGTGTTGGCTGCCAAACATCAGCTTGGTATTCCCAGTTCTGGTGGGGAAACAAAGCCTGCATACCTGTTAGAGAACAAACGGTGAGCCAATTATAATCAGGGTTCTGAAAGTGGTCATCAGTTAATTTGTTTAACGCTGTTTCACTGCTTTCATAAAGTAAATTCACACATACATGCTTCTGAAGGTGGATGCAATTGTTTATTCTTCTGACGGCATTTAATGTAAGGTATTTAGTTTGTGTAGATTGACTTCAATTCTAGGAAGGAAATTAGCATATTGTGGACACATAGCGCAGGGAGAAAAATTCGTTAAATCCCGCCCCCAATTGGCAGTGGGGTGACACATCATAAGGAAGAGCCTTAGAGGCTGAAAAAGAAGAGGATGGATAGATAATTTGGACTGGACAATGCACAGAAGGCATTATCCATGTGAGTAGAGATAGAAAAATGTGGTTGATATTGACTGACAACCTCCGAATCGGAGAAGGCACTTACTTGGATGATGGTGATAGACTATGTTTGTCAGAAAAGTGTGGCTAAAACGAAATTAATAGAGAAATGTCAACTTCATTAATCTTGCTGAAAGTTGAATAAAACAACAACAGATTCAGTCATTCAGCCATCATTGGCATAGAAAACTAAGCCACAGATGGAAAAAATGGTAAGCACTCTGTATCAATGGGAATCAAACCTATATTTCCCACACAGTAGAAAAATCATTATCTCCACAGAAGACCTTATATTTTAATTCCAAGACTTTTAGAATAATTTAGAATGGGACAAATGGCACAATACAACCTCTGAATAGCGTCATATTCACAATGCCCAAGCTCGTTGATATTGGAAATCAAATATATTATAAGCTAACTAAATTGGCTTGCTGAGACACTGGATGCAAATACAATAGACTTCCATTTATTTAGATTAACTGGGATCAAGGTATGTCTGATGAGACAGAAAGCCAAATAATGACGGTATGAAGCAGTAGTAGCAGCAAGGATGCAGAGTTACCTGGGTCGCATAGAGCACAAGTGAACTTGTAAAGGAAGAATTAAGATCTGGTTAGCTTATTGATCTAGAAAATTAGAAACCTAAGTCACCTAGACCACAAGTGAACTCGTACATGAAGAATCGAGATCTAGTTAACTTATGGATCCAGGGAATTAGAAACCTAAATCGCATAGCACACAAGTGAACTTGTGAATGAAGAATCGAGATCTGATTAACTTATTGATCCAGGGAATTAGAAACCTAAGCCACATAAAACACAAGTGAACTTGTAAATGAAGAATCGAGATCTAGTTAACATATTGATCCAGAAAATTAGAATTTTATCCGCCATGTCTAAACAATTTTAAATTATTTAAGACGTAATCTCTGAACCATATAGAGAATATTTGTTTCCTCATGCATCATATTACACTGAAGTGCTGAAAGTCATGTGAGCCCTCTTCGAACTTAAAGGGTAGCATTGGGTGTGAAATGGATGCAACTGGTCAGTGGAAGTCATCGAGAGAGAGATATTCAACCATGCTGTCTTGATAAACACCCATAATTCCCTGGTTGTGGTAGGTGCTGGATCTTGTGCATTAATGGCTCTTTTGATTATATCCCAGGTACGTTCCACAGGGTTCATGTCTGGCGATCTAGGTAGCCAAATTATGTGCTGGAGCAGTCTTGAATGCTCCTCAAACCAGTCATGAACAATATGGGCCCAACAGCATGCAGCATTATCATCCTTGAACACCCAATCCTAACTTGGGTAGGTCAAGTCCATAAAAGGCTGCAAATGATCACCAAGCATATGAACATGGCAATTTCCTGTCAATAACTGGTTCAATTTGACCAGAGAACCCAATCCATACAAAGAAAACACTTCCCACACCACTGTGAATCCACCACCAGCTTGCACAATGCCTTGTTAGCAAGTTGGATCTACAGCCTCATGGGGTTTGCACCACACCCAAACTTGATCATCAGCTTGTAGCAACTGGAAACATGACTCATCGGACTATGCTACCTTTCTTCAGTCATCTAGGGCAGTGGGGTGCAAACTGTTTTTATTGCTGATCCTCATTTTGTGTAAAATTTTGTTGCAATCCATGGATGAACTGTTCTATACTTAAAAAAATATGTTATGTACATTTCTTTGAATTTGGTAACCCATCAAAATTTTCTTGCGATCACCAAAGGAATCACGACCCACAGTTTGCGCACAGTGCATGTGATCTTAAGCCCAGAAAAGATACTAAAGCTGGTGATCTGCTGTAAGTAAAAGCACTTAAGTCAATCTTTTGCTGTCATATCCCATCAATGCCAAATTCCATGGTACAGACTTCAGAAACACACCTCTACTGCACCCCTTATTGAATATGTCAGTCGTTCACACATTGTCGGTCATCTGTTCGCATGGATGCTTCTCCTCAGATATGCTGGTCTCTGATTATTCAGAAGACATGGATGGCCACTGTGTTGTCCCTTGTGAGAGGTAATGCCTTCCATGAGGTACTCTCGATGCCCTTGATGCTGTGGAGGATGGAATCTTAAAATTTGCAACAACTTCTGAAATGATATGCCCCATGCTTCAAGCTCCAACGATCATTCCATGTTCAAACTCCATTAATTATCGTCGGGTAGTCAATATCATTTTATTCAACGTTTCACAAGACATTCAAGAGTCTAACAGACAGACAGACAGGCCTTTTGACTCGTTATGCCTTTTTAAAGCGATGCGAGCACCACCACTTGTAAATTTGTATACTGCTATCCTATGGTTTTCGGTATTTTATTATACATAGGCACTCACCATGAATGAAACTGAAAAAGTGTATTCCTACGCCCCAAGCAAAAATATTATTTCAGTATATAAACATTTGGTATTAGTAGGATTCAAAGTCAGGTTTTTGGCAAGGTGGGTAAAATAGTATTACTGCAATACCACTAGATGTCAAAAAATTTTACCTAACTACAAGTGAATGAACATATTCATCAAAAAATAATCAGCTATTTTTATTCAAGAAATAAAAGATCTTAAAAAGAAAGTAAACAACTACAGCGTTTAACAGGTGAGATAAAACAATAAGTGGAATCATTTTTGTCATAACAAGGAGGAATAATTTGCGTAGAAATCATTGAGGAATGTTAATTTGCCGAAAATCGTCATCGAAGCCCAAGATTGCTAGCTACGGTTACAATTACAGTTTCAGCTGAGCCCAAAAATTCAAATAACTTTTCAAAGCTTCAGGCATTGTTTCAGATTCGCATGTTCCATTCACTACGCACCAACTCTCTTCATTGAATTTACTGGACCAATAGGCACTACTGACTGTACCCAGCTGAACCAGTGCGCCTATATGAAAAGAAAATGACTTATAAACGAGTATTAGAAAAAGAATAAACGAAATGCAATTAATTCAATAAATAGCAAGAAGAAAATGCACAGGAAAGAGTTTAATATTAAAATTTTCTTATTCACACACATAAGGCTCCATTCGTTCTTTTTGAGTGCTACCTCTACAGAACCAACTAACGTAACTCTGTTCCAAATAGAACAGCTATTTTAGCACCCTCTTTTAATAATCGTTATTTTCCCAATCCCTTCTTTTCAACTTCTAACGCTCCTGTAAATTTGGTACTCTAGACAGCCCCTTGTGTGTGGGTGTGTGTGTGTGTGATTCAGAACTGTACTCCTCTCCCACAGTGCAATTTTTATTTTTCTGTGCTGTTTCAGCTTATAAACAGTGAAATCTGTCTGTAACAATACTCGAGGGACTGGGAGAAGATATCGTTACAGACTAGGTGAATATGATTTACTCCATATTTGTCGGGACTGTGGGAAGTTATCGTTATAGACACCTCAGTATGGTTGACAGATTAACATTATAGACCAGCGGTCGCCAACCTTTCGGACCTCACGGACCACTAAATTCATAATTTTAAATCCCGCGGACCACATTTCGTGAATTTAGTGCAATATAAAGGTGGAAATTGTCATTCAGAATATGAGAATTTCTTAGAATATTATTTTTGTTTTATTATTAATAAAACATTAAAAATGCAAATAATGTCCAGCCAACAAATATTATGGTAAAACTAAAATAACCCTCAAAACTAGACTCTAAGAGTATGAAAACAAATTTAGGACTCAAGATTTTAGTTCACTTCTTGTCTAACACTGCGCTGAACAGAGCCATGTCCCATGCTGGCATAATGCGAAAATCTTGCACAAAAATATTCATAACTATAATAGTCGAATATTCCTTGAAAGTTGGCAATCTAGCAACAATAGCCATCATAATGCGTTAAATGAATTTCACAATCTACCCGCAGAATGTGTAAAGCTCAAATAATATTACAGCATTTCAACGATTTTCGCACTGAAGATGAAGCTGCGATAGCTTCTAAACGTTTGCCTTCAACTTGTTCTATATACTTTTAATGGCTGCTTCTCAAGATGCTAATGTATTTGTTTCAAATGCCAGTCGTAATTTATTTAATTTATTTCGCATTAAATGTCCAGATTTTCCCACGGATCACCAAAATTTCCTCGCAGACCACCAGTGGTTGGTGACCGCTGTTGTAGACAGTTTATCGTTAGGTACCATTCACAAAGGACGTCCTTGTTTTAGTGGAGGTGTTGCTTCATTAAGGACCATCTGCATTTTAATTGTTTTCTTATAAATTTGATGCAAAATGCATAGTTTTCTTTTCACGTAAATTCCCCATTTCAATTATTTTCTTATAAGTTTTATGGAACATACACTTTTTTTTTCAAATGTAAATTGCATGGCAATTTGAAGCACATGTTGAGATTTCAGAAAAAAAAGAGGGTCTTTTGGAAAGTACAAAAGATGGACACCACCTATGTTTTATGATTTTTTTTTGATTAACTTGGGGGGAACAGTAAGTCAAAGGAGGGAAGTGACCTTATGTGATCCCCATCAGACGCCTGGGAATAATCAGCCGGAATGCCTAATGGGGTGGCGGTGGACATTGATACCCAGACAGGAGGTTTCAAAGGGGCACTTGCCCCCTTCTGGCCCTTGGATTGCTGCAGGTTTTACTGTGGTTTTGCTCCCTCTTTGAAACTCTGTGGGCATTGATGAGTGTAAATGCTTTGTCCTAAAGCGAGATTTTTTATGGCTTAAGTGATGTAAGTCAGTTACATTCACCCATGGGCAGATGTAACATGCCTGCATCCTGAATAGTATAAGATGTCGAATATAAAGAAAAATATTCTTTATGTAATTTCAAGATGTTGGACAAATTTTTTTGGAATTTTGAAGAACATGTGTGGGGGGGGGGGAGAAATAGCTGTATATCGTCCCATGGGGAGGGTGAGTGAAATTGGAAGAGCGCAGACCAGGGGAACTGAGGGTTAAAAAGTGTCAAAATCATGCTGATGTCCTTTGTGAATGGTTCCTTATGTACAGATTTCACTGCATACATGGTTTTTTTTTTTTTCAAACCACAAAAGGCTGACAAAATATCTTCAAACTAAGAGTTAACTAGCAAACAAATACCTAAAATCAAAATTGAAACTTGCTAGATTATTACAAATAGCTTAAGACTAAATATAGTGGACTCCCAATTTTATGAGCTCGTGTGGGCCCCAAATAAGATTTCGTAAAATTGAAAGTACGTAAACAAGCATTAACACATTAGTTCTATGAGATACTCTTTGCGACCAACAGAATAATTTGTAAATTGAAGGCTTGTAAAAGCACAAGTACACTGTATTTATTTTACAATTATACTGTTTTGTAAAAGCTCACACATTTTAGCACATTATATAGACATATTTTATAACCTCTGAGCTACAAGCAAGCTTTGACCTTTCTGTATTTTACAGTATGGTTGTTTCCAATCAAATTTGTGATTTAACATTCTGACAGCTATACTAACGTACATCCTCTATATCAATATTTGGAGCTATATGATCAGGCATGCAGCCACTGGGAAGGTAAGGGGCTCAAGCCCTCCCCAGATATCTGTGGAAGCACCCTTGGTACTAATATTTAAATGGCTTCCCCAATGAACATGAAAGATCTCTGTTTTATCCCTAATAAAACAGCAATTTCTAGCATTAGAATTTGAAGGAAAAATATTATTTCCTCTTCATGTGTTTATTATACTGATCACGTCGTGAAACTCAAGAAAAATTGTGCACCTTTGTTAGCAAGCCAAGTAGAAATGCTGTTGGGCTTCTGTTTATATTTCTAGGTGTTCGTTAACATATAATTTACGCTCACAATTCTTATAGCAACCTCCCTACCACCTCCGTGGGATCAATGCGGTACCCAATCAGAATGAGCCATATATTCATTCGGCTTCTCGACAACTAATACATCTCCTTCGACTAAATAATAGCCGAGACATGCTAAATATCAATGCCAGCCATGTTAACATAACACACATTCCTCATACGTCATACAAGAGGTCACCAGAGAGGTCAATTTAACACAACCTCTGAACCCCAATAAATACACTCATATACTATCAAGCTTACTGGAGAATTAATCAAGCTCAGCTTATTAAGCTTGAAGGTCAATCAAATATATGATCAACCATGTTGTGTCATGAACTAAACCCGAGACCACAAAATTGGACATATGTAATCAAAACTAGCTTGATGCTGGAGGTGTACTACTAGGGAAAGGATTGACTGAGTTTCATGCTGTATCAACCTCAGAAATGGGACACTATACAAGATCATTATAACATCACATTATTATAGCATTATATTATACATATAACATTACATATGACATTTTATTATTACATTACATATGACATTTTATTATTACATTACATATGACATTTTATTATTACATTACATATGACATTTTATTATTACATTACATGTGACATTTTATTATTACATTACATATAACTATATTATTACATATAACTATTATAACATTATATATATATATATATAGTATGATTATTATTAGATCACATATAACATTAAGTTATTACTTTATATATAACATCAATAGAGAGTATGAGAAAACAGTGCTTTCATTGACTGATTAAATGTTTAGCATTCTCATGAGGAAATTTGAGCTTTATTTAGAATGAAGTTCCAAATTTAAAAAAAAAAAAAAAATAATTAATGGAAAATGGAATATAACATAAAAACCGCATTATAACAAAAAGGAGCAGCAAGGTAAACTCAAGCCAAACATCTAAGCATGCATGAATGGGAAAATATGCATACCAATTCATGTACGTCATGCACCCAATATTCACAATTAGACCACATAAATGAACCTCTAAATTACCAACGAATGATCCAGTGGTTTCAGAAATTTGAGGACATGCATAGGTGAATAACATTTATGCGAAAAGAAAGAAAAACTTTTACATACATAATTTCAAAATCAGAAGCCTGGCGTCCTTGTGCATATTCAACTAACAGATGCAGATGTAATTAAGAAAGCAATTATCTATGTGCATCCCTTGTTTATTTACATAGTATTGAAAGCAAAAACTGCTTTTGTGTTTTTTTATAGCACAAGAACGGCAAAACTATGCTACACTAGGTCCTCAGTTTTCCGAGGTATGACGATGATTGGGCATCAAATTAATGGAAAGGGTGACCACGTAAAAGGACAGGTATAAATAGCAAAAGATCTTAACAGCCAATGGGCTTAGGGGAGATTGTCGATCCATACTGGCATACAATGACACATTGCTAGCACTGGTGTCATCATTTAACGTCTATCGGGAATCAATCCACCTCAGAGGATAGATGAAATAGATGGATGGAATGGAAGGACACCCAGGGCCGGCCGATACTCCTACAGAAGCCCACCGGACACCATTGGACAGATGCAGGTCACCACAAATGGCAAAGAATGGGCACAAGCCAGTCCTGAAACCAGGGCACACAGAATGCCATCTAAGCATCCAGGCTGGTGTCCCGTATACTCATGGGTAAAACGAACAAGACGATCAATGTTGCGTGTGAGTGGAAATGGTGGCCTAACAGCCTGGAACAAAATAAAGGATGCCCGCACAACCTCAGAGTCAAAGACCGATCTGTGAGGAAAGGTGGACCCAAATCCCAGAATAGCAGGCACAAACATCAATCCATCCCAATCCAGCAGCCTGGCCAATATCCCATAGACTTCAACGAAGTCTAGCTCCTCCAAAGGCGACACAGTCATACGAGCAGGAACGCTCTGCCAGACCCAGACCGAAGTGAAAAAACATCCGCATGCCACCAGAGTTGCAACCGGACTCTTGTTTTCCAAGGGATCCGAATGTCTTAATAGTTGAGGAACCAACTCTCTAGACTGCAATGAGCAGTTTGTTTTTTGTTAACCACTGAGAGTCAAACCTGGGTTACCAGGATGCCAGACTTAACATGTTACCACTGCACCACCACCACCACAGGGCCACAACAAAGGACTGAGTTTTATGGTGCAAGGACAGCAAGGGTCATGCTGCGCCAGAACATAGTTTTCAGAGAAATCAAAATCTCTTAAGGGCCTAGGAAACCAACCCCATGTACAACGATGAGCAGTCAGTTGGTTAGCGTACCTTTTTTCGGCATAGTTGGTTGTCAAACCTAAAATAACATAACACAAGACAATTTCATTGCCACTGCATCACGGCAGGGTCAAAATGGTGTATAAGCAGCAAAAACTATATTGATAATTCAGGATCAAAGAAAGTTTTCAAAGCTGCAAGATGTTACTTTCACAGAACATGGTTACATTAACAGACATTGGCTTTTAGGAAACACCAGAATGAGTAATTATCAAAAGCCAGGTTCATAACCTGGCAGATGTGAAAATGTTCTTCAGCAATGCAGTTTCATGCTTTCGATACGTCGTAAACAACTGAAGGTTGCATACTGGACCAACTCTTTCCTACTACCTGTCGTATGTTGATTTAATATGCACCAAGGCTTCTAGCATCAGACCTTGGAATTACAGTTTACATTTATTAATTGTTTGTATTTAATTACAGTGAGGGTTGGGGGGAGGGCACATCTACAAAATAGCACTTTGTCGATGAATCTCAATGTTTTGAACCTTTTGGAAGCCGAGAGATGATGTTTCAAGATGTGTTTTTATTGTCAGTAAGTATTAGAGTGCCTTTATTTTTATATATATATATTAAATATTAAAAATTGAAGACATATATAAAAAAGTATCTATGTCTACAGAATTTGAATACCCGTTTGCAAGAGCCTTATAAATCCTTCATAGCTTGAAATTTGAGGTAACAAGGGTTTGAGGGGGGAAAAAATAGGGAGGATTTTCCACTTTGAAAAAGTGAGAGATCCAATTTTACAAACATTTTAGTTTCATTTACGTAACTTTGAGACTGTTTCTAAGGTAATAATACAGCTATGCCATAGGCGAGTCTACAGCAATAATAATTGGAAGTTAATATACAACTAAACATTTTTGAGGTAACGGAATATAAAGGTGGGAAAGAAATAGGCGAATATATTCGCTAATAAAAATATATACTTGTTAATTAAGTTAGCTAATAACAGGGTAATATTAGCTAAATTATAAACAAGAGTGTGGCATTTACATACCTCAATGTTGGCTTCTTTGGCAAAAACAGGGGCATTGATAAAATTCACATCTTCACGGCCCCATTGCTTGAGAATACCAATTAATGACGCTACTTTTAAAACATTTTCCTTGGCGTTGGGATCGTCTCCTGCATTTAAAATAAAAATGAAACGTTTTCAAGAAATAAATTCAAAATTATGAAAGACGTTGAATATTTTTAATTTACGCAAAATACTTCTAAGGAGGTTGTGTCTGAAATCTCAAATATTCAAAAATAGTGATGCAACAAAAATGCATTAGATATTTCACCGCTGGTACAGAATATGTCCCATAGTGTTTTTTAGTGGAAAGTGTTTCCAACACGCATGGCAATATTTTTTTCAGTTTACGTCATGTTACAAGACCCCGCCTCCTCCCCTCTCCTCCTTTTCCTCGATTCAGCGAACTTTAAAAAAAAAAGGGTACTAACCTTTGTTTCTTTGGTGGGAATATTGTTTTTTGCACTTAAAAACAACTTAAATAATTTCATCTCTTTTACTACATCGTCATCCACGTTAGGCCTAGCACACAATCTCATTTTCTCCTGACAAACTGGGTACTCATACTCCCACGCCTTCTTTCATAACCCACTCCACCACACTTCTTTTCCCTTTTAATCGAATTCCACACAAAAAAAATGAAGTTAAACATCCACACATAATAATTCCAATCGCTACAATGAAACAAATACAGCCCAAAGAAGGATGAACCAGTCTATGACGTCAATTCTCACGTCACAGAGTGTGTAACGTCACAACCCCGCCTACAATGACTTTTCGACTCTTTTCTAGAGGAAAAAACAAAAGGACTATGGCACATGTTCCATACTTCCACCGATATTTCCTCCAAATTAAAGAACCTTCCATTAATGCTTATATATTAATACCTTATACAGGCATACAGAGACAGATTTAGGTGCTACAGTACACGGTTAAGTCCAAAATTTCGCAAAATCTGTAGTATTCTGTGGTTTGGATTCCTAAGAAATAGAGGCTTAGATCCCTCAGAAAACTGTAGGTCCAGGAGCAGTATGGCCTTAGCTGCTATTCCCCACACACAGAACATACATCCTCTGGTGCAGAACCTAACATTCTGAAGGAGAAATGCTACATCCACAAAACGCAGACAACCACTTTAATGTTATCGTCAGTGGGGTGCAAAATGTGAAAAAACTCACCAAAGAAGGTTACCATAAGCTTCATGTCATTTTCCGATTGTGGTATTAGTGTTCCTAAAATAGCCCCTAAAGTTTGGCATAAACAAACCCAATTCCGAGTGCCATCAGCGAGTGAATGGCAAAAGGCAGGAGAATTAACCTACAATAAAAACAAATGAACAGTGACATCAATCTTCGGAGCTGCAATTGCCAAAAAAAAAAATTTGTTTTTTTTGGTAAAAATGCACTGCAAGAAACTATTATAACAACACTGAAACCACACTTACCACACCAGGAACAAAGTGTCCATTCATGAGGTCAACGAACTGGATGCCGATTTCCTCAGCTACTCTCATTTGCGCTTCTGCGGTACTAGCACCTAAATGGGGAGTGCATATTGTCTTTGGATGCTGTATCAAAGCTGTGTTTTTTGGAGGTTCCTAAAAGAACGAATATAGTGGTAATCTTTCATATTTACAATATTCTACGAGTGCTGATTACAGACAAAAGTACTCCATTTTAACATGATGGTAGAGACCAAGTCGTGTTTATTTTCATACTACTGAGACCACTTACACACGCTTTGTGGGCCACAATATACCAATATCTTCCACTGGGCTCAAATCAGGACCTATGACCAGTGACTTCAATAATTCCGCAGAATTAGCCTTAAGCCATAATTTTGAAAGAGAAGAGACATGAATTATGGCGTTATCTTGCAAGAACATTCTCCTGAGGTAATAAGAACTTCAGGCAATACGCTGTCAGCTAGCATATCTTGCACTGGCAGACCCAAGGTGGGGGGGGCAATGGGCAATCGCCCCCCCCTTTGAGCAGGGATTGTATCATAGAAAATGAAATTATAAGTACTGGACAAGGCTAAAAACAGGAATTGGAAGCAAATCACCCCCCACCTTGAAAAATTTCTGTATCCACGCTTGATATGCTTATGAATTTATTTTACTTTCTAAAATAAAAAATTAGGGTGGTTCCTCTTACTGAAAACTCTCCACTACCACCACTATACTCCTACTTCCAAATTGATGCTTGAAGAAAACGAACTTTTCTTTACAAAGATCATGGGGGGGAAGTAACATTGGGTCCATCTAAGTTAAATCTTTTTTTCACCCAAGAAAAGACACTGTTCCACTTAGAACCAAAAATGACAGGTTCCTTGGCAAAATTCACCCCAGCAATTTTATGGCATTTTGTAAGAAGATATTGAGATTTTAATTCCGAATACAGATTTATTTTTTTATTTTTTTGCAAAAACTGCAGAATTTGGCTATAGCAAGGCAAATTTCTCTTTTAATCTGATTTGAAATTTGTTTTTTCAAACATGCTCTCTTCTTTTTTTTTCCCCCCATAAGAAAAAGGTGAAGCTGGTCTACCTGTATGCTATTGATGGCCATACTTTGCAGTACGGCCAGTAAAAGCATACGGCACAAAGAAAAGAAATATTTATTTTCTTTCGAACGTTTCACCATCTAACTGTGCCATAACATCGGCGTTACTATTACAACGCCTAAAAAATGTTGATAAAAATAGTTTCTAAATTTAATCTGCGTAGTGTTCGACTTGTATAAATATATCTGCTGCAACGGGCTTTTCGATGAATTTAATACCGGTCTTTTCGTAAGTGGGTTTAAATTTAAAAAGCAGTCAATGTACTGACTACCCCATTCCACGAAATAACCGGTTTTGGAGAATACACTTTAAATACATTCCTAAGGGATGGAAGGTTTGTCGTCCATAGCTCAGATGGTAGAACTGTTGCCCGGATTGTAGAAGGTCATGGAATCGTGCCCCACTAGACGCAGAAAACATTTCTTTTCTTTGCAAAAGTTTAACCATCTAACCATGTGCATAACATTAATATTACTATACTATAATTTTTGCCACCCACGTATTAATTAGCTCAAACTAGAGCTTATTTGTTTTGGAGAAAAAGAGACGCTTTTCCTCTCCAAAACAAATAAGCTCTAGTTTGAGCTGTAATTAATACGTGGGTGGCAAAAATTATTGTATAATAAATTCCCCCACGAAAACTCACAAAAATCTCGCCCCGGAGGCTTTCTTGTGTTGACCATATTTGGCAATTGTGTTATCCCTGCGGAGGGTAATAATACCTTAATATTAATATTACTACGCCTAAAAAACGTTGATAAAAATTGTTTCTTAATTTTAGAGATGATTTCAAATTCTGTGACAATTCCATTTTCTCCAAGTTACATGGAAACCCTGCTAGCTCTACCACAGGGCTAAAGCAGCTAATAATCATCACTGATTTTTCCCAGATGTTGGATATATGTTTAACACTAACACAGTAAAATCTCTGAATAGCTGGCACCCCAGGACTTGAGAATCTGTCTGCTACTCGTGAGTGTTTAGGCATAGCAATCATTACAACGGGGAATTGGAAATGTTTTTATTAAACAGAGGTGTCAACTATTCAGGAGTGTCCTTTAAGGTCTTATTACAAGGTTAACTTTAAAATATACAGAGCAACGTTAATACAAATATGAGATAAGTTTTACGCCGACTCCAAATATGGGTCATATACTTATATGAATTTTGTAACAACTGACTAATGCTTGTGGAATATTGTAATGGGGAAGATCGTTGAAAATAATCAATGGTAGTGGTGGGAGGGCACATCTACAAAATAGCATTTTGTCGATGTTGGATAACTTTTATCCCAAAGTGTGTGCCGACAGGGATAAAAGTAAAGAAATGACAAATCAGTTTTAAATTAGCAATATATACATTTTGCTTCTAATTATATTAAAATAGTAGGAATTCAGCAAAATTAAGAATTATATATATTACTGTGAGATACAATTACGGACAGACCTTTAAAAAGGCATGTATTAAAGAAATCTTTTCCACATTTACCTCCACAAATACATCGAAACCAATACCACCACATTGACCAGATTTTAAAGCACGAACAACAGCATCTTCGTCGATGATACCCCCTCGAGCAACGTTGATGAGCTTAACACCTTTCTTGCATTTCTTGAGCACCTCATCATTGATTAAATCTAAAAAACATAATTAACACTGAATTAATTAATTCCATAATAGAAAAATCCTTCCTTTAGGAAGTCTAGGATTTCCAAGTCGGGAAATACTTTTATGGTATTATAAATAAATGCTTGTACCATATGAGGCATTGAAAACAATTGGTGTAAGTCACAAAAATGAAGTTTTTGAGTTAAATCAATGGAAGTTAAGTCCGTTGCTTGCAACACTGGTATATGTTTATAGTGTAATTAATTGCTACAGGATGGCACCACGTGACTGTTGCCCAAAATGAAACTGGCGGTTTGTCGGACTCAAATCTTTTCTTATCTCATTTTAAGCAAAAATAGACTTGTATAATTGTTGTTTTCAAGGTCTCACATATGTAATACTTATATCTTATTATATGAAATGCCTGATCATATTATATACAAAATGCTTATATCATATTATGTGAAATGCTTTACAAATATGAAAGTATTCGTAAATCAGTACTGATACTGTTGTTTCAATGCAATTTACATGTCAATTTAAATGGAATAAAATTTATTATGAAAATTAATTTTTAACACCCATCTTTTTCTTCTATTGAAGCTGCAATCCCTCCCCCACTGCCAGTGAGAGTAAAGAATTATATATAAAAGCGCAGTGTGTATATACATATATGCACACATACACAAAGGCTGAACTTAACAATGAATGGTCAATCGTTTTATTTACATCCCAATACGCTGACCACCAGTAAATGAACATAATGACGTGTGAAAATTTCCACATACTTACATTTGTCAAAGGTTGCTTAATTAAGGAATAGAGGTTGTGAAGAAATTAATTATAGAAAATAATTAAAGATTGTAGCTTTTATAAAAGATTTTGTTTGTTTTACGGCTCAAAGACTACAGTGGTCATGCTGCGCCGGGACCTACTGTTTTCCGAGGAATCCGAACCTCTTAAGGCCTAGGGAACCAAACCCCGGACTACAGTGAGCAGTGCGATCTTTATGAGATCTCTGAGTAAGCGTTCTTTGCACTGCTGGGAGTCGAACCCGGGTTAACAGCACATTAGGCGAATGCGTTGTAACACTGTAGCGCTGCAGGGCCTTGAGATATTATTGCCCTCCTCAGGGTTAACACAACTGTTAAATGATCATCACACAAAGCCACTAGGACATTTTTATTGTAATTTTTCTTTCGTGAAAAAAATTACACAAAAAAAAAGTACCATGAAAAAATTATCAGAAAACCTGTCTAGGTGACTTTGTGCATTGACCACTTAGCAATAGTGCCAACCCTGAAAAGGATAATATCTTTTGCAGAACATTATATGTGAAGAAAGCGATCATCATCCCTGTGTCTTGGTGGCCAAGCAGGTTATGGCACACAGGTTCATACGGTGGATTCCTGGTTCGATTCAGAGCCAGGGTGGTGTCTCCTCTTTTTTTCCATACATAAGAAGCTGTATCCCAAATTGGAAAACGTGGGTGTAAAAAACGTTATCCGGATTCTAGCTTAAATTAAACGTAAAGCCTAAGATACTAATTTTTGTAAGTCATTACTGAAACAACCTCCCTAATTTAATTAGGGTTTTTCCCTCTTCATGTAATTTATATGCCAATTTATATATCGTACCCTTGCAACGAAAGTGTTACAACTCAAAAAATCCCAATCTTCAGAAAATGCAAAAAACTGTTTCTGGTTGAATTGAGGGATGTTGTGTTCATCTAATGACATGTGCCAACTAGCAGAAACCCAAATAACTTATGACCTAACATTTTGCATGGCAAAATGCAGCACTGTTTTCTACATCTGGTTATAACATTGTAATTTTCACCGAATTTTGAGTTGTAACACTTTCGTCACAAAGGTGCGATATGAGGCAATTTATGTCACTTTAAATGTCATGTAACGTATGTATCAATTTATATGTGAATTGGAATATAATGCAATTTACGTTAGAATTGGAATATAATGTAATTTATGTTGGAATTGGAACATAATGTAATTATGTCTGCCAATGCACATATAATTTATAGTATTGATCATGTGAATAAATTTACAAATGTTACAAGACCAATCTGTTTAACACATGGGAAAAGAAAAAAATATCTGAACTAAAGTGAGATGCATGAATAGATGAACCACAGTGAAACACACGAATACATGAATGAAGATGAGATGCATGAATACATGGGTTAAAGTGAGATGCATAAATACATTAACCAAATTAAAGTACATGAATACATGAACCGAAGTGAGATGTGTGAATATATAAATTAAAATTAGATGCATGAATGCATAAACTAAAGCAAGATGCATGAATAAATAAACTAAAGCAACATGCATGAATACATGAACTAAAGTGAGATGCATAAGTACATGGGTTAAAGTGAGATGCATGAATACATACATTAAAGTGAAATTCATGAACACATGAACTGAAGTGAATGAGTAGATGAATTAAAGTGAGACGCATGAATACATAAATAAAAGTGAGATATAGGAACACAGAAATATGATTACTTCTAGTTTGGGGAATAAGTGGTGTGTGAACCGTAATATAATCTGCTAATGGCCATAGAGATTCCAGATCATAGCTTTGAACTCCGAAGGTGATACTAACATCGGCAGGAACTAAAGGATCAAAGCCAATTGTCTGAAAAGGAAAGGGTAAAATAGAAGATATATATAAAGTTATATATACATAAATGAAAATGAGATTAAAACAGCCTAAAAGAATAGTAAAATAGCTAGGAAGAGTAGTAAACCATTCAGAAAAGTCTGATCATCATTGTCAACACGTAAGTTTATTTTACCTTTGTTTGTTATTTTCTATTTCATTGTACTCTTGGTTCTAAAATGCTTTACTCACAATTTTGATCTGTTTTTTGGTTGTCAAACCGTTCTGCCTGAAGTTATTTTAATATAGTTGAGCTTCAAATATATCCTTTCAATTGCCCCCCCATTGATCTGTTCTATAGGGACTTCGTAAACTGTTGCCACTTAAAAAAACAGAACAATATAACTTTTTACAGGTATTATACTCTCTCATTGTTGTGTTACTATTTTAATTTATATATTTGGCAATGGCAACAGTGTATCTATCTCATAATTTCAAAATAAAATCAATATAGTATTGCTTGACATTGTCTGTCTTACAGTGCAAGGACTGCAAAGGGCATTCTGCATCGAGACCTACAATTTTCAAAGGAATTTGAACCTCTTAAGGTCCGAGGAATCAAACCCAGGACTACGGTGAGCAGTTTGTCAATAAGCATTCTTTTTTTGGAACTGCTGGAAGTCGAACCTGTGTTAATGGCATATCAGATGAATGCGTTATGAGTGTAGAACTTGCTCATTGTTGAGAGACTAAAACCTATTTCTTTTGCTCTTGTCAGTAGTAGAAATCGCCATGTTTCTTTAAAATACGAAAGCCTCGTGTTTTACGTGATAAAAACTGGATACACTGAAGGAAAATTGCTTAACAATGTGCAGCCAAACTGTATTCAAAGTCACATTAAGATGTGAGTAAAAAAAAGTATACTTCAAACTCAAATGCCCATTTTTTATACCATGCAGTAAATATTAGGGTCTGGGTCGAAACCCTGACATGCCAGAATCCCGACTGTCTAAAATCCTGATAAGCCAAAATTCCAACAGGGTTGAAATTCTGATGGTCCAAAATCCTGACAAATGAATAAATTCTTCGCGGAGAACCACCACCAAAATGTAGGAGGGTAGATGATGACAGCGAGATGAGATTTATGACTATTGTGAACGATTGTGATAATCGACCTATGGTGGAATATCTTCGTGATATCGCTCACAATGTATCGCTGTAAATATACCATTTGAATGTATACAGAATGCATGTGTAAGTAGTATTTTTTTTAATAAAATTAAATTCCTAAATTTTCATTTCAATATGTACTATTTAGTTAAGAATGTATTTAATTAAAATATTTAATTAATAATACTCAGAATATTTCAGAATTATTGATTTGTCGGGTTTTGGCATGTCAGAATTTTGGACTCTCGGGATTTCGACCCTGTCTGGATTTTGGTTTGTCGGGATTCTAGCTTGTCGAGATTTCGGCTGTCAGAGTACGTCCGGATCCCAAATATTATTTTACATAATCATTAATAATAAAAGTATATTCAGACATTGCTTAACACTGATAAAGCACCCTTTGGAGACAGAGGGCAATGCGGAATCATCATAACATAGCATGCATGAACTGCTCACATTGGCTGATCGAATGTTTATTGTAACAATGACAGTGCTTGAGAAATTGTAAATGCTGTTTACATTAAATTTCTATTTCCTTTGAAATTTCAATAAAGAATTAACTAGTCAGACTTGCATTATATCAAACACTGGAATATCAGAGTTCCACAAATATCAACGCTTTTCTGTGTCCCTTCAATTTTAATAATACTCATTGTATTATTTATATTACTTATGATGAATAAAAATTTGTGAAAATCATGTAGCTTATATCGAAGTTTTCGGCAGAATATAAGGATATATCCAATTAAGAATTTTTTTCATAATGAATAACAGAACTGGACAACGAAATGAGACGAATAAAGCAAAAAAGTCTTTCCATTACAAAAAATTATGAGAGTCGCTCAACGACGATTGTCTTAAAACCTATGCAGTTTAAGCAATGGTATACTAACCGATCGATAGACCAAGATATGGTGCTGACTTAAAAATAAACTCCAACATTACATTTTACACTTCCAGTGACAAACATATTTCAATTTATACCAAATATAGGCTATATTTATTTATATTGATTCTTTCAGTGGGTCATTTGGAAAGTAACTTAATTTTTTCACATAAATGGCTTTCATGGTCTTTTTCACAACCAATGTCATTCAAAGCCATAAAATTATTATACGCTTAGACAATGAACATTGTAAGCTTTGTTGGAAACAAATTACGTTGAAATCTGTAAAGTCATTTTAGTTTGAAACCACATGGAAAACCAATGTCAGCATTTTCGTCAAATTTTGCTTTTTTATCACTATAAAGGCAAAAGTGTGCTGCAAACAAAAAAAAAATTATGTACAATATAAGGTGATGATGTGTTGAGTGAATACCAATGTCAGAATCGGTTAGGAAAATTTCATTCTCTTCATTTCGTCCTCAAAAATGCACCACACTCTGGCAGGCCAGTGGAGGTTTATGAACACTAAATAAAGGTATTAGTGAATGTAAATCACCGCATAATACAAGAAATTGTCAAGAGATTGAATTTATCGAATTCAACCACTCATGATCAGTTGTTGGTGTGGTTTTTCCACTTGCATTTGGCATTTCCATCTGTAATTTGATATTGAAACGTGAAGAAAGCAATCTGTTTTTGAAGTAAGTCATAACCAGGGATGAAAAGTGGATGATGTACAGATGATGTTAAATACAAGAGATCATGACGCAGATGAGGAATCAGCTGCAAGCACATCGAAAACTGATATTTATCAAAAGAAGTTGTTGCTCTCTTTTTGATTGGTGGGATAGGAAAGAAACTGTTTATTTTCAGAAGCTACCAAAGAACCAAATGATTAATTCAAATGTCTACTGACACAAATTGGACAAATTGAACACTTCCATCGAGCAAAAGAGGCCAGCATTAATGAATAGAAAAAGGTGTAGTGTTTCACCAGGGCAAAGCCAGACCTCAAGCAAGTTTGGCAACTCGCCAGAAGTTGTTAGCGCTTGGGTGGGATGTGCTACCAAAACCACCATATTCCCCTAATCTCGCACCATCCGATTATCGCTTGTTTCGGTCTCCACAAAATTCTTTGGCTAGTAAAACGTTTGATTCCGATAAAAATATCAAAAATCACTTGGGGGTTTGTTTTTTGAATAAGGACCAGAATTTCTACAAGCGTGTAATTATGTTATTACCTGAAAGATGGCAAAAGATGGTGGAACAAAATGGCCAATACTTAACTAAATAAAATCTTTCTTTCTATAAAAATATTGACTTTCATTATCATGCAAATAAATAATACTACTCTCAGAACGAAATGTCTTTGCAATACCAAAAGGAACTAATAAACGGTGTATTAATATGATTTCACTCTTAACTTTTTAAACCAACAGGTGATGCTCATTTAAGAATATAACATTTAGGTTTTCCTCATTTTATCACATACTTCCCTATTGATTTTAATTCTTACTTTTTTTTCTAAGACTGCTCATTTTAATTAAAATTATGAAAGTGTATTATGTTTACCCTCGGCTCTAAAAACAGGTTTTTCAAATAGTTATAAGTATATAGAAGTTCGCATATATCGAACATTTTTCGCCACTCCCTTCAACTTTGTTATAAAAGAGTTTAACTGTATAATTAATGAACAACATGGTAACAAATCGGAACTTAATCAAATTCGTAAGGTCTGGCTGCACTCAAAGATTCGTTTGTATATTTTACATCTCGAAGCTGTAGTATGGGTGAACTGGCTGACCCATTATCTGACATCATCTGACAACAAGGTTCTCACTCACCTTGGAGATAGAATTTCTTACTTTTGTATTAAAGTTCCCTGACTAATAGCAAGCAAAACTTTGAGTTAAACTCTGGTTTTGATGGAAAATACCGTCACGTTTGAATGAAATGTGTCCACTGATGTACGCAGAGGGATGTTGATGGGGGTTGTAACCCCATTGCAATGAAATTTTGTATATTTAACATAGGAATATGTGAGTTGTAGCTCTGTAATCCCCATTGAGTCCATAATCCCCCTTTAAGAACTTTCTGTGTACGCCTATTAATGTATTTACTCGGAAAATATAAGCAAGGTCCTTCCCCCCGGACTTTTAGGAATTATTTCAAATTCCTGGACAATTCCAGGTTTTCCATGTATGTGGAAACACTGGAGATGACAACCAAACATACTGGAGTATACAGGGGGTGTTGATAGGAGTTGTAAATCCCCCCCCCCCACGATGACCATGAAATTTTGTATATTTAATATAGGAATATATGAGCATGAGAAGAATATATGAATGTATGCCTATGACCAAACAACACCACATTTACACACAACCAAGCTTACTAAGAATCGAGTCCACTGGGATATTACTTATAAAGAACTTTAACTCCTTCAAAAATAGATAAATAATATTTGGAACTACATTTTTTTAAATTTCTGTTACACAATATTTTCACATTTGTACACTTTACAATTTGTAAGATATTATTACCCTTCACAGGGATAACACAGAAAAGCCTCCGGGGCGAAATTTTTGTGAGTTTTTTCGTGGGGGGATTTATTATACAATAATTTTTGCCACCCACGTATATTTAGCTCAAACTAGAGCTTTTTTGTTTTTGGAGAAAAAGAGGCGCCGTCCTCATCCCAGACCCTGGTTCGAATCCAGGATGAGGATGGCGCCTTTTTCTCCAAATATAAAAAAAGCTCTAGTTTGAGCTACTTAAACGTGGGTGGCAAAAATTATTGTATAACTTGAAAACTTAGGGCTAAAGACACAATAAATATTCTTCAGAAAATAGATACTTTTACACATAGATTATTAGACACGATAAATAGTATTCATTGAAAATTATTTGCTTTAGATGAAGTATTTTACCATTTCACAAAGACTGTGAATATCAACTTTGGTTATATTATTAACCATAATATATGGATGGTAGTATTACCGTCATTCCGAATGCTTGCATCCTGTGAGCAACTTCCCTCCCAATGCGACCAAGCCCAATAATAGCCAAGGTTTTGTTGAGCAATTCTGTTCCACTGAAGCCTTTGCGATCCCATTTTCCACTTTTCAGAGACGCGCAAGCACCAGGAATGTTTCTGCATAATAAAAAGGATGTTGGTTGGTTGCATCATAATGGCGAAAGGACAGTTATGATCATACTGTGCCAAGCAAGGTAAAATCTATCATCCGATTAATAGATTTTACATATTTTCAAAATAATTTTATTTATGAAATTTTTTTTACATTCAAACCAATTTAACATACATGTTTATTTACATATAGAGACTGCTGTTTTTTTAATACAATGTATATTTACTTATACAAAAACTATTTATATTTTTCTTCAAGATTTAAATATATTAAAATAAACAACCATTATATAGTTCATGTATAATAAATAAAAAATAACTCAATACAATCAGATCCCTTCGTAAAAATCAATATCAGACAAAAATTTAACCTGTTAACTGGGTATGACGACATTTTTCGTCATGCCCAGAAGACTACCAAAATGCGAATGACGACATTTTTTGTCATTGAAATTAAATATATTTAATATCACTGAAATTAATTAAATATAATTAAATTAAATTATAAATTATTAATAATACATTAAATATAATAAATATAAATAACTAAATATAATAAATATAAATAACTAAATATAATAAATATAAATAATTAAATATAATAAATAAATATATTTAATATCACTTAATTTATAAATATCACTGAAAAAAGTCCCCAGTGTTAAACGAGTTTCACAAAATTTTATTCCGTGGTTAACAAGTTAAAAATGATATCGTGATCAAAAGAACATAAAATACCTTTAGCCCAAAAAAGGACAAAAAGTGCTTGTTGTCGCAAGTAATTAGAAGAAAGCTGAATTTTGTATACGTGATAGACCCTTATTTTTCCCGAACTTCTCCCCCCACCACCACTTCTTTAAAGCTTGAAAATGCATAGTTTCACTAATCGACCATAAGGCAGCTATTAATCATCATAGCCAGTTCATTTCCATTTCATTTTGTTCTTTATTAACTGCCCAATAGGTTTTATTCAAAAGATTTTTTCTTGAACTCATATTAAGGGAGCTATAAAACTGTAAACGTAACATTTTTTAAAGTAGAAAATTTTACTTTCTGTGCTAGGAGGAAAATAAATTTTTACGTTACCATTAACATTCATAGCTGTTGTTAATTCTTGACTCATGAGGCCACTAATAGAGGTTGAGCAATATCGAAGATATTTCCCCCCCGGTGCAGTGACAGGTCGGCCCGACTTATATTATTACCCACAACCATGACATTAGCATGAATATGTTTGTGAGACTATAAAGATATTCTTTTATTTGTTCAGTGTTCTTTGTTGTGTGTATGACTAGTATAGAATTAAGTGAGTTAGCAAGTGTTTTTGAAAGTGTGAAAAAGTCAAGCAGCACAGAAAAGTTGTGGATCAATCTTTTCAATTGTATTAATTTAATGCTGAAATTCATATATGATAGAAGAACAGGAAACTGGTAAATGCGCTTGAAGACTCCCCATTGACATCCTGCCATATTTTCATGCTGCTGGGCATCTTCTCTATGCCAAATCTGTTCATATGTACATTCAAGGAATGTTCAAATCGGAATCAAAGCTTTCCAAAGAAGAATTCGAAATGTTCGCTAATAAGGGGCATTTTACTGTGAGCAGAAGTGGAAAATTCTGGTCAGGGATTTGGACAGGTATGTCCATAAAACAGTGTCTTATGTCTCCCATGAAAAAGGTAGAAGATCTAACTCATAACAGAGAAATTACCAATAACACTTCGGAAAAATGGGTTCTCGGAATTCCTTACTACAATAAAGTGTACGAAGCTATTGAGGAATTCGTTGAGAGCAAAATAACCTTTGGTGAACAGCATGTAGAATTACAGAAATCAAGAAAGCTGAAAGCTGAATCTGACATAGAAAAATTTACTTCATGGCTAACGTACCACAATCCCTTCACGAAACTATCATGAGAGTGTCTTTGTACTTGGGTTTTCAGATAATAGTATAAACTGCGACAATGCATACGAGATTGAAAAAGTGGCTATGGAAAAACTGAAGGGTAAGACTGTTTAAGAGCTGAAACTGCAGAGAAAAGATATGGTAGTGACTCAAGTAAGTCACAAGTCTGTAGCTATCCGGGACAAAGAAGTAACAGTTAACATTTTTACATTTACAGTTTTATAGCTCCTTTAATTTAAGTTCAAGAAAAAAATTTTTTGAAGAAAACCTATTGGGCAGTTAATAAAAAACAAAACAAAATAAAAATTAACTGGCTATGATAATTAATAACAGACTTATGGTCAACTTAGTGAATATGCATTTTCTAGCTTTAAATGGTAGTGGGAGCTCAAGGTAGAGAGGCAGGGACTTTTGGAAAAATAGATGTCTCATAAAGGTCTATCACACGTGAAAAAAAAAAAATCTGTTCCACAGGGTTTGCCTGAGGATGATACACAGGAATCAGTGACTGATGAATATCTAATAAGAAACAAAGCTGTTGCATCACTGAAGATATGAATTGTGTCCCATTATCACCGATGATTCGCCACATAACTCCATACCTTAATATGACTTCCTCCAAAAGGGTGACTGCACATTCTTCGATTGTAACAGTGGGTAAAGCAAATAGTTTGACCCACTTAGTTGCGGCATCTTCAATTATAAAAATCCACTTTTTTCCTTTACTTTCAGGCAAAGGTCCAAACAAATCTATCGAAAGGGTTTCAAATCACTGAGAGGGGACATGTGTTTCATATGCAGACTCACATTCTTCAATAATTTTCTTTCAAAGGAGGTCATCTAGTTCCTTCTTAAGCACCTCTCTTGCCGGCCACACTCTGTATGGTGGCACAGAAACAGGAGGATGATTCCCAGTATTGATGTGATGCTCTAGTACAGTAGTAGCCCCTCCCCCGGGCTCGAAGATATTCTTATACTTCCCCAAGGATGTGTTAACCTTCCTCTGACTTTCAGTCGACCTTTCTTCTTCATTTTCACGCAACTGGAACGTGTTATTCATGATTGGCTGTTTATCCATGAGCAACCTTTTGAGCGGGGAGCTCAATTCTTCTTCACTTTTATGCACATGGTAGGCGTTCATCAACGTTGGCTTGTTGTCAAGCAACATATTCCTGAGCGGGACACTCACTTCTTTATTCTTTTCTATGTAGCATGCATCGGCTACCCTTCATTTATCATTATTACGCATGGCACTAGAGGAAACCGCCAAACCTTTTCCAAATGGATACTTATGATTTGGGTTATTATCAAAAAACCAACACCTTTTCTTCATGTCGAGGACCATACCTGCAGCTTGCAAGAAGTCCGTTCCAAGGAGAGTTCTATTTCCAATAGCTTTGCAGGAACATAATGGATTTTATCCATAGATGCTTTTCTCCAATCCCCGCCATCGCTTGTGTAGTGTAGCAGTCAACAAGGGATCATTTACCATCAGCCAGTTTTATCATCAACCTTGTCTGTTGAAATGGAAGTCTTTTCTTTTTGAACACTTTATACACCTTCTCACCAGCAATGGAATGTGACGATCCCGTATCCGTACATACTCTTCCCTTTATTCCACAGAAAGTTATGTCTACAAGAGTAATTAGAAAGTCTTTAGTGAATATTGAAGATGCTTGTACGTTGTTTGTGGTAACTAATTTTTCCTGAAGTACAGATAGGACACTTAGCTTTAATGACTCCCTATTTACCATAACCATAACATCTTTATACAGGTCGTTCTTCTTTCGAGAAAGGTACAAGTCATCCGGAGAAAGCAGAATTCCTAGTGTTCTGCATTTCCTTAGATCTAGCTGTCTTCTTTTGTCCACTCGGTAAAGAGATTTTAAGCAGTCGAAAGTATCTAACTTATCCACCAATTCAAAAGGAGAATTCAAGTGCTCCCACTCATTTAGATAATGCTCTCTGTCTTCTAGTGAACGCTTTTTTCTTCCTTTGATTGGATATCACTAGATCCTTTAATTGGTCAGCTTTGTATTTCAAAGAAAAACTCTTTCGATGAGCTTTGGAGCTTCTATGGTGTTGAACAAACAACCTGCAAAACCTTTTGGCTGCTAACTTGAATCTCTGGAGCAGGACGCTATATAAGCAAAATCTTGAAATTTTTCTTTTGGTTCTCTAGAAATCAGTTGTGCAATGTCTGTCGATGCGAAGCTTAATAGGTGCATCACCCCCATCTTTTCTGAAATCCTTAGTACATTTATTTATCATTCAAATAATGTTAAAAATAAATTGATGTCATC